>CM057227.1:87343768-88543768 GCA_029891385.1 Erythroxylum novogranatense | reverse complement strand
TTAGAATCGAGTCATTAATTTGATAGGTATAAATAAAGATTTGAAATTAGATGGAAAGATTTGAATTAAGTTAGAGTTAATATGGTGTTTAAGAAGATTAAAGGAGTTAGGAGGTAAATGAAAGAAGGGAAAAAAATAGGAAGATCAAAGGAGAGGAGGGGTATTTTTGGAAGGACAAGACCAAAATGTGGTCCTGTTTAAGAAGAAGAAAATAAAACGTGAATTGGGAGAGAGGAAGAGAAATAACAAATCAAATAGAGAAAGAAGAGAGATTTCAGTGGTAAAGAGAAAAGAAGAGAGTTGAGCTAGGGTTTCTTCATTTCTTAGCTTTTGAGAAAGATTTTGAAGTGGTTCAAGAAAAGAAAAAGGTAGAGGAAGAGAAGAGCTTCCATTTGAGCCAAAGATCTCTTCATTTGGTGAAGAACCAAGTTAAAATCACCTAAATCTTTTGAAATTTTTGGGAGGATTTTAGTTCATGGAGTTTAGAAAATCCATGGGTTTAAGTATTCTAGCACCAATTTTAGTGATTGTACTTTGTGGGATTTTCAATTGAAAACCCTATTGAATGGGATTTTTGTTATTATATAAAGGTGATCAAAGAGGCAAGAGAAACAAGAGAAGAGGCATTTTGAGCAAGTCTTTAAGTAAGGAAATTAAGGTGGGTTACATGTTTACAATAGAGTTATGAGCTACTAATGTCTTTTTTCTAAGACAAGAAAAAAAAATGATTTCAACTACTTCATAAATGTTGCTTTTAATGCTTTTGAGTGATTTGAGAAATTTCCACAAGTTGGTGTATGAATTTTGATTATAAAATGGAAAATGGTGTGGAAATATTTATGTAATTCCTTGAAACATGTCATGGCATTTTGTATGAATGAAAAGATATGAAAGCATTAAAGTATAAGCATATGATAAAATGATTTGAGCATGATTATGTGCTTTTGTTTGGGTAAGAGTTGAATCATTCTGTTCGTCACATGCATGTTGACAAGAACATTCTCCCGGCTACCCGCTTGTGACACATAAGCTCCGAAATTGGACTCATTCTGTTCATGGGGTAAGCTTCAGTTTCTCCATTTTGTTTCCATGGAACCCTTAAGCCATTTGTTTGTGCATTGCACAATTGAATTGTCAAGTTTGTTGCATAACTTGAGTGTTCTACAGTGATGGTTAAATGTACTTTGCTATGTTAAGGTGAGGACATTTTTTAACTAAAAGTTTTGAGCAAAAAGATTGTGAAAGTGACTGAGAATTTGAGAGCAAAGCGTTTTATAAATTCACTATGACTCTTATAAGACAAATGAACATTTCAACGATTTTGTTTATTCTTTGTTATAAATTTGTTACCCACGAGCTTTCAAGCTCACCCCCCCCTTTTATCCCATCTTCAGGTGATAGCTAAGAGACCAAATGATCAATAGCCTAAGGGCATTTCTTCAAATTTGCTTATTTTGTAGTTTGAGTTGATTTTGGGAAAACAAAAAGTTTGTTTGTTCAAGGACCTTTTGTAATTTGAGATTTTGAGATGATGATGTAATGTGGCTTGGAATGCCATTAACGATTTGTAAAACTTTATACTTTTGATGTTAACGAAATGTGAATGGTGTATGAATGATGTGAGTTGAAATTAGATATACGTGAAGAAGAAATCAACTTGAGATGATGATTTTGGAACATAAATCATTGATATATATATATATATATATGTATGCATAAATGTGATGTCACTGAAAAGAAGATAGGTATTATGACTGATCAGATGTAGTTGAAGGTGATGAGACAAATGAGTTGAGATTTGAGAGTTTAATAAAGTCAATTTGGTAGCTGAATGGTTAAACTCAGGACATTCCAAGTTTGCGAAATGTAAAATTTCAAGTCTTCCATAAGGAAAAATTCGTTTTCTAAGTTCAGGGGAAATTTTGGATTAATCTAGGATGAATTTGACAAGTTGTCTTCATAGATTTTCTAGTTTGTCTTTCTAGCTTTCCAATGCTATAAAGTATGCAATTTTTGGATATCAGAGTCAAAATTTATGGTCCTTATAAGTGGAGATGCTCAGGAGTATAGGACGTATCGTCTGATGATGACGCTTTGTTTGGTGAAGACGCTTCTTTTGGTGAGGATGTATCGTCTGTTGAGGACGCTTCGTCTGGTGATGACGTATCATCTGGTAACGTCATATCGTCTGGTGCACTATTCATTTGATCCTATCGTCTGATCACACTTTGACCTTGCAGATGATAGAATTTGTCTTCAAGATCTCATGTAGGTTGTAGATCTTAAAGTCCTCTTTCAAACTAACTAAAAAACACCCAAATCTGATATCTCCAGAGAAAGCTATATCAATTGTAAGATGTCTTCTATGTACAGATGATAGAATTTGTCTTCAAGATCTCATGAAGGTTGTAGATCTTAAAGTTCTCTTTCAAACTAACTAAAAAACAGCCAATCCGATATCTCCAGAGAAAGCTATATCAATTGTAAGATATCTTCTATGTACTGTTAATAACCTTCTTTTGGTCACTGTTCATAATGTATCGTCTGGTCCAATTCTGACCCTCTAGATGACAAAATTTCACTTCAATGTCTTTATGAAAGTTGTAGATATTGAAGTCCTCTTTCAAACCCTCTAAGAATGACCTTGATATGATATCTTTAGAGTAAGTTATGTCATTTTTCCCAAACAGGTTCAATATGATGGAGGATGGAACCTTGTTTGATTCCTTCAGCCCAATCTTTGTTATCCGACCTCTAAACGAAGTTATCCTTTAGACAATAGATTCCTCATACATTGTAATATCTCTCCACAAAAATTGGCAACATTCCAAATTGATTGGAAAAAAAGTTTTGATTGAAGGAAAGTAAAGGAATATGTTGGAATAGTATGAATTGATGTTATTTTACTGAACATGTTTTGGCATTTTGAATATATATTTGAATCTGTAGGGTTCTAACTGAGATGATTTTCAATGTGGAGTAAACTAGAGACGTAGGTTTACAAATTATATGAAGAGGTCGAATTCTAATTTAGCCTCTAAGATGTTCAATATCTAAATGGAAGTTGAGTATAGAATATTTTCTTCAGTATAAGAATGATTCAGAAAATAAGGCTCGACACTTACGGTATCAAAGAATGAAGGTGAACCGAGGATGACTAATAAGGGTTAATTAGAATAACCATACATGGTAACAAGTACAAGCACACGCTTTATGACTCTGAATGTTGGGCTTCGGAAGCAGGGTCCAATAGTTGTGGTATTAGAGCAAGAGTTGGGTTCCGGAACCGGTGCCCAACATTTGTGGTATTAGAGCCCAAGATTGAGATCTTACATGGGGGTTTTTGAAAGACACGTCAAGTTACATGCATTTTAGTTATGTCATAATAGACAGTAGTACCTGACCCTTAGTCTGAGTCACATATGTATGAATCACATTTATGAGCATTTGTCAACAGTAAGCTGATAGAAATAGTAAGAAGAGAATGATGATCTGGTAGAATGTGAGAAAATGAAAAGTTTGTAAAGGTTTAGAAATAAGAAATATTACATAGTCCAATATGTAAATATAGGTGCAGTAATTGTGATTATGTTAGTGAATATGGTGATGAATTTTTGTTGTGGATATGTGCTTGAATTGATATGGATATGAAAATATTTGCATGAATCTACTGAGAAGCAATAGTGACATAAGTGGAAATGACAAGATTTAAGGTGTACAAACAAAGTGAAATTGAAAGGTTGAACTTGAAAGTTAGAATGATTGTTTGATTGCTGTGATAAGAGTTATGATCTGGTAGAAGAAGATATTAGGAGAATTGAGATTGTTGATGAAGTTACAATGAGTAATGAATTCAAAGATAAAGAGAAAATATCGTCTAGGATCAATGGAGATCAAATTATCAATTATGTAAGATATAAATTGGTGAATTGAGGGAGATAAATATGTGGACAAAATGGGATTATTTGATTATGCACATCTAAGCATATGTGACAGTAATTATGTCTACTACTTCTTTGAGTTTTGGTAATTAGAACATTATGACCTTGTAAGAACGATAGAAATCGGTCCTCTTGAGGTATTAATGGTAGCTGATAAAGTGATGATGATAATAGATGACTGATAAACATTACACAAACAGTATAGATGATAGTAGTAAGAAATCTTCTTTCGAAGAAGAATTTTATCGAATTAGGTTAAGCAGATCAGATAGTTTATATTAAGAATGATCAATGAAAGAATAAATCAGAAATGATATTGGAGTCCTAATCCTGATGGAGACTCAAACATAAGATATAGAATATGTTACTAGGAGTATATGCATTTCTTGATGTAAAGTATCCAACTATGTGATTGGATTCTTGAATTTGAGGTGACATTAAGTATAAGAGACACAAATAAGATCTGATGAATGTGTTACCAACACAGGAAAATAAGATTGAAAATTAATTAAAATGTGTGGAGAAACTAGTATGAATAAGCAAACCTTAGAAAAATTTAATGTGAAATTAGAGGAAATCCAATGAATTGAGAAAATCATTTGAAAAAGGAAGTCAATTGGAAAATTGAAAAAAATGACATGAGACAATGTTACCTCATTAAGGAAATTAGAACTAATCAAGGGGCACATGGAGTTTGATAATAATTGTTTGAGTTAACAATTGCCCCGACAGTACTATGGTATTGAAGATTAAAGCGATCCAAGCAAAATTTGATGATGTATTAAAGGTATTCGAAAAGTTGAGAAGAATAGTTTGAATACTTGAAGGAAGAAAAAACATTTAAATTGTATGAGTTATGAAAGTAAAGAGAATTTTGAGGAATTATACTGATATTAATTATATCATACAGATTTGGAGATTTTATAGTATATAATGATGTTGTATAAGAGATTTGGATAAAATCCAATGCAGTATGATAAAGTGATTTTACATGTATGGAGACAACAAAAAGTCCTATGAGTTGACTATTCGATACATGATTTAGAGCTACTATAGTAGTGATTGCTTTGAAAGTTTGGAGACAGTATATATAGGAACATCTTGGATATATATATAAATACATATACAGATCATTAAAGTTTGAGGTAATTATTGAGTTGAACAAAATTGGATATGAAATTGAGACAATTGATATAAGTACTAAAAGATTATGATTGTACAAATGAGTAATTCCAAGTAAAGTTAGTGTTATATTTGATACATTAAGCATAAATTCGATATTGAGATTATCAGATCTAGTACAAAAAGGAGCGTAAATTGTGGAGTTGAAGTTTGGGCAAATCAAAGTACTATTTGCTATAGAATTGAAGATCAGTTTCACATGAAAGGATTAACCAAGCCCAAATTAAGGATTCAGAAATCATGAATCTTATTGAGAGATTGAAAACAGATATAATTTTTGGGATCAAATAGGAAGAATGATACATTGTGATTGAAATAAGAAGTATATGTACCGATAAAGATGATTTAGCAAAGAGATTGTTAGAAAAGTACAAATGGTAATGTAAGTTATACATCCTAGTAGGAATACGTCGAAACATCATTTAACGACTAAGAATGTTGAATCAAGTGAGTGAATGTTTGAATTGTTGACAGTCTTAACTGTCAGAGATATGCTTAAGGCTTATAGTTTGAAGTTCATAAGAACATGAGATCTATGTATAGTTCCATTTGACTTCAAACATCATAATCATTATCATGGTGATTTCACTGGAATATTGTATGAGGAGTTAGATGACAAAAAGAGTCATCCGCCTCTTTATTCGGATGAATAGAGCCAAGGATGGTCGAAAACAAGAATTGATTGGAGATGTTACTGATAGGTGAAATTGATCAATATTAGAAATTAAGTGATTGAGGAAAGATGAATGATTTAGGTGGATCAACACTAAAGGCATGGAATACAGTAAGATAGACATAAGAGTTAAGTGTAGTAACACTACAATGATGTGAATTATGAAGTGAAAGTTAAATTTATCTTTGAGAGTATTGCCATGCCAAGGTGTGCTTAGGCTAGGAAAGAGGATTAGCTAAGCCTGACATGAATAGGTCTATATGAAATAGTTATGAGAAGTGCTACTGAAGAAAGATGTCTTAGATTCGTAATATGATATCTATGAGTATGTTAAAAAATATTAATATGATATGATATTGGTGTTATCCACACAGGAAGTGGAAAATTGTGAGTAATCTAAAATATATTGAGGGAACAGATAACATAGTGTGATGTCTGAATAAGTCATGGAAGAATGGATTGGATATGTTGACTAAGGTCATTAGAAAGAAAATTATTGGAGTGATGAAGTTAAACGGAAAACGGAGAAGCACAAGAGGAAGCATACCCCTGCCCCTAGATCAATTAGGTGAGAATTTCAAGGACGAAATTCTTTTAGGGGCGAGAATTGTTGGACCCCAAATTTTTTTCAATTATTATTGATTTATTTGTTTCATTATTTTTAGAATTAATTCATTAATTTAATGGGTATAAATAAAGATTTGAAATTAGATGGAAAGATTTGAATTGAGTTAGAGTTAATATGTTGTTTAAGAAGGTTAAAGGAGTTAGGAGGTAAATGAAAGAAGGGGCAAAATGGGAAGATCAAAGGAGAGGAGGGGTATTTTTGGAAGGACAAGATCAAAATATGGTCTTGTTTAAGAAGAAAAAGAAAAAACGTGAATTGGGGGAGAGGAAGAGAAATAACAAATTAAAGAGAGAAAGAAGAGAGATTTCGATGGTTGAGAGAAAAGAAGAGAGTTGAACTAGGGTTTCTTCATTTCTTAGCTTTTGAGAGAGATTTTGAAGTGGTTCAAGAAAAGAAAAAGGTAAAGGAAGAGAAGAGCTTCCATTTCAGCCAAAGATCTCTTCATTTGGTGAAGAACCAAGGTAAGATCACCTAATTTTTTTGGGATTTTTAAAGGATTTTAGTTCATGGAGTTTAGAAAGTCCATGGGTTTAAGTATTCTAACACCAATTTTAGTGATAGTGCTTTGTGGGATTTTCAATTGAAAACCCTATTGAGTGAGATTTTTGTTATTGTATAAAGGGGATCAAAGAGGCGAGAGGAACAAAAGAAGAGGCATTTTGAGCAAGTCTTTAAGCAAGGAAATCAAGGTGGGTTACATGTTTATATTAGAGTTATGAGCTTTTAATGTCTTTTTTCCAATATAAGGAAACAAAATGATTTCAACTACTTCATAAATGTTATTTTTAATGCTTTTGAGTGATTTGAGAAATTGCCACATGTTAGTGTATGAATTTTGATTATAAAATGGAAAATGATTTTGAAATATTTATGTAATGCCTTGAAACATGTTATGGCATTTTGTATGAATGAAAAGATGTGAAAGGATGAAAGTATGAGCATATGATAAAATGATTTGAGCATGATTATTGCTTTTGTTTGGGCAAGAGTGGAGCCATTCTGTTCATCACGTGCACGTTGACAAGAGCCTTCTCCCGACTGCCCGCTTATGGCATATGAGCTCCGAAATTGGACTCATTCTGTTCATAGGGTAAACTTCTGTTTATCCATTATGCTTCCATGGAACCCTCGAGCTATTTGTTTGTGCATTGCATTACTGAATTGTCAAGTTTGTTGCATAACTTGACTGTTCTACAGTGATGGTTAAATGTACTTTGCTATGTTGAGGTTAGGATATTTTTTAACTAAAAGTTTTGAGCAAAAATATCGTGAAATTGACTAAGAATTTAAGAACAAAGCGTTTTATAAATTCACTATGAGTTTTATAAGACAAATGAACATTTCAATGATTTTGTTTGTTCTTTGTTATAAACTTATTACCCACGAGCTTTCAAGCTCACCCCCCTTTTATCCCATCTTCAGGTGATAGCTAAGAGACTAAGTGATCAAGAGCCTAAGGCATTTCTCCAAATTTGCTTATTTTGTAGTTTGAGTTGATTTTGGGAAAGCAAGAAGTTTGTTTGTTCAAGGACCTTTTATAATTTGAGATTTTGAGACGATGATGTAATGTGGCTTGGAATGCCATTAAAGATTTGTAAAACTTTATTCTTTTGATGTTAACGAAATGTGAATGGTGTATGGATGATGTGAGTTGAAATTAGATATACGTGAAGAAGAAATCAACTTGAGATGATGATTTTGGATCATAAATCGTTGATATATATATATGTATGCATAAGTGAGATGTCACAGAAAGGAAGATAGGTATTATGATTAATCATATGTAGTTGAAGGTGATGAAACAAATGAGTTGAGATTTGAGAGTTTAATGAAGTCAATTAGGTAGTTGAATGGTTAAGCTCAGGACACTCCAAGTTTGCAAAATGCAAAATTTCAAGTCTTCTATAGGGAAAAAATCGTTTTCTGAGTTCAGGGAAAAATTTGGATTAATCTAGGATGAATTTGACAAGTTGTCTTTATGGACATTGTAACTTGTCTTTCTAGCTTTCAACGCTATAAAGTATGCAATTTTTGGATATCGAAGTCAAAAGTTATGGTCTTTATAAGTGGAGATGCTCAGGAGTATAGGACGTATCGTCTGGTGATGATGTGTCATCTGGTGAGGACGCATCATTTGGTGAGGACGTATCATCTAATGAAAACGTATCGTCTGGTGATGACGTATCATCCGGTGATGATGTGTCATTTGGTGAGGATGTATCGTCTAGTGAGGACACTTCGTCTGGTGAGGACACTTCGTCTGGTGAGGGTGCTTTGTTTGGTGAGGACATTTCGTTTGGTGAGGATGTATCATCTGGTGAGGACGCTTCGTCTGGTGAGGGCATATCGTCTGGTGAGGTGAGGACGTATTGTCTAGTGAGGGCGCTTTGTCTAGTGATGACGTATCGTCTGGTGACGTCATATCGTCTAGTACACTATTCATCTGATCCTATCGTCTAGTCACACTTTTGACCTTTCAAATGATAGAATTTGTCTTCAAGGTCTTCATAAAGATTGTAGATCTTGAAGTCCTCTTTCAAATTAACTAAAGATCACCCAAATCTAATATCTCTAGAGAAAGCTATGCCAATTGCAAGATATCTTCTGTGTACTGTCATAACCTTCTACTGGTCACTGTTCATAATGTATTGTCTGGTCCAATTCTGACCCTTAGATGAAAAAATCTCACTTCAATATCCTCATAAAAGTTGTAGATATTGAAGTCCTCTTTCAAACCCTTTAAAAATAACCTTGATCTGATATCTCTAGAGCAAGTTATACTATTTGTCCCAAACAGGTTCAATATGATGGAGGACGAAAACTTGTTTGATTCTTTAAACCCAATCTTTGTTATCCGAGCTCTAAACAAAGTGATCCTTGAGATAATAGAGTCCTCACACATTGTGCTATCTCTCCAAAAAAATTGGAAACATTCTGAATTGATTGGAAAAAAAGTTTTGATTGAAGGAAAGTAAAGGAATTTGTTAGAATAGTATGAACTGATGTTATTTTACTAAACATGCTTCGACATTTTGAATATATATCTGGATCTGTAGTGTTCCAACTGAGATGATTTCTGATGTGCAGTAAACTAGAGATATAAGTTTACAAATTATATGAAGAGGTCAAATTCTAATTCAACCTCTAAGATGTTCAATATCTAGATGGAAGTTGAGCATAGAATAGTTGCTTCAGTATAAGAATGATTCGGAAAATAGGGCCCAACACTTACGGTATCAGAGAATGAAGATGAACCGAAAATGACTAATGAGGGTTAATTGGAATAACTATACATGGTAACAAGTTTAAGCACATGTTTTTTGACTCCGAATGTTGGGCTCCAGAAGCGGGGTCCAACAGTTGTGGTATCAGAGCAAGAGTTAGGTTCCGAAATAAATGCCCAACACTCCAAAACCCCTCCAATGGATCCTAAATCCATTCTAACATCCCTTTTACTCATAATCTCCTCAAATTCATCACTTCATTCACTATAGTTGTTCCGTATATACATCCTCTCCAACATTCTAACTTGTAATGGCCATAACTCTTAACTCTGATATCCAAAAATTGTATACTTTATACTGTTGGAAAGCTAGAAAGATACGCTACAACTTTCATGAAGACAACTTTGGCTAATTTTGCCTAGATCGATATAGTTTTTCCTTTGAGTTCAGGATACAATTTCTTCACCTATGAGCTTGCAAAATGCAATATCTCTTTATATCAATTCAACTACTAAGTACTTTTGAATCTCACCTCAAATGATTCATCACATACAATCTTTCCAACTCTAACATGCTATTCTAATACTAACAACAATTTGCAATCTCAACAAAAAAGAATATGCGCATACACATTCCACTTCCACATCCATTATATTCAACCTTTAAAATAACATAATCATATACAAAAGGAACTTCTCAATTTCTCATTCTCATTTCTAAACAAAGTAAATGTTTGAATAAGCTTTACTTACAAATTAGAAAACACATCAAACTTAATACAAAATACAAAAGGATGCTCATGTTTGATATGCCTATAAAGCTATCCAAAATAGTCACTAGCTTAATACAAAAGATTTCTAACTATCTTAGAGTTTTCGAAAGCCTTACAAAGATAGCTAATTTTCTCGTTCTGCACCTGAGGAGGGAAAATTATGGGTTGAGCTACACAACTCAGTGGCTAATATATTTTTAGCCATTGGCAACGAGTCACACAATCAAACATGAATATTCATATAGGCATACATGTCTTGTCTTAATCCAACAATGAAATTTCAACATTCCCAATTCCAATTCACATCTCATAATTCAACACATCATCACATAGAGCATATTTGATGTAATTTCTCATCAAAGCATAACACTCAAATTTCATAATAACTTGACATATCAAAATGTAAATGCACAAACAATTGGCTCGAGGGTTTAGTGGAACAAAATAAAGAAACCAAAGTTTACACCGTGAATGAAATGAATCTATTTTTTGGATCTTGTGTGCCATAAGCGGGGAGCTGGGAGAAGGCTTTATGTCGACGTGCACGTGACTACAAAACGGTTCCACTCTTGCCCAAACATAATCAATTTTCATGGTCAATTCAGTCAATCACAAATTCATATTCTTATGCCTTTCTTCTTTCCATTTAAATCAAAATGCCATGATACAATTCCAAGGCATAACATGATCATACTCACAATTCAATGATATCAAAATGTCATACATCTTTCATTGCATAACATAAAACACATTATAATGCATTTTCCACATCATAGCAATTCATAATTTGTTATTCAAGCATATACTCACAGAGGCACATTGCCCATTTACACAATAACCATAAATATTTTATCCACCTTATAACTCTTGAAAATCCAAACTCAATTTGGCCATTCACCTTGCTCTTGGGTAGTATTTTCTTAATTTCCTAAAACAAACCAATTTTCTATTAAAATCCAATTCAATAAAACCCCTAAAACTTCAAAATCACAATAAATGAAACAATTGCTAAGTTAGGTTTAGCAATAACTCACCCATAGTTTATTTAGGTTAGAAAAGACAAAACCTAGCTTAGAAACCCTAAAAATCAAAATGGGTCTCTCAATCATCTTCTTCCTCCATTCATTCCCAACATAAAAACCCATTTTTTCTGCTTTTTTTTTTCAAACAAAACAAGAAGAAAATAACACGGAGCTTACCTTAACAAGATGATTCCTTTTTTTTTCTTCTTTCCTTCTCTCTTCTCCCACAATTTTTCTTCTTCTTTTTCTCTCCCACGTTTTTCTCTCTTCCTCTCTTATCTTCCATGACTTTCTTTATTCTCTTCTTCTCTTTCTTATTTCAAGACCATTTATTTGGTCTTTTCCCATTTTACCTTCATTTACCTTGTCCTTCCCATTTTACCCCTTATGTCAATTAAAATTAACATCTTATACTTCTAATTCCTTAATTAATGATCATGGAAAAATTGAAGGAATTTGATAATACTTCCTTCTAGAAAAATGTTAATCGTTTTCTTAAGTTTCTAATGACGCCAAAATCATTCAATTTGGTTCGAAAATATGAAAGTTATATCCTAAACATTTCCAAACTATTCTTATATTGAAACAATATTCTATGTTCAAATTCCATCCAAAACTTAAAATTCTTAGGGGCTAAATTAGAACTCGATTTCAATAGATAATTTGTAGCCCTATCTTTCTAGTTTAATCCAAATTAAGAATCACCTCATTTGGATAACTAGAGAAAAAGTTATGGTTAAAACATCAAAGTATACTCAATGAACAAGTTTCAACTTATAACTTCCAACATTTCACATATAACCCATCTTGTACATAACTATCTTTTCTACTTCACTTCAAATTCAAGAATTCTTCTTTCCTTTACACATAAATAATTGCCAACAATTTCTTACTTAATAGTTCTAACTTTCAAGAATAGTTCGGGGTCCAACAATTTTATCTTGTTCCCTTGTCAACATGCCTTTCTGATGTTGACTTGCGTGCCAAGCATTAGCCAAGGTTCACCAACACTCGCACGATCCTACAGTTTGGACCTAGGGGTCTAACAAACTACCCCTACTAGAAGAATTCAAAGCCCTCATTGAAATAATCTGTGGGCACTCCTTCACGACTATGGAGTTCATCTGCTCCTCGCCCTTCTTCCTCTTTAGGAATTCTTGAGCAAAATGTGGCCCCTCACAGATGAAACATGCAACCTTTCTGTTCAATTGCTTCTTCTTATGTTGAGAAGATTCTCCCACCTTCTCTTTGCCTTTCTCCTTGCCATCCTGGGTTTCACCATTTTTCTTTCCCTCTTAGTGGGGTCGAATTAGTGGTGGAAATTGGTGATCCACCAAGGCATCTGCCACCGCTACTGCGCTAGGGAGGTCCTTCACGTTCTGCCTCCGAAGCTCCATTTGTGCCCAACCTTTTAAACCGTTAATGAAGTTGAACAACTTGTCTTCCTTTGACATGTTCCACACATCCATCATCAGCGATGTGAACTTCCTCACATACTCCCACACTTAGCCATCTTGCTTAAATCCTTTTAAAGCTTCCCTCGTGAGTCATGAAGTGTTGTTAGGTAGGAATTGATCCGTTAGCTCCTTCTTCATCTTCTCCCAAGTGTCGATGGGAGGTCTACCCGTACTGATGTCATTGAAGGTTCTCATTCTCCACCACAGCTTCACATTACCCACCAGGTACATTGTTGTGATTGAGACCTTTTTCAAGTCTGCCACCTTTATCGCTGCAAAGTATTGCTCCATATCTCACAGAAAATTTTCGAGCTCCTTGACACTCCGTTTGCCATCGAAACCTTATGACTCTCATAGCTTCACCATAATGTTTTCCACTTGGACACCCATCTCATGCTTTGTCATCGCATGTTTGAGCACTAACAAATCGTAACTCATCTTCTTACGAGCCTTCATCTATTCTTCGAGCGCTCTCATAATTGCTTGAAGCTCCCTCTCCAATGTTGCAATACATTCCAACAAGGGAACTACTCCCTCATCTATTGGAGCTAGAGACTCAAGAATTGCCTCAATTCTAGTAACCCTTTATATTAGATTACTTCCACCAGCGATCACTTTAGAATGGCTTAATACCAACTGTTACAAAGGTTTGCTTTGGACTCGAACTTTTACTGCAAGTTGCGCCCACCTTCGTGTGACAATCTTGCTTAGGTCCACTTAAGTAAGATTCAACCTTCTCATGTGAATGTCACTGAAAAATTTCGTTAGCCCTCAAACACCTCACGCGCGCACAAGTGTTTAAAGTGTTTCTCTCATACACATAAAGAACACAAGTGTAATAGAGTAAAGAAAATAACAAGAGATTTAAATATAGCCGAAGCTACTCTTTCATTAACCCTCAACAAAATGTTAACAAAAGATACAAGTACCTCTTTCTTGAAGCACTCAAGGAACTCCCTACTCAAAGCCCTTACAATGAGAACTTCCCTAAAAGCTCTCAACTCTCAAAACTCTCTCTTCTGAGTAATCTCTCAATGATCGAATGAATAGGTCTCCACTCTAATGAGTTATTTATAGGCTCCTCTGGATGACTAAAAGTCTTAATAAAACTCTACTAGCTAAGATCACAATCTTATCCTATCTAATAGGATTAAGTTACATAACATTTAAAAGATTACCCTATCTAGGAATGATTATCCTTATCCACGCCTCTATCTTCAGATGATCCTTCCATGTGATCTTTATCTCTTAAAGCTGATGTTTATCCACTATGATCTTATTTGCCACATCATTATATGCCCCATCATCTATAATTGCCATGTTACTAATGATGTGTTTTCACCACAACTTATCTGCACATAAGTCCATCAATGCACGTCCATGGATAAGTCCATCTTCCATGATCAAGCTCACTCATAGTGCAGTCTCGTCGCTCTATGACTAAGTACAAGTCACAATCTGAGTTAGTATAAAACCTCGCATATTTCACATACCTTCGACCTGCCTCGTTGAATTCAAGTTCTTATGCACCTCGTTGCACTTGCATGCCTTTGTGCATCCTCGCGGGGTCTCTCACATACCTTTGTGCAAGTCTCGCATGGCTTATTTTGTCAACTTTGTGCGGCCTCGCATCTGAATCTCACATCTCATCGAAGATTTCTACCAATGCGCCCCTACGCGTGCCCATGCGTATCAAATCTCACCTACTTTCTAGATCTTCATTGATACCTCCCGAATCCCTTGCCTACTTTGTAAGTTCCTCAAGTTTTGCTTACTAACTCGTAAGACTTTACCTTGTTCCCTTATCAACATGCCTTCCTCGTGTCGACTTGTGTGCCAAACATTGACTAAGGCTTGCCAACACTCGCACGATCCTACAGTCTAGATTTAGGGGTCTAGCAGTAAGCAACCATCGGTGACTAGATTGGGCAAGCTACAATTGGGTTCGTGCTCCAACAAAAAATTATAAAACCTCTTCCCATTTTTTGTACCGCAATTATCGTTGAAACTCTTGATGATGTAATGAAAAGAACAAGATCTTTCAAAACCATCTTTCGTTCACGATTAAATCAAAGTCTTAAATACTGCATAAATTCACAGCCATACATCAATCAATGTTTCTAATTAGGTGTTTGAGATGTCTAGCCTTTAATCCATTAAGTTCTCCATATCAATAATTGGCAGTACTGAATTGAAGCTAAAGGAAGGAAAACCTAACGTTAAAATGTTTATATAACTTGTGACTAAAAAACTATAAAATGAAGATACGCATTGTGGATTCAAATAATCCCAAGCTTAGTTTATCCAAGTCATGATTGCTAACACATAGGCAAGTCAAACAACGTCAGTTAATGGAATCTAAAACTGGCCAAGTGGATGTGGGAACATTAAAAAGGAGTCTTCAAACTGACCAAAAGGGATTGGAATTGGGCACTAGCATGAACAATGAGTGCAAAGGAATTGGGCACTAGCATGAAAAAAGAGTGTATAGAAACTGAGACATTGTCAATTATAAGCACCCTCTCCGACCAAAGACAAATCCTAAGATTCCTCGTTTACTTAGCCATGAACTACTCTAGAAACTTACCCTTATTCCTCTTCTAGTACATACTACCTTCTTGTATTTTCACTCTCATGAAATGAGAAACAGGCTCAAAGTAGGAGGTGAATTAATTAATTGGGAAAACTATAAGAAATATGGCCCAATGTTATAACCTATATTTTCTGTAAGCCCATATTAAACTTAATTTAGGGTTTTCTTAATTTAGTAGTATGTAAAATCTTGACCGTTAATTTAGTACTTGACAGACGTACTAGATTTAATGTCAACAAAGAAGTGTATTAAACTAGTCATCTCTCTACTCTAATGAAGTACAAATAAAACAAATATAGGAAGAACGTATTTATGCATTAGGCTATCCATCAAACTATTGTACAGAAAAAGGGTTAAGAGAGAGAAGTTAGTTTGTGATTATTACAAGCTTTCTCTTTACATCATGATGAATTCTGCTCAAGGTAAGTGATTTATTCGCTTCATCTATGTGGTTATTATTATATTCAAGATCTGAATGGGCAATAATGATTTATGTATGATTCATGATTTATGTACGATAATCCTTAGGTTAATGATTTAGGGTTTTGCATAAAGAATAATTTTTCCATTAAAAAAAGTTTATATATCGGATAATGAGATAACGATGCCATCTTAACGAAGTTGTGAGCGATTTGTTTAATCAATTAAGAAGAACCTTTTGGTTGATTGGGTTAAATGACGATCACAAATGGCAGTGGGTTTCTCTGAATTGACACTTTCTATTTCCTCAATGGCATTTCATTGTCATTTGGTCCATTGAATATGCGCACTAGTCACCTTGTGTCTTCTCTTTTGTCTTTTGTTTATAAGTTTAAGTACATACTGAAATCATGGAATATATATATTACTAGTATCTATAACTTGGTTATAACTATTATAATAATAATCTTGAAAAACACAAATATATCTTTCTATGTCACATATATCACACAACTGTAGTCGCATCAAAGCAGTAGTATATCGAGTTATGGTATTAGGATCTTTGACATGAATATCTTATCCTTTTTTAGTAAATCTTGAAAAGGTTTTCTTAATTTTTCTAAATCTTTTATAAAATCATAAGCATAAGTTAAGACTCTAAAAGCTTTGTACTTGTTTTTTATCAATTAATTTATTAGGAATTGAGAAATTTTTTCTACAATATGATTTTGTAGCTCTATCCCCTGCGATCTACTTTCATACCTAAAAACTCTATGTATGTATATATATGTATGTGTGTGTATACGTATATATATATATATACGTATATATATATATATATATATATATAAATAGATATATATATGTATGTATAAGATATCAAAATCAAAATTTTGATTATAGGTCAAAATATCATTAATATCACCAAAACATTAGAAATCAAAACTTAAAATCAATTCATGCATCATCAAAACCTCATGGTTTAAAACAATAATCTTTTATTCAAAAAACCTAATTCTAGAAGTTATGAAAGATGAAGCAATACACGGTAATTTTATAGAATTGAAAATATGCCCACACGTGTCTCTTACTACCCTTCCATGAGGTTAAACAACGTATCCATCTTAATCCCTTTTGTTTACTTGCTTTATATATATATATATATATATATGTATGTATATGTATATGTATATATGTATATGTATATGTCTATGTATATATGTATATGTATATGTATATGTATATATGTATATGTATATGTATATATATATGACAAGATGATTAAAATTAATCACCAAAATGGCCAAATTAGTTTTGAATGTGTGGTCGATAATTTATGTATTTTTATGAAATGTTATTACGAAAAATTTTATTAGTTGATAGAAATTAAGAACTTAACCCAAAGGTAAATCAATGTTCTATAACTAAAAATATAAAGGAGAAAATTGATATACTTTTGTTACATATATATAGTTATCCAAAGATGCTATGTGTGTTTGATGAAGTTTATTTAATTTTCTCATAAAGTTTTAATAGTATTATAATGATAGTAATGATATGTATTGTTGTGTTTACCCAAAGGAAACTTGAAATATATTTAATGTGTATCTCCTGTCTGAATTTGTTATTTAGCTAGCGCTTATAAGTTTGCAGTTATTAGTTTTCACTCTCAAACTTCTTTTGTTACCTTGTTGACTAGTGTGAATTTCTTTGAATGGAGCAATCAAGTCACTTTCCATTTAGGTGCTTTGGATCTTGACTTAGCGCTAATAGAGGATAAGCCTTCTAACCTTAATGATACCAGTATAGAAGCTAAAAAGGCAAATTATAAGGCATGGTCAAGGTCTAATAGGTTATGTTTGAACTTTATGCGAATGACAATTTCCAATAACATTAAGTCTACTCTTCCTAGCACTAAAAATTAGAATGCCAGAGATTTTCTTATGCATGTGGAAGATAACTTCCATTATGCTAATAAGGCACTTGCAGGGACACATATGATTGAACTCACGACTATGATGTTTGACGGGTCAAAAAGTATGCAACAACATATCTTGACTAAACTCACGACCACGAATTTTGATGGGTCAAAGATTATGTAGGAAGCACGATCGTGACCTGCGTGCGTGGCAGCAAAGTCACGATCATGTCTCCTTCGGCAAAGTTGTGATCGCGACGTACCTCCTCCTTTCTTTTCTTTTCTTCTTCATACCTGTTTAGTAGAATGGGAATAACTTTCACTAGAAATATCGGATTAAGATCATTCCTGGACCGTTTTAAATAAGACTTCTAGATATACAACTTTCATGAATACCTTGAAGACAATTTTTGCTTCTATAAGGGTAAAATTTTCAAATCAATGTAGTTATCCCGAAAGTCCATCCTAAACAGCATCACAAAATTCTAATGATCATATCTCTCAACTCCATCGTCCAAAAATTTCATACTTATATCAATGGAAAGCTAGAATGATAAGCTACAACTTTCAAGAAGACAACTTTGTCTAATTCAGCCTAGATCAATCTAGATTTTCCACTGAAGTCAGAAACTCAATTTGACCCTTATGAAAAAACTTGAAATTTGCAATGTACAACTTGGAAAGTCATGAGCATGATTATTTAACTACCAATATTATTTCATTAAACTCTTTAATCTCTCCGTATTGTACTCATCCCTTTCAACTAATTCTCATCATTCACCAAAAATCCTATCTTTCCTTTTTCCATAATATCTCACTTATGTATATATATATATATATATATCCATAATTCATGCTCAAAAGTCATCATCTCAAGTTGATAACTTCTTCAAAATATACCTAATTCCAACTCGACATTATCCATACACAATTCATAATTCATTAATAACAAATTGGAGTTTACAAATCTTTAATGGCATTTCAAGTCATATTACATAATCGGTATCAAAATTTTCAATTACAAAAGATACCAAACCCAATAATTCTCGAAATGCATCTAAAGTCTTGCTTTTACAAAATCTAACTTAATGTACAGAAACATTACAAAAGCATAATAACGCCTCGACTCTTAGTTACTTAATTGATCTCATTTTCTTCACCTGAAGATGGAACGAAAAGGGGGTGAGCTTAAAAACTCGTGAATAACAGGTTTATAACGAATAACAAGCAAAACCATTTAAAATGTTCATTGTCATAGAAAATTCTTATTGAATCATAAAACACATGGTTCTTAAATTTTCCACCAAATTCACAATAAAACAAATCATGTATGCATCAATCTTGTCAACATATCATGAACACATAAACACATCAAAATAGTTTGGGTTGGTCCAAAAACAGAACGTACTACACATTTGCTATAAGGGTCATGTGTAGCCGTGACAGAACGGACTATCGCAATCTCACAAAATGGTTATGCGTAACCGTGAACTTATGAGAATCCATAAAGGACCTTCAGGCTACTAGTGGGCAGGCGGGAGAAGCCTTTAATCAAAGTGCACTTGACATACTTAAGGGACCAAACCAAACCCACATAACACGCATTTCATAACTTGTAAACATGTTGCCCAAATGACACATTTTCAAAACATGTTTTTCATGAACATGAAATATTTCATATGCACTTCCATCATCTTTTCACAATTAATCAACCAAATTCAAATATCAAGCATATTGTAATTTCTCAAATCATTCAAAAGCAACAAATGCCACAATTATAAAGTAATGAAAAGTCATTTTATTTTCTTGACTAAAAAGAAAACATAATGGCTCATTATCCAATTATAAACATGAAACCCATCTTGAATTTCCTTGCTTAAAAATTTGCTAAAAGATGCCTCTACTCTTGCTCCTCTTGCCTCCTTTGATTCCCTTTTATCAAAGACAAAATTTCCATTTAATAGGGATTCAAATTGGAGAACCCATAAGACATATTCACTAAAATTGATCCTAGAGTTCTTAAACCTATACATGTAGCACCCCCTTACCGTAGAATACGCACCGGGACGCCCGTGGGTCGTTCCGACGCGTATCCCATAGCAAGAAAATGCTACTAACGAAATCAATCACTAAATACTCTCATGGCATCAATACAATTAAACCGAATTATGCAAATCACTAAATTTTAAAACCACAATAATCTTTCATTTCATAATACTAACGAAAATATAGACAGGTCTATCAGTCCCCTACAGTCTCAATACAATATCCCAAAAAGGAAACTGATACAAAAGTCTATACTAAGTCATCCCAAAAAATCGTCCCAGCTGACCGACCTGTGTGCCATTGCTTCTCTTGCCCACGTAACTCACACGGTAGGAAAAGTCTATCACGGGAGCTAGGAAACTACTAACGCTGCCCTGAAAAATATTTGCAATGTTGGGTGAGTTTGCGAACTCAATGAGAAACCATCATCGATGGTTCACCCAACTCATGCATATACACAATATATCACATAGTTACACAATAACACATTCGGAACACTATAAGACAATTTACACATTTTCAACATAACATAAATCAGACATGTCACTGCGCAATCGTCACATAATACACGCATTCTCAATTTTCACAATACAGTCATATGCATAATGTATGCCACTTCTCATTTTTATGTCAGTGTTGTGACTGAGCGTCAATACTGTCCCGATTCGGGCACATTACACAGAAATCGAATTTTAGGCAAGTAGGAGAGCCCTCAGGGTATGCACTACTGCCCACTCACATTAGGGATAGGAGAGCCCTCTGGGTATGCACTATTTCCTTTCGGCCTTAGGCCCTTTCACTGATAATCGAGCTCAAAGCTCTGATCACTAATTGCTCTAGTCACAACTGTTAATTACCGATTTTAATCATGCCTAGCATGCACTCACACTTGCACAATCAATAACATATATATCAATCAATTCTATTTATCGCATTCAGAACATTTTCTCATAAGTTCAGCACATCTATTTCACAGTTGCAAGCACTCACATTGGCAAACAATTCCCACATTCATAGAACATTTAACACCCAAAGATTGAGGAACCAACTAGGTTACTCACCTGTAACTTCCGAGCTACTGTCTGGAAGTCCCAGCAATATCCGTGGACTGACAATCTCACGGTGCCTTTATAACAATTTAAACAAATTCTCATCACTAGATGCTCAATCAAAGAAATTCGATAATGCATATGTCTTAATTCAAAGCTGTGCGATGCATGTTCATGATTTTTCGGTGCTATAATCCAATTCCGCTATCTCTCGCCTCATAACCAAAATTCACTATTTACTAGATCAATAGCATCCATCGATTTCATACATCTCCAATTTAAACCCTAATTATCAATATACGATTCTTAGATTGCATTGGGAACTATAACCGACTTTCTCTCAATAATTGAGACCACACTTAAATTAAATTCTAACTTTCATTCTTTTCCTCAATTGTAGACCTCTTTCTCTAGATCATAACGAATTTAGAACCACCTCAATTGGAGGTCTACACCAAAAATTATGCCCCATAAACTAAAACAACCCATTCAAAATTTTGTCCCTCGCCGCGGCCTAAGGTCTCTCGCTGCGGCGCACAAAGGGACGTTCGTCACGACGAAGATCCACACGCTCGCCACGGCGTCTCGCTTTGCTCGTTGCGGGGAATACAAAATTACTCGTCGCAGCGAGGCCACTTGCAGACGTCGCGACGTGTCGGCCACTACTTGTTCTCCGTTCGATTTCCTCTCATTTCTCTCTCTAAAAATCGGTATTAATCACTCTCAAACTACCCAACCTAACACAATAAATACCATAAATGCATCAAATAACCATAAATAACAACATTAAGCCATTAAACTTACCAAATCAAGCTCTCAATTCCTCAAACCCTAAATCTCCAAGAATCTCTCAAACTCTAACACCCACGGTGATCCTCCATAGGCAAGCTAACCATCAACATCTCTAAGGTTTTCCAGCTGAGCTTCAACCATAATGAAAGAGAACAAGCAAGACTCTCCAAGGGGAAAAGATCAAATCGTCGAAGAGAAGAGGAAGGAGAAAAAGTCTTAGGTTTTGCAAAGTGAGACAAGGAGGAATTTGAACTTAGAACAATATAAGGGTTAATTTTCAACCTATAGTTCTTAAGACTTAAGTCCTCAAATTCATTTAATTTCAGTCTTTAAATTCCAATGGCTCATCACAATAATTTCTAAACTCATAAATCTAAAATTTCCATTGGCATTGGACCATTTTTTCGTACTGCACAATCAATCGGTCCGATACTCGAAAAATTCCGGTCTGGACATTTTCTCTCAAATTTCTCAGAAATTTTCCTATGGGTCACTATACACTGGCAGTCACTCTTAAGACACTCCAATTCAACTATTCCATTCAAATTATCCCTTAATTCCCAATAAATCATATCTAACATAATTATCTCAAAATTTACAATTCAAAACATAATCGCAATTAAATGCCGGAAAAAATCATGATTGCATGTCACTATGCATATGCATGTGCAAAATGATCTATCCCTCTAAAATTAGAGGCCAATAATAATACTCAATGAATAAATGCAGTAAAAATTCCTATCCTGTCCCAATTACCAATATGCCCATCGTATCGGTAACAGGATGTTACAATTCTCTCCTCCTAAAAAAATTTAGTCCCAAAATTTCATACCTGACTGGTCGAACAGATGAGGGTATTGCCTCCTCATGTGCTCCTCAGTCTCCCAAGTTGCCTCCTCTGATGAGTGGTTCTTCCATAGGACTTTCACCAATGGAATCATCCTGCTCCTCATTTGCTTGACCCGCGATTCGATAATCTGCACCGGCTCCTCAACATAACTCAGATCACTAGCTATCTCAATCTCCTGAGCCGGAATCACATGATTCGGGTCTGATCGATATCTCCAGAGCATACTCACATGAAAAATATCGTGCAACTGGGACATCTCACTCGGCAATGCTAATCGATAGGCCAATGGTCCAATCCTCTCAGTAATCTCATACGGATCGACATACCGAGGGCTCAACTTGCCCTTACGACCAAATCTCAGCACTCATCTCCAAGGTGACACTCGGAGGAATACTCTATCCCCCACACTGTACTCCATCTCTCGCCGATGCTGATCCACATAACTCTTCCGCTCTATCCCGAGTCGCTTTAATGCGACTCAATCAATCTCACCTTATCCATCAGATCTCGGATCACCGAGACCCTCTAGCATCCTCATACCCTCTTCATCCCAATAAAGAGGCGATCTACACTACCTCCCATACAACGCCTCATACGGTGCCATCCCAATACTGCTCTGATACTGATTATTATAAGTAAACTCAACCAGAGCCACATATTGATCCCATGCACCTCGAAACTCCAATACACAAGCTCTCAACATATCCTCGATAGTCTTAATCGTCCTCTCACTCTGCCCATCTGTCTGAGGATGAAATGCTGTACTGAAGTTCAACCTCGTACCCATAGCAGACTGCAAACTCCTCCAAAATCTCGAAGTAAATCTGAGATCCCTGTCTGAGACTATCGACATCGGGACCCCATGCAGTCGCACAATCTCTACCACATACTTCTGGGCCAACTGGTCGACAGTATTGCTCTCCCTCACTGGCAAGAAGTGAGCCGATTTAGTCAACCGGTCTACTATGACCCAGATCGCATCATGCTGCCTCAGCGTCCTAGGCAACCCCATAATGAAATCCATCGCGATTTGCTCCCATTTCCACTCCGGAATGGGCAACGAGTGCAACTTCCCCACTGGGGCCTGGTGCTCAGCCTTAACTTGCTGGCACGTCAGACACCGAGAAACAAACTCTGCCACTTGCCTTTTCATGCCTTGCCACCAGAAATGCAACTTGAGAGTGTTATACATCTTGGTCGTACCAGGATGCATAGCATAGGCAGCTACATGCGCTTCCTCCAAAATCTCACGCCTCAAATCCTCTATATCTGGAACACATAATCTCTGTCCCATCCACAATGTCCCATCTCTCAACTCGAAATCAAAAGGCAAACCAGATCTTACTCTATCCATCAATCTCACCAACACAAGATCCTGGTCCTGAACTCTCCTGATCCTGTCATGCAACATCGGCCTAAGCCTCAAAGTAGCGATCAGAGCTCCATCCTGAGCCAAGTCCATCTGCACATTAAGAGCTCTCAACTGGATCAAACTAGGCAATCTCCCAATCAGATCTCGAGCTGACCGATATGAGATCTCCTACTCAATGCATCTGCCACCACATTGGCCTTCCCTGGATGATACTCAATCGTGCAGTCATAATCCTTCAGTAACTCAATCCATCTCCTCTGTCTCAAATTCAGCTCTCTCTGACTCAGCATATACCGCAAACTCTTATGATCAGTGAAGATCTGGAATGTCTCCCCATACAAATAATGTCTCCAGATCTTCAGAGAAAACATGACTGCGGCCAACTCCAAATCATGAACTGGGTAATTAGCCTCGTGAGACCTCAACTGTTTTGAGGCATACGCTATCACTCTACCACGCTGCATCAAAACACAACCCAGTCCCTGCTGCGCAGCATCACTGAAAACCTCAAAACCTCCAGATCTCGATGGCAAAGCTAACACCGGTGCTATTGTCAACCGATGTTTCAGCTCCTCAAAGCTCCTATGACACTCATCAGGCCATCTAAAAGCCACATTCTTCTTCAGAAGTTTTGTCAAAGGGGTTGAGATCACTGAAAACCCCTCGATAAACCTCCGGTAATATCCTGCTAGTCCGAGAAAACTCCGCACCTCTGACACATTCCTCGGAACCTCCCAACTCCTCACTGCCTCAACCTTGCGAGGATCCACCTGGATACCCTCACCAGACACAATATGACCTAAAAATACTACCTCATCTAGCCAAAATTCACATTTTGTGAATTTGGCACACAACTGCCTCTCTCTCATAATCTGCAGCACAATCCTCAGATGCTCCGCATGCTCCCGTCTATCTCTCGAATAAACTAGAATATCATCAATAAACACAATAATAAACTAATCAAGGTAGGGCTGAAAAACCTTATTCATCAAGGCCATGAAGGCTACCGGGGCATTAGTCAACCCAAACGGCATCACTAGGAACTCGAAATGCCCATACCTGCTCCTAAAGGCACTCTTAGGCACATCGGCCTCTGCAATCCTCAACTGATAATATCCTGACCTCATATCCAACTTATTGAACACCTGAGCCCCCTGTAACTGATCAAATAAATCGTCAATCCTAGGCAGTGGATACTTATTCTTCACTGTCAACCGATTCAACTGCCTATAATCGATGCACAACCTCAAAGTTCCGTCCTTCTTCTTCACAAACAACACTGGAGCTCCCCACGACGATACACTGGGCCTAATAAACCCTTATCCGTAAGCTCCTCGAATCGAGCATTAAGCTCCCTCGCCCACGGTGCCATCCTATATGGAGGTATAGATATAGGAGCGGTACCTGGAATGAGGTCAATCGAAAACTTTGTTTCTCGATCCAGCGGCAAACCCGGTAACTCTTCGGGAAACACATTTGGAAATTTCCTAATCACGGGAATATCTTGCAACCTCTGCTCAACTCAGGAATCCACCACATGAGCCAAATATGCCTCACAACCTCCCTGCATCAACCTCAGAGCACTCAGAAATGAAATCATCCTGGCTGGCACTGCCTGACTAACACCTCGAAATACAGCTCTAGGTTGACCAGGAGAGTCTAACACAACCTCCTTGGTATAGCAATCCATCACAGCCCTATGTGCAGTCAACCAATCCATCCCCAAAATCACGTCTATCTCTCTCAGAGGCAACACTATGAGATCTGCACTCAAAACTACTTGATCTATTCGAATCGAGCATCCTTTGCAGACCTCTCCCAACACAGTCGTGCTACCTAGAGGTGTACTCACCTCTAGCCCACACTGTAATCTCTCCTTATCACAATGCAGTCTACATGCCACATGCGGTGCAATGAATGAATGAGTGGATCCAGGATCCAACAATGCATATGCCTCAAAGCCAGAAATCAAAAGCATACCCGCAACAACATCTGGGGACTCCTGAGCCTCCTACCGAGTCATAGCATAGACTCTAGCCTGGGACTGCTGTCGGCTGTTCAGTCCCTCAGTCCTCACTATAGATCCCTCAACTCGGCCTCGGCCTCGGCCTCTACCTCGGCCCCTAAATCTCGATCCACCTCCACGGCTCTGTTGCACCGTGGTATTACTGCCTGATCTACCAGTCATAGTGGACTGGGCCTCCACAGTATAAGGACACTCCCGGATCTGATGGTCCATGGAGCCACACTTGAGACACGCCCGTAAATCTTCAAAGACTCCCAGCTGTGTCGCCTCACAATACTCACACAATGGAGAATCGCTGAACCTCTAGCACCGCCACTGACCACTACCACCGAGCAATTCTACCTCTCTGCCCAAATCTGGACTGTCTACCTCCTCCAGAAGACCTGAAGGTCCTGGTCTGGCGCTTACTGAATCCTCTACTCTCACTACCCTGGCTGTCACTCGGTCTCTTGCCCCTGGGGCCCTGACCAGACTCAGCTTGGCTCTGTCTTAGAAGTCGCCGACTCATCTGCCGCAGCTCTCACCAACAAAGGTGCCCATATCAGATCGAGCTAACCTGGTACGAATCTCCAGATTAAGCCCTCCCTCGAATCTCCGGCACCTATCAGACTCTGAAGCAATCAAGACAGAAGCATACCCCATCAACTCATTAAACCGCACCTCATACTCAGCTACCGTCATCGACCCCTGTCTCAACTCAAGGAACTCTTACATCTTCATCTCTAAATAAACCTTGGGCATGAAGTTATCTCTGAATGCCCTCAGAAAATCATCCCATGTCAGCATGCAGGGCCTGGTGGTACTGCCCAAAACAGTCTTCCACCACTGATAAGCCGGACCCTGAAGCAGAGAAACTGCATAGTCAAAGTGCTCCTCAGAGTCACAGTCCATGTGATCGAGGACTCTCTATGTCCTCTCCAACCATCCTCACCTCGGCAGGTCTGTGCTACCAGAAGTCAATACTCCTGCACATAGCCTATCATACCTCCTTTCCCGTCTCACGGGAACTCTAGGAGGTAACTCCTCAGAATGAGGCATAAAGGACTCTCTACTAGCTCCCACTGATCCTAGGTCAGCTGGTTGATCCACTTGATCTCCAAGAACGGATGACCTATAAAAAACAAGAATCTGATCAATTTCTGCTTTTTCTCGCTGAAATTCAAGCCTAAAATACACTATGCACAAAAGATGCCAAACCATGCTCTGATACCACCTAATGTAGCGCTCACTTACCGTAGAGTACGCACCGGGACGCCCGTGGGTCGTTCCGACGCGTAT
Source organism: Erythroxylum novogranatense (assembly GCA_029891385.1). Taxonomy (NCBI): domain Eukaryota; kingdom Viridiplantae; phylum Streptophyta; class Magnoliopsida; order Malpighiales; family Erythroxylaceae; genus Erythroxylum; species Erythroxylum novogranatense. The sequence continues at coordinate 88,516,525 of CM057227.1, read as the reverse complement.
CCCATAGCAAAGAAATGCTACGAACGAAATCAATCACTAAATACTCGCATGGCATCAATACAATTAAACCGAATTATGCAAATCACTAAATTTTAAAACCACAATAATCTTTCATTTCACAATACTAACGGAAATATAGACAAGTCTATCAGTCCCATACAGTCTCAATACAATATCCCAAAAAGGAAACTGATACAAAAGTCTATACTAAGTCATCCCCAAAAATCGTCCCAGCTGACCGACCTATGTGCCATCGCTTCTCTTGCCCACGTAACTCACACGGTAGGAAAAGTCTATCACGGGAGCTAGGAAACTACTAACGCTGCCCTGAAAAATATTTGCAATATTGGGTGAGTTTGCGAACTCAATGAGAAACCATCATCGATGGTTCACCCAACTCATGCATATACATAATATATCACATAGTTAAACAATAACACATTCGGAACACTATAAGACAATTTACACATTTTCATCATAACATAAATTAGACATGTCACTGCGCAATCGTCACATAATACACGCATTCTCAATTTTCACAATACAGTCAGATGCATAATGTATGCCACTTCTCATTTTTATGTCAGTGTTGTGACTGAGCGTCAATACTGTCCCGATTCGGGCACATTACACAGAAATCGCATTTTAGGCAAGTAGGAGAGCCCTCAGGGTATGCACTACTGCCCACTCACATTAGGGATAGGAGAGCCCTTTGGGTATGCACTATTCCCTTTCGGCCTTAGGCCCTTTCACTGATAATCGAGCTCAAAGCTCTGATCACTAATTGCTCTAGTCACAACTGTTAATTACCGATTTTAATCATGCCTAGCATGCACTCACACTTGCACAATCAATAACATATATATCAATCAATTCTATTTATCGCATTCAGAACATTTTCTCATAAGTTTAGCACATCTATTTCACAGTTGCAAGCACTCACATTGGCAAACAATTCCCACATTCATAGAACATTTAACACCCAAAGATTGAGGAACCAACTAGGTTACTCACCTGTAACTTCCGAGCTACTGTCTGGAAGTCCCAGCAATATCTGTGGACTGACGATCCAACGGTGCCTCTACAACAATTTAAACAAATTCTCATCACTAGATGCTCAATCAAAGAAATTCGATAATGCATATGTCTTAATTCAAAGCTGTGCGATGCATGTTCATGATTTTCCGGTGCTATAATCCAATTCTGCTATCTCTCGCCTCACAACCAAAATTAACTATTTACTAGATCAATAGCATCCATCGATTTCATACATCTCCAATTTAAACCCTAATTATCAATATACGATTCTTATATTGCATTGGGAACTATAACTGACTTTCTCTCAATAATTGAGACCACACTTAAATTAAATTCTAACTTTCATTCTTTTCCTCAATTGTAGACCTCTTTCTCTAGATCATAACGAATTTAGAACCACCTCAATTGGAGGTCTACACCAAAAATTATGCCCCATAAACTAAAACAACCCATTCAAAATTTCATGCCTCTCGTCAGCAATGAGGCCACTTCAGAGACGTCATGACGCGTCGCCACTACTTCTTCTCCGTTCGATTTCCTCTCATTTGTCTCTCTAAAAATCGGTATTAATCACTCTCAAACTACCCAACCTAACACAATAAATACCATAAATGCATCAAATAATCATAAATAACAACATTAAGCCATTAAACTTACCAAATCAAGCTCTCAATTCCTCAAAACCTAAATCTCCGAGAATCTCTCAAACTCTAACACCCACGGTGATCCTCCATAGGCAAGCTAACTGTTGGACCCCGATCTTTGAGTGAAATTTGAATTATGAAAATGAAATTTAAGGAGTGCTTGGTGAATGTATTGTATAATAGATGGCTTAAAATTTAAAGAATATTGAGAAGAAAAGAAATGATTTGATTTTGATATCTTTGGGGTTTTGAGTGGATTGGTTTGGTTTATGAAATTAAGTAGATGAGTTGATTGAAATTAAGTTGAAAATCATGACTGAAAAGAGAAAGTGTGAAAATATGAAAAATTGTAAAAAAAGTTTGACTTTTTGGCCTTTGAGGGTTGACTTTTGATTTAGGCAAAATTTGATAAAATGGTCTTCTGGAAACTTGTAGATTATGTTAATAGCTTTCTGTAGCCATAAAGTTTGATATTTTTCGATATCGGGAGTGAGAGTTATGATCAGTCAAAGTTTGCTTAAAGTTTGACTTTTTGAGGAAAAAAGTTGACTTTTTGATTTAAGCAAAATTCGAGAAAGTGATCAACATGAACATTGTAGCCTCTGTCGAGAGCTTTTTGTGGACATAAAGTTTGCTATTTTTCGATGTCAGGATTGAAAGATATGATTTTCTGAAGATATGCTTTGTTTTGAAAATGCTATTAAGTATAGATTTGTGTGTTCTATGCTTTGAGGCCACTCGTCGTATGGATTTAATCTGAATTGGAATAAGTAGTCTTAATGAAAGTTGGAACTTGTATTTCGATCTTTCCGACGCCATAAAGTATGTAATTTTTTGATATCGGGGCTAGGAGATATGATCTTTGGAAAATTCAAGTATAAGTATGTATTTGAAGTTTTGTAACTTGGTTTGAACTTCGACCCTTTTGTAATCTTTTGCTTATACATCCTTCGTCCGACATCCGATTGATTTGATTCTTGAAGCGTTGGATTTCTAAGACAATTACGTTCATTTTTATGAAGAATTATGATTTTTAGGAGATTAAATGGAAAGATATTGATTAAACCAAAGTAAGAGATGGGTTATAGGTTATAAGTTGGATAATTTTCTGAACATGGTTCACTATTTTGCGATTTTCGGGAGCTGTACAACTCCGATTGAGTTGATTCTTGAGGTAAAATAAAGTTAAGACATAGGGCTACAACTCTTGTGAAGGGATCGAAATTTAATTTCATCCCTAAGATTGTTAATTTCTGGAATTAAATTCGCGTAATGTTCAGTCTCAAATTTTGTGAAGGTCTGATAGTATTTCGGCTATAACTTCTTCGTTTTAGATTCGAATTGAGCGCCGTCAGTGGTGTTGGATTTGTAAGATCGAGAGGAAAAAATTTTTAGAAGAAAGTTTGTCCAAATTATTTCGTTTAGTTGCTCAAATTCTGGACACGAAATGACAGTTTTTTTTAGACACATTGAAGGGCAATTTTGGAAATAGGCTAAAAAGAAGGGGCATAAGAGTCTTTAGCCTATCATTTTTAATGACATGGCAATCAGATTAAGAAGTAGATGTCGTTTGTTCTGGGGAATTCACGATGGTTCTAGAAATAATAAGAGAAGAAGGAAGAAAAGAAAAAGAGAGGGGAAAGAAGAGGAAGCTTACGACAATGGAGAGAAGAAGAAGAAAGAAAGGAATTTTATGGGTTTTCTTAAAGATTTTCGTGGGTTCCAAGAGCAAAGAGGAGGAAAAAGAACAAAGGGGAAGAAGAAGATTTCGTGGGTCTCATTCTTCAAGGTAAGGGTTTCGAAATTTCTTGGATTTATGGGTAGATTATTGTCTTTCATGCTTACTAAGGGTGATTAGAAGAGTTCTTGAGTTGAGCTTGAATAAGAAAAGAAAATGGTTAAGTTTTCATGGAAGAGAAGAAAATCTGATTTTCGTGGGTTAGGGATTTCGGAATTTTCTTGGTTCTCTTATTGGGGTTTTCCCTTTCTTGCTTAAACATGGTGATTTAAAAAGGTATTTATGAAAGAACAAGGAAAAGAAGAGCTTTGGAAGCTAAGTGAAGATTTTGTTTTCGTGGGTTTCATAGAGGTGGGGAGATTTTCGAATTTTATGGGTTATGTGGATGAGTTTTGATGTTAATAGGTTAGATAAGGTTTAGGTAAGGTTAGGTTGGTTGAAATTCAAGTTTTGTCATTCTTGGGAAAATTTCAGCATTGTGACATTATGTTCATTAGGATTTTTATACCTTGATTATGGTTAAATAAAGCATTTGGGGGGTTTAAGAAAAAAATCAGATTTGTGTTGGTCTTTTTAAGGCATGAGATTGTTGAAAATTTTGATTCAATTGGATAGGTGTTGATGCTATTGGTTTAGTTAAAGTATAGGTGAGATTATTTGGTTGAAAGTCAAAGTTTTCCCATTCTTTAAAATTTTCAGCATTGAGTTCTCTTGGTAAATTGGGGATTTTGTGTTTGATGAAGGAAAATTGAGGCAATTAAGGAAGAGCCAAGGTATTGACCAATTCTAGAGTTAAAAGAAAGGTCTTTGGTCCGAGAAGAAAAGCTTAAGGAAATTCAGTGGGTAGTATATTTATTTATTGAATTATAAGCTAAATGTGAATTTTGAAAATTAAAGAAAGCAAAATTTGATTTTGATAAATTATTATGGATAAAAATGTTTGAAAAAGGATGTAAATGTTTGAAATTATGATTTCAAAGGAGTAAAATGAGTTTTAGAAAATACAAGACTTATGAATTTCATGGTTTTCAAATTATGTGATTTATGATTTAAATGATTTAAAGAAATTAGTGCATGTTTGGTCATGAATGTGATTATTATGTGATTAATTTGGTGATGTGCATTTCATTAGATTGATTATGTGAATTCATGTAAATATATGCTTGTGTCATTTATGACACAATTTGATGTTATGAGATGAAAAATGTGAAAAGCAAGATGTTTGAAAAGTGCCTTCGGGCCATCTGAAATTATGTTTTGCTTATGTGCTATATGGGTTTGGTAAGGTCCTTTGTGAGTCAGCGCTGTCTCTACTTGTTATAGCCTTCTCCCGGCTGCCCGCTAGTGGCATAGGAGTTCCGATCTCGGACTCCCCTCATTCCTTCTTTGCAGCATGAATCGCTATGCGGAATGTGCGAGATGTCTATTTGGATCGAACCAAACCAAACCATTTGATGTGTTATGTGATTTGTGTTGGATGTCGCGGTATAACCTGCAAACACCTACGGGTGGGGTGTGGGGTCCAACACTAAACCACTTGACGTGTTATGTGATTTTGCTTTGGTTATGTTGTGATGTATTATGACGTGATGCATTCATATTTGAAATTGTACATGAGAAATGAGAAAGTAAATGTTTATGAATACTTTGAAACAAATGAAGATTTGGAAATTTTAGAAAATGTTGATGAAGGTTTATGAATGTTTTGAAAGGTTTTAAAATGAGTTTTTGGAGAAATTCTTAAATGGGAAATGTTTGAAAAGTTTGAACAATAAAAGATTTTTTACCGCTTATTGTTCAGTTTATAAATATATTATCCACGAGCTTCCGAGCTCACCCCCCTTTCATCCCCATCTCCAGGTTTTCACGTAGGAGATCGGATGGAAGACGAGTATGATGTCAACCCGATAGTTTTTGTATGCTTTGTTTTATGTGTAATGTTGGAGTTTAATTTTGAAGTTGTGAAAAGGGTTTATGGATTATGTAGTGCTTTTGTTTATGGCTTGAAAAGTCATTATGTAAATTTATGATGTAGTTCAGTTATGAGTTATGTATGATTTTGTAATAGTTTTTGTACGTAAATTTGAATTGAGATGGATATAAATGGCAATTGGAATGTATATGAATGGCTTGTGATTGAAATGTGGATAATTGAGTTGAGATGTATTATGGATTGGAATGATGAAGTGTTTAGAACTAAGATTGTGTTTCTGCTGGTGTTTGGATGCCGGACGGGAGGTATGATGTTGCCTTGTGCTATTGGATTATGTATTAGAAGTGCGTTTCTTTGGTTTTTAAATTTTTGGGCTGTCAAAATACAGCCGTTATGCTGCCGAAATTTCGGTAAAATGGGTTTAAAGAAATGAGTTTGAGGATTTATATGATTGTATAAGAAATGATTAAGATGAATTAAGTGAATTGAAATTGGTGATGATGAGTTTCCAAAAAGGGAATTGTATGGAATGGTTATGATTTGAATGAGATTGATTAAAGAGAAAAGGAATGAATAAGAGGAAAAAAATTTATACTGGATTTGAAATGTCGTAAGGTTTCCAACGCGATTAGTTGGCTATGCTTCATGTTTGAAACGGATGTCGGTGTTTGTTTCAGTTTGTTTATTTCGATTCGCATTCGATTCGGAAATTCTGCCTTTCGAGTTTCTCCACTTTGTTATTCGTATTTTTGATGCACAATTTTCCGAGTATTCGTTTCGCTCCGATGATGCGATTTGTATTCCGATTAGCGATTTCTCGCTTTTCGATTTTCCGTCTTTCCGTTCCATTTTTCGGTTGGGATCCGGTTCCCGGATCGGGTCCCAATACTAACCATCAACATCTCTAAGGTTTTCCAGCTGAACTTCAACCACAATGAAAGAGAACAAGCAAGACTCTCCAAGGGGAAAAGATCAAATCGTCGAAGAGAAGAGGAAGGAGAAAAAGTCTCAGGTTTTGCAAAGTGAGACAAGGAGGAATTTGAACTTAGAACAATATAAGGGTTAATTTTCAACCTATAGTTCTTAAGACTTAAGTCCTCAAATTCATTTAATTTCAGTCTTTAAATTCCAATGGCTCATCACAATAATTCCTAAACTCATAAATCTAAATTTTCCATTGCCATTAGACCATTTTTCCGTACTGTACAATCAATCGGTCCGATACTCGAAAAATTCCGATCCGGACATTTTCTCTCAAATTTCTCAGAAATTTTCCTATGGATCACTATACACTGGCAGTCACTCTTAAGACACTCCAATTCAACTATTCCATTCAAATTATCCCTTAATTCCCAATAAATCATATCTAACATAATTATCTCAAAATTTACAATTCAAAACATAATCGTAATTAAATGCCAGAAAAAATCATGAATGCATGTCACTATGCATATGCATGTGCAAAATGATCTATCCCTCTAAAATCAGAGGCCAAAAATAATACTCAATGAATAAATGCAGTAAAAATTCCTATCCTGTCCCAATTACCAATATGCCCATCGCATCGGTAACGGGATGTTACAATACATTTCTTAAGATTTATTAATCAAAACCCTTTCAAAAATCCAAAAGATTAAAATCAATCTTACCGTGAATCTTCACTAAATAGTGAGATTGTTGGCTCTAATGGAAGCTCTAATCCTCCTCTTCCTTTTTCTCTTCTTGACAACTTCAGAATCACTCTTTAAGACTAAGAAAAATCAAAACCTAGCTTTTCTTCTTTCTTTCCTCTCAAAACCGAAACTCTCTCCTTCTTTCCTTCTAATTTTCGTTTTTTGGCGTCTTCACATCTAATCCCACCTTTTATCTTCTCCTACTTACCCTTTAATGAGCCCAGAAAGTCCATTTTACCTTTCCTTATAAACTTAGGTTCTTTTAACCTTAAGTGGTCTTCCAAAAATGCCCTTCATGCAATATTACTACCTTAACACTTTAATTCAATTAACCTATGTCATATAATCTTGCTATCATTGACATAATAATAACTCCAAAAATTAAATCCATCAAAACCTCAAAATTCATTTAAATCATGCTTATCTGGAGAAAAAAAAATATAAGGGCCAACATTTCTCTCCCTCTTAAAAGAATTTTGTTCTCGAAATTCTTACCTAACTGATCAAACAAATGAAGGTAATGTTGTCTTATGTTTTCCTCAGTCTTTCAAGTGACTTCTTCACTCGAATAATTTCTTTAAAATGAACCTAGTTAACGGATTCAATCAATCCTTCCATTACTTATTCAGATATCATACTATCTTAACTGTTTCCTCAATATATCTCAGATTACTCACAATTTTTCCACTTCCTGCATCGATAACACCCATATCAGATCATATCGATATTTCTTAGCATACTTGACATCTTGCACTCAATCTAAGCACACATTGGGAAGGTGATACTTTCATAAACATTTCATCATTCGCTTCATAGTTCACATCTCTATAGTGTCAATAGACTTTACTCTTATGTCTATCTCATTGTATCCCCTACCTTTGGTGTTGACCCACTTAATTCATTCATTTTTCTTGAGTCATTTAATTTTTGACACAGATCAATTTCACTTATTAGCAGGACCTCAAATCAATTCTGGCATTGGACCGTCTTTGGCCCTATTCATCCAAATATAAAGGCGGACGACTCTTTCTGTTGCATAACATTGCACGATATTTAATGTTATCACTATGATAATAATTGTGAGGCTTAAAGTCAAATGGAACTATACATTGATCTCATGTTCCTATGAACTTCAAAATATAAACTTTAAACATATCTCCGACAATTAAGACTGTCGGCAAAATCAAACATTCAATCATTTGATTCTACATTCTTAGTCGTTAAATGTTGTTTCAGTATATTACTACTAGGATGTATAACTTACGTTACCATTTGTGCTTTTTTAACAATCTCTTTTCTCTATCTCCTTTATCGATTACACTTACTTCTTATTTCAATCACAAAGTATTTTCCTATTTGAACTCAAAATTCGTATTCACTTTCGATTTCTTAGTAAGATTCACAATTTCTAGATCCTCAATTCGGGTTTGGTAAATCCTTTCATGTGAAACTGATCTTCAATTCGTTAGCAATTAGTACTTTGATTTGCCCAAAATTTAACTCCACATTCTATGCTTCTTTTTGCACTAGATCTGATCACCTCAATATCTGAATTCATGCCTCACAGCTATTGGGATTTTTGCTTAATGTATCAGATACGACACTAACTCTACTAGAAAATACTCATTTGTACCATCATAATCTTTCAATAATTCTATCCATTGTCTCAGTCTCGTGTTCAATTCTCTCAACTCAAATATTACCTTAAATTTAATGATCTGTATATGAATATATATATCTAAGATGTTCCTATACATTTACTGTCCCCAAACTTTCAAAACAATCACTACTATAGTTGTTCTAAATCATGTATCGAATAATCAACTCATAGGACTTTAGTTGTCTCTATACATATGAAATCACTTTATTATGCTGTGTTGGATTTTATCCAAATCTCTTATACAACATCATTGTATACTATAAAATCTCCAAATCTAGACGATATAATTAATATTGGTGTTATAATTCCTCTAAAATTTTCTTTACTTTCATTTCTCATGCGATTTACATGTTTTCCTCAAGTAGTCAAACTATTCTTCTCAACTTTTCTAATACCCTTAATATATCATCAATTTTTTTATTTTTGGATCACTTTAATTTTTAATACCATAGTACTGTCGAGGCATTTGTTAACTTGAACAAATATTTTCAAAGCTCCATATGCCCATAATTAGTTCTCATAATTCCTTAAATAACTGATTCCTCATTTCTCACGTTATTTTCAATTTCCAATCGACTTCCTTCCTTGAATGCTTTTCTTAATTCATTCGATTTCCTCTTATTTCACACTGAATTATTCTACTGTCTGCTCATTCCTACTAATTTGTCCACCCATTTCAATTTATTTTCAATCTTAATTTCCTGTGTTGATAACTATTGAGACCCGATCTGGAATCTAGACCCCAACCGGCAAAACGGAATCACAAATCGGAAAAAAACAAAGTGGCGAAAAGAGAAAGAAAAGAACGGATAACAAAGCGAAATTGGGCCAAAACAAAGGCGAAACAAAGAGGCAAAAAACCAAAAGAGGAATCGGAATCTGTAAAACAAAATGTGGAATCGAAAGAACGAAACGTATCAATCAACTTAATGTTCAAATTCCGACATCCGTGAACGTATACTTTAGAAAAACATCGCATTGGAAACCTTAAGACACTTTTGATCTAACCCTATTCGAAATCGGTATAATTTTTTTTTCTTCTTTCTTTTTCATTCTTTATTCATACAAAGCACTTGGATTTCCCCTTTTGGAAATTTATCCTCAATTCAAACTCAATTCATAAGATTCTTCTTAATCATGCATAACTCAATCTCATCTTTAAAAAGAAATCTTATACTTATTTTTCTTTTTCCATAAAAACAATCATACATATTCATATACCCACAATCAAGCCACAAACAAAAGCACTTCAATATTTCAATTCCAGCAACATAATTCATCGGACCTCCTGTCCGGAATCCCAATATAATCAAACACATTTATATAACTATAACACTTCAATAATTCTCAACCAATAACTAGAATCATCGGACCTCATGTCCGAAATCCAAACACAATCAATCCCATTCATACTCATATGCAATCTATATAAAAAACCATAATTCACCTTTTTATTCTACATACACATCCACAATTCATTTACATCATCCAAAAGAAAATACATCACCAAGCAAAAGTGGCATTTTCAAGCCACAATACAACATCAATTCCAAATTTCGAATTACAAAATATACAACTCTTGAATACACTAACATCTTACTTTTGCAAAAATCTAACTTCAAAAACATCATAAAAAAACATAACGGATAAACGTCTTGCTTTCTTTCATCCGATCTCCTTCTTGAAACCTGGAAATGGGGATGAAAGGGGGTGAGTTTTACAGCTCGTGGATAACATGTTTATAAATCAAAAAATAAGCAAAAATTATTTAATTTTTTTTTTTCATTTTATAAAAATTTCACAGTTGAACTATCAATTACTTATTTCTCAAAATTCTCAATTTTTCAAACTTCATGAACCATTTCAAATCATGTAAATCTCCATTTCTTTCAAAAATTCATTAACAATTTTCAAATCATGTAATGCATCACAGTATAACACACATAAGCACATAACATATCAAAATTTGGTTTGGGTCAGTCCAGAAATAGAACGTACTACACATTCCCACATAGCGGTCTTGTGCGGCCGTAGAACGTACTACACCGGTTGGGCCCCATTTTTGAAGCCCAACTATTAAACCGTAGACGAAAACATAAGCGGACTTCCAAGTTCTATAACCCTGATTGATAAACAGAAAAATTTCCATTTGCATGACATACAAGCCACAAAGGCGAGCCCACACAATGAAATCACAAAATCACAATAGACTTTTTCATAATGGTAGCTCTTAGTCTCTAGTTCATTTAGAAACAAGAACCACCTCAATCGGAGCCCTATGGCTCAAGATATGCTTAAGAAATCGAAGTAGGTTCATGGCCCAATCATGCTCTCCAAACCTACGCATTGCTTCCTTTTCGTCAAACTTTCTGAATTTAAATCCAATGGCTACAAATTTTATGGAGAGGTAGTAAAACGTGTTAGGAATCTAACGCCTCAAGAATCATCTCAATCAGAGGTCGGACGAAGGAGTTATAGCCAAACGAATCAGATATGTTCATATCCTGATTCCTACTGAACATACTTTGGCGCAAACATCATAACTCTCACTATAGATGTCGGATTGCCTTTGTTCTTGGACTTGCAGAAAGCATACATCTAGGGCTACAACTTTCATGAAGATCAAAATTTTAAATTCGGATTTTATGGGGGTCAAATTACACGGACCGTGTGAAATCACACGATCAGGCCGTATAACCTTCGGGTGAAATGTGTCTCCTGCGCCCAGATTTACACGGCCCGTGTAAATTTACACGGGCAGATCATGTAACTTTCAGGTGACATGAATTTTTCACCCCCCAAGCCCCCTTCAAAGGTTCCTAAACCCCCTCCTAACATTCCCTTGCCTCAAACCCTTCTCCAACACCACAAAAACCACTACCAATCCATTAAAAGACATCCAACATCATTGAATCTCATCTCCGAAGGATTCATCTTCAATCCTAACACCATATATACTCAAAATCTCCCCAATTTGAACCCTTCAAAAGCAACCCAACCTCATAACCATTCAAATACTAATCTAACACAATCAACAATTGGAAATCCTCAACACTTACAATATACATAATCAAAATATTCAAACTTTGATAAATACACAATCATACAAAAAGGAAACCTTTCAAGGTCTCATTTCCCTTCCGAATCAACTGAAGTTCACACAAAGTTTTCATTTATAGCTTTAATTACATATAGACATTTCATCAATTCTTTAACACAAGTACAAAATACATTTGATGCTTAATGTTCAATATGCTACCAAAGCTATCCAAAATCTAACTACTAACTTAATACAAAAGCTAACTCTCTCTCGCAATTGATCCAAATGCCTCGCAAGGATTTATCGGTCTTCTTGATCTGCACCTGAGGAGTGGAGAAAATGGGTTAAGCTTCACAGCTTAGTAGCTAAAATATTTATAGCCATTGGCATTGAACCACACAGTCAACCATATTGCTATATATATACATACATTCATGTAGGCATATTCATTAACATGAAAATTTAACATTTGCAATTCACAATTCAATTCCAACTCCAAAACTCATAACATCATCACATAATACATATTTGAATGCAATTTAATCCAAAGCATAGCTTAGCACATTAAGATGCAAATGAACAATCAAATTGCTCGAGGGTTCCGTGGAATAAAACGGATAAACCGAGGTTTATACCGTGAACGAAATGAGTCCATTTCGAATCTCGTGGGCCACAAGCGGGCAGCCAAAAGAAGGCTTTTTACGTCGACATGCACGTGACTTACGAAACGGTTCCTCTCTCGCCCAAACACAACCAAATTTTCATGCTTCAATTCAATTATTCATAAATTCATATTTTCATACTTTCCTTCTTTCCATTTAATCAAAATGCCATGGCTTAAATTCAATGGCATGACAATCATTCTCACAATTCAATCATTCATATACAAAATGCCATGATTAAATTCAATGGCATGACAATCATATCAAAAGATCAATGCATATCATGACATGAACACAACATAAAGCAATTTCCATATCATAGAAATTCAAGCAATTCATTTAGCACATATTGCATACACAATGCATTTTGCTCATTACACAATAACCATAAATAAATTACCCACATTGACAATCTTGGAAAAATCCAAAATCAATCGTCTCCTTCCACTTACTCTTGGATAGGCTCTTGATTTCCTAAACATAAACAAAATTTCATGAATTTCAACTCAATTGGAAAATCTCCAATTTTCATAATCTTAATCAAATGCAATAAACCCTAATCAAACTCAAATCCAACCTACCCATGGCTCATATAGGTTAGAAATCACAACACCTAGCTTAGAAATCCAAAAATCCAAAGATTTCACCATCTTCTTCTTCCTCCACAAAATCCCTCTCTCTCTCTAGGATTTCTCCATCCAACACAACATAACCTATTTCTTGACTAAAGCAAGAAGGAAAGATGAAGAACTTACCTTAAAAGCCTTGATTCTTCCCTTCTTTCCAAATTTTTTCCACCTTTTCACTTGGATTTTTGAATTTTCCTTCTTCTTCTCTATTTCTCCCACATTTCTCTCTCTTCTCCTCTTCTCCTTGGGCAGCCCACGACAATCTCCCTCTTCTACTTCTAATTTTGCCTTTTTATTACTCCTCTTCTTCCAAAATTACCCTCCACTTACTATAACTTTCTAACTATGCCCTTGGTTGGTCTTTTAGGCTCTAATCACCACTTAACCTACTTAGTTCAATTCTAACTAAGCCTACTCTTCTTTCTAATTCCAATTCTTCATCCTTCCAATTCTAAATAAAAAAAAATTAAACCAATAAATAAACATAATTAATCAATTAAGCAATTTAGAAAAAATCAAGATCCAACAACTCTCATCCCCTAAAAGAATTTCGTCCTCGAAATTCTTACCTGAGTCATCGAAGAGGTGTGGATTCTTCTCCTTCATTGCTTCCAAAGGCTTCCATGTTGCCTCATTTGTCTAATGGTTCCTCCATAAGACTTTGACTAGCTTCACCATCTTATTTCTCAAAATCTTTTCCTTCGAATCCAAAATCTCCACTGGTTGTTCTTCATAAGTCAAATCTTCCCTTAATTGGACTTTTGAAGGTTGCACTATGTGTAAAGGATCTGACCGTTACTTCCTCAACATCGACACATGAAAAACATTGTGAATCTTAGACAATTCCGATAGCAAAGCTAACTTGTAAGCTAAATGCCCAATTTTCTCAGTGATTTTATAGGGGCCTATATATCTTAGACTAAGCTTGCCCTTCTTACCAAATCTCAAAACTCCTTTCCATGGAGAGGCTCTAAGAAACACTTTGTCTCTAACCTCAAATTCCATTTCTTTTCTATGTGCATCTGTGTAGCTCTTCATTCGATCTTGAGCTGCTTTAAGCCTCTGCTTCACCAATTTAATCTTGTCAACAGTAACCTGTACCAACTCAGGTCCTACAATTCTTCTTTCACCTTCCTCATCCTAAAAAATAGGAGTTCTACACCTCCTACCATAAAGAGCTTCATATGGTTCCATCTGAATTCCCGAGTGATAGGAATTATTATAAGCAAATTCGATTAAAGGCAAATGATCATCTCATGGGCCTTTAAAATCTATAACACAAGCTCTTAGCATTGCCTCCAAAGTCTGGATCGTTCTCTCCGATTGTCCATCTGTTTGTGGATGGAAAGCTGTACTAAAGTGTAACTTATTTCCCAAAACTTATTGTAAACTTTCCTAAAACCCTGGAGGTGAACCTGGGATCTTTATCTGAAACTATCGAACTTGGAATCCCATGAAGTCTGATTATCTCATCTATATATTTTTTAGTCAACACATTCAACGAATCCGTCTGTCTAATTGGCAAGAAATGAGCAGACTTGGTTAGCCTATCCACAATCACCCATATTGCATCATGCTTCCTACTGGTTCTTGGCAATCCCATCAAAAAATTCATCGTGATCTTTTCCCATTTCCATTCTGGAATCGACCAAGGTTTAAGCTTGCCTGAAGGTGCCTGGTGCTCAACCTTGACTTGCTGACACACTAAGCATCTTTTAGCATATTCTGCAACTTCTTTCTTCATCCCTTTCCACCATAAATGCTCCTTCAAATCTCTGTACATTCTCGTACTTCCTGGGTGCATTGCATAAGGCGCATTATGTGCCTCATCCAAAATTTCATCCTTTAACTCTTGCACGTCCAGAATACATAATCTGCTTCCTACCACCATTAATCCATCCTCTCTTACCTCTATCTCGGAGTGTTTACCACTCTTTATCTCTTCTCTGAGCTTACCTAAGTACTCATCCTGTTTCTGCAATTCCTTAATCTTTACATTCAATACTGGCCTTACTCGAAAGTTAGCCAATATATAATCTGATTCAGCTTGTGTCAATGTCACCCTAAGTTTGGCTAATTCCCTCAGCAAAGGAAAATACATTGTCTCCACATGTGCTATAGTCGATTTTCTACTCAGTGCATCCGCTACTACATTTGCTTTTCCTGGGTAATAATCAATCATCAAATCATAGTCTTTTAACAGTTCTAACCATCTTCTCTATCTCAAGTTCAATTCCTTTTGGCTCAGTAAATACTTAAGGCTCCTGTGATCCGTATACACCTTGGTGGTAACTCCATATAAATAGTGTCTCCAAATTTTCAACGCAAAAATTATGCCAGCTAACTCTAAGTCATGCGTCGGATAATTCATCTCATAGGGTTTCAATTGCCTCGAAGCATAAGCAATCACCTTATTTCCTTGCATTAGCACACAGCCTAATCCCTTCCTCGAGGCATCACTATAGACTGTGTATCCATCATCACCTGAAGGCAAAGTCAAAATCGGTGCACTCGTCAATCGATCCTTAAGCTCCTCAAAATTTTTCTGACATTCATCTGTCCATACAAATTTTTGATTTTTCCTTGTCAATTTGGTAAGTGGAGCGGCTATCATAGAAAAGCCCTCCACAAATCTCCTGTAATACCCAGCTAAACCTAAGAAACTCCTCACTTCTACTAGATTCTTAGGTGCTTCCTACTTCACCACAGCTTCTATTTTTCTCGGATCTACATGAACCCCGTGCTCTGAAATCATATGCCCAAGAAACACAACTTTCCTTAGCCAGAATTCACATTTGTCGAATTTGGCATACAACTCGTTCTTCCTTAAAGTCTCCAGAGCAATCCCCAAATGTTTCTCATGCTCCTTGTCACTTTTAGAATAGACCAATTGTTGGACCCCGATTTTTGAGTGAAATTTAGAAATATTAAGTGAAATTAAATGAGTGGTTTTATGTAAGTATTGTAAAATAAGGGTGTTTGTGCTTTGAAGAAATTCATGAGAAAAGAATTATTGGGTTTTGATTATTTTGATTTTTGTGGAGATTTGTATAGTTTATGAGAGTTCAAGTGGATGAGTTGATTGAAATGAAGTTGAATAGCAATAATTAAAAAGAAAAAGTGTAAAAATTTAAAGATTTAAGAAAGTTGACTATTGGGTATAGAAAGTTTGACTTGAGAGTTGACTTTTTTATTTAGGCACAATTTGAGAAAATGATCTACATGAAACTTGTAGATTATGTTAAGAGCTTTCCGTCGCCATAAAGTTTGATATTTTTTGATATCGGGAGTGAAAGTTATGATCAGTCAAAGTTAGGGTTATTTCACTTTGACTTTGAGAATGTTTGTAAGTGTAGGATTGTGTATGATGTACTTTGAGGCCACTCGTCGTACGGATTTAGTTTGAATTGAAGAAAATGGTCTTCATGAAAGTTGTAGCTTGTCTGTCAATCTTTCCGATGCTATAAAGTATGCAATTTTTGGATGTGGAAATTGGAAGATATGAAATTTGAAAGTTTGGAGTTTGTTTAGGTGATGTTTAACAGGGCAGTAACTTTGATTAGGTTTTTGACCCCTTTAAAGATGAAATTGATTTTTGAGTTTTTCATGGAAGTTGTAGAGCTTCCTTTTATCTTTCCATCAATACCAAATTTGTTAATTTTGGAGTTCGGGAGCAAAAGATATGATTTGAAAATTCTGAAATTTTCAGCAGTTCTAGATTCTATCCTTAGGCGTGCCCATGCCTAATCTTCGAATCTCGCCTTCGCTTATAACTTCTTTGTTTAACATCCGATTGAATTGATTCTTGAAGCGTTGGATTCCTAAGACAATGAATTTCATTTTATGGAAATTTTGTGGATTTATGAGATTAAATTAAGGGTGATTAATTTAATCAAAGTGAGTTGGACTATTTTCTGAACATGGTTCGGTATTTTGAGAAATTCTCGATCTGTGATGATCCGATTGAAGTGATTCTTAAGGCGAAATAAAATTAAGACATGTGGCTACAAATCATATGAAGAAATGAAATTTCAATTTTGCCCCTAAGACTTTAAATTTCTGAATTGAAGTTCAGATTAGTGGGCAGTTTTAGATTAAGAACATCTGAAAGTATATTGGGCATAACTTTTTCTCTGGTAATTGAAATGAGGCCATTCTTGATTTGAATTAAACTAGAGAAATAGAGCTACAATTTTTATGAAGACATCGAATGTCAATTTTTGGATTAAGAATATAAATTTCTGGATGGAAATAACATGCTGGAAAATGATTTACCATAAGAAATATCTGAAATATTTTGAGCATAATTTTTGATGTAGTGCTCCGAATTGGATGATTTTTGTGGCATTATGAAATTAATACATAGAGAAACATTTCTCTAGAAGGAAGTTTTGACAAATTCCTTCAAATTGATAGTGCGATTCAAATCCGAAAGTAAGCATGAAATAAAGTAAAGTGCAGGGGCATTTTGGTCAATTGACCTTCATTAATGACATGGCACTAATGAGTTGCCGTTTAAAGCAAGGGAAAGGCACGAAATTGGCTTAAAAAAGAACAAAGCAAGAGAAATAAAAGAAGAATGAAGAGAGAAGCTTTCGGTGGTGTTGGAGGAAGAAGAAAGAAGATTTTAGAGCTTTGATTTTTCTTGAGTTTCAAAGGGGATTTGATGCTTTCATGAAGGAAAAAGATGGAAGAAGGTGATAGCTCTCTTATGGGACAAGAAATTTCGACAATAGAGAAGAAAAGAGGTAAGAGAAAAGTTTGAGCTTTGAGTTTTTCTTCAATTTTTAGTTTAGAAATATGGAAAATGACATGGGTATGTGATTTACGAAGTCAATTTTGATGTATATGCCTTAGGTTATGTTTAATTTTGGATGGAAATTTCTTATGGTTTATGCCAAAATTTGTGATTTGGGGATTTTGTGAATTATTGGTTTAGAATCATAGATAATATGATGGATTGGTGAAATATGAAATCAATTTTGAAGAAATTGTGATTTATGATATTGAATTTGGGTAAATTGGTTTATGCCAATTTTAGAAATTGGGGTTTTTGAAAATTGGAGATTTAGATAGCTTGAATATGTGAGGAATTAATGTTTTCTAAGCTCAATTTGAGAAATTAAGTTAAATATGATATTGAATTTGAGTGAATCGGTTTAGGTCAAATTTGGAATTTGGAGATTTTCGAAATTCTTGCTTTAGATAGCTTGGTAAAGTGATGAATTTGGGTTTCCTATAGTTAATTTTGAGAACTATGCAAATTATGATGTTGAATTTGGATGTTGATGGCTTATGTAATGTTAAATTGGAAGAAAGATAGAAGGAATGCACAAATTGAAGCGTGGATCAAGTTTCTGGCATTAATTCGAGGTGGGTAATACGTTTGTATTTTGAATTATAAGCCATATATGAATTTTCGAAAATAAAGAAAGCAAATTTGCAAATTATTGATTTTGAAAGATTAAATTCATGGCTTTTGCTATGATGTTGAGAAATTGTTATATTCATGGAATTCATTATTATTCTAAAGTTTTGAATAATTTGAGAAATTAAGGACTTCATTATTTGAAAGAATGAAAGTTCATCTGTGTTATGATTTTGTGTAATTGCCAAAATTACTATATCTTTTGTGATGGTTGATTATAATGTGAATTGTTATGAGCATTATGAAAATTTGTGAATGGCATACTGTTTGATGTGTTCGATATGAATACTAAGATTTTCGAAATATGCCTTCGGGCATTCCGTTTTCAAGTGTGAACTATGTGATTTAGTGGGTTTGGTTAGGTCCCTCAGTGAGTCAGTGCACTGTCTCTATTTAAAAATTAAAGCCTTCTCTCGGCCGCCCGCTAGAGGCATTAGAGTTCCGATTTCGGACTCCCTTCACGGCTACATTGGACAGCTATGCGGGAAAGTGTAGTACGTTTTGTTCACTGCTGCACAGGACCGCTTTGCGAGAATGTGCAGTACGTTCTATTTTTGGATCGACCCAAACCATTTGATATGTTTTATATGTTTGATTTGTGATTTTATGTGATTTGTGCTTCTATGTGATTGCATTCATGTTTATGAAAAATGAGAGAAAATTTAGAAATGAAAAATGGAATTTATTATGAAAAGTTTGAAAAAAATTAAAAGGTTTGAGGAAAATGTTTGCAAAGTTGAAATGTTTGAAAAGTTGCAAAGTTTGAAAAATAAGCCTTATGGAAAAAGTTTATGAAAAATGATTTTTGCTTAATTTTCAATTTATAAATGTGTTATCCACTGAGCCGTCAAGCTCACCCCACTTTCATCCCCATCTCCAGGTATTCGAGCGGGAGATCGGATGAAAGAGCATCAAGTTCGATTTTGCATCGTTTGTATTTTTGTGTGAATTGAGATTTGGATATTAATATTGTTTATGGCTTGAATTGCCATTTATGTATATCAAGCATTTATTTCGGGATGTATATGAGTTCTAGACTTGGGTATTGAGTTGAGTTATAAATTGTATATGATTATAATTGGTTAGGTTTTGGATTGATTTTGAAATTTTTATGGAATTGAGATGATTTATGAGTTTGTGTATGGTTGTGAAATATGTAAGTAATTGGATATAAATGGAGATTGTATATGATTATGAATTTGATGATTGCGATTTGGATATAAATAATGTCTTGCATGCGTTGTGGATTCGGACGGGGTGTCCGATGATACCGCTATTTGTGAGACTATAAGTGTATTTTGAACCCTTGCGGGTTTTGGGTTTTATGAAAGGCGTAGTTGCATACGCCAAAATTTCGTTAGAAAATAAATTAAAAAGGAATAAAAATAAGAATTAGATGGTTTCGGATAAGATTTATGATTTGTATTAAAGATGATTAAAGTGTGTAAGATGTAAGAAATGAGAAAAAGAAAGAAAGAAAAAGAAAAAAAATTATACCGGATTTGGAATGTCTTAGTGTTTCCAACGCGATAAGTTGTCTATCATATTTGTTACGGATGTCGGAATTTGCTTCAGGTCAACTTGATCCGCTTCGTCTTATGTTTATGATTTGATTCGGATTTCGCCTTTGATTTTAACCGTTTATTCGATTTCGTTTCCGATTCATGTATCCGCTTTCGCTTCTTTCGCTTTATCATTCGATTTCCTCCGCTTTGTCATCTTTTTGTTTCGTTTAGTTACTTTGTATTTTCGCCTTCGCTTCGTTTTGATTTCTCTTTTGTCTCCATTTTCTGGTTGGGATCCGGTTCCCAGATCGGGTCCCAACACCAATATATCATCAATGAAAACAATGATAAATCGATCTAAAAAGGACTTAAAGACTCAATTCATCAAGTCCATGAAAGCTGTAGGTGCATTCGTTAATCCAAAAGGCATTACCAAGAACTCAAAGTGGTCGTGCCGAGTCCTAAAAGCAGTTTTCAACACGTCTGACTCCTTTATTCTCAACTGGTGGTAACCTGATCTCAAGTCTATCTTGGAAAAGACTCTTTCCCCTTGCAATTGATCAAACAAATCATCGATGCGAGGGAGCAGATATTGATTCTTAATAGTGGCATGATTAAGCTTCTTGTAATCCACACACATTCTCAGCGATCCATCTTTCTTCTTTACAAAAAAGACCGGAGCTCCCCAAGGTGAAGAGCTCAGCCTTATGCACCCTTTTGCCAATAAATCTTCTAGCTGCTCCTTAAGCTCCTTCAATTCCGTCGGAGCCATTCTATAAGGTGGAATCGATATTGGCATTGTGCCCGGAAGAAGGTCAATGGGAAATTCAATTTCCCTAGGTGGTGGTAGTCCTGGTAATTCCTCGGGAAAGACATCTGAGAATTCCATGACCACAAGTATTTCTTCTAACTTCCCTCCATCTGCCTTTGTATCTACCACGTAGGCCAAAAATGCTTCACATCCTTTCCTCATCAATTTCTCTGCTGCCAGAGCCGAAACTATTCTAATCGGACTCGCTTTTCTGTCCCCCTTAAATAGTACCCTCTTGCCATGGCCAATTTCGAACTCCACGATCTTCTGTTTACAATCCAAGTTGGCATTATATTTCTCCAATGTGTCCATCCCCAAAATCACATCTAAACCTCCCATTCTCAAAGGCATTAGATCCACCACTAACTGTTCTTCTCCAATAAATATCTCACAGTCTTTATATACTTGACTAATAATAATACATTGGTCGATTGGAGTACTCACCATCAAAGGAGTATCAAATGGGCTCAATTCTCTAGCAGTCACAGTTCTACTCAAAGGCACAAACGAATGGGTAGAACCCGGATCAATCAAAACAACAACATTTTCATCAAAGAGCTTAATCATACCAGTTACAACTTCTGGAGTTGTCTCTACATCTTCCCTTGTCATAGCAAATACTTTGGCTGGGGCTTGTCCCCTCGGTCTCCCCGGAGGGTTCACTTTTCTGGCCACATCAGAACTTCTACTGCCCACTTTTGTTACTGTCCTGGGCCCCACTGTCTCAGCTCTCTTTGAAGCCTGCATCTGACTTCTCTCATGCCTTGGATCCTAAGGATACTCTCTTGCCATATGTCCTTTCTCCCCACAATTGAAGCATGCTCTTGTCAGTCGGTAGCATTCTCCCTTATGGAACCTCCCGCAGTGCTCACATTTAGAAATGGGCAGCTTATCCCCATCTCCCTTTCTACTGCCTCCAGCCGTTGAGGCTTGATGTGAGACAGTTCTCGTCTGTCGGGACCTGCTTGCTCCACTACTCTTCTCCTCCGACTGTGCAGGAAAGGTCCTGGCACTCCTCTCTGACATAGGAGCACCGTCTCCCCTCTTAGACTGCTCTCTACCTTTCCTCTTTTTGCTGACAGCACTCTTTATATTTTCAATATTCTCTACCCTCAGTGCTGCTTCCACCAGCTATTGGAAATCACAGAAGTTCTACACCACCACTTTTTCCCTGATGGCAGTGCAATCTGATTCAAATCGTTAAGACTTAGGCGCTTCACTCAAAGATCAACTCGCCAAGATACTAGGATAATTGCGTAAACTGGCGCTCATACTCACTGACAGTCAACTCCCTCTAGGTGAGACTCAAGAATTCTCTCTGCTTCTGCTGAATGTACACCTCAGACAGATACTTCTTCTTATATGCAGCGAGAAAGTCCTCCCATACCAGCACTGGCGGCTTCAACTGACTTCTCGGGACACCCTCCCACCAATACAGAGCATCCCCTTGTAACAGACTCGCATCATACTCAGCCTTCTCATCGGCTTCACATTCCATCTGATTCAGTATTCTCTCTGTCTTTCGTAACCAAGCCTCAGCTTCCTCGGGATCAGTGGTTCCATAAAAATCCACTGCCCCGTACTTTTTTAGCTTATCGAACTGCTTCCCCTTCTTAACTGGGGCCGGAGCAGAAGATTGTGGCATCTGGCTCATGGCCTGGGCAAATGTCTGAAACATCCTCAGATCCAGTGGAGCAGGCACTTGCTCCTGCGGAAGAGGAAACTCCTGCGACTGTGACCGAGCAGGCTCACTACTTTGCCCGACAGAAACCTCAGCATTCACTGGGGCTACAGACTCATCATTACTCTCCTCCCTTGGTGGAGAGTCAGGTGTGACCGATCCTTGCATAACTCCTCGTGTCCTTCTACGAGGTGGCATTTCACTACTTCAATAGAAACACTAAAGATTAGCTAACATTATTCTAAATCCTATTTCCTACATGTATGCACAATATGCATGTCATTTAATACAATCAATAAATTTAACAATGTAAACAATTAAGCACATATCAAAACAATTCATCCTAACATGCACTCTAAGCCTAGGAATAAACCTAAGCTCTGATACCACAAGATGTTAGGCCCTGTTTCAGAAGCCCAACTATCGAACCGTACACGAAAACATAAGCGGACTTCCAAGCTCTATAACCCTGATCGATAAACAGAAAAATTTCCATTTGCATGACATACAAGCCACAAAGGTGAGCCCACAAAATGAAATCACAAAATCACAATAGACTTCTTCATCATGGTAGCTCTTAGTCTCTAGTTCATTTAGAAATAAGAACCACCTCAATCGGAGCCCTATGACTCAAGATATGCTTAAGAAATCGAAGTAGGTTCATGGCCCAATCATGCTCTCCAAACCTACCCATCGCTTCCTTTTCGTCAAACTTTCTGAATTTAAATCCAATGGCTACAAATTTTTATGGAGAGGTAGTAAAATGTGTTAGGAATCTAAGACCTTAAGAATCACCTCAATCGGAGGTCTGAAAAAGGAGTTATAGCCAAACGAATCTTATATGTTCATATCCTGATTCCTATTGAACATACTTTGGCGCAAACGTCATAACTCTAACTATAGACGTTGGATTGCCTTCTTTCTTAGACTGTTAGAAAGTAGACGTCTAGGGCTACAACTTTAATGAAGAACAAAATTTTAAATTCGGATGTTATAAGGGTCAAATTACATGGACCGTGTGAAATTACAAGGTCTGGCCGTGTAACCTTCGGGTGAAATGTGTCTCCTGCGCCCAGATTTACACGGCCCGTGTAAATTTACACGGGCAGACCGCGTAACTTTCCGGTGACATGAATTTTTCACCCCCCAAGCCCCCTTCAAAGGTTCCTAAACCCCCTCCTAACATTCCCTTACCTCAAACCCTTCTCCAACACCACAAAAACCACTACCAATCCATTAAAAGACATCCAACATCATTGAATCTCATCTCCAAAGGATTCATCTTCAATCCTAACACCATATATACTCAAAATCTCCCCAATTTGAACCCTTCAAAAGCACCCAACCTCATAACCATTCAAATACTAATCTAACACAATAAACAATCGGAAATCCTCAACACTTACAATATACACAATCAACATATTCAAACTTTGATAAATACACAATCATAAAAAAGGAAACCATTCAAGGTCTCATTTCCCTTCCAAATCAACTGAAGTTCATACAAAGCTTTCATTTATAGCTTTAATTACATATCGACATTTCATCAATGCTTTAACACAAGTACAAAATACATTTGATGCTTAATGTTAAATATGCTACCAAAGCTATCCAAAATCTAACTACTAACTTAATACAAAAGCTAACTCTCTCTCGCAATTGATCCAAATGCCTCGCAAGGATTTATCGGTCTTCTTGATCTGCACCTGAGGAGTGGAGAAAATCGGTTGAGCTTCACAGTTCAGTGGCTAAAATGTTTATAGCCATTGGCATTGAACCACACAGTCAACCATATTGCTATATATATACATACATTCATATAGGCATATTCATCAACATGAAAATTTAACATTTGCTATTCACAATTCAATTCCAACTCCACAATTCATAACATCATAACATAATACATATTTGAATGCAATTCAATCCAAAGCATAGCTTAGCATATTAAGATGCAAATGCACAATCAAATGGCTCGAGAGTTCCGTGGAAGAAAACAGATAAACCGAGGTTTATACTGTGAACGAAATGAGTCCATTTCTGATCTCGTGGGCCACAAGCGGGCAGCCAGGAGAAGGCTTTTTACGTCGACGTGCACGTGACTTACGAAACGGTTCCTCTCTCACCTAAACACAACCAAATTTTCATGCTTCAATTCAGTTATTCATAAATTCATATTTTCATACTTTCCTTCTTTCCATTTAATCAAAATGCCATGACTTAAATTCAATGGCATGACAATCATTCTCACAATTCAATCATTCATATACAAAATGCCATGATTAAATTCAATGGCATGACAATCATATCAAAAGATCAATGCATATAATGTAGCGCCCCCTTACCGTAGGGTACGCACCGGGACGCCCGTGGGTCGTTCCGACGCCTATCCCACAGCAAGGAAGTGTTACGCTCGAAACTATCGCTAAACACTCGCATGGCATCAACATAATTAAACCGCATTATGCAAATCACTAAAATTTAAAACCACAATAATCTTTCATTTTATAACATCAATCCAAAATATAGACAAGTCTATCAGTTCCCTACAGTCTAACACAATATCCCAAAAAGGAAACTGATACAAAAGTCTATACTAAGTCATCCTAAAAAATCGCTCCAGCTGACCGACCTGTGTGCCATCGATTCACTTGATCACGCACTCGCACGGCAGGAAAATCTATCACGGGAGCTAGAATCCTACTGACGCTGTCCTGAAAAATATATTGCAATGTTGGGTGAGTTTGTGAACTCAAAGAGAAACCATCATCAATGGTTCACCCAACTCATGCATATACACATAATATATCACATAGTACACTTTAATGCATTTTAGAACACTGTACATAATTTACATATTTATACGATAACATAGCTCAGACATGTCACTTCACCATTGGCACATATCACACGCATTCTCAATTTCACTACACAGTTAGATGCACAAAGTATGCAAATTCTCATTTTATGTCATTGTTGTGACTGAGTGTTAACACTGTCCCGATTGGGCACTTTTCACAATGATCACATTTTCGACAAGTAGGAGAGCCCTCAGGATATGCACTACTGCCCTCTCACATTAGAGATAGGAGAGCCCTATGGGTATGCACTATTCCCTTTTCGACCTTAGGCCCATTCACTGATAATCGAGCTTAAAGCTCTGCTCACTAAATGCTTCAGTCACAACTGTTTAGTTACCACTTATAATCATGCCTAGTATGCACTAACACTTGCACAATCACTAGCACATATATATATATATATATCACTTCACTCGCTTGTCACAATCAGAACACTTACTCATAATTCTGTACACTGATTCACATTTGTATCACTCACGTTGGCAACTAATTCACACATTCACAGCACATATTAATACACAAAGATCGAGGAACCAACTAGGTTACTTACTTGTAACTTTCGAGCTACTGCCTGGAAGTCCCAGCGATATCCGTGGACTGTCGATCCAACGGTGCCTCTATAACAATTCAAACGAATTATCATCACTAAATGCTCAATCAATTGAATTCACTAATGCACATGTCTTAATTTGAAATTATATAATGCATGATCATGGTTTTCCAGCGCTCTATCCAAATCCGCTATCTCTCGCTTCATAACAAAAAATTCACTATTCACTAAGTCAATAGCATCCATCGATTTCTCAAATCCTCATTTAAAACTCTAATTATACTCCCATTAGTCAAAACATAACTCTTAGGTTGCATTTGAAACTATAATGGACTCTCTTTCGATAATTACGATCTTTCTAATTAAAATTCAAGTTCTCAATCTCTACCACAATTGTAGACCTCTTTCTAGTTCATAACGAATCCGAATCACCTCATTGGAGGTCTACACCAAAAGATATACCCTAAAACCAAAACACATCCATATAAAATTTGTCCTCGCCACGCCATGCATAACACCTCTCTTCTCCTCGCCATGACGCCTACCACTTGACTTCCGCCATGCGTCTAAATCCTTTAAGCTTGCGAAAGCACACCTTTCTCGCCAGCGGTGTGGTCTTTTTCAGACGTCATGACGTGCGCCCAACTTCTTCTTCTCTCGATTCGTTTTTCCGCCATTTTCAACCATTCTCTCTATACTAGCATTAAACACACTCATCTACTCACATCTAACTCATTAAACACCACAAATGCAACAACCACAATAAATAACAACATTTAACACAATAACTTACCAAATCGAAGAATCGAACGGAACCCTAAAATCTTCCAAATTCGCCAACTCCTTCTCCTTCCTTCCACAATCACGATGAACCTTCAATCCAAGCCAAACATCAACTTTCCCAAGGCTTCTAGCAGCTCATCAACCACAATGAAGGGGAACAAATGAAAGTCTCCAAGGGAGGAAGAGATCGACGACACCCACGAGAAGAGGAAGAAGATTTGAACCCTAAGAGAAGTGTCTTCCAATTTCAAACATAAGATATTTATATATATTGGGCTGAGTTAAACCTCTAGCTCATAGTCCTCAATTTCTTTTAATTTCAGTCTCTAATTTCAATGGCTCATCACAATAATTCCTAAACTCACAAATCTAATTTTTCCAAGCCATTTACCACTCACTTTCGAAACCGGAATCTAAATCATCAGTCTCTAGGTCATTTTCCCGATCCGGAAAAATAACTCTAAAAATTCCAGAAAAATTCCCATAATTCCTCAAAAATATAAAACACTCGATCACATACTCAATTTTCAATTTCCAATTCCACAAATTCAATTCTCACTCTAACTCAATTATTCCACTCAAATTATCCCTAATTTCACTTTAAATCAAACCTAACTCAACTATCTCAAAATTCACAATTCAACTCATAATCATAATTTAAATGCTGGAACAATCATGAATGCATGTCACTATGTATGCATGTGCAAAATGATCTATCTCTTTAAAATCAGAGGCCACAAAGCACTCGATCACAATTTTATGCAATAACAGAACTACCCGTACCAATATGCTCATCGCATCGATAACGGGATGTTACAATTCTCCCCTCCTAAATGAAAATTTCGTCCCGAAATTTCATACCTGACTGGTCGAACAGATGAGGGTACTGTCTCCTCATGTGCTCCTCAGTCTCCCAAGTTGCTTCCTCTGATGAGTGGTTCTTCCATAGGACTTTCACCAATGGAATCACCCTGCTCCTCAATTGCTTGACCCACGATCCGATAATCATCGGCCTCAACATAACTCGATCACTCGCTATCTCAATCTCTCGAATGGAATCACATGAGTCGGGTCTGAGCGGTATCTCCGGAGCATACTCACATGAAACACATCATGCAACTGGGACATCTCACTAGGCAAAGCCAATCTATAGGCCAACGGTCCAATCCTCTCAGTAATCTCATACGGACCGATATATCGAGGACTCAACTTGCCCTTACGGCCAAATCTCAGCACTCCTCTCCAAGGTGACACTCGGAGGAATACTCTGTCGCCAACACTATACTCCATCTCACGCCGATGCTGATCCGCATAACTCTTCTGTCTATCCTGAGCCGCCTTGATGCGACTCCGAATCAATCTCCTTTATCCATCAGATATCTGGATCAGCTCGGGACCTCAAGCATCCTCACACCCTCTTCATCCCAATAAAGAGGTGATCTACGGTCTCCCATATAAGGCCTCATCTTATCCATCAATATCGCCTGCAATCGATTATTGTACGCAAACTCAACCAGAGCCAAGATCGATCCTAAGCACCTCTGAACTCTAATACACAAGCTCTCAGCATATCCTCAACAGTCTTGATCATCCTCTCACTCTGCCCATCTGTCTGAGGATGAAACGCTGTACTAAAGTTCAATCTCGAACCCAAAGCTAACTGCAAGCTCCTCTAGAACCTCGAAGTAAATTTGGGATCCCTATCTGACACAATCGATACTGGGACCCCATGCAGTCGCACAATCTCTGCTACATACTTCTGGGCCAATTGATCGAGAGTATTATTCTCTCGCACTGGCAAGAAGTGAGCCGATTTGGTCAACCGGTCCACTATGACCCAAATCGCATCATGCTGCCTCGGCGTCCTAGGCAATCCCATAATAAAGTTTATAGTAATTCGTTCCCATTTCCACTTCGGAATGGGTAACGAATGCAATCTCCCAACTGGGGCCTGGTGCTCAGCCTTAACCTGTTGGCACGTCAAACACCGAGAAACGAACTCTGCCACTTTCCTCTTCATGCCTGGCCACCAAAAATGCAACTTAAGGGTATTATACATCTTGGTAGCGCCAGGATGCATCGCATAAGCGGCCACATGCGCTTCCTCCAAAATCTCTCGTCTCAAATCATCAACATCTGGCACACACAACCTCTGACCCATCCAAAAAGTCCCGTCTCTCAACTCAAAATCAGTAGTCAATCCCGATCCGACTCATCCATCAATCTCACTAACACCGGATCCCGACTCGACTCTCCCGATCCCGTCCGCAACATAGGCCTCACCTCGAGGTAGCAATCAAGGCTCCATCTCGAGCCAAATCTATCTCGCACATTAAGCGCTCTCAATCAATCAAGCTGGCAATCATCAATCAATGAATCTGGTTGCACTAATATGAGATCTCCTACTCAACGATCCGCCACCACATTGGCCTTCCTCGATGATACTCAATCGATGCGGTCATAGTCCTTCAACAAACTCAATCCATCTCCTCCGCTCTCGATTCAACTCTCGACTCAACAGATATCTCGCACTCTTATGATCGGTGAAGATGGAACGTCTCCCATACAAATAATGTCTCCATATCTTCAAAGCAAACACCATCGCAGCCTAACTCCAAATCATGCAATCGATAATTAACCTCGTGAGACCTCAATCTGCCTTGAGGCATACGCTATAACTCTCCGTCCGCATCGTAACATCGCTTAATCCTCTGCCAAGCATCACTAAATACCTCGAAACCTCCGAAATATCTCGCTAAACCGAGGAAACTCCTCAACTCGACACGCCTCTAATCTCCCAACTCCTCACTGCCTCAATCTTGTGAGGATCCACCCGGATACCCTCACCAGACACAATGTGGCCCAAGAACACCACCTCACCCAGCCAAAATTCACATTTTGTGAATTTGACATACAGCTATCTCTCCCTCATAATCTGCAATACAATCTTCAGATGCTCCGCATGCTCCTGTCTACTCCTCGAATACACTAAAATATCATCAATAAACACAATCACGAACTGATCCAGGTAGGGCTGAAAGAACTTATTCATCAAGGCCATGAAGGCTGCCGGGGAATTAGACAACTCGAACGGAATCACTAAGAACTCGAAATGCCCATACCTGCTCCTGAAAGCACTCTTAGGCACATCGGCCTCTGCAATCCTCAACTGATAATACCCTGACCTCAGGTCCAACTTAGTAAACACCTGAGCTCCCTGCAACTGGTTAAATAGATCATCGATCCTAGGCAGCGGATACTTATTCTTCACTGTCACCCAATTCAGCTGCCTATAGTAGATGCACAATCTCAAAGTCCCGTCCTTCTTCTTCACAAACAACACTGGAGCTCCCCAAGGCGAAACACTCGACCTAATGAACCCCTTATCTAACAACTCCTGCAACTGAGCCTTAAGCTCCCTCAGTTCCACCGATGCCATCCTATATGGAGGTATAAATATAGGAGCGGTACCTGGAATGAGGTCAATCTCAAACTCCGTCTTCCGATCCGGTAGCAAACCCGGTAACTCATCGAGGAACACATCCGAAAATTCCCTAATCACGGGAATATCCTGCAACCTCTGCTCAATCCTGGTGTCCACCACATGAGCAAAATAGGCCTCACATCCTCCCTGCATCAACCTCAGGGCACTCAGAAAGGAAATCATCCTAGCTGGCACTGCCTGACTAACACCTCGAAAAACAGCTCTAGGCTGACCAAGAGATTCTAACACAACCTCCTTGGTATAACAATCCATCACAGACCTATGTGCAGTAAGCCAGTCCATCCCTAGAATCAGATCAATCTCTCTCAAAGACAAAACTATCAGGTCTGCACTCAACTCTGCCTGATCAATCACTATCGGACACCCCTTGCAGACCTCACTCAAGACTGTCGTACTACCTAGAGGTGTACTCACCTCTAACCCACACTGCAATCTCTCCCTATCACAATGCAGTCTACATGCCACATGCGGTGCAATGAAAGAAAGAGTGGATCCAGGATCCATCAATGCATAAACCTCAAAGCTAGAAATCAGAAGCATACCCGCAACAACATCTGGAGACTCCTGAGCCTCCTACCGAGTCATAGCATAGACTCGAGCCTGGGACTGCTGACGGTTGCTCGGTCCCTCGGACCTCACTACGTATCCCTCATCTCGACCTCGGCCTCGACCTCGGCCTCTCCATCCAGATCCACCTCCACGGCTTTGCTGCACCGAGGTAGTACTGCCTGATCTACCAGTCATAGCGGACTGGGCCTCCACAGTAAAAGGACACTCTCGGAGCTGATGGTCCATGGAACCACACTTGAGACACGCTCCGGTAAACCTCCAACACTCCCCACTGTGCCTCCTCTCACAATACTCATATAGCGGGATCGTCTGGCCTGAACATTGAGCACCGCTACGGCCACCACTAGACTGAGCAAATCTACCTCTCTGCCCAAAACCAGACTGTCGAGCTCCTCCAGCGGACCTGAAGAGCCTGCTCTGACGCTTGCTGAACCCTTTACTAGCACTGCCCTGACTATCACTGGTGTAACACCCCACACCCGCAAGACCCGAACCCGACATCCACAGTGATATCCGAGTTCGTGCCCCGCGAGGGTGGTGTGCTAACCACTCGTTCAGAAATTGGTACTTTACTTTTTAAAACACATGTGCGAAATTCCATACACAAATTTGGTACTCATTCAATCACATCCAAATTCAATACACACATTTTCAAATGCCACTGAGGTCAATTTCATAAATACAAATAAACACTCTATTACGAAAATAAAGACATGCAATGCAGACACGAACTGATCCCGACTTCTGACCTTCACTTGAATCCTGCAAACATACTCCAGTTTTACTAACGGGGTACTCTTCGATTACTGAAAAATAATGGCAATGTTGGGTGAGTTTGCGAACTCAGTGAGAAACCATCATCGATAGTTCACTCAACGCATGCATAATCAAACAATTCGCATCTTATCACATATCATCACATTCCAAATCAACTCAGGCATTACCAATTTGTACACATATAAGGCGTATCGACTTTCACACTAATCATAATTTATCATTCCTACATATCGACGCTGCACACAAATCTTATCCCATAACTTCTGTTCTTTTACTCTGAGTTGTGGATCGGGCACTTAATGTAATGTAATTGCACACACTTAGGGAGTAGGAGAGCCCTCTGGGTATACACTGACTCCTCTCGAGCTCAAATCTCGGTTCATTAACAGTAATCACATTTTAGGCAAGTAGGAGAGCCCTCTGGGTATACACTACTGCCCGCTCACATTAGGGATAGGAGAGCCCTCTGGGTATGCACTAATCCCTCTCATTAGCAGCTCCATGTTGGACCAATGGTGGTTGACAAATTAAATCCCTTTATGTTTTGATAATAATAAAATATCTAGAAATAGTTAAAAAATTATTTCAGGCATTATTCAATGAAAGGATTGTGCAAATCAAGATGAGCAAGTGTCTAATCAATGAAGAATCAAGATGGGAGTTGTCCTCTAAGTGAAAAATGGCATAAAACATGAGGATTATAAAGGATTTGGTCGGATGTTACCATTGAAGGAAATACAAGTCGACTTATAGATGAAGCAATATCAATACAAGTCGACTTATCAAACACAAGTCGACCTATCGAGGACGACAAGTCGACTTACCTGGTAAAAGTCGACTTATTGGAGAGCGGAGATGAAACTTTTACGTAAATGGTTGAAACAAGTCGACTTATACATTCGACAAGTCGACTTATGGATGCACAATTTCAGCTCCAACGGTCCAATTTGATAAAAATGGAATGGAGATTATCAAGGAACGACTATATCCAATTAAGCAACAGCTAGTAGAGCTCCAACATCTATATTTCTTCAAGTATAAATAGAAGATGATGGAAGAAGAGAAGATACAAGTTTTACAAGTTCAAATACTCTTATACTGCTTCTAATTGCTCACTATTGCTTTTATTTTGTTACAAATTGTATTGAGCATTTGTTCTTCAATCATTGTATTGTTTTACTTACAATTTGAGTGACTAGGTCACGTGAGGTAGGATTTGTGCCGGAAGACAAATCGAGTATAAAGGTTGCTTGACCCGGAATTCAAGTGGGATTGTAAAAAGTTCACACTCAACTACAAAGTGTACAATAAAGTGGTTGGCAAAATCCTAAGTGGGAGCTTAGGTAGAGGACGTAGGTCTTAGCACCGAACCTCTATAAAAACAGTGTTTGACCTTCTTCCCTACACTTTTTAATTAAGTTTATCAAAATTGTTTTTGTGTGTTTTAACTTCTGATTTTCTTGTAGAAATTTTCAAAGAATTTTAAAGATCTATTCAACCCCCCCTTCTAGATCAATTACACTCCATTCATAACCATTATTTATTAACCAATTATGGATTCCACATGTTCAGTCATATATCTATACACAATACACATGTATCAAATCACATTCCCAATCATTTCACAATTTGCACTTCCATATCACACTCAAATACTTCGGACACCCATGGTCTGAAATCAATCAAGTCAAACACATATATCCTTCCTTTTGTCTCCACATGGCATAGAAGCATGATATTAAACACATAAGGTTGAGAAATCAACTAGGTTACTCACCTGAACTTCCTAGCTGTTGCCTGGAAGCTCCATCACTGTCCGTGGATTATCGATCCATCGGCTCTATAACAATCAAATAATTGCTCATTACAAAATGCACAATTTCAATAATTCAAAGATGCACATGTCTTGAATAAAAGATGTACTATGCCTATTCATACTTTTCCCGGTACCATTTTCCCACTTTCCACTTTCTTTATTCAGTATCTAACTTTCACTCACTCGATCAATATTGGCTCATTTCGATTCAATAACATATTACAGAACTTCAAATTTCAATTTAAACTTCCAATCAAGTTATCACATCATACTCGCTGGGGTATTATCTCACAGTCCATAGCACTATTTTCTAGGTCAAATTCATTCTTTCTGCTCAATTCCTAAAATTCCCAGTAACAATGAATTGACTTTCAAGATCTCACATTATACCCTAAGTACCAAGTGCAATCCTTAGGTTGCAACACAATCACGTTCTTAACTAGCTTTCATTAATTTTGATCTCAGAAATCGGAATTCAAACTCTTATTCTTTTTCTCAATTGTAGACCTCATTCTCTAGATCATAACAAACCAAACCTCACCTTAATTGGAGGTCTACACAATTAGTTATAGCTTAAAACTCCAATTAAATCATTTCAGAAAAGACCCCTTCGTCGCGACGTATGGCACTTTCGTCATGACGTGAACGGGTCTCGCCATGCGAACAAGCTTCCGAGGCACGCCATGACGCAGAGAAGGGCTCACATGGCGTAAATTTCACATTCGCCGCGACGTCCACCCGAGCTCGCCGCGACTAACAACTGTTTGCTTGTCGCGATGAGGCCCTCAGCGTACGTCGCGACGTGCGAAACTCCGATCATCTTCTTTGATTTATTTTCACCATTTTTCTCTCTCTAAACAACCATAACTCATAACCAACTACCACAATCTTTCATATTTAAACCCATGAATGCATTTAACACAATAATAAACAATGCTAAACCATTTTACTTACCAAAACAAGCTTAAATCTCAAATCGTCCGAAAATTTCTTCCAAGCCTAACAATCACGATTTTTCACCTTCAAGCCTCAACCAACTCCATCTTCCACAATAAACAAGCTAGCCTTGCACAATGAAAGAGAAACCACAAAAAATGATCGAGAGCTCACACCAAGGGGAAGAATCGAAGGTCACCGAGGGAGAGAGAAGAAGATTGCTTTGCCTTAGGATAAAAATCCCCAAATTGAAACCTAGATATATATATAGACATCAGTCCTCAATTCCTTTAGACTTCAATCTCTAAATTCTAATGGCTCAACATTTTAATTCTCCTAATAGTATAACTCTAATTTTTCCATCGCCATTGGACAATTATTTCGGTCATATAACATCAATCAATCCACCACTCAAAAATTTTCGGTCCGGATATTTTCTCCCAAATTTTCAGAAACATTTCTAAGGTTCACAATCAATTGGCGATCACTCTACTACAGTTCCAAATCCACTATTCACACCCAATATTCCATAATTCACAATATATCATAATCCAATCTAATTATCTCACAAATTCACAATTCAAATCATTTACAAAATCAAATGCCGGGAAAAGTCATGAATACATGTACCTATATGTGCATGTGTCAAAAGACTCAGTCCTCTACAATCAGAGGCCAAATAAATGTTCACATCAGAAATATGAAATGCAAATTACTAGCCTAACCAAATTGACCCATATACCCTTCCCATTAGGGTCGGGATGTTACAATTCTCCCCTCCTTACAAAAATTTCGTCCTCGAAATTTCATATACGATTGATCAGGGAGGCAGGGGAATTGCTCCGATTACTATATACTGTTTTCCACTAATTTCACTATATAGCCAATTTCTGCCAAATAACTGAAATCAATACTATCAATCACTCTTTATCTTTTCTATTCTCTAACTTTACACAGTCTCATTGTTTTCTCAAGATCACTCACAATTCTTTACTTTCGATATCGGTAATACATATGTCAGATCATAACAATATTTCCTAATCCTGTCCAAGTAACACTTTGGATCCGAAACATCTTTTACAGGTTTACAAATCTGTAGTTCCATTCACACTACAATCCCATAGAGATCACTACATATCGAATTTAATTTCCATTCATTACACCTGTGTCTCCATCTAAGTGTATCCGGCCGAGGCGATACACTTTAAGACATTTCATTTATCGTTTATCAGGTTACATCCCTTTAGTGATAAAACCTTAATCTCATATGATTATAATCACCTCGATAACAATCAACTCGACACATTGTCATAAATTTTGATTTCGAAATCCCCATTACAGATTCATTTACTCTCAATATATATATATATACTGCTCAAATGGTGTCACCAATGCAACAAGTGATATAGCTGCAATCAATTCAAACTATATGCCAATTTATGTCCCTATGAATTCCCAAATTATCCATTTGACAATTAATTCCAACAGACAAGCCTGTTGGTTGATCACACATACAACCATTCAATTTTTCACGCTAAACTATCGATTCCTCTTTCGATTTGCTCTTACTAAACCATAATACTCTCTAATCGCTTCTCGCGATTTCCCTAACAGTTTCTCGATAACATTCGCAAATGTCAACACCTTAATTTGGTCTTTGCCAATCTTTTTAAATATACACACCAGTTTCGAAATTCCAATAACAAATAATACTTCTCTTTTAGCCCCTTTTTGCTAGCTCGACGATTTTTACTCAGTCATACAATCAAAACCTTATTGCTCAAGTTGCAATCATCTCATTTGAATTTCCTGTTCAATCCATTTAATTTCATGACTAGCATAATTTGAATTATTCAATCGCTTAATTCTTTTCAAATCTTTCGAATTCACAAAATACCTCTATCACTATTGATTTGTATATTCGTAGACATCTTCAATTGTTTATGTACAATTATTATCTCCAAGCTTTTAGAGCAACACTCATTACAACATATCTCAAATCATCAATCACAATACAGCCCATACAGTTTTACTTGTCCCAAGGTACAAAAATCACTTTACACACTTTCATTAGATTGTAGTATAACCTTTACGGGGACATTTCAGTATATAATGCAAAATCTGTTAAGTCAAAATGACTTTACATAAAAATGATTTTGATGTATAACAAACAAAGAGAGACCATATACAAGAAAAACAAAGCAGACGCAGACGCAAATGCAAAGCAGACGCAGACGCAAATGCAAAGCAGACGCAGACGCAAATGCAAAGCAGACGCAGACGCGCAAATGCAAAGCAGACGCAGACGCCAAGAAATGCAAAGCGCAGAACCGACATTTAAATGCAAAGAGTGATTTAAATGCAAAGCAGATACGACGCAAATGCAAAGCGCACATGAGACGCAAATGCAAAGCAGACGCCTTTAAATGCAAAGCAGACGCAGACAGATGCAAAGCGACGCAGACATAAAAGCAAAGGATTTAAATATGAAGCGGATGCGCATTTAAGTAAAAACAGACGAAGAGTCGATTCGAGTTAAGTTCGTAACTCAACTGATTAACCTTTTCTTTAAAGATTAAAGATTCAAGAATCAAGAAGCGATTAGAGACGAAGGCTATAAATTCAAGTCAAGTCGAAAACGAAAAGTCACGATCTTAGAAAAATTACACAAAGTGAAAAAGCGATTAAGTGCAAACTAGTGAGTGCTATCTTCTTGTAATAAAGTGTTCAAATATTTTCTGAAAAGAAAAGGTGTATGAGATAGCTGCGCAGAGGCTAAGTGTGAAAGAATCTTGGTTGTAGAGACTCAAGAGGCTCGTGAAAGAATACTTGTAACGATTGAAGAGATAGTGAAATCTCGGAAGAAACTCGAGGATCGGACGTAGCCCACGGTTTGGGGTGAACCAGATAAACCGCGTGTCTACCACTCTTACTCTCTATCTCATTTTAGTTTCAAATTTTATCATTACTTACATTGCTCATATACATAGTATTGAGAAGTTTGATCAATCGGAATAAATAAAAATTTCAGAAGATTTTTATTTCTAACAAGTAATTCTAAAAGACTTATAAAGAGGGGAATACACAATTCAACCCCCCTTCTCGTGCATTCTATTATTGTTTTCTAAGTGCTGTATTAACGTGTGATTCACTTCAAAATTGCCAAACCACGTATACATATATAAATCCCTTACAATTTCGCATTGTATCCATACCCCTATCGTCATTAAGTCTCCCAATGCCATTTTTTAATAATAATTCATCCACTATTTATTCAATCAAGGTCAAATTCATTCTTATGAAACTCGCATAGTATACAATTTCCTCATCTGTGCCGATTTATCTTCTTCACCTTTCAAATGCATTTAATCGATCATCGATGATCTTCATCATTTTCCAATCTGAATGCACTCAAGACACTTTACTTTTCAGTAGCACAATACTATTAGGGCATTGTCAACTCGGACAATTACAATCCAAAATTCCTTATACCCGTAATCAATTTATATAGCTCTTTAAATATCCAAAGTCTCCAATGAGGAACGATTTTCTTATAATTTTCTCAATTCCATCATAACATAATCTGACATATGTTCCTTTTACCCTAATTTCTCCACATAACCCAATTTATTTGCAATAGGTCACTGCCTGCATTAAATAAACATTCATCAAATCAATTTAGTATTTTCACACATAATTACACAAACCATACACTAATCTATTTTCTCCTCATATTCGCAATTATTATTTTCTTAATGTTCGTAATTCTCGTACATAATCGGATTCATCTCATCATCATAATGAAAGCATTTTCACCTCTTACGCCGAAGTCTCTGCTAGAATTTAGACTCCAAATTAACTTGTAATTCATTTCAAATTTATCTCTATACTGTCCTTGCATTGATCACTATTCAATTGAATCATTCGATCAGCTTAATCCAATTCAGGTAAATTCTTCTTTGCAAGTAGATTTATTACTATTTTCATCAATACTTATGAAATTCCTCAATATCACGGTCATCACATTTCTTGTCAGTCATTCTCTATGCCACAGGGACTCAATTTCCAACCATACACAATATCTCATGTAGATCAATCTATGTCGTAATACATATAATCAGAACATCCTTTTTAATACCGTTCATTGAGGTCCGTCCCAGCAAAAATCATTGCATCGATGTACCAATTAGTCACTTACACTAAGGATACACAATACTCTCTTTTTGCACCTATCCTCACTCGTGAGGATTATATCATGATCACGTCCTCAACATGTATCAAATTTCAATTCATTCTCAATAAATCACTATAATTATCACATCTTACTAAAAAATGCATTCTCATCAATTTACTCATTAAGAACTTATACTACTAAGAACTCTCTAATCACATTTCATTCTAGATAACCTTTCTCTCTTTTTGGTACCACATTAACAGTCTCCCTTCTTTCTCAATTGATTTCTCATAAACACTTTCTTTTCTCATTCGAACTTTATACTCTACAATCATCCCCTTAATTTACTTCTCATGCCATCTCCACATACACGAGACAATTTCGGTTAATATTTTTCACTTACCATGGGGCTCCCATAATCAGGTGTGTATTCACTTAGGCAAATCAACTAAACCGGAACATCTGTTTCACTTATCTGTATCATTGTCTTACCTCTCAATCTTTTCATTATTACATCGCACCCTTATATTTTCACACTCAAAAATCAACATCATAGATATACCATCATTCTTGATTTCTCTCTAACGTAATCGAGTCACAGTCATAAATCATTATTCATAACACTCGTCACAGTAATCAATCTCAATTATAACCTTTCATTTCATCCACATTATACACTTGCACTCTTGTCATTTCTATCATAGCTCTAATTCCCTCTATCAGTTCAGAACATATTCATATCTATCTCATATTCAAGGATATACCCCCGGTATAACCCGGATATCGCATTCCGTAATGTACCCACTAATACCAATACACTCAATCTTCATTTGTCAAATCGAATCATATACCTTTTTCCGATTTCATGGTATCCACAACTGGCATTAATCCCATTCTGATATATCATCAATTTCCTCACAATTTCTAATGACTAAAACAATTGGTACAGGCTCGTATATGTGACTCATATACTCGACTGGGGATCAGTTGTCACTGTCTGTCGTGACATGACTTAAATGCATGTAACTTGACACAGTTTTCAGAACGCCCATGTAAGATTGTACTTCTGGGCTCTGATACCACAAATGTAACACCCCATACCCGCAAGACCCGAGCCCGACATCCACAGTGATATCCGAGTCCGTGCCCCGCGAGGGTGGTGTGCTAACCACTCGTTCAGAAATCGGTACTTTACTTTTTAAAACACATGCGCGAAATTCCATACCCAAATTTGGTACTCATTCAATCACATCCAAATTCAATACACTCATTTTCAAATGCCACTGAGGTCAATTTCATAAATACAAATAAACACTCTATTACGAAAATAAAGACATGCAATGCAGACACGAACTGATCCCGACTTCTGACCTTCACTTGAATCCTGCAAACATACTCCCGTTTTACTAATGGGGTACTCTTCGATTCCTAAAAAATAATGGCAATGTTGGGTGAGTTTGCGAACTCAGTGAGAAACCATCATCGATGGTTCACTCAACGCATGCATAATCAAACAATTCGCATCTTATCACATATCATCACATTCCAAATCAACTCAGGCATTACCAATTTGTACACATATAAGGCGTATCGCCTTTCACACTAATCATAATTTATCATTCCTACATATCGACGCTGCACACAAATCTTATCCCATAATTTCCGTTCTTTTACTCTGAGTTGTGACTGGGCGCTTAACAGAACAGAATTCAGACACACTTAGGGAGTAGGAGAGCCCTCTGGGTATACACTGACTCCTCTCGAGCTCAAATCTCGGTTCATTAACAGTAATCACATTTTAGACAAGTAGAGAGCCCTCTGGTATACACTGCCCGCGCCACATTAGGGATAGGAGAGCCCTCCGGGTATGCACTAATCCTCTCATTAGCAGCTCAAATATAACCATTATTTATTAACCAATTATGGATTCCACACGGTCATATATATCTATACACAATACACATGTATCAAATCACATTCCCAATCATTTCACAATTTGCACTTCCATATCACACTCAAATACTTCGGACACCCATGGTCCGAAATCAATCAAGTCAAACACATATATCCTTCCTTTTGTCTCCACATGGCATAGAAGCATGATATTAAACACATAAGGTTGAGAAACCAACTAGGTTACTCACCTAAACTTCCTAGTCATTGCACAGAAGCTCCAAAGATCGTCTGTGAGATTATCGATCCATCGGCTCTATAACAATCAAATAATTGCTCATTACAAAATGCACAATTTCAATAATTCAAAGATGCACATGTCTTGAATAAAAGATGTACTATGCCTATTCATGCTTTTCCTGGTACCATTTTCCCACTTTCCACTTTCTTTATTCAGTATCTAACTTTCACTCACTCGATCAATATTGGCTCATTTCGGTTCAATAACATATTACAGAACTTCAAATTTCAATTTAAACTTCCAGTCAAGTTATCACATCATACTCGCTGGGGTATTATCTCACAGTCCATAGCACTATTTTCTAGGTCAAACTCATTCTTTCTGCTCAATTCCTAAAATTCCCAGTAACAATGAATTGACTTTCAAGATCTCACATTATACCCCAAGTACCAAGTACAATCCTTAGGTTGCAACACAATCACGTTCTTAACTAGCTTTCATTAATTGTGATCTCAGAAATCAGAATTCAAACTCTTATTCTTTTTCTCGATTGTAGACCTCATTCTCTAGATCATAACGAACCAAACCTCACCTCAATTGGAGGTCTACACAATTAGTTATAGCTTAAAACTCCAATTAAATCATTTCAGAAAAGAGCCCTTCGTCGCGACATATGGCACTCGTCGCGACGTGAAACGGGTCTCTCGCCGCGGCGAACAAGCTTCCTGAGGCACGCCGCGGCGCAGGGGAAGGGGTTCGCCGCGGCGTAGAATTTCACATTCGCCGCGACGTCCACCCGAGCTCACCACGGCAAGCAACTTTTTGCTCGTTGCGACGAGGCCCTCAGCGCACGTCGCGACGTGTGAAACTCCGATCGTCTTCTCCGATTTATTTTCACCATTTTCTCTCTCTAAACAACCATAACTCATAACCAACTACCACAATCTTTCATATTTAAACCCATGAATGTATTTAACACAATAATAAACAACGCTAAACCATTTTACTTACCAAAACCAGCTTAAATCTCAAATCGTCCGAAAATTTCTTCCAAGCCTAACAATCACGATTTTCACCTTCAATCCTCAACCAACTCCATCTTGTTAAGTCAAAATGACTTTACATAAATATGATTTTGATATATAACAAAAAGAGATCAAATAAAAGAAAACAAAATGCAGGCGAAGTCGATACGATTTAACTCGTATACGCATAAAGTTGAAACAGTTAAAGTCAACATGCATTTAAGGCGACGCACGATGAAAGACACGGGAAAGATGCTGATGCAAAGCAGACGCAGACGCAGACGTAAATGCAAAAGCAGACGCAGACGCAGACGCAAATGCAAAAGCAGACGCAGATGCAGACGCAAATGCAAAAGCAGACGCAGACGCAGAAAAGAAGCAGACGCAAGAGTCAGTTCGAGTTAGTTACAGACTCAACTGATTAACCGTTTCTTTAAAGATTCAAGATTCAAGAATCAAGAAGCAGTTGGAGACGAAGGCTATAAATACAAGTCAAAGTCGAAGATTACAAAGTGACACAAACAGTTACACAAAAAACTTACAGATACTTACACGAAATAGAGAGAAATATTACTACGTGAAAAAGTGATTTAGCTGAGTGCTATTTTTCTGTAACAAAGTGTTCAAATATTTTTCTGAGAAGAAAAGTTGTACAGATAGCCTGCAGAGGCTAAGTGTCAAAGAATACTGGTTGTAGAGACATGAAGAGGCTCGTTGAAAGAATACTTGTAACGATTGAAGAGATAGTGAAATCTCAGAAGAAACTCGAGGATCGGACGAGCCCACGGTTTGGGGTGAACCAGATAAATCTTCGTGTCTACCACTCTTACTCTATCTCTATTTTAGTTTCAAAATTTATCATTACTTAGTTATATATATATAGTATTGAAAATTTTGATCAATCGAATCTATAAAATTCTCGTAAAGAATTTTATTTTCTAACAAATAGTTTTCAAAAGATTTATAAAAGGGAATACACAATTCAACCCCCTTCTCGTGCATTCTAATATCGTTTTCTAAGTCTTTGTATTAACGTGTGATTCACTTCAATTGGTATCGAGCAAGGTATCCAAGAATCACTTTGGCGAAGTGTGGATTAAAGATAATGGCGGAATCACATGTATACATCATTTGAAGGAGCCTCATCACTAGACCTCCAAAGATTCAACGAGAAGACTATCACTATTGGAAAGATAGGATCTGGCTATTCATCGAATCTACTCATGTCGACCTTTGGGATGTAATAGAGAACGGACCCCATACACCCGTAGATGAAGAAGGCAATTCTATTCCACGGAACAGATGGACGGCTGATCAGAAAGCAAGAATACAGCTAAATTCAAAGCCGAAAATTTTCTTGACGTGTGCCCTAAGCAGGAGCGAGTACGACAAAGTCAACGGATGCGACACTGCAAAAGAGATGTGGGACACATTGTTTATTGCTCACGAAGGCACAAGCCAAGTTAAAGAATCCAAGATAAGTATTCTTGTGCACCAATATGAACTTTTCAGGATGGAAGATGAAGAATCTATTGATCAAATGTTTGGAAGATTTCAAACAATTGTCAATGGATTGAAAGCTCTTGGAAGGACGTAAAACAATCAAGATCATGTTCGAAAGATTCTAAGAAGTCTTCCTAAGAGATGGAGACCTAAAGTTACTGTTGTGCAAGAAGCCAAAGACTTGAGCGTGCTAAAGCTGGATGAGTTGCTGGGATCTTTGAAGATTCATGAAGTTGAACTCAACGCTGAAGACAAGCCCAAGCGGGACAAGTCGATAGCACTAAAGGCCGGACAGAAGAATCATAAGACTCAGAGAAGGAGGAAGTCTTCAAAAGTGTTGAAAATTGAAGAATCAAAGGATGACAACTCCAGCCAATCAGAATCAGAGTCAAGTGATGAAGATGACGAATTATCTTTCATCTCCAGAAAGATAAGATGCATGTGGAAGAAGAAGCCCAGAGGGAATCAGACATTCAGAAAGATTTGGAAAGATGAAGCAAAACCAGAGAAGTCTTCTATTATCTGCTATGAGTGCAATCAGCCTAGACACTACAAGTCCGAATGTCCTACTCTCAAGAAGAAACCAAAGAAGAGTAGAGAAGGCAAGAAAAGCATGATGGCAACTTGGGAGGACCTAGATTCATCCGAATCAGATACAGGTTCCGAGTCATCAGAACATGCGAACATCTGCCTGATGGCCGAGGAAGATAGTGATGAGGAGGTAAAATCTGACTACGATAATTCCGAGTCATCAGAACATGCGAACATCTGCCTGATGGCCGAGGAAGATAGTGATGAGGAGGTAAAATCTGACTACGATAATTTGCATGATGCCTACTCAGAATTGTTAGAAGATTCTCATGCTATTCTCAAACGAAGACAAGCTGTTAAAGAAAAAGTATGTAGAAAATATTAGACATCTTGAGGTAATAGAGAGAAAATATTTGTTTAAAGAAACAATTAGAAGATAAAAGGAAGTTTGTAGACAGATCAGAAGAAATCAATCAACTTAAACTAAGGATTAATAA
Source organism: Erythroxylum novogranatense (assembly GCA_029891385.1). NCBI lineage: Eukaryota > Viridiplantae > Streptophyta > Magnoliopsida > Malpighiales > Erythroxylaceae > Erythroxylum > Erythroxylum novogranatense. Next base: position 88,472,418 of record CM057227.1, on the reverse strand, counting down.
TTTATTATCAGCTAATTTAGCTACTTTCACAGAAAGTACAAAGAAAATGAATGAAATGCTTGGAAAATGTAGACATCCGAGTGATAAGATTTGGATTAGGGTTTACAGAAACAAGACTCGTCTCGTAAAAATCATCTTTCAAAAGGAAATTATAGGATATTTCATTTTAATCAACGCCCTAGTTATATGCATCAAAATCACATCATATGCATACTACTAACCGTAAGGACCCAAGAAAATTTGGGTACCAAAAAATAAAATAGTTTCTCCTGCAGATATCCTTCCTTGGAAGATACGGCAAGCACCATTGGTATTTAGACAGTGGATGCTCGCGACACATGACGGGAAGAAGGTCTATGTTCCTAGATCTTCAGTATAAGAAGGGAGGATCGGTAACTTTCGGAGACAACCAGCAGGGCAAAATTATTAGAATCGGGAAAATAGGTAAAGATTCCTTTGCATGCATAAATAATGTACTACTTGTTGATGGTCTGAAGCATAACTTGATTAGCGTCAGTCAATTGTGTGATTCTAGTTTTACAGTTACATTCAATCAAAATCTTTGCGAAGTCAGAAACAACGATGGGTCTATACTTTTCTCTACCAAGAGAAGAAACAATCATTACAAAATCAATTTAGAAGATTTTCAAAGTCAAAATATTTCATGTTTTCTATCTTCTGAAGAAGAAAGACTAATCTGGCATAAAAAGCTAGGTCATGTCTCTTTGAAACATATTTCAAAATTGGTAAAACATGATTTGGTAAGAGGTTTGCCAAAACTAAGTTTTGACAAAGAATTTTTCTGTGAAAATTGTTTGAAAGGAAAACAAGTTAAAACCTCTTTTTCTTCTAAAAGTTTTGTAACCTCATCTAGACCTTTAGAATTGTCACATATGGATTTATTTGGTCCAACAAGGACAATAAGTCTTGGCAGAAAGAAATATGGATTTGTTATTGTTGATGACTTTACTCGATTTTGTTGGATATTGTTCTTATCACACAAAGATGAGTCTTTTAAGTGCTTTAGAATCTTATCCAGAAAGTTACAGAATGAAAAAGGAATGTCCATAGCCAGTATCAGGAGTGACCATGGTGGAGAATTTGAAAATGAGAAGTTTAGAGTATTCTGTGAGGAGAATGGAATTTCCCACAACTTCTCGGCCCCTAGAACTCCACAACAGAATGGAGTTATTGAAAGGAAGAATAGGATGATTCAAGAGATGACAAGGACCATGCTATGTGAGACGAATCTTCCTAAGTATTTCAAGGAAGTGAATACAAGATGCTATATTCGTAATAGAATTACATTGCGACCCGTGTTGAAGAAGACTCCTTATGAGTTATGGAATGAAAGAAGACCAAGCATATCTTACTTTCATCCATTCGGGTGCAAATGTTCCATTTTGAATACAAAAGAGCTGTTGGATAAATTCGATTCGAAGACCTATCCAGGAATCTTTCTAGGCTACTCATCATCGTCTAAGGCTTTTCGAGTTTACAACCTTACTTCAAAGACTGTTGAAGAGACCATCCATGTCAAGTTTGATGATAGTTCTCAAGCTCATAAGGAAGATGAAATGGAGAATGAAGGTCCTTCAAAGAACTTAGATGATACCACAGAAACTCCTTCATTAGACACTCATGAGAAAAAAAGTGAAGATATTCCAGAAACTATTGAACTAAGAAGAGATTGGAAGTATAAAAGTTCTCATCCAGAAGAGTTAATTATCGGAGAGACCTCAGAAGGAGTTAGGACAAGGTCCAGATTCAAAAGAGAAGCTAATGTAGCTTTTATCTCTGAAGTAGAGCCTAAGAAGGTTGAGGAAGCTCTTCAAGACGAAGCTTGGGTGTTAGCCATGCAAGAGGAGCTGAATCAATTTACTAGGAATAACGTCTGGTCCTTAGTTCCGAAACCATCTAAGAAATCCATTATAGGAACCAGTTGGGTTTTTAAGAATAAATTAGACGAATCAGGTAGAGTGAGTCGAAATAAAGCTAGATTAGTAGCACAAGGCTATAATCAGCAAGAAGGAATAGACTACAATGAAACATATGCTCCAGTAGCAAGACTTGAAGCTATAAGGATTTTGTTGGCATATGCGATCTGCCATGATATAAAGTTGTTTCAGATGGATGTGAAGAGTGCATTTCTAAATGGCTTTATAGATGAAGAGGTGTATGTGAAACAACCACCTGGTTTCGAAGATGTTAAAAACCCAGACTATGTCTATAGACTTCATAAAGCCTTATACGGCCTGAAGCAAGCTCCTAGAGCTTGGTATGATCGACTTAGTACCTTTTTAATAGAAAATGGTTTTAGTAAAGGTCAAGTTGATAAGACGCTATTTAGGAAGAATTTTTAGAATAATTTTATCTTAGTACAGATCTACGTTGATGATATCATTTTTGGTGCTACTTCAAAAGAGATGTGCTTAAAGTTTGAGAGTCTAATGAAGAAAGAATTTGAAATGAGTATGATGGGTGAGTTAAAGTTCTTTCTTGGGTTGCAAGTTAAACAAACCGAAGAGAAGATCTTCATTCATCAACAAAAGTATGTGAAAGAGTTGTTAAATAAATTTGATATGAATAATTTGAAGCCTATGACAACTCCGATGCATCCTTCAAACCTTTTGTCGAAAGACGAACTTGGTAAGAAGGTGGATCAAACCCTATATAGAGGGATGATCGGTTCTTTACTGTATCTTACAGCAAGTAGACCAGATATTTTGTTCAGCGTATGCTTGTGTGCAAGATTTCAAGCTGATCCTAGAGAGTCTCATTTTATTGCTCTTAAAAGAATTTTGAGATATCTCGCAGGTACTAGTGATCTTTGCTTAATGTTTGAGAAAGGTAAAGATTTCAGGTTAATCGGATATTGCGACGCGGACTATGCCGGAGATAGAATCGAAAGGAAGAGCACAAGTGGAGGATGTCACTTTCTTGGAGGAAATCTAGTCTCCTGGTCAAGCAAGAGACAAAGCTCAATTGCTCTATCAACCGTGAGCGAGTATATATGTCCGCCGTGATTCTGCCGCTCACAGACGTTGTGGATCAAGTATCAACTTGAAGACTATTCAGTTCAAGAAGAGGAGATTCCAATCTATTTCGACAACACCAGTGCAATCAATCTATCGAAGAATCCAATTCAGCATTCCAGAGTGAAGCATATAGAAATCAGACATCACTTCCTGAGAGACTATGTTCAGAAGAAAGTGGTGCTTCTAAAATTCATCGAAACAGAGCTTCAGTGGGCAGATATCTTCACTAAACCATTGAGTGAAGAACGATTCCAGAAGATAAGAGGCAACCTTAACATGGTTATGTTAAGTGAACGGTCAGGACTAAAGTAACGTCAGAGCTAACGACGTTAGTTACAGTGAGTTACAGCTGGTAACTTCTCTCACAAGGAAGATTTTTGGAGGGAAAAATTTGATAATCTCGAGGTTCTTAATGATTCTAGAACCCGCCAGAACATAATCCTACAAGTAGACTGAAGGTGAAATTATTGCAGTCTTTTCATCATCTCCTGACGGTTCATTTCTGCTTTACCAATTCTCTCAAAACATCTCACTCAAAAAGCTCTCCAGAAGACAGTTTCTTTTGCTCTATACAATGGAAGCAGCTATGATTTATGGAAGACATGTGAACTTTGAGTCACTAAGAAGAGACGGCATAGATGTAGAACCAGAAATCATAAGAGCTGGTTGGAGGAACTTCTTCCAGACGCAAGAACCAGTATACACGAATGAGGTATATGAGTTTTGGAAGAACGCTCATCTAATAGACAACACTATCGTATCTTCTGTAGATAGGATATCTGTTGTTGTGACAAAGGAGCTTATAAAGAAGGTGATCGATTGTCCATCTGTTGGTGAGAAACTATCTACCAAGGCCGGATGGATGTCCCAAGTCGGTATGAAAGAAGAAGATATCAGAAGGCAACTATATGGGACAAATGATCCATGGGAGAGGAAGACATCCAATTTGATTCCAAAGGCTAGGGTGCTTCACGCAATTTTGTTTAATTGCATTCTACCCAGAGTTGGTTCAAGACATTTGGTGACCACTCTGGATGAACAATGTCATTCTACCTCATGAATCGAATCCCATAGATTTACCCTTCTTAATTCTTCATTATATGATTAAGGGGATAAAGGAATCATCTAGCTATCCTTATGGTATGCTTCTGACGAGGATTTTTAAGGAATCCGGTATTCGTCTGCACCAAGGAAATAGAAGAATTGTTCCTATGAAGAGCAAGATCGATGCACACAAGAGACGGCGAATGGGTCTGAGCACAGTAGACAAAGACCAAGCCGACTCTTCAAGGAAGTCAAGAACTGAGGGGGAGCGTGTATTGAAGAAGACTCCCGCTTCAAGTTCTCAATCTCCGATGAGTACCAGATCGCTCATGGATGAACTAAGGAGAGTGTTAGGAAGACCTCTCATGAAACAGGCGAGTCCTCATCTCGAAGAAAGCCAATCCCAGAGGACAGAACAAAGTGCGCCAAAAAGACGAGGAGAAAGTCTTCTGAGCGAAGTTGTGAAGAAAGAAAAGAGATCACCAAGGATTAAGACTCTGAGGCAACAAGAAGAAAAGATTTCCAGAGAATAGAGTCGAGAAGAAATCTCTCAATCTTGTGCACCCAGAGCCACAAGATCTTTAGTCTCTATTTTGGAAGAAGACACAGCCAGAAAATCCAAAGAGACTGAGAGGAAGAGAAAATCAAATCTGAGAGAGGAAAATCTCCAGCAAAGAAATCGGTAAGACTGACTGAAGCAGAGGCAAAGACTAAGAAGGTTAGTCGAAAGAAGACCATTTCAACTGCTGAGGAAGTTAGTCAACAGATAGAAACTATTGATGTTGTTCAAGAAGAAACAGAAACTGAGCAGTGTATAGTTCAGGAAACCACTATTGTTCAACAGGAGGAACCAGTGGAGGAAAGCACGGTTCAGGAAACACCTATTGCTCAACAGGAGGAACCAGTAGAGGAAAACCCGGTTCAAGAGACTCCTAATGAAGCACAACAAGAAGCAACAGCAGTATCAGATTCGGATGATGATAAACCGTGTCTGATGGTATACAACTACCATAAGTTTTTGAGAAAATAGAAGTTGAAGATCAAAATGGTGGAAGTAGTTACCAGACAAAGGACTGCTATTACAATCGGTGTTCAACCAGTGAAGAAGATAGTGGCTATGGTACAACCTATGGTGATTAATAGTAACACATGGGAGTTACTCAAAGAAGATGAAAAGATCTTCTACGATACTTTGAGGTTTGCTGATACTATGCCATATCCTTCAAAACGTCCCTGCCAACCGTGTACTATTTTCCCAATCACAGAAAACACAGAGATAATGGTTGCACCAGATATACAACCAAGATATCCAAAAGATTTTACTAAAGGGAAGTCAAAATTATTTCCTGAAGAAGATGTCAGTAATGATCTGTCCGCAGATCAAATTGCAGAAGAAGTGCGAAGAATTGATGAGGCATGCACTTCTGCACAAGATCCAGATAAAGCGAGCAGCAGCTATACTAATAAGGAGGAAGACTGTCCAGTAGGGGGAAGAATAAGAACAGGAACATTATTGAGTCCCTTGTTCAGACAGTTCTACGTATTAGCCCTTTTTCTATTACACTGTCTATACAATCACAAGCATTACCCCTGCAAGAAAGACAGTTGCTGATGCTGCCTGTTCCTTTTGACATAAATCTTCCTGAAGCTGAAACGTTCATTCGTCCACCTACCATTGAGATCAATGAAGACTACATTCCATCCTCTGATGCTTACACTACTTCAATTCCCTTCACTCCTCCATCAGCAGATGTTGATCAAGCCTCCTCATCGGTTGATCCACCAGATGAAGTTAGCAGATTACGTGGTGAACTCAACGACATGAAGGAGACGGTGAATGATCTGAAAAAGATGATAGCAGAACTGCTGAAGAGCCAGCATCATTAATCATTTTTTATTATAACAAATAGGGGGAGAGCAGAAAAAGAAGAAAATGAACAGAAGAGGAGAGGATGTTCAGACAAAGAAGGTGTGACCACAGCAGACGAAGAAAGGAAGAAGATAAGTTTTGTTTTACTTTTGCAACATCTGTAAATTTTTGTTTTCTTTTCTTGTATATAATTTGTTATACTCAAAAAGGGGGAGATTGTTAAGTCAAAATGACTTTACATAAATATGATTTTGATGTATAACAAAAAGAGATCAAATAAAAGAAAAATAAAATGTACGAAGTCGAACCACAGACTCACACGCAGACAAACTTCGATACCTGAGCGAAGTTGAAACAGTTAAAGTCAACACAGACGAAGACGACACAGATGATGAAAGACACGGGAAAGATGCAGATGCAAAACAGACGCAGACGCAGACGCAGACGCAGACGCAAAAGCAGACGCAGACGCAGACGCAGACGCAAATGCAAAAGCGCCTTGAGACGCGAGAAAAAGCGAGACGAAGAGTCGGTTTGAGTTAGTTACGAACTCGGTGATTAACTTCTTTAAAGATTCAAGATTCAAGAATCAAGAAGCGGTTGGAGACGAAGGCTATAAATACAAGTCAAAGTCGAAGATTACAAAGTGACACAAACAGTTACACAAAAAACTTACAGATACTTACACGAAATAGCGAGAAATATTACTACGTGAAAAAGTGATTTAGCTGAGTGCTATTTTTCTGTAACAAAGTGTTCAAATATTTTTCTGAGAAGAAAAGTTGTACAGATAGCCTGCAGAGGCTAAGTGTCAAAGAATACTGGTTGTAGAGACATGAAGAGGCTCGTTGAAAGAATACTTGTAACGATTGAAGAGATAGTGAAATCTCAGAAGAAACTCTGAGGACTGGACGTAGCCCACGGTTTGGGGTGAACCAGGATAAATCTTCGTGTCTACCACTCTTACTCTCTATCTCTATTTTAGTTTCAAAATTTATCATTACTTAGTTTTATATATATAGTATTGAAAATTTGATCAATCAGAATCTATAAAAATTCTGTAAAGAATTTTATTTTCTAACAAATAGTTTTCAAAAGATTTATAAAAAGGGGAATACACAATTCAACCCCCCCTTCTTGTGCATTCTAATATCATTTTCTAAGTGCTGTATTAACGTGTGATTCACTTCACATCTTCCACAATAAACAAGCTAGGCTTGCACAATGAAAGGGAAACCACAAAAAATGATCGAGAGCTCACACCAAGGGGAAGAAATCAAGGTCACCGAGGAGAGAGAAGAAGATTGCTTTGCTTAGGATAAAATCCCAAATTGAAACCTAGATATATATATAGACATCAGTCCTCAATTCCTTTAGACTTCAGTCTCTAAATTCCAATGGCTCAACATTTTAATTCTCCTAACAGTATAACTCTAATTTTTCCATCGCCATTGGACAATTATTCCGGTCATATAACATCAATCAGTCCGCCACTCAGAAATTTCTGGTCCGGACATTTTCTCCCAAATTTTTAGAAACATTTCTAAGGTTCACAATCAATTGGCGATCACTCTACTACAGTTCCAAATCCACTATTCACACCCAATATTCCATAATTCACAATATATCATAATCCAATCTAATTATCTCACAAATTCACAATTCAAATCATTTACAAAATCAAATGCTGGGAAAAGTCATGAATACATGTACCTATATGTGCATGTGTCAAAAGACTCAGTCCTATACAATCAGAGGCCAAATAAATGTTCACATCAGAAATATGAAATGAAAATTACTAGCCTGACCAAATTGACCCATATACCCTTCCCATTAGGATCAGGATGTTACAACTGGGCCTCTTGCCCCTAGGTCCCGATCCACCTCGGTGACTCGCCTCAAGAATTGCTTTCAATCCTCATTTGCCGCCCTCAGCTCAACAAAGGTGTCCATGTCCGATCGGGCCAATCTGGTACGGATCTCCATATTGAGTCCGCTCTCAAACCTCCGACACCTATCAGACTCAGAGGCAAGCAAAACAGACGCATACGTCGACAACTCATTAAACCGAACCTCATAATCTTCCACTGACATCTGCCCCTGTCTCAACTCAAGAAACTCCTGCATCTTCATCTCTAAATAAACCTTGGGCATAAAGTTATCTCTGAATGCCCGCAGGAAATCATCCCAAGTCAACATGCAGGGCCTGGTGGAACTGCCCGGAACATTCTTCCACTACTGATAAGCCGGACCCTGAAGCAAAGACACTGCATAATCGAACCTCTCATCTGCGTCACAATCCATCTGGTCCAGGACTCTCTCAGTCCTCTCTAACCAACCCTCAGCCTCAGCAGGGTCGGTGTTGCCATAGAAGTCAACAGCTCCCTGCTTGTGCAGTCTATCATACCTCCTCTCCCGTCTCACGAAAACTCTGGGAGCTAGCTTATCAGAATGAGGCACAGGGGACTCTCTACTAGCTCCCACGGATCCTACGTCAGCTGGTTGATCCACTTGCTCTCCAAGAACGGATGACCTACAACAACAAGAATCTGATCAATTTCTGATTTTCTCACTGAAATTTAAGCCTAAAATACACTATGCCTAAAAGATGCCAAACCATGCTCTGATACCACCTAATGTAGGGCCCCCTTACCGTAGGGTACGCACCGGGACGCCTGTGGGTCGTTCCGACGCTTATCCCACAGCAAGGAAGTGCTACGCTCGAAACTATCGCTAAACACTCTCATGGCATCAACATAATTAAACTGCATTATGCAAATCACTAAAATTTAAAACCACAATAATCTTTCATTTTATAAAATCAATCCAAAATATAGACAAGTCTATCAGTTTCCTACAGTCTAACACAATATCCCAAAAAGGAAACTGATACAAAAGTCTATACTAAGTCATCCTAAAAAATCGCTCCAACTGACCGACCTGTGTGCCATCGATTCATTTGATCACGCACTCGCACGGCAGGAAAATCTATCACGGGAGCTAGAATCCTACTGACGTTGTCCTGAAAAATATATTGCAATGTTGGGTGAGTTTGCGAACTCAAAGAGAAACCATCATCGATGGTTCACCCAACTCATGCATATACACATAATATATCACATAGTACACTTTAACGCATTTTAGAACACTGTACACAATTTACATATTTATACGATAACATAGCTCAGACATGTCACTTCACCATTGGCACATATCACACGCATTCTCAATTTCACTACACAGTCAGATGCACAAAGTATGCAAATTCTCATTTTATGTCATTGTTGTGACTGAGCGTTAACACTGTCCCGATTCGGGTACTTTTCAAAATGATCACATTTTCGGCAAGTAGGAGAGCCCTCAGGGTATGCACTACTGCCCTCTCACATTAGGGATAGGAGAGCCCTCTGGGTATGCACTATTTCCTTTTTGGCCTTAGGCCCATTCACTGATAATTGAGCTTAATGCTCTACTCACTAAATGCTTCAGTCACAACTGTTTAGTTACCACTTATAATCATGCCTAGTATGCACTAACACTTGCACAATCACTAGCACATATATGTATATATCACTTCACTCGCTTGTCACAATCAGAACACTTACTCATAATTTTGTACACTGATTCACATTTGTTTCACTCACATTGGCAACTAATTCACACATTCACAGCAAATATTAATACACAAAGATCAAGGAACCAACTAGGTTACTCACCTGTAACTTCCGAGCTACTGCCTGGAAGTCCCAGCGATATCCGTGGACTGTCGATCCAACGGTGCCTCTATAACAATTCAAACGAATTATCATCACTAAATGCTCAATCAATTGAATTCACTAATGCACATGTCTTAATTTGAAATTATATAATGCATGATCATGATTTTCCAGCGCTCTATCCAAATCCGCTATCTCTCGCTTCATAACCAAAAATTCACTATTCACTAAGTCAATAGCATCCATCGATTTCTCAAATCCCTCATTTAAAACTCTAATTATACTCCCTTTAGTCAAAACATAACTCTTAGGTTGCATTTGAAACTATAATGGACTCTCTTTCGATAATTACGATCTCTCTAATTAAAATTCAAGTTCTCAATCTCTACCACAATTGTAGACCTCTTTCTCTAGTTCATAACGAATCCAGAATTACCTCAACTGGAGGTCTACACCAAAAGATATACCCTAAAAACTAAAACACATCCACATAAAATTTTGTCCTCGCCATGACTATTGTCTCTCTTGCATGGCAAGACAGAGGGACGCTCGCCGCGGCGTGGAACCATTCGCCGCGGCGAACACCTCTCTTCTCCTCGCCGCGACGCCTACCACTTGACTCGCCGTGGCATCTAAATCCGTTCTCTCGCCGCAGCGAGCACACCTTTTCTCGCCGCGGTGTGGCCCTTTTTCAGACGTCGCGACGTGCGGCCCAACTTCTTCTTCTCCGATTCGTTTTTCCGCCATTTTCAACCATTCTCTCTCTATACTAGCATTAAACACACTCATCTACTCACATCTAACTCATTAAACACCATAAATGCAACAACCACAATAAATAACAACATTTAACACAATAACTTACCAAATCGAAGAATCGAACGGAACCCTAAAAATCTTCCGAAATTCGCCAACTCCTTCTCCTTCCTTCCACAATCACGATGAACCTTCAATCCAAGCCAAACATCAACTTTCCCAAGGCTTCTAGCAGCTCATCAACCACAATGAAGGGGAACAAATGAAAGTCTCCAAGGGAGGAAGAGATCGACGACACTCACGAGAAGAGGAAGAAGATTTGAACCCTAAGAGAAGTGTCTTCCAATTTCAAACATAAGATATTTATATATATTGGGCTGAGTTAAACCTCTAGCTCATCGTCCTCAATTTCTTTCAATTTCAGTCTCTAATTTCAATGGCTCATCACAATAATTCCTAAACTCACAAATCTAATTTTTCCAAGCCATTTACCACTCACTTTCGGAACCGAAATCTAAATCATCAGTCTCTAGGTCATTTTCTCGGTCCGAACAAATAACTCTAAAAATTCCAAAAAATTTTCCATAATTCCTCAAAAATATAAAACACTCGATCACATACTCAATTTTCAATTTCCAATTCCACAAATTCAATTCTCACTCTAACTCAACTATTCCACTCAAATTATCCCTAATTTCACTTTAAATCAAACCTAACTCAACTATCTCAAAATTCACAATTCAACTCATAATCACAATTTAAATGCTGGAACAATCATGAATTCATGTCACTATGTATGCATGTGCAAAATGATCTATCTCTTTAAAATCAGAGGCCACAAAGCACTCGATCACAATTTTATGCAATAACAGAACTACCCGTACCAATATGCTCATCGCATCGGTAACGGGATGTTACATATCATGACATGAACACAACATAAAGCAATTTTCATATCATAGAAATTCAAGCAATTCATTTAGCACATATTGCATACACAATGCATTTTGCTCATTACACAATAACCATAAATAAATTACCCACATTGACAATCTTGGAAAAATCCAAAATCAATTGCCTCATTCCACTTGCTCTTGTATAGGCTCTTGATTTCCTAAACATAAACAAAATTCCATGAATTTTAACTCAATTGAAAAATCCCCAATTTTCCATAATCTTAATCAAATGCAATAAACCCTAATCAAACTCAAACCTAACCTACCCATGGCTCATATAGGTTAGAAATCACAACACCTAGCTTAGAAACCCAAAAATCCAAAGATTTCACCATCTTCTTCTTCCTCCACAAAATCCCAATCCCTCTCTCTCTCTAGGGTTTCTCCATCCAACACAACACAACCTATTTCTTGACTAAAGCAAGAAGGAAAGATGAAGAACTTACCTTAAAAGCCTTGATTCTTCCCTTCTTTCTAAAATTTTTCCTCCTTTTCCCTTGGATTTTCGAATTTTCCTTCTTCTTCTCTATTTCTCCCACATTTCTCTCTCTTCTCCTCTTCTCCTTGGGCAGCCCACGACAATCTCCCTCTTCTACTTCTAATTTTTCCTTTTTATTACTCCTCTTCTTCCAAAATTACCCTCCACTTACTATAACTTTCCAACTATGCCCTTGGTTGGTCTTTTAGGCTCTAATCACCACTTAACCTACTTAATTCAATTCTAACTAAGCCTACTCTTCTTTCTAATTCCAATTCCTCATCCTTCCAATTCTAAATAAAAAATATTTAAACCAATAAATAAACATAATTAATCAATTAAGCAATTTAGAAAAAATCAAGATCCAACAACACCTTCCCACATAGCGGTCCGGTGTAGCCGTGAACTTATGGGAGTCCTTACGGAGCTCCAATGCCACTAGCGGGCAAGGGGCGAAGCCTAAACAAGTGCACCTGACCCTCTTATGGGACCTAACCAAACCCACATAACACATTTCACACTTGAAAAATCGGACTGCCCGAAGGCACATTTCGAAAACTTAGTTTTCATATCATGTCATATCATATTCAAACATAATGTCACAATGTCACACAAATTCACATATCAAATTCTCAATCATTCAAGCACCCAAGAATGCATCAATTTTGTAATTTATCACAATCATAAGTTAAACAAAAATCTCATTCATTCAGAACAATGAAATCATCAATTATAGACATTTCTCAAATTATTCAAATCTTTCGAAAAATAATGAATTCAATAATTATTGCAATTTCTTAAATCATTTCAAATAATGAATGTACCATTATAACAATTTCTAAAATCATTCCAAAAGCTAAGAATTTAATCATTCGAAAATAATAATTTAAAAACCCTTTCACTTTCTTGATTTTTCAAAAATGCATACATAGCTTATATTTCAAAATATAAACAAGGTACCCACCTCATTTCCATGCTTGTAACTTGTCTAAAGCATCAATTTCTCCATTGTCTCACTTAAATTCCCTAATTCATGAAAAAAAATCCCTAATTAATAAACATCCAAAATTGAGCAATTTAAACCTTGTAATCTCCAAAATTGAGCTTAGTAAACTTAAACCCATACAATATCCAAGCTATCTAAACCAAAATCTTTTCACAATTTAACAAAGTAAAAGAATCCTCTTACCTTAATCCTTCATCAATTTCGGATTTTCTTGGCTCAAAATAAAGCTCTTGAGCTCCTCTTCATTTTTTTCCTCTTGAATCTTCTTCAAAATCCCTCTTCAAACCTTATAAAAATCAAAACCTAAAAGTTTCCTCTTCTTTCTCTTTTACCTCCACTGAAACCATCTTCTCTCTTTTCTCTCTTAACTTTTGCTCCTTCTTTTAAAAATTTTCGTGCTTCCTCTCCTCCTTAAGCGGCAGCCCCTTTACTTGTCTTTAATGAATGCAAAAAGACCATTAAGCCCTTCCTTATAAGCCTTGAAACTTAAAAGCTTAAGTACTCTTCCAATTTTTCCCTTCATGCCTTCTTTACACTTTAATTTCTAACACTTTAATTTAACTTAATCCAATCAAATTATGCCATATGATCTTACTTAATTTAACATGTTAATTACTCAAATTAACATGCTAATTAAGTCCTCAAAATCATAAAATATAACAAAGTCTCAAAATTCATTAAATCATGCTTAACTTAGGATATTTTTTTAAATCATCAAAATTGAAGGAATTTGGTAAAATTTCCTTCTAGAGAAATGTTTCTTATTGTCTCAATTTAATAACACCACCAAAATAATTTAATTTGGTGCACTACTCCAAAAGTTATACTCCAAACATTCAGGATTATTCTTATGCGAACACATTTTCCAGCACTTTACTTCCATCGGAAAATTGACATTCTTAAAGACTAAATTGAAACTCAAGTCCTTCATAACATTTGTAGCCTTATTTCTCTAGTTTCATCCAAATTAAGAATCACCTCATTTGGATGACTAGAGAAAAAGTTATGACCAAAATATTTCAGCTCTTATTAATCCAAGACTGAACACTAAACCCGACTTCAATTCAGAAATTGAAAGTCTTAGGGGCTAAATTGAAATTCAATTCCTTCATATGACTTGTAGCCCCATGTCTCTATTTTATTTTGCAACAAGAATCAATTCAATTGGATCTCCACAGATCAAGAATTCACCAAATTACTGAACCATGTTCAAAAAATTACCCAACTCATTTTGATTAAATCAATCTCTTACAATTTAATCTCAAAATTTCATAAATTTCCCATGAAGATGTAGATAATTGTTTTAGGAATCCAACGCTTCAAAAACTAAGTCAATTGGATGTCAGACGGAAAAAAATATAAGCAAAAGAATGAAAAGGGGTCGGATTTTGGAAGAAAAATGGGAAAATCCCAAAACGGCGTAGCATAGAGAGGAGGTCGCGAGGGCGAGGTTAGTCCCTCACTTGCTCCTGTTTCAATTTCCTTTTTTTTTCACTAAATATATATATAACCGATTTTTTCAAAAATCACAACTTTTGACTCAAGAGTCCTAAATTTATAAACTTGGTATCAATAGAAAGCTGAAAGGAAGCTCTACAACTTCCATGAAGAGCTTTAAAAACTAAATCCATCTCTAAAGGGGGTCAAAACCCAATCAAAGTTACTGTCCCATTTAAAGTCTCCCTAAACAATAACTCAACTTCGAAAATTTCTATCTTTCTACTCCAAGGTCCAAACATGTCATACTTTATCTAAATACAAAGACCAAAATGCAACCTACAACTTTCATGAATGACAGAAAAATCAATTTGGCCTCTAAGGGAGTCAAACTTCCAATCAAAGTTTCTATCCACTAATAATCTTCCCAAACAGTAACATAAACTTGTAAAAATCATAACTTCCTATTTCATAATCCAAAAATTCCATACTTTGCATCAATGGAAAGATCAAAACACAATCTAAAACTTTCATGAAGAACTTAAAAGCAATTTCAACCTCTAACTAGGTCAATTTTTCAGTCAAAGTTTCTTCCCTGTTAAACATCACCTAAACAATATCCAACCTTCCAAATTTCGTATCTTCCAATTTCCACACTCAAAAATAACATATAACACATCATTGTAAAACTATAAACTTCCTCTACAACTTTCCATAAGGCTACTTGCTCAAATTCAAACCACATCAGTATAACATTTTCCTCAAAACACAGCATACACAATCCTACTCTTAAGAGCATACTCAAAAACAAAGTAAAAATACACTTAAATTTGAATGGTCATAACTTTCAATCCCGACATCGAAAACTATCATACTTTATGGTGGTAGAAAGCTCTCAACAGAAGCTACAAGTTTCATGAAGATCATTTGATCCAAATCTGCCTAGATCAAGCCAGAAAAATTTACAAAGTTTGCAGACCAAAAAGTCAATTTTCTGTTACTATTCATCCCAAAAAGTCAAACTTGCAAATCCCTAAAATTTAACACTTTCATTATCCCTTTCTTACTTTTTAAATCCATTTAAAAAAATTTTATTCACTATCAATTCCATTTAAACTCAAAACACCATTCTACTCATTAGACGAGGCCATGTTCAACTTCATACTACATCATCTTTTTATCAAATATATACAAAATACAATACAATTCAAAAGTCTTTCATTAACATCATAATATAAGATTTTACAAAGCTTTAGTGGGCACTTTTAGCCCAAAATTTCAGATTTCCTATTCTCCAAAATTTTACACTTTCACTATTTATTTTTCATTTCATAGTCATTTACCAATGCTAAAGTCCAATAAAAGATCGGGGTCTAACAATAACACATTCATTAGATCTTATTTATATCTCCCAAACATACTTGCACAAAATATAATGTGGACCTATATACTCCTCATATTAGTAATTAATGTCTCCTCAAATTCAGTAATCCACTCATATTGTTGGATACTTTACATCAAACAAAATATATACATTCTCAGTAGTATATTCTATCTCTTTTGCTTAAGTCTCCGCTAGAGATATGACTCCAATATTTACTTTTGAATCATTTCATATTCATTTATGATTTGTTCGTTCATTGAATATAAAATGTTGAATATGCTTAACCCCATTCAATGGAATTCTTCTCCGAAAGAAGATTTCTTGCTACTATCATCTATACTATTCATGTAATGTTTATCAATCACTGTTATCATCATCGCATTATCAGCCATCCTCAATACATCAAGAACACCAATATCTATCATTCTTACAGGGTCATAACATTCTAATTACCAAAACTCAATGAAGTAGTAAACATAATTACTATCACATATGCTTAGGTGCGTATCAGTAAAGTCACGATCGCGAATTTCGCGATCCTTCGATAGAGTCGCGATCGCCCCCCTTTTCTCTTCTTCTTAAGACCTGTTTGATAAGTCGGGCATAACTTTCACTACAAATATCAGATTAAGGTCATTCTTAGACCGTTTTAAAGAATACTTCTAAATCTATAACTTTCATGATACCTTGAAAACAAAATTTTCCTCTATAAGGATCAAAATTTTAAATCAATGCAGCTGTCCTGAAAATCCATCCTAAATAACATCGCAAAATTCTAACGATCATATCTCTCAACTCTATTGTCCAAAAATTTCATATTTTATATCAATGGAAATCTAAAAATATAAGCTACAACTTTCAAGAATACAACTTTGTCTAATTCAGTCTAGATCAATCCAGATTTTCCACTGAAGTCAGAAACTCAATTTGACCCTTATGAAAAACTTGAAATTTACGATGTACAACTTGGAAAGTCATTAGCATGACCATTCAACTACCAATATTATTTCATTAAACTCTTTAATCTCTCCTCATTGTACTCATCCCTTTCAACTAATTCTCATCATTCACCAAAAATCCTATCTTTCCTTTTTACATAATATCTCACTTATGTGTGTGTATATATATATCCACTATTTATGCTCAAAAGTCATCATCTTAAGTTGATAACTTCTTCAAAATATACGTAATTTCAACTCAACATTATCCATACACAATTCATAATTCATTAATAAAAATAGGAGTTTACAAAGCTTTAATGGCATTCTAAGCCATATTGCATAATCGGTATCAAAAATCCCAATTACAAAAGATACCAAACCCAATAATTCTTGAAATGCATCTAAAGTCTTGCTTTTACAAAATTCCAACTTAATATATAGAAACATTACAAAAGTATAATGACATCTTGACTCTTGGTTACTCGATCTCATTTTCTTCACCTAAAGATGGGACGAAAATGAGGTAAGCTCAAAAGCTTGTCGGTAACAAGTTTATAACGAATAACAAGCAAAACCATTTAAAATGTTCATTGTCATAGAAAATTCTTATTGAATCATAAAACACTTGGTTCTTTAATTTTCAACCAAATTCACAATTAAAAAATTAATGTATGCATTAATCTTGTCAACTTATCATGGAAACATAAATACATTAGAATGGTTTGAGTTGGTCCAAAAACAGAATGTACAACAGATTTCCCATAAGGGTCCTGTGTAGCCGTGAACAGAACGGACTATCGCAATCCCACAAAATGGTTTTGCGTAGCCGTAAACTTATGAAAGTCTATAAAGGAGTTCCATGCCACTAGTGGGCAGGTGGGAGAGGCCTTTAGTCAAAATGTACTTGACATACTTAAGGGACCAAAACAAACCCACGTAACACGCATTTCATAACTTGTAAATATGTTGCCCAAATGACACATTTTCAAAACATGTTTTTCATGAACATGAAATATTTCATATGCACTTCCATCATCTTTTCACAATTAATCAACCAAATTCAAATATCAAGCATATTGCAATTTCTCAAATCATTCAAAAGCAACAAATGCCACAATTATAAAGCAATGAAAAATCATTTTGTTTTCTTGACTAAAAAGAAAACCTAATGACTCATTATCCAATTATAAACATGAAACCCACCTTGAATTTCCTTGCTTAAAAATTTGCTAAAAATGCCTCTACTCTTGTTCCTCTTGCCTCCTTTGATTCCCTTTTATCAAATACAAAATTTTCATTCAATAGGGATTCAAATTGGAGAACCCATAAGACATATTAACTAAAATTGATCCTAGAGTTCTTAAACCCATACATTTCTTAATCTTTATGAATCAAAACCCTTTCAAAAATCCAAAAGATTAAAATCAAACTTACCTTGAATCTTCGCCAATTAGTGAGATTGTTGGCTTTAATGGAAGCTCTAATCCTCCTCTTCCTTTTTCTCTTCTTGAGCAACTTCAAAATCACTCTTTAAGACTAAGAAAAATCAAAACCTAGCTTTTCTTCTTTCTGTCCTCTCAAAACTGAAACTCTCTCCTTCTTTCCTTCTAATTTTCATTTTTTGGCTTCTTCACATCCATGCCCACCTTTTATCTTCTCCTATTTACCCTTTAATGAGCTCAAAAATTCTATTTTACCCTTCCTTATAACCTTAGGTTCTTTTAACCTTAAGTGGTCTTCCAAAAATTCCCTTCATGCAATCTTACTACCTTAACACTGTAATTCAATTAACCTCTGTCATATAATCTTGCTGACATTAACATAATAATAACTCCAAAAATTAAATCCATCAAAACCTCAACATTCATTTAAATTATGCTTAACTAGAAAAAAAATATGGGGGCCAACAACATGTCCTTGATATGACTAACATCGTAGCAAGACTTAAGACACTAGTTATGACTGTGGAATAGTCCTTCTTAGTGCAATTTATCATAAACTCACTTCCTACTGAATATGGATTGTTCCACATCAATTATAACACATTAAATGATAAGTGAAATATTGATGAATTATCCAGTAAGTTTATTCAGGAGGAAGCGAGATTAAAGAAACAAGGAGTTCATTCTATTAACCTAGTGGGTCAAGGAGATGGAAAGAAACTCAAACCAAACGCTAAGAATTTTAAGAAGAAAGAACCTATTAAACTTTCACAGGTTGTTGATGGTAAAAGGAAGGAACAAAAGTTATATGAATGTCATTTTTGTAAGAAAGGAGGATATTATTAGAAAGATTGCCTAAAATGTAAGGCTTTGTTCGAAAAGAAAGGTATAAATTATACTTCTGTATGCTTTAAATCAAACTTCTCTGAAGTTCCTTCTAGTACTTGGTGGTTTGTTTCTAGTGTCATAACTCATGTCTTTAATATTGTGCAGTTATTCCTTACAATCCAAACCATAAGCCCAACTAGCAACTTTCTGTTTATGGGGAACCGAATGAAGGCCCTAATTGAAGGTGTAAGGACTTACAGGTTGACATTAGATACTAGGTTTCAGTTGAATCTAATGAAAACTCTCCATGTACCTTCAATTTTTAGAAATTTAATTTCTATTCCTAGACGTGATGCTAGTGGATATACCTTTAAGGGTGGATATGGTTGTTTCAATTTGTAAAAGAATAATTTCTTTATTCGTTATGGAATGCTTATGGATGGTTTATATAAATTAAAACTTGATGATGTTTTTTCTAAATCCCTATTAATTGTTAATCATAATGTTGGAATGAAACATAGTTTGACAAATGAACATTCTACTTACTTGTGGCATAAACGTTTGAGTCATATATCCAAACAAAGGTTAGAAAAATTAGTAAAGAATAAGATTCTACCAAATCTATATTTTACTAATCTTGGCTTATGTGCAGAATGCATTAAGGATAAACAAACCAAACATAGTAAGAACGGAGTCATGAGAAGTAGTTAGCTTCTTGAAATAATACACACTAACAGTTGTGGACCTTTGGACACTCCTTCCTTTAATGGAGAAAATACTTCATCACCTTTATAGATTATTTTTCATAGTATGGATATATCTATTTGTTGCATGAAAAATCTTAAGCTATAAATACCCTTAAGGTGTTTGTAAAGGAGGTTGAGAGGCAATTAGATAGAAAAGTGCAAAATGTAAGATTTAATAGAGGTAGTGAGTATTATGAAAAGTATGATGAATCTGGATAGTGTCCTAGTCCATTTGCTAAGTTCCTCAAAAGTCATGGCATATGTGCACAATACAATATGGTAGGCATACCACAACAAAATGGTATGGTAGAAAGGCGAAATAGAACATTAATGGTTATGGTTAGGAGTATGATGAGTAATTCCTCATTACCCAAAAGTTTATGGATGTATGCACTTAAAACTATTATGTATCTACTAAACAGGGTTCTAGTAAGGTAGTTCCGAAAACTCCTTTCAAGTTATGGATTGGAAGGAAACCTAGTTTAAGACACCTGCATGTTTGGGGTTGCCCAACAGAAGCATGTATATATAATCCACTTGAAAGAAATTTGGATTATCGAACAATTAGTGGTTACTTCATTGGTTACCCAGAGAAATCTAAATGGTACAGGTTTTACTATTCAAACCATAGTTTAAAAATTGTTGAAACGACCAATGCCAAAAAATTTTAGAATGGTGAAGTTAGTAGGGGTGTTGAAAATCAAATTGTGGATATTAATGAAATAAGGGTTGATGTTCCATTACCCATAAATATTCTTAAACCCATAACTACAACAAATGTTGTTCCTACTTTGGAATATCAAAATAATTAAGAACAATATTTGGATAATGAAGAAGCACTCTATGAAGAACCTCACTTATCACCAGCTCATGAAAATGAGCCCGTTGGTATATCTTTAAATAAATCTTTAAAGGTTAGAAGGTTGGCTATTTCTAATGAGTATGTGGTTTATTTACAAGAGTTGGATTATGATGATGACATTGATAATGATCTTGTTTTGTTTTCACAAGCCATAGGTAGTGATAAGTCTGAAAGATCGATTGATGCTATGAAAGAAGAGCTGAAATTAATGGCTTAAAACAATGTTTAGGATCTTATAGACTTACCAGAAGGTCTAAAATAGCTTAGGTAGCGATATGATCATCGCAACTCAAATGGAAATGTTGAAAGATATAAAGCTAGACTTATTTCCAAAGGTTACACTCAAAAAGCTGGCATTGATTATAAGGAAACTTTTTTACCTGTCTTAAAGAAAGATTCATTAAGAATAATTTTAGCATTAATGGCTTCATTTGATTTAGAGCTACATGAGATGAATATAAAAACAACCTTTTTGAACGGGGATCTTAAGGAGTGGTGTGTAAATTGAAGAAGTCAATATATGGACTTAAACAAGCTTCTAATTAATAAGTTTAATAATGTCATTACTTCTTTTGGTTTTGAGAAAATAACTGTTGATTGGTGCATTTACCAAAAGATCAGTGGGAGTAAGTTTATATTTCTAATTCTTTATGTTGATGACATTTTGTTTGTTGCTAATGATTTAGGTTTGTTGTATAGATTAAAGATTTTCTTTCTAAGAATTTTGAAATGAAAGATATGGGAGAGGCATCCTAGGTGATTGGAATTTCAATATTTCATAAGAGATCATAAGGTTTATTAGGATTGTCTCAGAAAGCCTATATTGAAAATTTTCTTAAAAATTTTAATATGAGAAAATGCTCAACATGTGTAGTCCCTATTCAAAAGGGAGATAAGTTTAGTCTTATGCAATGTCCAAGGAATGATGTGGAGAGTAAGGAAATGGAAACAATTCCATATGCTTCTTATGATTATGATTATGTCCTTAATCATATTGTACCTGCTAAAATTCCCTGAGAGAAACTCCGCTGACCCCCTTCAAGAAAAGTTCACCATGGCGACACAATATATCTTCGCCGCGGTGACCTTGAAAGACTGATTTCGCCGCGGCGACCTTAAAAAACTAAGTTCACCGAGACAAAACTAAGGAGTTTGTCGCGGTGAAACCCCTGGAAATTTAACCCCTTAAACCTAAAATTTTCAATGGTTTCTACATCACTCTTACCTTTCTTTCAATTTACATTGTCCCAAAATCACTCACTCTGATGCATGATCATTTCATAACAATCCAATATTATCTCATCATACACTCCAATCTCTTTTCATTTAATTTATTTCTTATAACAAAGTCTCATTCGTCACAATTTCCTATCTTTTCTTTCTCCACAACCCATCTCACTTACATATATAACAATAACTCGTATTCAAAATTTATCATCTCAAATTGATAACCTTTTCAAGTATACTCAATTTTAACTCAACATCATCAATACAAAATTCACATTTCAATAACCTCAAAACAAGGAGTTTTACAAAGCTTTAATGGCAATTTTAAGCCACAATACATCATTGTTTCAAATCTCCAGATAAAAAAGTTACATGAACTAATAATCCTTGAAATGCAACCCTCACGGTTACAAAATCTAGCTTAAAATACAAAAATATGCATAATCGAAGTTAGGTCTTGACTCTCTTTTACTCCATCTTTTGTTCATCACCTGGACATGGGGAGGAGAATAGGGGTGAAATTAAAGCTCGTGGGTAACAAGTTTATAACGGATAATAAAAAAAATCATTTTCAAAACTCATTGCCATTGTACATTTTTGAAACCATAGAAATTTCGCAATAAAAGTTATCAAACACTTGTTTCATGAAATTCTCAATTTGTCAAAAATTCACCATAGTACAAATCATGTATGCATCCATCATGTCAAACATATCATGAGCACATAAGCATATCAGAATGGTTTGGGTGGATCCAAACAGAACGTACTACACATTTCCCATACAGGTCCTATGTAGCCGTGAACAGAACGTACTACGCAATCCTATGTAATAGTCTTACGTAGCCGTGAACTTATGGGAGTCTGTGAGGGAGCTCCATGCCACTAGCGGGCAGGCAGAAAAAGCCTTTAGACAAGTGCACTTGATTTTACTTAGGGGACCACCATAAACCTATATAACACATATATTTCATGTCTTGTAAACTTGTTGCTCAAACTGGCACCTTTCTTGAAAACTTGCTTTTCACATATACTTGATAACCATTCTCGTAAACATGAATTCATGTACATTTGATCTTTTCAAAAGAAAATCACTTTTATAAATCATCACACAACCCATGTAGCAAACACATAACAAATTTCATAAATCATTCATGGACAATGAATGCAGCACTTATGATGCAAACAAAAATCAGAAAATTTCTTTGATTTAAGAAAGCAGTAGTGGCTTATTCACTCTATTATAAACAACTACCCACCTTGATTTCCTTGCTTTTAAACTTTCTCAAAGGTGCCTCATACTTTGCTCCTCTTGCCTTCCTTGATTTCCTTTAACAATAGCCAAAAATTCCATTCAATAGGAATTCCAATTTATGATCAAGTAAATGAAGAAATTTGGCAATACTTTCTTCTATAAAAATATTCCTCATCGTCTTAAGTTTCTAATGACTCCAAAATCATTCAATTTGGTTCATTACTCTAAAAGTTATACTAAAAACACTTCCAGGATGTTCTTATTCTAAAACAGCATTCCATACTCCACTTCCATTCAAAATTTGAAATCCTTAGAGACTGAATTTGAACTCAATTCCTTAATAACATTTGTATCTCTAAGTCTTTAGTTTATACAAATCAAAAATCACTCCATTTGGATAACTATTCAAAACGTTATGCTTATAATACCAAAACATATCTGTGCAGGAAAGTTGAGTTCGCTACGGCGAAAGTTGGGTTCATCGCGGCAAAACCCACCAGCGAGCTTCTCTAAAAACATGTTTTTCAACATTCTTCACCATTTAATTCCCATTTTTCACATATAACCCATCTTAACCCTAAACCATCTCTTTTACTTCATTTTCAACCCTATATCATTTACAAAAACATCAAAATCTATCTTTGATCAATAACCCTAAAACTAAACATATGCATTTACCCATTTTCAACAACTTCCCACACATATTCATCTATTACTAACATCAAAACATGTTTCATTCATCTAATCAAGAAGAATGATGCTTATACTTACTTGATTTTGCTTCAAAATCTTCAAACTCTTTAAGAATCTCCAAACCCTAACTTTTTCTCTTCTTTTCTTCTGTTCTTCTCTTCACCCACAATTTGTTCTTCTTAAAAATGACAACTTCTTCTTCTTCTTTTTAAACCCTTAATGAGGGTGCAATGTCCATTTTTTCCCTTCCTTTAAGCCTTATGTCATATACCCTTAAATGAACTTCCAGCAATGCCCTTATAACATCTTACTACTTTAATACTTCAATTCAATTAATCTATGTCATAAAATCTTACCAGCATAGACATAAAAATTAACTCCACAAAATAATCCCTTAAGGACATCATAATTTATTTAAATCATGCTTATAACTCAAGAAAAAAAATAGGGGGCCAACATTTCTCCCCCTCTAAAAAGAATTTCGTCGTCGAAATTCTTATCTGACTGATCAAGGAGGTAGGATGTTCCTTTATTTCCCATTTAGCTTCATCACTCGGATAATTTCTTCTAATTGATCATATTCGATAGACTTACCAAGTCTTTCTATCCCTTATTTGGTCATTCACTTTCTTAACTAGTTTCTTATTAGGTTTCAGATTACTCGCAAATTTCACTTCCTGTGTTGACATTTCATCTATGTCAGATTATATCAATATTTCTTAACATACATATAATAACACATCGTTGTTGGTAATACCAACTCATAAGTCATTGGTCCCGTTACTTAGTAACTTCATATGGACCACTACAATTCAAACTTAATTAATTCTTTATCCTAACCTGAGCTAATCTTATACTCACTGTAAGCACTCAGAAACATTCGTCTTTCACTTAATTTTTAATACTGATCGATTTCACTTATCAATATAATCATCACAAACAAAAGCGAGCGACTCTTTCTGTCATCTAACTCCTCATACTGTATTCTAGTGAAATCACTTTGATAACAATTATGATGCTCAAAGTCAAATAAATTTATATGTTGATCTCATGTTCCTATGGCCTCCAAACTATAAACTTTAAGCATATCTTTGACAGTTATTCGACAGTTAAGACCGTCGACAATTCAAACTTTTAGTTACTCAATTTTACATTCTTAGCCGCTACATGATGTTCCGGCATATTCCTACTAGGATGAACATCATAAGTTACTATTTATACTTTATAACAATCTATTTTCTCTATCATCTTTATCAAGTACACATACTTCTTATTTCATTCACAAAGTATCATTCTTCCTATTCGAACTCAAAATTCATATTCATTTTTATTTCTTGGTAAGATTCACAATTTTTAGATCCTCAATTTGAGCTTTGTTCATGTGAAATTGATCTTACATTTTCAGTGACTAATGGTATTTCATTTTGCCCAAAATTTAACTCCATTCAACAATCTTTATTGCATTAGATCTGATAACCTCTATATCTAAATTCATACTTCACTGCTATCGAATTCTCTATCCAATGCATCTGATTACAACACTAGCTTTACTAGTATAGTACTCACTTATACAATCATAATCCTTCGAATAACTCTATCTATTGTCTCAGTATCGTATTCAAGTCGTTCAACTCAGTATTTACCTCATAATTACATGATCTATATATCTTATACCTATTCAAAATATTTCTATACATATAATGTCTCCAACTTTCAAGCAATCACTATTGCAGTATGTTTCAATTCATGTATCAAGTAATCAACCCATGAGGTTTCAGTTGTCTCCATGCATATGAATTCACTTCATTTTGCTGCATTGGATCTTATCCTAATCCCTTATACAAACATCATTTCATACTACAGAATCTCCAAATCTAGATGATATAATTAATATCGGTGTTATAATTCCTCTAATTCTCTTTACTTTTGTCACTCATTCGATTTACTCATTTTTCCTCAAGTATTCAGACTATTCTTCTCAACTCTTTGAATACACTTAGCATATCATCAAACTTTGTTTGGATCGCTTTAATCTTTAATACCATAGTATTGTCGGGGCATTTGTTAACTTGAACAAATATCGCCAAAACTCCATATGCCCATGATTAGTGCTCATAATTCCTCAAATAATTGATTCCTCAATGAGGTAACATTATCTCATGTGATTTTCAATTTCCCAATTGTCTTACCATTCTTGACTGATTTTCTCCATTCTTTAGATTTCCTCATATTTCACATTGATGTATTCTAATGTCTACTCGTTCATACTCTTTTCTCCACACACTCTAATTTATTTGCAATCTTAACTTCCTATGCTTGTCACACCTTCATTGAATCAAATTTGCATCTCCCGAACATATTTACTCATAACATAACGTGAACCTATATACTTCTCATATTAGCAATCAATGTCTCCTCAAATTTAAGAATCCACTCTCATAGTTGGATACTTTACATCAAACAAAACACATACTTTTTAAATAGCATATTTTACCTCTTTTGCTTGAGTCTCCATTAGGGGTAGGACTCCAATACTCACTTTCGAATCATTACATACTCATTTCTAAATTGTTCTTTCATTGCTCATCCTTAATGTAAACTATCTAACTTGTTTAACCTAATTCAATGACATTCTTCTTTGAAGGAAGATTTATTGCTACTATCTTCTATATTGTCCATGCAATGTTTATCAATCAACTGTTATCCTCATCACATTATCAGCCATTCTTAATACCTTAAGAGAACCAATTTCTATCATTCTTACAATGTCATAATGTTCTATTTACCAAAACTCATTGAAGTAATAAACATAATTACTATCGCATATGCATAGGTGTGCATCATCAAAGTCATGCCATTCTGTCCACAGATTTATTCCTGAAAATCACCAATTTATATCTTACACAAATGACACTTTGATCTCAATTGATCTCAGACAACATTTCTCTCTTCATCAAACATACTAACACCAATTGTATTCCAGCTTTCCAGAATTCTCCTTTTTTGATGCCATATCATTTCATAATGAGTCAACTACCATATTGACTGCATCTAATCTTCTCATTTGATTTTTCATCCATTTCTTAATCTCACTCATGCATAAATCCCATCTAATATGCACTTTTAACTTTCCCTATACTACATATCATTTCATTCATCTCATGTAAAGTCATTTATGTCTATTTCATTTCCCTTTCTCTATCTCCTCATTTCTGTCTCATTTTCTTATTACCATTCATTTCATCTTCCACATGTATGAGCTCAATCAATTCAAAATTATCGATGCATAATCATTATAAAATTATGATCTCAAGTCCATTAATATCTTCTTACTGCGGATCATAACTCTTGTCGCATTAATCGAACAACCACTAAGGTTCCAATTTCCTCTTCTTAAGATCATAACAAGGTCATGTTTTCATTGCATTCTACTTGTACACTCTAGTCTCATCGTTCATACTTATATCCTTATATTCCTCAAACAATCCATGATAATACTTTCGTATCACTATCACTTTCGAAAATATATCACCACAGTACAATATTGGTGTCATATTCAATAATACATCCTCCAATACAATTGCATTAAATCATTATCTGTCATATTTACCCATATACTATTTATCATTCCACTTATCCACCACTTTCCTTTTCTCACTTTCGGACAAATCATTATACTTCTCGTTGTTTCCATGGGCTTAAACTCTTAACAATTTTTCTTACGTGTAACTCATACATATGTGCCCATATAAGATCTTAATTCTGGGCTCTGATACCAAACATGTTGGACAACATTTCTGGAGTCCAACTTAGAGGTCATAAAACGTGAGCATAAACCAATGAAATCCTAATATTTGATTATTAAACGACTATCCATTCTTATGATTATGTCCTCAATCATATTGTACCTACTAAAATTCCCCAAGAGAAACTCCACTGACCCCCTTCAGGAAAAGTTCGCCGCGACGACAAAATATATCTTCGCCACGGCGACCTTGAAAGACTGACTTCGTCGTGGCAAAGCCAAGGAGTTTGCCGCAGCGAAACCCCTGGAAATTCAACCCCTTAAACCTAAAATTTTAAATGGTTTCTACATCACTCTTACCTTTCTTTCAATTTACGTTGTCCCAAAATGACTCCCTATGATGCATCATCATTTCATAACAATTCAATATTATCTCTTCATACACTCCAATCTCTTTTCATTTAATTTATTTCTTATAACAAAGTCTCATTCATCACAATTTCCTATCTTTTCTTTTTCCATAACCCATCTCAGTTACATATATAAAAATAACTCGTATTCAAAATTTATCATCTCAAATCGATAACCTTTTCAAGTATACTCAATTTTAACTCAACATCATCAATATAAAATTCACATTTCAATAACCTCGAAACAAGGAGTTTTACAAAGCTTTAATGGAAATTTTAAGCCACAATACATCAATGTCTCAAATCTCCATATACAAAAGTTACATGAACTAATAATCCTTGAAATGCAACTAAACCCTCGTGGTTACAAAACCTAGCTTAAAATACAAAAATATGCATAATCGAAGTTAGGTCTTGACTCTCTTTTACTCCATCTTTTGTTCATCACTTGGACATGGGGACGAGAATGGGGGTGAGCTTAAAGCTCATGGGTAACAAGTTTATAACGGATAATCAACAAAAACCATTTTCAAAACTCATTGCCATTGTACATTTTTTAAACCATAGAAGTTTCGCAATAAAAATTATCAAACACTTGTTTCATGAAATTCTCAATTTGTCAAAATTTCACCATAGTACAAATCATGTATGCATCCATCATGTCAAACATATCATGAGCACATAAGCATATCAGAATGGTTTGGATGGATCCAAACAGAACGTACTACACATTTCCCATACGGGTCCTGTGTAGCCGTGAATAGAATGTGCTACGCAATCCCATGTAATGGTCTTACGTAGCCGTGAACTTTTGCGAGTCCGTGAGAGAGCTGCATGCCACTAGCGGGCAGGAAGGAGAAGCCTTTAGATAAGTGCACTTGACTTTACTTAGGGGACCACCATAAATCCACATAACACAAATATTTCCAGTCTTGTAAACTTGTTGCCCAAACTGGCACCTTTCTTGAAAACTTGCTTTTCACATATACTTAATAACCATTCTCGTAAACATGAATTTGTGTACATTTGATCTTTTTAAAAGAATATCACTTTTATAAATCATCACACAACCCATATACCAAACACAATACAAATTTTATAATCATTCATGGACAATGAATGCAGCACTTATGATGCAAACAAAAACAAAAAAAAATTGATTTAAGAAAGCAGTAGTGGCTTATTCACTCTATTATAAACATGTACCCACCTTGATTTCCTTGCTTGTAAAATTGTTGAAAGGTGCCTCATACTTTGCTCCTCTTGCCTTCCTTGATTTCCTTTAACAATACTCAAAAATTCCATTCAATAGGAATTCCAATTTATGATCAAGTAAATGAAGAAATTTGACAATACTTTCTTCTATAAAAATATTCCTCATTGTCTAAAGTTTCTAATGACTCTAAAATCATTCAATTTAGTTCATTACTCTAAAAGTTATACTAAAAACATTTCCAAGATGTTCTTATTCTAAAACAGCATTCCATACTCCACTTCCATCCAAAATTTGAAATCCTTGGAGACTGAATTTGAACTCAATTCATTCATAAAATTTGTATCTCTATGTCTCTAGGTTACACCAAATCAAAAATCACTCCATTTGGATAACTATGTAAAAGGGTATGCCCATAATACCAAAACATGTTTGTGTAGGAAAGATGAGTTCACCGTGGCGAAACCCAAAAGCTCGCCGCAGCAAACTTCTCCAGAAACACGTTCGAAAAATATGTTTTTCTACATTATTCACCTTTTTACTTCCCATCTTTCACATATAACCTATCTTAACCCTAGACCATCTCTTTTACTTCATTTTCAACCCTATATCATTTACACAAACATCAAAATCTATCTTTGATCATTAACCCTAAAACTAAAAATATGCATTTACCCATTCTCAACAACTTCCCACACATAGTTATCTCTTACTAACATCAAAATATGTTTCATTCATCTAATCAAGAAGAATGATGCTTATACTTACTTGATTTAGCTTCAAAATCTTCAAACTCTTTAAGAATCTCCAAACCCTGACTTTTTCTCTTCTTTTCTTCTCTTCTTCTCTTCACCCACGATTTCTTCTTCTTAAAAATATAAGACAACTTCTTCTTCTCCTTTTTAAACCCATAATGAGGGTGCAATGTCCATTTTGCCCGTTACTTTAAGCCTTATGTCATATACCCTTAAATGAACTTCTAGCAATGCCCTTATAACATTTACTACTTTAATACTTTAATTCAATTAATCTATGTCATAAAATCTTACCAACATCGACATAAAAATTAACTCCACAAAATAATCCCTTAAGGACCTCATAATTTATTTAAATCATGCTTATACCTCAAGAAAAAAAGTTAAGGGGCCAACACCCAGTGTCTATCATGTCAAACTAGGATCCCAGATTCACTTCTAGATTCTAGGGTAGTTTACAAAGAGCAATGGGGATAAAGTTGAACTTTAGTATAACGTTTCATCCTCAGACAGACGAGCAAAGTGAGAGGACTATTAAGACTATTGAAGATATGCTTAGAGCTTATGTATTGGAGTTCTAAGGAGCATGGGGCTAGTATGTACCTCTTATTGGATTTGCCTACAACAATCATTACCATAATAGTATCAGTAAGGTTCCGTATGAGGCATTATATTATAGGAAGTGTCGATCGCCTTTGTATTGGGATGAAGAGGGTCTAGGGATTGTGGAAGTCATAGAATTGATTCAAGACGCTGTTGATAAGGTGAAACGGATCCGTAATAGAATCTAGGCGGTTTAAGATAGGAAAAAAAGTTATATAGATCAACACCGTAGAGATATTGAGTACCACGTGGCAGATAAGGTATTCCTGAGAGTGTCACCTTGGCAAGGAGTGCTAAGGTTCGATAAAAAAGGTCGTTTAAGCCCGAGGTACATTAGTCCATATAAAGTTACTAAGAGAATAGGACCATTGGCCTATAAATTATCATTACCACCAGAGATGTCTCAGATTTACAATGTGTTCCATGTTAGTATGCTTAGGAGGTATCGAACCCTACACACATATTATCAGCTCAAGAAGTTAAAGTTGCAACTAACGTGAGTTATGTTGAAGAACCAGTCAAGATAGTGGGCTATTTGACCAAACCGAGTGATCACATTGGTTAAAGTCCTTTAGATGAATCATTCGAGCAAATAATCTACCTAGAGGATTGAGGAGAATGTGAGGAAGCAGTACCCCCACCAATTTAGTCAATCAGGTAAGAATTTTGAGGATGAAATTTCTTAAGGGGAGGAGAATTGTAATAACCTGTTCCTATACCTAAGGGGTTAAACTAGTCACATGAGTCATATTATATGAAAACATAGGAAATGCATTTTATTTACTTGCATCATATACATACACATACATGAATCATGATTTAGAAACAATGCAAAGATAGTAATTGCATTTAATTAACCTATTCTAGGTATAAATAATTTTAAATGGTTTTTTATGTGATCGACTATTATTTGTCTTTAATTTTGGTTCAGTGGATTACAACTAGCAAATTGGAGTTTATTGTTATTATTGAGTAATTGATGAAGTGTTATGTGCAGTTTATTGTTATTATTGAGTAATTTATGAAGTGTTATGTGCATTTAGTGTAGGAAAATTTTGAATAGTAAGACAAAATCGATATATAGGAATTTAGGTTATCTAGGCCAATAAGAGTGTGACACGTAGCACTAGTAAGAGAGTGACAAATGGAATGAATAAATGAGAGACAAATGGAGTATTAATTGGGTATCAATTGGTTTAGTGTATGAATGACAAGAGGACTAGTTATTAAGTGACAAAAGGACCAGTAATGTAGAAACAAATGGTTGAATAAGACAAAAACACTTAGCATAACCCTTTATTTGACACTTGGCATGAAAAATGTCCTACCCCTCCATCACTCATTTGTTCTCTACATTTTTCACCCTTGCAAGATGCTTTCTTTCATGTTTTAGCCTTGTTTTTTTTTCTCTTCTTCTCACCCACGACACCTTCATGCCATCTCCAAAACCCTTAGATTTTTTGCCAAATTTTTGTAGCCCTTATCTTACAATTGAACCCTTCCATCTTATCTTTCTCTTATTGTAAGTTGGAAGTTTGAGGAGGCTTTGCATAGCTTATTAATTGAGGAAACCCTAAGTGAAAGAAGTATTTTATTGATTTGTTGTGGTATTTATGATCATATCATTCATAAAGAATGATAAGGAGTGAATTAAGATGAGATACATGTAGATTGATGTTGATTAGTGCTGGAAATTTGATGAATGAATATGTTTTGTTTTTTATTTGTGAAATAGTGTCCTTTAAGCTATTGTGTGGAATGATTGTATGTTGTATTTTGAAACATGAATGATGGTGAATTGATGCTAAAGATAGGTGCTATTAAAGTGTTCTTGAATATGGAAAATTATAGCTATATGTTGAAATTTTGGGTTCAATTTCATCTTCCTCTTTCGACCTATTTTTCATATTTTTAGGGCATGAATTTGAAGAAACTTAAAGAACAAAAGTTGTATATATATGTCTGAGCTTGATCTTTGGGAAATTAGGGTGATAAAATAGTGAATGTAGCTTAAGTTATGTATGCTTCCTAATAATGCCCACGATAAAAACCTTGTATTATTTCCTAATTTTTGAGGACTTTAGAGCTCAAATAAATCAAAGTATAAAATATGAAAAATGTTTATTGATGTCTTATTAAGGTTCTAGTGAAATGGTTTGGCTAGAAGATGGTTTGATAATAAGTTATTATGATTTTGGTATGAAGATATCGAAGCTGGAAAAATGAAAATTGAAGTGGGTAGTGAACTTTCTGTTCATTAAACCCATGATTGTGGGAAGTGTTTTGAAGGTAAAAAGTTTCTTTTTTGTTTTTCCACGATTGTGAAAAGGTACCCACAATGGAGGGAATTTCTTTGACAAGAAAAAATGTAACATCCCACCCTCAACGGGAAGGGTAGAATAGTAATTTGGCATAGGATGAGAGTGATTGGGCTTCATTAGGACTGTTCATGCATACTAGTATTGGTACACGGTGAATTTTGTGCACATGAAATAACTGTACATGCATACATGACATTCCCAGTTTTTGTGCCTAAAGTAGTTTTACTGTGATTAGGGTGGTTCCTGTGTTTGAAAAATTATTCTGAGTACGCCATTGAGTAATTTATATTTTAAAGAATTTTTAGGAATTTTTCTGGAATTTTTTGGGGTATTTTCCCGGACCGGAAAATTTCCAACTGGCTGACTGAGTGGGTTTCTTGTACTGAAAAGTACTGCCTAATGGCAATGGAATATTTGAAATTCAGACACCTATAACTCTTTGCGCACAATTCAAAAAATTACAAACCAAATCTCGTTGGAAAGATCATGAAAAACTCTACAAGTTTCATGAAGACCATAAAAATCAATTTCACCCCTAAGGGTGTCAAAAATCCAATTAAACCTACTGCCTAGTCAATGGGTTCTAAAACAGTACAGTATCTTGTAAATTCAATAACTTCTCATTTTCTTTGTCAAAAATTACACAATAAATATGCTCAGAAATATCCCAATGTTATCTACAACTTTCATGAACAACTTGAAATCAAATTCATTTGCTAACTAGGCTAAACAATTCACCAAAGCATCTGCCCACTGAAATTTCCCAATCTGAATAGTACATTTCAAAGCAGCATATCTCCTAGCACAAATGTCAAAACAATCACTACCTTATATCACTGGAAAGATAAGATCTCATAATTCAATTTTCATGAGGATTCAAAATCCAATTCCATCCCTAAAAAGTTCAAAATTGCCAAACAAGTGACTGATCAGGGAAGCAGTTAAAAACCTAATGCAGGTTCAGTTTTTGAAAACTCATAAGTCCCAAATCTGATCTCCAAAAATCACATGCGATATACCATTTTCAAGATATTTTTTTCCTTTACAACTCTTCAGAAGATCACTCAAGCCAATTCAATTTACAGAAATTGCTAAAATTGCTTCTAATCAGAATGCTCACAAATCTGACACTTAGGCTAGGTTTCACCATAATGTACAAAATCAGTCAATAGTTAACAGTGGATATCTCCCAATATACATATCGAAAAATTGCAAAATCAGTGGAAATGGAAAGCTAACAATATAGGCTTCAACTCTCATGAAGACCATTTTCATCAATTCCTTCTAAATTAATTTAGAAAAATCATCAAAACACTTAGGTCATTGGTTCGGTTACTGTTCATACAGACATCAACAGTAACTTTCCAAGCCAAAATTCACCCTCTTAAGGCTAAAATTAGACAACACCTATTTCACACAAAAATGTAGCCAACAAGCCAAAGTTTCATTTAGCACAAACCTCACCTCATTTTCATAACCACACAATGAGTTATGCTCAAAACAGTACAGTAGGTCAAAAACCAATTTTCAGCTTTACTACTCAAATACACTTCCTATCATGCCAATTGAACTTCTATTACCATAAGCATCCCAATTGGACACAAAATCAGCCCCTAGATCATTCCTACACTCACTTAGACCCATAGTCAAAATTTTGCAGCATTAAACTCTTAATTTCTATGCAAGATTAATCATCAATATTCAATCCAAAATCAAGCTAAAACCAATCTAAGCCATGTTCATTCACTTACCCTCACACAACATAAACTCATACCCAAATAATCAAGCCATAGGTTTCATGAAATTAATGTACAATAAAACACCATAAATGCCTCTAACTACTAAATGAAAGAACATAAGTAAAATTCTCACCTAAACAAGCTTTAAACTCTTCAATTTTCCACTTTTCAAATCACTCAAACTTCTCAACCTCTCTTCACACCTATGGTTACCACTCTTTAAGGCAAGGATTGAGATTTTTGTGCATAAAAGAAGAGTAAGCACAAAGGATATGAAGGTCTAGATAAGTGGAGGAAGGTAGCACTTTAAAAGAAGAACAAAACAAGCAAAGGAAGGAGGAGGATGGAAGCTACGGATGGAAGGAAACTTTAAGCTTTCAAAGTGATTTTTATAGAACTTTTAAGGAGAGAGTCGTAGATAAAGGAATGGAATGAGACAAGCCTAATAAATGAATATGGACACTTGTCATTTAATTGAAAAAAAGACAAAAATCAAGTAATCCTATTTAATAAAGAACATTAATACAAATAAATCTTCTATCTAATGCTAATGACTCAAATGTCATTTTGTGATATTGTTTAACCAACTAAGGATAAGTTGTAACATCCCGTCCCTATATTAGGGTTGTGACCCAAAATTTCAGTTCATGCGAGCTCAAAGAGAAATTGAGACTAAGGAATGCATTTTTCTTGCTCATGCATCATGTAAGCATATATGTACAAAAATACGGAATGTTTTCACATAAAATGTGGTACATGCATTCATTGACAACTTCCGGGTATAATTGATATTAGATGTGATTTTATTGAAAATAAGGAGTAGAAAGAGTAGAAAGAGTGATCTTGGTATGAGTTGTGATAAGGAAAGATTTAGAGACAAGATTGGTAGTGATCTGAAAACTGTTCACTGAATATGCTTCATTCTTTTAGCCAAAACGTTTCCTCTAGTAATCCAAACGAGATGATTCTTAATTTGGATTAAACTAGAGATATATGGCTACATTTTGTAAGAAGACATCGAATTTCAATTCTGTGTCTAAGAGTCCCAAATATTGTCATGAAGTGAAGAATTATGTGTAGTGTTGGTGTATGAATGAAAAATTTGTTTTCGGACTTTAGGGGTAAATTTGGGATTTGATAAAGATGGATTTTGGCAAAATTTCCTTCTGGAAAGTTGTAGATAATTCTTTTATCTTTCCAACGGTATAAAATTTGTAAAGTTTGGATATCGGAGTTGAAAGATACAAGAATTACAAGTTATGAGGTTTTTTAAATCGCTATTCATCGCCTCGCTTAACTTTTTGTGTCTCGGCCAACCGCCTAAATTCATCGCTCATCGCCCCGCCATCGCTCATCATCTCGCTTGACTTTTTGCGCCTCGGCTTGACCGTCTGAGCATCTGCTCATCGCCTCTCGCCATCGCTCATCGCCTCGCTTGACTTTTATGTCTCGGCTTGATCGCCTCGAAGCATCGCTCATCGCCCGAAGCATCGCTCATCGCCCTCGATTGACTTTTTGTGTCTCAGTTTGACCGACTTCATCTTAGTTTGACCAAACTTCTTCTGGTCTAAATTTGACCCTTTAGATGAACGAATTAGCCTTTGAGTTCTTCATAAGAGTTGTAGATCTTGAAATTATCTTTCCATCCATATAAAGAAATCCTTAATCCGATATCTGTAGGGAAAGTTATAGCAATTTTCCCAATCTGTATCATCTGATGATGTCATCATCGTCTTAAAATGACGTCATCATCGTCTGCTTTTATTTTTGACCCCACAGATGAAAGATTTGGCCTTTTAGACCTTCATGAGAGTTGTAGCTCTTCATGTCCTCTTTCGAACCATTCAAACAACACCTCAATCAGACATTTATACAGAAAGTTATAATTGTTTCCCCGAAACAAGTTCAGTACGATTGAGGTCTTAAACATAGTTGCTTCTTTTGACCATAACTTCTTCTCTAAACCTCCGAATGAATTGATTCTTAAACCATTGGATTAATAACACCTTTCTCTTCATCTCCACAAAAAATTGAAGCTATCTGAAATGAAGTGAGAAATATTAAGTGGAAAAGGTGGGACGGGTACAGTGAGTGTGTTCTTAGAGGATATGAGCTGGTGTTTCCCACTGAACATTTTTTCAGTATTTTTGAGATATTTTGAGATATAGAGCTCTGATCGATCTGATTCTTGAAGGGATGGATTTATAAGACATAGAGGAATATCTCTCTAGAATAAAATTTTGTTAAAGTACTTCATTTACCTGATCGAAATAAGAAGACAAGATGTCAATTTTTAAGGGCAATTTCGGAAGTTTTCTTAAGTGTTAAGCTTTAAAGGCATGCAAGTAAGGGCTTTAGGGTCTTTTATCAATCAATAATGACCTGGCAATAAGAGTTGTCATTTAAGAAGAGTGGAGCACGACCCTTACAAGGAAAAAGAGCAAAAGAATAAAAGAAGATGAGATGAGAGAGAGAGAGAGAGAGTCGTAGAGAAAGAAGAGAAGAGGGAAAGAAGAAGAGAGAAGGAAGAACAAAGAAGAAGAAAAAAAATGAGAGAAACCAAGGCTTTCAAGGTAAGTTCATCTTCTTCATACGTTGGTAAAGAAATAGGTTGTGGTTTGTGAATGAAGAAGTTCTAGAGAGAGAAAGGAGTTTGTGTAGAAGAAGAAGATTTGAGAGAACCCATTTGATTTTGGGGTTTCTAAGCTAGGTTTTAAGTTTTCTAACCTAGATGGACTATGGGTAGGTTAAGATTGTGCTTGATTTATGTTGATTTCATTGATTGTGATTTTGAAGTTTTAGGGTTTTATTGAATTGGAATTGAAAAGGAGAAATTGGGTTGTCTCAAGAAACTAAAAGAATCCTACCTAAGAATGTGTTTAAGTATGAAGTGCTAAACTATAAATAGAATTTGGATATTATGAGATCATATGAGGATGGATAAGAGATGATGAGAAATTGACTTATGATATAGAGTAACCAAGTGTTCTTGAAGTGTAAGCTTCTGAATAAACTAGACTTATAAAAAGGGTAAAGATTGAAAGGAGAAGTTAGAACGATCATGTACCAATGAAGTGTATGATACTATATGAATTATGAGATAGAAATGAGCATAAAATGCATATTAGAGCACATACCCGGGATTGTCATTAAGCATGTATTTTACATAGTCCATTACTACAATTGTGCATAAATGAATGTGTAAAGTGTGCAATTATTGATGAGTGTGCAATTGTGTCTTGCATAAATAGGTTGTGCAGGTCAAGTGCCGCATTCATGCGTTCCCAGAAATTAAAAGCAAATGCTAATCTGGAGCATACTGTGAGTAACCTAGTTGGTTCCTCAACCTTTGTTTTTAGTGTTCTGCACTTATGCCATGTGGAGATGAATGGAAGGTTATGTATGTTTGGTTTTGATTGACGTCGGACCACAGGTGTCCGAAGTATTGGGAACTTGATATTGAAGTGTTATTGTGTGTAGTTGTTTATGAATGCTTCAATGAAATAAACTGAAAATGTTCATGACTGAAATACCGGACTGAAGGTCCGAAGGAATGGGAAATGGGGCACTGAAATGTAAACTGACTGTAAATGAAAATTGGGACATACGCATTCATGCATAAAGGCATGTTCAGATAATGATAGTTGTGACCGAGTCGCTACGATATCGAAAGAGCCTCGAGCTCTAACATCGTTATCGAACCGAGCCTCGAGCTCGAGGGAGTTAGGCATTCGCAGGGCTCTCCTACTCCCTAGACGCTCGACATCGATCACCGCTTATGCGCCAATCACAACACCGTAATAAACTGGAAAAGAGTCACATGTGCATTGCATATAAAAGTGATAATTGATTTGCGTAAATTGCATGAGTTCTATAAATTGTTATATGATGATAATGAATGTAATTGATCAAATGTGAATTGCTTGTGATATGCATGAATTGAGTGAACCATCGATGATGGTTTTCATTGAGTTCGCAAAACTCACCCAAAATTTGCAACTATTTTTCAGATAAGAAGAATACCACGTTAGGCTAACGGAGTATGCCGACAAAGATTCAAGTGAAGGATAGAGGTCGGGATCGGCCATATCGCATTGCATGTCTATATTTTTTTATTAAATTGTTTCTTCCGCAAATTTTCGTATGAATTGTATTTTGAAATGACTCAAATGTTTGTAGTTGTAAAAGGGCCCGAATGACTATTGAAAATTGTGTTTAGTGAAAAGTTTTTGAAAAGAAAAAAAGCCAAATGGCCATATGGGAATTTATGTAAATGGCATTGTATGATGGGAAAGGGCTTATGCCCCATTTGATTATTGACTCCCATGTGTGTCAAAAAAAATGTATACCGAATTTTGATTGATCGAGTGCGTAGCACACTACCCTCGCGGGGCACGGTCTCGGATATCACCATCGATATCAGGTTCGAGTCTTACGGGAGTGGGGTGCTACATAAGTTACCTTACCTTGGTGTGTCTTTGGACTTAATTGATGTTTGAAATAAACCTAGATGGTTGCTAAATTAAGTGGTTAAGTGATTGATAAGTTTAGTATGTTTATTGATGTTCGAATTGAGGAATGGATTTACTTGATATGAATGTATCTTAACTTGGAATTTATGAGTTGTTAATGGTGTAAAAGTGTTCTTATGAATAATATGAATTAAGTATGAATGAATTTAAGAATTGGGAAATTGTGTGGATTTATAATGCTAGGAAAGGATTGGTAAATGTATGATTGATAAATAGATGATTGATGAACTTAGGATAATCAAGTTGCACAAGATATGATATATGAATGATCAAGATTTGTGAATAAGGATACATACCTAGGAAATTTAATTGAGCATGCATTAAACATGAAACATATACATATGCATGATTAAATATTCATTTGATTGAATAATTTAGTAATGTGTATATGGCTCAATGGTAAGAGGCGTCCACGTAAAGTGGGACAAAACCTTGAGGTCTTGGTTTTGAGTCGTGGGCTCACCCAAGCGCCAAAGAGGACAATACTGGAGGACGGCCAGAGGAGGGGCTCATCAGAAGCGGTCATGTGGCCCAAGTTCACGGACCCTACATTAAAAGGTGTTTTTTTAATGGGTTCAGTGAATTTGAACCTGACACTACAAGAGCCGTCATCGCAAGATTCTGTATTGTCCTCTCGATCAAGGTGAGCCACGGCTTAACCTCGAGGTCTGGGTTGATTCGTGGCTCACCTCGATCGAGAGGACAATACCTGAGGTCGGTAGAGGCCGGGCTCTCATCAGAGTGGTCATGGCCCAAGTTCATGGACCCTACAATAAATGAGTCTATTGCATAGTATAGGAGCACAAATTGCGCGACCACATCTAAACATTGCCAAATCGTCAAGGTGATAGCAATTTGGAGCATACTGTGAGTCAACCTAGATGTGCACTCTCAACTATATATATGTTTCTGCTTAAGTTATTTTGTGATATTGACATATTTATGATATTGATGATTTGGGACAATTCAATGTCTGAGGAGTTATTATTCGGGAATGCGTAGGAAGTGCTAGTTAATTGTATGTCAATAAGGAAATATGTGTACTCAATTGCATGTTGAAAGCTAGACCTAAGTCTGATGAATGTGATAAGTGACTGTGTATATCGAATGAAAGACATTGATTAGCATGATATGATGCTTGTTGCATTTTATTTCATCAGTATTTAAGCTCAAATAAAGGCGTTGTGACCAAAGTGAAAAGAGCTTTAAGCTCAATTCTGTGCACACAAAGCCACAGGCTCAACGTTAATGAGCTCGATATCTACAATGAATACAGGACAGTATTCTAAAATGAGCCCAGTATCCATAACAGATACGGGACAGTTAAAAAGGCACTTAGTCACAAAAAAATAAAACCAAAAGTGGAGTCTAATGTGCATTTGTACACACACACACACACACACACACACACACACACATATATATATATATATGAAAATGATTGGAAAGCATTATTGATAATAGTGATTAGTGCTAAGATAATTTGTGTATGATGATACTATGAAATACTATGTTTTTAATGTGTCAGTAAATTATTATATGTATATCATGCTTGGCATACACATTTATTGATGTGATAAATGAGAAGTGACTTTGAATATTGTGACATATACATGAAATTTGTTTGTCTTGATATGTTTGTGCCTTGACTTTAAGTGAACACATCGATGATGGTTTACTCATTGAGTTCACAAATTCATCAAAATTGCAACATTGATTTTTAGGTTCTAAGGAAGACATAACTTTTAAAACAATCTAGTTTCAGTCTAGAGTTGTCCATTTTGGGATTTAAAAATGGCTCAAAGGTTGGCAAGCTAAAGTCTACGAAGTCCAGTTAGAATGTTTTGTTTTGTATTGCCCATTATAAATTAGATCTTATTCATAGGAAACTAAACTCTTAGTTTTTTTGTAATGTATAAATGTGGAATATGAAATGTAATGCTACAGTGTAAATTATGTTGTGAATGAAACAACATTATGATCTTTTGGCTATAAATGAGAGGCAATCTAGTTCTATGATATTTGTGTATCTATGATGTTATAATTAAGCTAGTGATATGACTGCTCTAACATGACTCCTTTGTGGGGTATGTACTCAGATATCCTCCAGAATGTCAGGTCTGTGTCCTATAAAAGTGGGATGTTACACACAAAATGCATGGAATTAAAATATTTAGTTTTTAAAGAGGATATTCATAAACAAAGAGTGCATATAAAACATATTAGGATGGATCTCATTATAGCAGATCCTTTAACTAAGGGTTTACAACTAAAGACATTCAAAGAACATGTGCTTAAGATTGGTCTTGATCATATTGATGATTGATAATAACGTTTGATGATGATATTTAAGCACTTTTGAGCTCAATAATAATGTCTCTGAATTTTATATTTCTTATTCATAATGTTTATGTATATATGATTGTTTGAATAATAAATTTGCATGTATTTTCATAACAAGTATGTGGATTGTATGTTGTTTATATACAACTTATGAACCTAAACATAATAAGTTCTTAATGTAGTGGTATATGGAAGGGAGTATACGACTATACTGTGTATGACTGCCATAACCCACATTATGTGATTTCTTGTGATGAGATGTTTATGATGTTGATGGTTTATAAGATTTAATTTGTTTCTAGCCTTATGTTATACTATTAAATATAATGATGAAACATCCAACCAAGTGGGAGAATGTAAGAAATATGGCCTAATGTTATGGCCCGTATTTTCTGTAAGCCCATTTTTAAATTGGTTTACGGTTTTCTTAATTTAATAGTATGTTAAATCTTGACTATTAATTTAATACTTGATGGACGTACAAGATTTAATGTCATCAAAGAAGTGTATATAAACTAGTTCTCTCTCTGCCTTAATAAAGGGGTGTGAGCTCGACAGCTCAGTGGGTAACATCTTAATAATTAAGAAATAAGCAAAAATATTCTTTATTTATTCATTCTCAAAGCAACTTTCAGATTGATAAAAAACCTTTCAAATTTATCAAAGCCAATTTACATTGATCTAAACACTTTCAATTCATCAAAACCTCTTATAAAACTCATTTCATCACACCAATTACACATCAAAATCACATAAGCACAAAGAAAGTGGTTCGGGTGGATCCGAAATGGAACGTACTACATATTCCCGTAAGCAGTCATGTGTAGCCGTGAACTTATGGGAGTCCGTGAGGAGCTCCAATGCCACTAGCGGGCAAGCGGGAGAAGCCTATGGTTAGACAGGTGCACCTGACTCTTATAGGACCACCACAAACCCAAAAAAAGCATGCATATCACATATTTCACACAATTCATAAACATTAGCCACAAATGGCTCTTACAAATATTCACTTTCACATTATTTTCACATAATCGCCGAAATAACATATTTGAATCTTTTTCACTTGACAAAACAAGGTAACAAATATTTCCATTTTCACTTCAATTCTCTCTCTTGACCTTCATCAAACACAAAATCATCCCATATAACATGAGATATCAAAATTGGCCATTCTTAGAAGATAAAAGCATGAAATTTAACCTATCTAACTTTACCCATCAATTTCCTAAGCCATTCACACCAAAACCCACCTATAAATCCAAAAGATTTCACATTTTCTTACCTTGGAGATGATACCCACGAAAATCCTCTTTTGCTTCTAATGGAAGCTTGATCCTTCCCTCTCCTTTTTTCTTCTCCTTTCTTAAGCAAGATGAACCAAAGCCCTAATCTTTCTTCTTCTCTCATCTTCTTCTTCTTCTTCTTCTTCTTCTTCTTCTTCTCCACTTAGTCAAAATCTCCCTCTATTCTTTTCTTTCCTTGTAAGTTTCGTAGGCTCCCAAAATGACTTAACAAAGTTTGATTTTTAACTTAAAGCCTTATAGCAAAACTACGTAGTTTTGATATCTATTCTTCATACTTGCTTTTTGTCTCTTCCTCCCTCACATAAACAACTATCAGCTTTGCTTCTTTCTTTTTCTACTTTCCTTTTGTTTTTAAATTACTCTACAAAGACTAAAATAGCCCTCCTTACAAGCCTTAAGCCTTAAAAACATTTGTGATCTACCCAAAATGCCCTTACACCATCTTATTCCTTTAATATCTAATAACATACTCCACTATAATTTAAACGTAATCCCTCATTAAAATTTCATTTTCTTAAGAGCTAAAACCTCAAAATAATTTAGACAATACCTCAAAATAATTTAGACATGCTTAATTTAAAAAAACAATCAGGGGCCAACATTTCTCCCCCCCCCCCCCTTAAAGAATTTCCTCCTCGAAATTCTTATCGAATTGATTAGGAGTGTAGGATGCTCCTTCATTTCTCATTTAACTTCATCACTCAAAAACTTTCTTTCAAATGATAGTATTCAGTAGACTCACTCGGTCTTTCAATTCGTTATTTGGTCATTTACTTTCTTAACTAGTTCCTCCTTATACTT
Organism: Erythroxylum novogranatense; assembly: GCA_029891385.1. Taxonomy (NCBI): domain Eukaryota; kingdom Viridiplantae; phylum Streptophyta; class Magnoliopsida; order Malpighiales; family Erythroxylaceae; genus Erythroxylum; species Erythroxylum novogranatense. The sequence continues at coordinate 88,428,976 of CM057227.1, read as the reverse complement.
CAAATCACTCACACAAAAAAAAAATTTCCTGTGTCGATAACATCATAATCTTATCACATCAATATTTCCTTAACATACTCACATATATCATATTTTGAATCCTTTTGTCAGTAGCATTAACTCATAATACTTTCATACAAACCAATTCATAGCGACTTCGCGAATTCTTTTTCCTAACTTGAGCACACCTGAGCAAAGTGATACCTTCAGAGACAATTCAGTTTTCACTTAATAATTCACATCACTTTAGTCTAAGTTCATGTAATTCTTATGTCAATCTCCCGCATTCCATATCTTTGCCGTGAATCCACCTAATTCATTCATAACTTCTAATACCTCTCCAATCGATCTGACCTTTAATCATTTTTAGGCCTTACTCATCATAATACAAAAGCGATGACTCTTTCTATCTTCTAACTCCTCATACAGTATTCTATTGAAAACACTATGACAATGATTGTGATGCTTAAAGTCAAATAGAACTATACATTGATCTCATGTTCCTAGAAACTCTAAACTATAAACTTTAAGCATATCTACGACAGTTAAAACCGTCGACAATTCAAACTTTCAGTCACTTGACATATTTCTTCTAGGATGTATAGCTTAAATCACCATTTCTTTTCTCACAGTCTCTTTGCTTAATCATCTTTGCCGGTACACATACTTCTTATCTCAATCACCCAGTATCATTTTTCCTATTAGAACTCAAAATTCATACTCATTTCCAATTTCTTAGTAAGATTCACAATTTCTGAATCTTCAATTTGGGCTTGGTTCATATGAACTGATCTAAACTTTTAGTGACTAATCATTTTGCCTAAAATTCAATTCCACATTCTACACTCTTTACTGCACTAGATTTAATAACCTCAATATCCAAATTTATGATACACTGCTATTAATTTCTCTATTCAATGCATCTGATCATAATACTAGCTTTACCAGTTTAGCACTCACTTATAAAATCATTATCCTTCGAATAACTCTATCTATTGCCTCAGTCTCATATTCAATTCTTTCTACTCAAGCATCTTTGTTGATTTCACATACTTCTTATTCACTCACCCTATATCCTTCTTCTCATTCAAACTTGACACTTATATCTGTTTTTAATCTCACAATCTCTTAATCCTTAATTTGAGGTAAACCAAACCCTCTATTCTATGCTTTCTTTTGTTTTAGTTCTGATAACCTCAATATCGCATTTCTACTTAAGGCATCTGATATACCATTTAGATTCACTTGGACTTTCTCGCTAGAACAATCATAGCCTTTCGGTATTTATATCAATCTCCTGCGTCTTATAACTACTTCTCCCAATTCATTAATTGGCTCAGACTTTTACAATCTGCACTTGCATATGTATATTAAAGATATTTCTGTACATATACTGTCTTCAAACTTTCAAAATAATCATTAATGTAGCAGTTCTAAATCATGTATCAAATAATCAACTCATAGGACTTCAATTGTCTCCATACATATGAAATCACTTTGTTACGCTGCATTGGATTTCAACCAAATGTCTTATACCACATCAGTGCATACTATAAAATCTCCAAATCTATATGATATAATTTACCTCAGCATAGTTCCTTCAAAATTCTCTTTACACACGTTACTCATACGCTTTACACATTTTTCTCCATGTATTCAAACTATTTTTCTCAATTCTTCGAATGCCTTTAATGCACCACCAAATCTTGAATTTCTTTAGTCTCCAATACCATAGTGCTATTAGGCATTTGTTAACTCAAGAAATTATTATCAAATTTCATATGCCTCTTGATTAGCCCTCGTGATTCCTTAAGTAACTGATCCTTAATGAGGTACATTGTCTCAATTTCTTTTCAATTGCCTACTTGACTTCCTTCCGCGAATGATTTTCTCCATTTCTTGAATTTCCTTAGATCTCTCTTGGACTTATTCTCATGTTTGTTCATTCATACAAATTTCTCCACACATTGTAATTTATTTACAGACTTAACTTCTTGATTTTAAGACATTCATCAAGTTGGGTTTGCATCTCCTCAACATACTTTCACATAATGTAACTTGAACGTACATACTCCTCATACTAGCAAATTCGTGTCTCTATAGATTCAAGAATCTACTCATATGACCCCTTTACATCAAACAAAATACATATTTTTTTTCGGTAACATATTCCACCTCCCTGCTTGATGCTCTGTTAGGGAGTGTACTCACTTTTGAATCATTACATATTCCTTCATGATCAGTTCTTTCATTGATCATCCTGAATATAAACTATCTGATCTGCTTATTCGAACTTAACAAAATTTTTCTTCAAAAGAGGGTTTCTTGTTACCATCATCCATCTATACTCTTTATGCAATCTTGATCAATCACTTATTACCAACTAGTCGTAATACCGCGGGAAGACCAATTTCTATCTTCCTCACAAGGTCATAATGTTCAAATCACCCAAAACCCAAGGGAGTAAAGAACATACTTATTGTCGCACATGCTTGGGTAGAATCATCAAATTCATCCTATTTTGACCAATTACCAATTCATTGGTCTCCATTTACCCCAGACAATTTTCTTCTCAGATCAATTTATTTCTCATTGTGACATCTTTAACAAATCTCAATCTATTCCCACATGATCATTATGAGCACCTTCATATGTTACTCTAGTTTCCCCTCAAACTTTAGACTATGGGAGCTATGACTAACAATTATCCAATAAGTCATAAGTTTCTTCCTCTATTATCTCCACATATATATATATATATATATATATATATATATATATATATATATATATATATATATATATATATATATATATATATATATATATATATATATATATATATATATATATATATATATAACCTACGTGCTTAATATACTCACTTGTGTATGATGAAGGATCATCATACAGATACTCACAATAATAACAATTTAACCTTCTTGGACTTGTACAAATATCACCTTCATTCATATAATCTTCCCATCATCCTTCACATTACATCTTATCACCATTGATTCAAATTTATAAATGTAAAAATCATAACACAACTTACATATCAAACATGTAGCACATTTCTCAAATCAATCACAAGAAAGAAAAGCAACATTTTTGAAGTAATTGAAAGCATTTCATTCTCTTGATTCAAAAACAAACTTTTATTTCTTCATTCGGAAAAAGAAAACTTAAAGGCTCATTACTCAAATTATAAGCTTGTACCCACTTAGGTTTCGATTTCATATTCTTAAGACCATAAGAATCTTTGTTTTCTATACATTCCACTTGTTCACTTTAAGCTCAACATTTCCACTTATATCCTTGTCTTCCTCAGAGAAGCCATGTCCATACACTTACATCTATATCACATTCGGGGATATATCACCATAATGCCATACATTGCATCCCCCCTTCACTTACATTGAATCATTTTCTGTCATATTACCCATATGCTATTTCGCATTTCCATTTATCCAATGAAAATTATCATTTTCCTCACTGATTCGGTCAGCCCAAACTCTTAACAATTGCTTATCTGAGTAACTTATACACATGCACCCATGTAAGATCTCAATTCCGGCACTCTGATACCATATCTGTTGGGTCCCAAACCCAACTGCTTAAACTTAAACTATCACTCTTGCTCTGATACCACATCTGTGGGACCCCGATTCCAGAGCCCAACTTCTAGAGTCCTGAAGCCTTGTGCTTATTACCGTGCAGGGTCATTAGCTGTCACTCCACCATCGTGGTGAGCGCACACTAATTATGCACCAAAATCATAAGTAGACTTATTCATACAAATTGTAGCCTTAAGCCTCAAGTTTGTTTTGAAGCAACAATCACCTCAAACGGAGTTATATAACTCAAAATATGCTTAAAAAGCCTAAAAGAGCTCATACTTTAAACATGCTCTCCAAACCAACCTCTCATTCACTTTAATGCAAAATTCCCCAATTCAACTCCAAATGGTACAAATTATTATGGAGAGGAAGATATATGTCTTAGGAACCTATTGGTCTAAGAATCACCTCAATTAGAGCCCAGATGCGGGAGTTATTCCCAAAAGAATAGACTATGTTCACACCTAAAAACAAATTGAACCTCTTTTGGCGCGATTACCATAAATTTTAATCTAGATGTCAGATTGAGTTTGTTTTTTAACCATTATAAAGAAGACATCTATAACTACAACTCTCATGAAGATCACAAAATGAGATTCGGCCTCCAACTATGTCAAACATCAAAATATTTCCCGTATATGTTCGTTAAACGGACATCCATATCCGTTTAACGGACATGAATCGAGTGCAGTTTGCCAAATGGCCCGAGAAAGTCCGTTAAGCGGACATGCATGCCCGTTTAACAGACATTGACTGGCCAAGGGGTGTTTTTCCACCCAAGAATGTCCGTTTAACGGACTCCCATGTTCGTTTAAAGAACATTGGGGCTCCCCAAAGCCCCCAATGCTTCCAATCTTCAAACTTACATCATAAACACTTTTTAATGTTGGGTCCGTGTTTTATGTACCAGGGTGTGTTGCCCCGCATACTTCAAGTTTGTAAGTGACCACAACCTTAATCAGTATTGTCCTCTTTGGTACTCAATGTAACATCCCGTTACTGTTAGCAAGGGTATTTTGGTAATTGGGGCGGATTGATAGGATTTCATTACATTCACTGATTGAGCATGTTACTGGCCTCTGATCATAGAGGAACATGTTTATTGCATATGCATTTATTCATAGGTACATGTATTCATGATTTTTCGGCATTTTAATTGTAAGTATGAACTGATTGAATTGTGGACTAACTGGACTGACTGGACTGATTGGATTGTAATTGACTGAGAAATTAAGAGTAAGTGAGCTCGAATGACGGATTTAGAATAGTTTAAGAGTGATTGGTAACTGATAGTGGTCTATGAGAAATTTTCTGGAAATTCGGGAGAAAATGCCCGGACCGAAAATTTTGGAGTGATGTAATCGATCGATCAGATAAGATCAAATAATTGTCCAATGGCAAAGGAAATATTAGGGTTATACTGTTAGGGAATTAAAATGTTGAGCCATTGAAATTTAGAAACTGAAATTTGGACTAATTTGGAGACTTAGGTCTATATGTAGCCTAGGTTTGAGATTTGGGAAAGTTACCTAAGGCATTTCTTCTTCTCCCTTCTCCACGGTGATTTCGATTTCTTCCCTATTGGTGAGTTTCATCGATTCTTCCTTATGGTTTCTTCTCATTGTGCTAGCCTAACTGATTTATTGTGATTAATGAAGGTTGAGAATGATTGGAGTGAGTTATCGTGGAGTTTGAAAGATTTAGGGTTTACGGTGATTTTGAGAGATTTGTGGATTGATCTTTGATTGGTAAGTTTTAATGGCTTTAATGTTGTTATTAGTAGTTGTTTCAAGCATTTATGGCATTTATTGGGTTAGATTGAGTGGTTAGAGTGTTAACGGAGGTTTTAAATAGCATTAATGGCGGAAATCGATCGGAGAAGAAGGTGGCGCGGTCGCACGTCGCGACGTCTGGCGTGCCTCGCCGCGGCGAATAAAATTAGTGTTCGCCGCGATGAGCGCCTGGAGATACGTCGCGATGAGCCTTCTGGCTTGCGTCGCGACGAGCGGCGAGCGGCCCGTATACGTCGCGACGAGCGGACATAGGTCGCGGCGAGGATGGCAATTCTGAAGGGATGATTGTTAGTATATTGGGCATAAATTATGGTATAGACCTCCGATTGAGGTGATTCCTTATTCGTTATGAACTAGGAAAAGAGGTCTACAATTGAGGATGATTATAGGAATTAGAATTGATTTAAGTGACATTGATTTATAGAGAATAAATTCGATTATGGTTCATAGTGTGACCTAAATATTGAATTGAGACTATTGGAGTTTTAATTGGGATTCTCAATAGAGGTTTTGACCCAATGGATAGGAAATTGCTTTAGGAAATATGAATTGAGGAAATTGAACTGATTTTTAGGATTGGATCCATTATTGTCTATCAATTGAGCGAAGAGTTAGAATGGGACATAAGAGCTCAAATTGGGTTTTAGCGCCGGGAAAATCGTGAACATGCATTGTACATAATTTCACTGAGACATACGCATTACGGAACTGCCTAATTGAGCATCTAGTAATGGGAGTGTATTTTACTGTTATAGAGGCGCCGTTGGATCGTCGTTCCACGGACATTGCTGGAACTTCCAGGCAGTAGCTCGGAAGTTACAGGTGAGTAACCTAGTTAGTTTCTCAAATTCCTGACTGTTTAATTGCTCAACGTGAATTTACTTGTCAAATGTGAAACTGTATGATTACTGAAATATACATGATCGGATGGTATGCCCCTACTGTATTGGACTGTGAAATTGCATGATTACTGAAATGTACGTGATCAAATGACATATTTCATTGTCAGATCGATTGGATTATCAGATCGATGAATTATCAGATATTATCGAGAATCACAATACTGGGCTTTTATAGCCATACACTGAATCACTAAATCATTGAATACTGAATTACTGAACACTGCATTGCATGCATAAATGCATGATCAGATAATGGAATGCGATCCAAGTGCTATTACTACTGAAAAGAGCCTCGAGCTCGAACATCGCATCGACGGCCTAGCCCAGGGAGAAATCTCGACGCGTCCCCCCATCGAATATCGATCGAGCACTTGGGCGCACATCAATAATCGGAAAGAGTCTCATATGCATTATATACATGACCGATTGAATTGCCAAATTGTGTGATGATTACTGAACTGTGTGATGCCATGATTTATCAGAATTTGATGTGATATCGTAAATCGCTCTATGCTATCGTAATATTGTTATCGATATCGTATATCGTTGTAAACTATTGCAAACTGTTACAAACCATCGTAAATTGTTATATAATATCACAATTGAATATTATCAGATCTTGTCTTTGCATGCAATTTGCGTAATGCATGATTTCGAGTGAACCATCGATGATGGTTTTCATCGAGTTCACAAACTCACCCAAAATTGCAACCTATTTTTCAGATCGATAGAGTAGACTCTAGCTCCGGAGATAGCCTTTTCCTACCGTGCAAGCGTCTTTGGCAGGAGTAGCGCGGCACATGTGCTCATCACCGGGTTGGATTTTGAGGATGACTTAGATAGATGCTTGTATCGCTTCCTTTTGGTTTTGTTCAGGGACCGATAGACTTGTCTATTCTGTTATTGGATGACTGTATGTGATTGATATTATGATTTTAAAATTTAGTGGTTTCTGATATCGTGTTGTGTTATGGTTTTAAATTATTGCGATGCCATGTGGATTATTAAGGGAAATGTTCTGGTGGTGCACCTTTATCGTGGGATACGTATCGGAGCGACCTTCGGGTTTCCCGATGTGTACCCTACGGTGAGGGGGCGCTACATTAAGTGGTATCAGAGCATGGTTTGGCATCTTTTGGGCATAGAGCATTATTAGGTTGGAATCACTGTAAGAATATCAGAACTGATCAGAATTTCTTGTCTATTTTAGGTCATCCGTACTGGGAGATCGAGTTGAACAACCAGCTGACCTGGAATCGGTAGGAGCTAGTAGGGAGTCTCCTGTGCCTCGTTCAGAGGAGTTGCCTCCTCGAGTTCCAGTGAGACGGAACGAGATATGACTCATCGCGTAAGGTGGGGTGGTTGACTTCTATGGTAGCACCGACCCTGCGGAGGCTGAGGGATGGCTAGAGAGGACAGAGAGAGTCCTCGATCAAATGGACTGTGACCCAGATGAGCGTTTCGATTACGCGATTTCTCTACTACAGGGTTTTGCATATCAGTGGTGGAAGACTGTTCCGAGCAGTACCACCAGGCCCTGCACACTGACATAGGATGATTTTCTGAGGGCATTCAAGGACAATTTCATGCCCAAGATTTATCTAGAGATCAAGTTACAGGAGTTCCTAGAGCTGAGACAGGGGCAGTTGACCGTGGCCGACTATGAGGTGCGGTTCAACGAGTTAGTAGTATATGCTTCTTCACTGGTGGCTTCTGAGGCTGACAAGTGTCGGCGTTTTGAGGGCGGACTCAATCTGGAGATCCGTACCCTATTGGCTAGATCTGATATGGCCAGTTTTATTGAGCTATGGTCAAAGAATGAGGATAGAGAAGCCGAGACACAATGTGATCGAGACCCATCAGGGACCCAGATAAGAGATCCAAAGGATGCCTGTGGTAGGCTGGCAGAGGTTATAGCAAGCATCAGAGTAGGCCCTTCAGATCTACAAGAGGGGCTAGACAGACTGGTTATGGGCAGAGGGGCAGATTTGTACAGACTGTTAGTGGTGGCGGCAGTGCCAGAGTTTCAGGGCAGTCTGCTCCTTTATGTGAGCATTGTGGCAAGAGACACGGTGGAGAGTGTCGATGGCTGTCTGGAGCCTGTCTGAGGTGTGGTTCGATGGACCACCTAGTGAGGAGCTGCCCAGAGACTTTGGGAGCCCAGTCTACTATGACTAGACGATCAGGCAGCAATACCACGATCCAGCAGAGTCGTGGAAGTGGATCGGGATGGAGAGGCCGAGGCCGAGGCCGAGGTCGAGCAGAGGGGTCCGCAGTGAGATCAGAGGGTCTGAGCAGCAGGCAGCAGTCTCAAGCCAGGGTCTATGCCATGACTCGGCAGGAGGCCCAGGATTCCCCGGATGTTGTTGCGGGTATGCTTCTTATTTCGTATTGAGGCATATGCATTGTTGGATCCCGGATCCACTCATTCCTTCATTGCACCGCATTTAGCATGTAGACCGCATGGGATAGGCAGAGGTTACAGATGGGTTAGAGGTGAGTACACCTCAGGTAGTACGATCAGTATTGGGAGAGGTCTCAGATGGGTGTCGTTCGATCGATCGAGCGATTCTGAAGGCCGATCCGATCGCCCCGGCTCGGGGAGATTGATGTGATATTGGGATGGACTGTTGATCACAAGATAAGGCTATCATGGACTGTTATACCAAGGAGGTCGATTGAGTCTCCCCGTCAGCCCAGAGTCAGATTTCGAGGAGTTAGTCAGGTAGTACCTGCGAGGATGATATCCTTCGTGAGTGCCCTGAGATTGATGCAGGGAGGTTGTGAGGCCTATCTGGCTCACGTAGTGGACTCCAGAGTCGAGCAGAGATTGCAGGATTTTCCTGTAGTCAGGGATTTCCCAGATGTGTTTCCCAAGGAATTACCGGGATTGCCGCCAGAGTGGGAGACAGAGTTTGAGATTGATCTAGTTCCCGGTACAGCCCCTATATCGATCCCTCCGTATAGGATGGCACCGGTGGAACTGAGAGAGCTTAAGGCTCAGTTGCAGGAGCTGCTGGACAAGGGGTTCATTAGACCGAGTGTTTCGCCATCGGGAGCTCCGGTACTGTTTGTAAAGAAGAAGGACGGGACACTGAGACTGTGTATCGATTATAGGCAGTTGAATCGGGTGACAGTGAAGAATAAGTATCCACTGCCCAGGATTGATGACCTATTCGATCAGCTGTGGAGCCTGTGTATTCACCAAATTGGACCGAGAGATCGCTATTACCGATTGAGGATCGCAGAGGTCGATGTGCCCAAGAGTGCCTTCGTGAGCGTGTACGGCATTTCGAGTTCCTAGTGATGCCGCTTGGGTTGACTAATACCCCAAAGAAATTTTTATGGCTTTGATGAATAGAGTTTTCAGCCCTACCGGATCGGTTCGTGATAGTGTTTATCGATGATATACCGTTTATTCGAGGAGTAGACAGAGCACCGAGCACCGAGGATTGTTCTACAGGTCATGAGAGAGAGGCAGTTGTTCGCCAAATTCACTAAGTGTGAATTTTGGCTTGATGAGATTGTATTTCTGGGGCACGTGGTGTCCGGTGAGGGTATCCAGGTGGATCCTCACAAGATAGAGGTAGTGATGAGTTGGGAGATTTCGAGGACTATGCCAGAGTTGCGGAGTTTCCTAGGATTGGCCGGGTATTACCGGAGATTTGTCGAGGGGTTTTCGTTGATCTCCGCCCCTTTGACGAAGCTACTGAGGAAGAATGTACCATTCAGATGGACTGAGGAGTGCCAGAAGGGCTTTGAGGAGCTGAAACATCGGTTGACGACTGCACCGGTGTTAGGCATTCCTTCTGGGACTGGAGGCTTTGTGGTTTACAGTGATGCCTCGCATCAGGGATTGGGATGTGTACTAATGCAGCATGGGAGAGTTATAGCGTATGCCTCTAGACAGTTGAGGTCTCACGAGGTGAATTACCCGGTACATGACTTAGAATTGGCTGCAGTAGTATTTGCTTTGAAGATCTGGAGACATTATCTATACGGGGAGACGTTCCAGATCTTCACTGATCATAAGAGTCTCAGATATCTGTTGAGTCAGAGAGAGCTCAATCTGAGACAGAGGAGATGGATAGAGTTACTTAAGGACTATGACTGCAAGATTGAGTATCATCCAGGAAAGGCCAATGTGGTGGCCGATGCATTGAGTAGGAGATCGCATGGTAAAGGCAACACAGTTCTGTGTTTCAGATTACCGTCTGATTCAGTTGAGAGCTCTTAATGTACAGATGGATATGGGTCAGGATGGAGCTCTGATTGCTACTCTGAGGCTAAGGCCGATGTTGCATGACAGGATCCGGAGAGCTCAGGATCAAGACCCAGTGTTAGTGAGACTGATTGAGAGAGTCCAGGTCGGTACTGATTCGGAGTTTGAGTTGAGATATGGGACCTTATGGATGGGACAGAGGCTGTGTGTGTCGGATATTGATGACTTGAGACGAGAGATCCTAGAGGAGGCACATATAGCTGCCTATGCGATGCATCCCGGTACGACCAAGATGTATCGTACTCTGAGACAGCATTTCTGGTGGCCTGGCATGAAGAGGCAAGTGGCAGAGTATGTGTCCAGGTGTCTGACTTGCCAGCAGGTTAAGGCTGAGCACCAGGCTCCAGTGGGTAAGTTGCATTCGTTGCCCATTCCGGAGTAGAAATGGGAGCGAATTACTATGGATTTTGTGATGGGATTGCCTAGGACACCGAGGCAGCATGAGGCTATCTGGGTCATAGTGGACCGATTGACTAAATCGGCTCAATTCTTGCCAGTGAGGGAGAGCAATACTCTCGATCAGTTAGCCCAGAAGTATGTGGCAGAGATTGTACGGTTGCATGGGGTTCCGTTGTCGATAGTCTCGGACAGGGATCCCAGGTTCACCTCGAGGTTCTGGAAGAGCCTACATACTGCTATAGGTACGAGGTTGAACTTCAGTACTGCATTTCATCCTCAGACGGATGGACAGAGCGAGAGGACGATTAAGACTGTTGAGGACATGCTTCGAGCGTGTGTATTGGAGTTTAGAGGATCATGGGATCAGCATCTGGCTCTGATTGAGTTTGCATATAACAATCAAGACGAAAAGATTGGATGGCACCATATGAGGCCTTGTATGGGCGACCGTGTAGATCACCACTGTATTGGGATGAAGAGGGTCAGAGATCGATAGAGGGTCCCGAGCTGATCCAGGATAGAGTAGACAAGATACAGTTGATCCAGAGTCGCATTAAGGCAGCTCAGGACAGGCAAAAGGGCTATGCGGATCAGCATCGGCGTGATATGGAGTTCAGTGTGGGTGATCGAGTATTCCTCCGAGTGTCTCCTTGGAAAGGAGTAATGAGATTTGGCCGTAAGGGCAAGTTGAGCCCTCGGTATATCGGTCCGTATGAGATCCTTGAGAAGATAGGACCGTTGGCTTACAGACTGGCATTACCGAGTGAGATGTCCCAGATGCACGACGTGTTTCATGTTAGTATGCTCCGACGGTACCGATCTGACCTGACGCATGTGATTCCAGCTCAGGAGATTGAGGTAGCCAGTGATTTGACCTATGTTGAGGAGCCGGTACGGATTATAGAATCACATATCAAGCAACTGAGGAACAGGGTAATTCCATTGGTGAAAGTCCTTTGGAAGAACCACTCTTCTGAGGAAGCTACATGGGAGACTGAGGAGCATATGAGGAGTCAGTATCCTCATTTATTGATCGAACAGGTATTAATTTCGAGGACGAAATTTTTATTAGGAGGGGTGAATTGTAACATCCCGTTACTGTTAGTAAGGGTATTTTGGTAATTGGGGCGGATTGATAGGATTTCATTGCATTCACTGATTGAGCATGTTACTGGCCTCTGATCATAGAGGAACATGTTTATTGCATATGCATTTATTCATAGGTACATGCATTCATAATTTTCTGGCATTTTAATTGTAAGTATGAACTGATTGAATTGTGAACTGACTGGACTGACTGGACTGACTGGACTGATTGGATTGTAATTGACTGAGAAATTAAGAGTAAGTGAGCTCGAATGACGGATTTAGAATAGTTTAAGAGTGATTGGTAACTAATAGTGGTCTATGAGAAATTTTCTGGAAATTCGGGAGAAAATGCCCGGACCGAAAATTTTGGAGTGACAGACCGATTGACTGTATAGTACTGAAATAATTGTCCAATGGCAAAGGAAATATTAGGGTTATACTGTTAGGGAATTAAAATGTTGAGCCATTGAAATTTAGAAACTGAAATTTGGACTGATTTGGAGACTTAGGTCTATATATAGCCTAGGTTTGAGATTTGGGAAAGTTACCTAAGGCATTTCTTCTTCTCCCTTCTCCACGGTGATTTCGATTTCTTCCCTATTGGTGAGTTTCATCGATTCTTCCTTATGGTTTCTTCTCATTGTGCTAGCCTAACTGATTTATTGTGATTGATGAAGGTTGAGAATGATTGGAGTGAGTTATCGTGGAGTTTGAAAGATTTAGGGTTTACGGTGATTTTGAGAGATTTGTGGATTGATCTTTGATTGGTAAGTTTTAATGGCTTTAATGTTGTTATTAGTAGTTGTTTCAAGCATTTATGGCATTTATTGGGTTAGATTGAGTGGTTAGAGTGTTAACGGAGGTTTTAAATAGCATTAATGGCGGAAATCGATCGGAGAAGAAGGTGGCGCGTCGCACGTCATGACGTCTGGCGCGGTTTCGCCTTGGCGAATAAAATTAGTGTTCGCCATGACGAGCGCTGGAGATACGTCATAACGAGCCTTCTAACTTATGCGTCATGACGAAGCGGCGAAGCGTTCAGATATCGTCATGATTTGAGCGCGTATATAGGTCGCGCGAGGATGGCAATTCTAAAGGATGATTGTTAGTATATGGGCATAAATTATGGTATAGACCTCCGATCGAGGTGATTCCTTATTCGTTATGAACTAGGAAAAGAGGTCTACAATTGAGGATGATTATAGGAATTAGAATTGATTTAAGTGACATTGATTTATAGAGAATAAAGTCGATTATGGTTCATAGTGTGACCTAAATATTGAATTGAGACAATTGGAGTTTTAATTGGGATTCTCAATAGAGGTTTTGACCCAATGGATAGGAAATTGCTTTAGGAAATATGAATTGAGGAAATTGAACTGAATTTTAGGATTGGATCCATTATTGTCTATCAATTGAGCGAAGAGTTAGAATGGGACATAAGAGTTCAAATTGGGTTTTAGCGCCGGGAAAATCGTGAACATGCATTGTACATAATTTCACTGAGACATACGCATTACGGAACTGCCTAATTGAGCATCTAGCAATGGGACTATATTTTACTGTTATAGAGGCGCCGTTGGATCGTCGTTCCATGGACATTGCTGGAACTTCCAGGCAGTAGCTCGGAAGTTACAAGTGAGTAACCTAGTTGGTTTCTCAAATTCCTAACTGTTTAATTGCTCAACGTGAATTTACTTGTCAAATGTGAAATCGATGATTTCTTGAAATATACATGATCGGATGGTATGCCCTCATCAGTATTGGATCGTGAAATTGCATGATTACTGAAATGTACGTGATCAAATGACATATTTCATTGTCTGATCGATTGGATTATCAGATCGATCAATTATCAGATATTATCGAGAATCACAATATCGGGCTTTTATAGCCATACATCAATCATCAATCATTGAGTATCAATTATCGAACATCGCATTGCATGCATAAATGCATGATCGATAATGGAATGCGATCCAAGTGCTATTACTAATGAAAAGAGCCTCGAGCTCGAACATCGATCTTGGCCTAGCCCGAGGGGAGAAATCTCGACGCGCCCCCCATCGAATAATCGATCGAGCACTTGGGCTAATATCAATAACCGGAAAGAGTCTCATATGCATTATATACATGACCGATTGAATTGCCAAATTGTGTGATGATTATCGAACTGTGATGCCATGATTTATCAGAATTTGATGTGATATCAGAAACCGCTTCTATGCTACCGTAATATTGTTATCGACATCGTATATCGTTGTAAACTATTGCAAACCGTTACAAACCATCAGTAAATTGTTATATAATATCGCCAATTGAATATTATCAGATTTGTCTGTACGCAATTTGCGTAATGCATGATTTGAGTGAACCATCGATGATGGTTTCTCACTGAGTTCGCAAACTCACCCAAAATTGCAACCTATTTTTTCAGGACTGATAGAGTAGACTCCTAGCTCTAGAGATAGCCTTTTCCTACCGCAAGCGAAAGCGTCTTTGGCAGGGAGTAGCGATGGCACATGTGTGGTCACCGGGTTGGATTTTGAGGATGACTTAGATAGATGCAGTCGCTTCCTTTTGGTTTTGTTCGTGGGACCGATAGACTTGTCTATTCTGTTATTGGATGATTGTATGTGATTGATATTATGATTTTAAAATTTAGTGGTTTCGATATCGTGTTGTGTTATGGTTTTAAATTATTGCGATGCCATGTTGGATTATTAAGGAAATGTTCGGTGGTGCACCTTTATCGGGATACATATCGGAGCGACCTTGTGTTCCCGATGTGTACCCTACGGTGAGGGCTACACTGATCTCGAGACCTCGAGTTTTGTTGCATGATCAAGACGCTTCTTACCATTGAGCTACTTGGCTCAATGGTAAGAGGCGCAGCTAGATGCAACAAAACCTTGAGGTCTCGAGTTCGAGTACCAAAGAGGACAATATTGATTAAGGTTGTGGCCGCATGCAAACTTGAAGTATGCGGGGCAACACACCCCGATACACAAAACACAGACCCAACATTAAAAGGCGCCTTTTAATATTTAGCTCAATAGTAAGAGGCGTGTTGCTAGATTGCAACAAAACCTTGAGGTCTCGACTTCGAGTACCAAAGAGGACAATACTGATTAAGGTTGTGGTCGCGTGCAAACTTAAAGTACGCATGGTACGTAAAACACGGACCCAACATTAAAAGGCGTCTTTTAATGTTAGGTCCATGTTTTACGCATCAGAAAGAACAGGCTCAAGATACCTCAAGTTTGCGCCATCACAACCTTATCAGATTGTCTCTTTGGTACTGAGACTGAGATTTTGTTAGATTTAACCGCACGCCTTACTTGGCTCAATGGTAAGAGGCGTGCGATTAGATGCAACAAAACCTTGAGGTCTCGAGTTTGAGTACCAAAGAGGACAATACTGATTAAGGTTTTGGCCGCATGCAAACTTGAAGTATGCGGGGCAACACACCCCGGTACACAAAACACAGACCCAACATTAAAAGGCGCCTTTTAATTTTTAGCTCAATAGTAAGAGGCGTGCAACTAGATTGCAACAAAACCTTGTCGTCTCGAGTTCGAGTACCAAAGAAGACAATACTGATTAAGGTTGTGGTCGCGTGCAAACTTAAAGTACGCATGGTACGCAAAACACGGACCCAACATTAAAAGGCGCCTTTTAATGTTGGGTCCGTGTTCCTCTATTGAAAATAGAGCCCGATACCTCGAGTTTGCGCGACCATGACCTTAATCGGTATTGTCTCTTTAATTGAACTCGAGACTCAAATTTGTTGCATGACCGCACGCCTTACCATTGGTAAGAGGCGTGCAGTTAGATGCAACAAAACCTTGAGGTCTCGAGTTCGAGTACCAAAGAGGACAATACCGATTAAGGTTGTGGTCGCGTGCAAACTTGAGGTATGCGGGGCCTGTTTTCCCTGGTATGCAAAACACGGACCCAACAGTACCTGTCGTGGCAACTTTGAGATCTCTTGAAACCACTTGATTCTCCTTGAAAATCCACCCAAAATATGTCTACCTTCCTTCTTTCGAAGTGTTTCACGACCCTCTCCTTTTTAAGGTTTAAAATGACATTTTTATACCCCTTTAAGTGCTTAAACCTACTTAGGATGTAAGTGAAGCAAGCTGGAAAGTTGGAAAATTCCAACTTCTACCTAGGTCATGATCATGACCTGTTGTTTTCCAACCTTATTTTCTTCTTTTGTTTCTCCTATGGTACCTAAAACAATTCCATATGCAATTAACTTGATAATCAACATAAATAAGGTCCAAATCTTGCCTAAATATTGACATACAACCATGCAAAATGTATGTACATCAAAACACATGAAAAGCATGCAAAATTAAAGCTTAAAAACCTTCTTTCGTAACCTAACATGCAATTTATTATATACAATCACATACACATGTAGGTTATACGAAAATTACACAAAACCTAGGCTAAACATCCTAGAGTTATACTAAACATACACATTATCACATAAAATGACTTAGACAATCCTATAAAAAATATCACTTATCATATACTTGCCCATGTTCACACTTTAAGCCTATGCTTGCTCTGAATTAGAGGATCTTGTGGGTTTCAAATATGCAACTAAGTATATGCTTCTGTAACACCCAGGAACCTAATATTTGAACTATAAAAGGCAAAATTAAAAGGAAAAGTGAGAAGGAAGCTTGAGAGGCACAATTAGATACCTAAAATTGTAGAGAGAACAAAGAATAAGCTAGGATGCATATTTAAAGTGAAATTCCATTGATCTAAAGCAATTTTCTTATAGATTAAAAGGGAGTTCATGATGTTTCTTTTGATTTTTGGTTTTTCCCTTTAGTTTTGATGTTATGTCTTTCATTATGAGGAACTAAATCATTATGGTACTTGGATAAGATGAACCTCGAAATGGATTTTTTAGTGATTTTATTTTAATTTCATTTATTCTCCACAAAAGATTATGTGATCTTTATTATTCTTGAATTAACATTGTCAACATGTCAATTCATGTTTAACTTCATAAAATTGGGATTAACAAATCCTTTATATGAATTGGTCTAGCATAAATGAAAGAGTTACATGTTAAGATAAAGATAGGTTGACATATGTTTTTTGGATTATAGTCAAACTTAATATAGAAATTCATAAATTTGATTAATGTAATTCTAAGGGGTTTTATGTAACATCCCATTCTTGTAGGAAGGTTAAAATGGGAAATGTGAGTGATTAATGAGAGTTAGAAATGCATTTCCATGGTCATGCATATTATGTCATACACATGCATATGAATGGTGAAGTTGTGACACATGAAAATGATTGTACATGCATTCATGAATAATTCCGGGTATAATTTGATTGTGTTGTGATTTTTAGGTGTTATGAGAATTTTGAATTTACCTATATTGAAAATTCTATTAGTCAGTAAGAATGTTGTATTTGTGAATTTGGTGATTTTAGGCATAAATTTTAGGGAAAATTATAGAAAATAGGAAAAAGACATCAAATGAAGATTTGGAAGTAGTTGAATTGTAAAGATGAGAGTTAGGGGAGTTAGGTTCAAAAGAAACTAAGTTAAAGCTTAGATGTGAGGGAAGTGACAAAAGTCACTTAGGCTTTGTACTATTGTTAGAAGTAGGTTACTGTTCTCTGAGAATTGAAAAGTTAAGTTATATGTCTAAGTTCATTCTTCATTAGGATCATCTTCAAGTTTTCTTTCGACACACAGAGTCTACCATCAAAACCCTTCTAAGAGATTTCTCTACTTTTCCTTCGTACACCAAACCTACTTTGCTATTTGTGACTTATACCCTAAGAAAAACCAGAAGCTTGTCATTGTCCTTAATGAAGTATGTAAATTGCATGGAGTTTAGGGCTTGAAAATTTTGGAGTTTTCATAAGGTAAACAGTGAATAAATCCTTTAGAGTAGGGGGTTTATGAAAGAAAGTTGATGAATTACTATCATCTCCATGAAAATGGCATTTAAGTGTATATTCATAAATAATGTGTGGTTGGGAGGAAAAATTTGGATATAGTGTTAAATTTAATTTTTGGAAAGATTATTAGTGATTAGGTGATGAAAAAGTGATGTTGGAGTTGAGATAGCAATAACTTGATCTGAAATTTCAATATAACTTCTGTACCAATCTAGATAGATTTGTCAAAATGGCCTTCATGAAAGTTATAAATCTTCCTTTTATCTTTCCAACAGTATATAGTATAAAAATTTGGACGTCTAAGCTGAAAATCAGGGTCCTTGTAAAGGAAGATGTTCAAAAGTGAAGTTGTTTCTTTTGCCTTTTTACTTCTTCTGTGATGACGTCATCTCCTTCTGTGTTTCCTTTGTGATGACATCATCTTCTTCTGTATTTTGTATCGTCTGTCTTTTTCTTCTTCTGTGTTACTGTTCATGAACTTCTTCTGTGTTACTGTTCATGAACTTCTTTTGAGTTTCATTTCTTTTTAGTTTTTTTCCTTTTTAGTTTTGCTCCTTTGTTGGGACCCGAACTCAGAATCGGACCCCAACTGGAAAAGGCAAAAAAAGGAAATCACAATAGAGAAAGAACGGAAACGAAAGAACAGATCCAAACCCAAAAGTGGGCCAAAACAAAGACGAAACACAAATCGAATCGGAATTCAAAAGCGCAAACATATCGGAGGCAAATTGGAATCAGAAAGCGAAAACGAATACGTAATCTAACGCGAAAAGCCAAAAGCGGAATCAGAATCCGAATACATAAACTGGAAAACACAAAGTGACAGAAACGAAAGCGAATCCCCAATCGAAACGAATCGAAGGAACGGATTACAAAAACAAAAGCGGATTCGACATTCAAACACAACTCTTAAGAAACATTAGCGTTGGACACCTTAAGACTAAATCAATCCGAAACCGGTATATTTTTTTTTTCTTTTCTTTCTTTTTCATATTATTCATTCCTCTCCTCTTTTTTCAATCTATATTTATATAAGAATTGGGCAGCATAACGACTGTATTTTGAAAATCCCAAAAACTTGCAAATGATTTTAAACTCACTTTTATATACCAAACCAATACACACAATTCATCGGACCTCCTGTCCAGAATCCCAGCATAAACAAACACAATTATATACCTATAACACTTCAATAATTCGCAATCAATGATCAGAATCATCAGACCTCCCGTCCGGAATCCATTTCACAAGCAATCCCATTCATAAACATAAGCAATTTATACAAAACCCTAATTCACTTTTCTATTCTAAATTCATATCCATATCTTAAATCCATACACAAATCCGTAAACCATATCCATGTACAATTTCTTATCTCATTACTATCATGAATTAAATGCTTACAAAACATTAATGGCATTCCAAGCCATATACAATACCAAAATCCCAAATACATAAAACTCAAAACAAACGAAATCAAACAAAAGTCTTGACTTCCTTTCATCCGATCTCCTGCTCGATACCTGGAGATGGGGATGAAAGGGGGTGAGCTGAACAACTCGTGGATAACATGTTTATAAATCGAAATATAAGCAAAAGCATTTTCAAAACTCATTTTCCAATTATAAACATTTCACAGAGATAATTTATCAAAAGCTTATTATTCAAACTTTTCAACTTTTCAAATCAATCATAATCAATTTCCAAAATTTTATGGTTGAAAACTCACTTTCTCATTTCTCAGATTTCTCAAATTTTTCACAATTCATGAACAAATTCAAAACATGAATGCATCACATTAAAAACAAAAATCAAAATCACATAACACATCAGAATGGTTTGGGTAGGTCCAAAACGGAACGTACTGCACATTCCTGCATAGCGGTCCTGTGCAGCCGTGAACAGATGTATTACACTTTCCCGCATAACGGTCCAATGTAGCCATGAACTTATAGGAGTCCGAAATCAGAGCTCCAATGCCACTAGCGGGCAGGCGGGTGAAGCCTTTAAAAAAAGACAAGTGCGTACTTGACTAAACTTATAGGACTTAACCAAACCCACATAACAAACAAATTCATACTTGGAAATCGGATTGCCCGAAGGCATATTTCGAAAGCTTGATTTTTTTTTCATATCATGTCATATCAAACAAATTACCATTCATAAATTTCGACAATTGCAAAAGTTCACATAGCAATTATTCAGTCATTCACAACCAAGGATTCTCAAACATCAAAGTCTATGCATAAATTTTCATAATTAACAAATAATTTAAGCAAAATGAAATTCAGAATTTTTTTATCAATTTATCAAAATCATTTCAAACAATAAATCTAACCTTTGTAACAATTTTCATAATTTCAGAACTTTTCTTAACTTATCAAAACATTTTAAAACTTGTAACAATTTTTCAAAAACATTCGGAATTAATAAAATCCGATACTTTCTTTCTTAATTTTCCGAAAACATATTTCCACAATTGCAATTTCACATAACCATTATTCAAGCATTTAAATCCAAAGGATTTTTAAACCTCAAAGTCAAAGAATGCATCAATTTTTCATAATTAGCAAAATCATTCAAAACAAAGAAAGTAACAATTGTATCGATTTTATCAAAAACATCCGAAACAATTTTAGCAATATTTCCAATCATTCGAAAACAATGAATTTAACAATTTGTAAATCATTCCAAAATCAATTAATTTCATCATTCGAAAACAAGAATTTATAAGCATTTTTTTCTTTCTTTATTTTTCGAAAATACACAATTAGCTTATAATTCGAAATATAAACACGGTACTCACCTCATTTCCATGCTTGAAACTTGTCCAAAGCCTCAATTTCTCCAAAGCCTCTCTTAATTTCCCTAATTCAAGGCATAAATCCTAATTAATAACCATCCAAAATTGAGCAATTTAAACTGTGCTATCTCCAAAATTGAGCTTAGAAATCACAAACCCATACAATATCCAAGCTATCTAAACCAAAAACTCATTAAAAATCCAAAGCTCAAAATTTTCTCTTACCTTATTTCTTCACCATTTTCGGATTTTCTTGGCTCCTCTTGGAGCTCTCATCTTCTTCCTTCTTTTCCCTCTTGAATCAACAAAAAATCTTGCTTGAAACCCAAGAAATCTGAAACCCTAGTTATTTCTTTCTTCTCTCTCCCTTCTCCACCGAAAGCACCTCTCCCTTCTTTCATTTTCTTCTTTCATTTGTTCAAAGTCGTGCTTCTCCTTGGCATAAAAACGACAGCCACTTCATTCTTTCATTTAATGAAAGCCAAATGACCATAAAGCCCTTACTTATTAGCCTACTAACTTAACTCTTTAAGTGATCTTCCAAAATTGCCCCTGAAATTTATTTTAATACATGCTTTCTTTAGGACATTTTTTTAACCATCAAAATGAAGGAATTTGCTAAAACTTCCTTCTAGAGAAACGTTCCTCATTATCTCAATTTCATAACGCCATAAAAATAATTTAATTTGGTGGACAACGCCAAAAGTTATACTCCAAACATTCCAGACTATCATTATGCTAACACAATTTCAAGCGATTTACTTCCATCTGAAAATTGACATTCTTAAAGATTGACATTCTTAAAGACTAAATTAAAACTCAAATCCTTCAATAACATTTGTAGCCCTTTTTCTCTAGTTTAATCCAAATCAAGAATCACCTCATTTGCATGACTAGATCAAAAGGTATGGCCAAAATACTTTCAGATTTTTCTAATCTAATACTACACACTAAACCCAACTTCCATTCAGAAATTGAAAGTCTTAGGGGCTAAATTGAAATTCAATTCCTTCATATGATTTGTAGCCCCAAGTCGCTATTTTATTTTTCCACAAGAATCAGTTCAATCGAATCTCCACAGATCAAGAATTTCTCAAAAGACTGAACCATGTTCAGAACATTATCTAACTCACTTTGATTAAATTAATCTTCCTCAATTTAATCTAAAAAATTCACAAATTTCTCATGAGGATGTAGATAATTGTCTTAGAAATCCAACACTTTGAAAACCAAGTCAATCGGATGTCGGACGGAAAAGATATGAGCAAAAGAATAGGAAAAGGTAATATTTCCTATAAGATAGAAATAATAATTAAATAATTAAAAATTATAATAATAATTAAATAAAAAAAGACCCTTCTCGCGAGGGTGATACATCGCCCCCGCGAGAGAGCTTCCGAAATTTTCTTTTCTTTTTTTTGATATATATATATTTATATATTTATATATATATCCGAATTTTCCAAAAATCATAGCTCTTGATTCCGAATTTCAAATTTGACAAATTTGGTATCAAAAGAAAGCTGAAAGGAAGCTCTACAATTTCTATGAAGAACTCAAAAATCAATTCCATCTCTAAAGGGTCAAAAACCTAATCAAAATTTCTGTCCCTTTTAATGTCTTCCTACAAAATCACATAACTTCCAAAATTTCTATCTTTCAACTCTAAAGTCGAAAAATCTCATACTATATATCAATGGAAAGATCAAAAAGCAACCTACAACTTTCATGAAGGATAGAAAAATCAATTTGGCGTCTAAAGAAGTCAAATTTCTAATAAAAGGTTCTGTCCACTAAATATCATGCTAAACAGTAACAGAAACTTGTAAAACTCATAACTCCAAATTCCATGGTCCAAAATTTTCATACTTTACATCAATGGAAAGATCAAAGCATAATCTAAAACTTTCATGAAGACTTTAAGAGCAAAAACAGCCTCTATAGATCAAAAATTTCGTCAAATTTACTATCCAAAAACTATCATCCTGAACAGTGACACAATTTCTCAAATTCATAACTTCTCATCCCCTTGTCCAAAAATTCTAAACTTTATATCAATGCAAAGATCAAAACAACATCTTCAACTTTCATGAGGCACTTAAAGGCAATTTCAACCTCTAACTAGGTTAATTTTTCAGTCAAAGTTTCTGCCAGGTAATTAGTCATCCTATACCACATCCAAAATTCCAAATTTCATATCTTCGAATATCCACAACCAAAAATAACATACTATACATCATTGCAAACATCAAAACCTAAAATACAATCTTCATGGAGACCTTTTGGTCAAATTATAACTCTAAGAGGGTCCAAACTTCACTCAAAGTTTCTGTCATAATGTAAATTTTGACAGCATCTCCCCTAAATTTTCACTAACCAAAATCTTCAAACACCCACACAACACTTCAATTATTCACAACCAAACACAATACACAAAGCCTCGTCTTTTTTTATCAAACATATGTAAACACAAAGAAACCCAATTATCTTTCATTTCATCAAAAGCTCATAAATTCATTTATACTTTTAATTCATTACAAAGAATCATGCCATATTTTCTCATTTAATTTCATTTTATAATTTCTAATTTCCACTTAAAAATCGGGGTCCAACATTTCTCCCCCTCTTAAAAGAATTTTGTCCTCGAAATTCATACTTAAGAAATCACCAAGTAACATAGTCTCTCAAATATTTTCTCCTAAATGACCATAATCAAACACTTTCTTATCTAATTCCTCATCATACATATTCTTAACTTCTTCACAAAGAACCAGTAAAATCATATCAAATCACTATAACCACAAATCAATGTTTCTCAATCTATATACACAAATCAAAGGTCCAATTCTTAATGAACCTTCATATGGTCCATCATCATTCAAAATCAACTTTTTGAACTTCTATACATGTATCTCTTCTTTTAAATCTTCATTCTTTCATCTCACAAAAGTATAGTCTCTATCAATTTATCCCAATTCATCAAGAAATTCTAATCTCAATTTATGTAACACACTCCTAAAATCAATCATATTTTGTCACCTTAATCAAACAATCAATTTAATTCTTCAAACAATTCATGACAAATCATTTACATCAATTTCACATTCTTTCTAACTCAAATCTATCCATTTAAACTCTTAACAAACATATGCGCCCAAGTAAGATCCTAATACTGGGCTTTGATACCATAAATGTTGGGACCCGATCTTGGAACCAGACCCCAACCGGAAAAGGTGAAAAATAGAAATCACAATAGCGAAAGAACGGAAACGAAAGAACGGATCCAAACCCAAAAGTGGGTCAAAAAAAAGATGAAACACAAATCGAATCAGAATTCAAAAGCACAAACATATCGGAGGCGAATCGGAATGGGAAAGCGAAAACAAATACGCAATCTAACGCGGAAAGCCAAAAGCTGAATCGGAATCCGAATACATAAATCGGGAAACTCAAAGTGGCGAAAACAAAAGTGAATCCCCAATTGAAACAAATCAAAAGAACAGATTACAAAAACAATAGCAGATCCGACATCCGAACACAACTCTTAAGAAACATTAGCGTTGGACACCTTAAGACTAAATCAATCCGAAACCGGTATAAAAAATTTTTCTTTTCTTTTCTTTCTTTTTCATACTATTTATTCCTCTCCTCTTTTTTGAATCTATATTTATACAAGAATTGGGCAGCATAACGACTGTATTTTAAAAATCTCAAAAACCTGCAAATGGTTTTAAACTCACTTCTATATACCAAACCAATACACACAATTCATCGGACCTCCTGTCCGGAATCTCAGCATAAACAAACACAATTCTATACCTATAACCCTTCAATAATTCGCAATCAATGATCAGAATCATCGGACCTCCCGTCTGGAATCCATTTCACAAGCAATCCCATTCATAAACATAAGCAATTTATACAAAACCCTAATTCACTTTTCTATTCTAAATTCATATCTGTATCTTAATTCCATACACAAATTCGTAAACCATATCCATGTACAATTCCATATCTCATTACTATCATGAATTAAACGCTTACAAAACATTAATGGCATTCTAAGCCATATACAATACCAAAATCCTAAATACATAAAACTCAAAACAAACGAAATCGAACAAAAGCTTTGACTTCCTTTCATCTGATCTCTTGCTCGATACCTGGAGATGGGGATGAAAGGGGGTAAGCTGAACAGCTCGTGGATAACATATTTATAAATCGAAATATAAGCAAAAGCATTTTCAAAACTCATTTTCCAATTATAAACATTTCACAGAGATAATTTATCAAAAGCTTATTATTCAAACTTTTCAACTTTTCAAATCAATCATAATCAATTTCCAAAATTTCATGGTTGAAAACTCACTTTCTCATTTCTCAAATTTCTCAATTTTTTCACAATTCATGAACAAATTCAAAACATGAATGCATAACATTATAAATGCATCACATTAAAAAAAATCAAAAACACATAACACATCAGAATGGTTTGGGTCGGTCCAAAATAGAGCGTGATCGCACATTCTCAAGATACGGTCCCAGGTACTGTGAATAGAACGATTACACTTTCTCGCATAGCGACCCAGGTGTAGTCGTGAACTTATGGGAGTCCGAAATCGGGACTCCAATGCCACTAGCAGGCAAGCGGGCGAAGCCTTAAAAAAAAAGACAAGTACGCACCTGACTAAACTTATGGGACCTAACTAAACCCATATAATACACAAATTCATACTTGGAAATCGGATTGCTCGAAGGCACATTTCGAAAGGTTGATTTTTTTCATATCATGTCATATCAAACAAATAGCCATTCATAAATTTCCACAATTGCAAAAATTCACATAGCAATTATTCAGTCATTGACAACCAAGGATTCTCAAACATCAAAGTCAAATGAATGCATAAATTTTCATAATTAACAAATCATTTAAGCATAATGAAATTCAGAATTTTTTTATCAATTTATCAAAATCATTTGAAACAATAAATCTAACTTTTGTAACAATTTTCATAATTTCAGAAATTTTCTTAATTTATCAAAACATTTTAAAACTTGTAATAATTTTTCAAAAACATTCTAATTAATAAAATCCGATACTTTCTTTCTTAATTTTCTGAAAACATATTTCCACAATTGCAATTTCACATAACCATTATTCAAGCATTTAAATCCAAAGGATTTTTAAACCTCAAAGTCAAAGAATGCATCAATTTTTCATAATTAGCAAAATCATTCAAAACAAAGAAAGTAACAATTGTATCGATTTTATCAAAAACATCTGAAACAATTGTAGCAATATTTCCAATCATTCGAAAACAATGAATTTAACAATTTGTAAATCATTCCAAATTCAATTAATTTCATCATTCGAAAACAAGAATTTATAAGCATTTTTTCTTTCTTTATTTTTTGAAAATACACAATTAGCTTATAATTCGAAATATAAACACGGTACCCACCTCATTTCCGTGCTTGAAACTTGTCCAAAGCCTCAATTTCTCCAAAGCTTCTCTTAATTTCCCTAATTCAAGGCATAAACCTTAATTAATAACCATCCAAAATTGAACAATTTAAACTATGCTATCTCCAAAATTGAGCTTAGAAATCACAAACCCATACAATATCCAAGCTATCTAAACCAAAAACTCATTAAAAATCCAAAGCTCAAAATTTTCTCTTACCTTATTTCTTCACCATTTTCGAATTTTCTTGGCTCCTCTTGGAGCTCTCATCTTCTTCCTTCTTTTCCCTCTTGAATCAACGAAAAATCTTGCTTGAAACCCAAGAAATCTGAAACCCTAGTTATTTCTTTCTTCTCTCTCCCTTCTCCGCTGAAAGCACCTCTCCCTTCTTTCATTTTCTTCTTTCATTTGTTCAAAGTCGTGCTTCTCCTTGGCATAAAAATGACAGCCACTTCATTCTTTCATTTAATGAAAGCCAAATGACCATAAAGCCCTTACTTATTAGCCTACTAACTTAACTCTTTAAATGATCTTCCAAAATTGCCCCTGAAATTTATTTTAATATATGCTCTCTTTAGGACATTTTTCTAACCATCAAAATGAAGGAATTTGCTAAACCTTCCTTCTAGAGAAACGTTCCTCATTGTCTCAATTTCATAACACCACAAAAATCATTTAATTTGGTGCACTACGCCAAAAGTTATACTCCAAACAATTCAGACTATCATTACGCTAATACAATTTCCAGCGATTTATTTCCATCTGAAAATTAGCATTCTTAAAGAGTAAATTGAAAATCAAATCCTTCATAACATTTGTAGCCATATTTCTCTAGTTTAATCCAAATTAAGAATCACCTCATTTGGATGACTAGAGCAAAAGTTATGGCCAAAATATTTTAAGATTTTTCTAATCCAAGACTGCACACTAAATCCGACTTCCATTCAGAAATTGAAAGTCTTAGGGGCTAAATTGTTATTCAACTCCTACATATGATTTGTAGCCCCAAGTCTCTATTTTAGTTTTCCACAAGAATCAGTTCAATCGGATCTCCACAGATCAAGAATTTTTCAAAAGACTGAACCATGTTTAGAAAATTATCTAACTCAATTTGATTAAATTAATCTTCCTCAATTTAATCTCAAAAATTCACAAATTTCCCATAAGGATGTAGATAATTGTCTTAGAAATCCAACGCTTTGAAAACCAATTCAATCGGATGTCGGATGGAAAAGATATGAGCAAAAGAATAGGAAAAGGTAATATTTCCTATAAGATAGAAATAATAATTAAATAATTAAAAATATATAATAATAATTAAATAAAAAAAGACCCTTCTCGCAAGGGTGATACATCGCCCTCGCGAGAGAGCTTCCGAAAATTTCTTTTCTTTTTTTAATATATATATATTCAAAATTTCCAAAAATCATAGCTCTTGATTCCGAATTCTAAATTTGACAAATTTGGTATCAAAAGAAAGCTGAAAGGAAGCTCTACAACTTCCATGAAAAACTCAAAAATCAATTCCATCTCTAAAGGGGTCAAAAACCCAATCAAAATTTCTATCTTTTTTAATGTCTTCCTACACAATCACATAACTTCCAAAATTTTTATCTTTCAACTCTAAAGTCCAAAAATCTCATACTGTATATCAATGGAAAGATCAAAAAGCAACCTACAACTTTCATGAAGGACAGAAAAATCAATTTGGCCTCTAAGGAAGTCAAATTTCCAATCAAAGGTTCTGTCCACTAAATCTCATGCTAAACAGTAACAGAAACTTGTAAAAATCATAACTCCAAATTCCATGGTCCAAAATTTCCATACTTTACATCAATGGAAAGATCAAAGCATAATCTAAAACTTTCATGAAGACTTTAAGAGCAAAAACAGCCTCTATAGATCAAAAATTCAGTCAAAGTTACTATCTAAAAACTATCATCCTAAACAGTAACACAATTTCTCAAATTCATAACTTCTCATCCCCTTGTCCAAAAACTCTAAACTTTATATCAATGCAAAGATCAAAACAACATCTTCAACTTTCATGAAGCACTTAAAGGCAATTTCAACCTCTAACTAGGTCAATTTTTCAGTCAAAGTTTCTGCCAGGTAATTAGTCATCCTATACCACATCCAAAATTCCAAATTTTATATCTTCCAATATCCACAACCAAAAATAACATATTATACATCATTGCAAACATCAAAACCTAAAATACAATCTTCAAGAAGACCTTTTGGTCAAATTATAACTCTAAGAGGGTCAAAACTTCACTCAAAGTTTCTGCTATAATGTAAATTTTGACAGTATCTCTCCTAAATTTTCACTAGCCAAAATCTTCAAACACCCACACAACACTTCAGTTATTCACAACCAAACACAATACACAAAGCCTCATCTTTTTTTTATCAAACATATGCAAACACAAAGAAACTCAATTATCTTTCATTTCATCAAAAGCTCATAAATTCATTTATACTTTTCATTCATTACAAAGAATCATGCCATATTTTCTCATTTAATTTCATTTTATAATTTCTAATTTCCACTTAAAAATCGAGGTCTAACATTCTTAGATTTGTTCCTTTTTTGTTTTGTTCCTTTTGTGTTTTACTTCTTCTGTGTTTTGCTTCTTTTGAGTTTTGCTTCTTCTGTCTTTTTTTTTGTCTGGCCATAACTTCTTCTTTAGACACCCAAATGAATTGATTCTTGAACCATGGGACTCATAACACATTTCCCTACATCTCCACCCAAAAATCTTAGTCATCTGAAATGAATTGAGAAAGATTGAGTGAAAAACGTGAAACAGGTACAGTGAGTGTGCTCTTAAAGTTTTATGAACTTGGGTTATTCCACTGAACGTACTTCAGTGTTTTGATTATTTCTAGATCTATAAGATTCCAAATGACTAATGAATTATGATTTCGATGATTTTAGTGAGGCATAAACCTAAGTATGAATCATACTTAGATGAGTTTTGGATATAAGACTGATAATGTGATCGGAACAAGGGAAAGATACCCGAGATTGTCATGAACATGCATTACACATAAGTTATTTCATACACGTGCATCATTGGATACTTATGATTGAAGAAATTGTGATATTGTGTATATTATTTGTTATAGAGGAGCAACTGGGACGTCAACCTCTAGACGTTGTCGGATCTTCCAGGCATTAGCTACGGGAGAAACTTGTGAGTCAACCTAAATGATTTCCTAGGATTGATTTACTTTGAATTTATTTAAAGTGTTACCTTCCAATTATAAATTGTTTATGATTTGAATTGAATTCCGAACTTAAAGTCTGAGGAGTTTGTTATAGGGATATAGGTATTAGAAGTACTTTGATTTGATCTAAAATCCTGCATGATATGTGAATTCTCAACGAAAGTTGAATGTTGGACTTAGGTCCGATGATAATGAGTTTCTGATTAAACATCGCATGTGATTATCTGATATGGCATAATCAGTACTTGATGCATTTAATAAAATGCATGCTTAGATAAAGGTGTTGTGACTTGAGTAGCTAGTATGAAGCACTTCAATGTAGAGCTTTGCTCCGTGATATATGTTTTGCACATAGAGCTATGCTCTGTAACTCCGTTCTGACTAAGACCTATGGGCCAGTATTTGTATAAATATGTGATAGGCACTCGATCACAACAATAAGAACGAATGTGAGTCTCATGCATATAGCATTATAAGATCGATATCCATTGAATGAATATCTGTGAAATATGTGATATGTGTTTATGATCCGGTGAACGTGTTGGGACCCGATCCAGAGACCGGACCCCAACTGCTTATAACTTAAAACTCTTACTCTTGCCTTAATTCCACATCTATTGGACCCGTTTCCAAAGCCCAACTTCCTTAGTCCTAAAGCCTTATGCTTGCTACCTTGCAGGGTCATTAGTTGTAACTCAACATTCGCGGCGATCGTACACCAATTAATCACTACAAAAATGAGTTGATTTATGCATAAAAAATGTAGCCTTAAGTCTCGAGTTCGATTTGAAACAAGAATCACCTCAAACGGAGTTGTATAACTCAAGTTATGCTTAAAAAACCTAAAAGAACTCATGCTCCAAATATGATCTCCAAACCGACCTCTCACTTATTTTAATGTAAAATTCTTCAATTTAACTCCAAATGGTACAATTTTTGTAGGTATAAATATATATGTCTTATAAATCTAATGGTTCAAGTCTCACCTCAATTGGAGGTCGGATGAGGGATTTATACCCAAAAGAATAGACTATGTTCACACCCAAAATCAAATTAAACCTCTTTTGGAGCGATTTCCACAACTTTTGATCTAGATGTCGGATTGAGTTCGTTCTTTGACCATTTGAAAGAAGACATCTATATATACAACTCTCATGAAGACCACAAAATGATATTCGGCCTCTAACTTTGTCCAAATTCACATTTTTCCCGTAGCTGTCCGTTAAACGAACATCCATGTCCGTTTAACAGACACATTCGGGTGAAAGTGGTCCAAATGCTTCGAGAATGTCCGTTAAACGGACATGCAAGTCCATCTAACGGACATGGGCAGGCTAAGGGGTGTTTTTCCACCCGAGGCTGTCCATTTAACGGACATGCCATTTTTCAAAAACTCCAATTCCTCTTCCAAACATCTCACCTTCAACCTAACTTCATATCCACTTGTATACTTAACAAATTTAACTTATTCTAAAGCATAAGCACTTCATAACACTTCAAATTCCAAGTTCATTCACCAACTTCACAAAATCCGGCTTAATTAGTTCATCAAAACCATGAATTCATTCCTTAGTCATCAATGCTATCATAAACTCACAAGCTATAAGAGCAACAAAATGAACCTTAGCTATTATCTTCCAATTCTCATAACTTCTTGCTCCAAATCCTAAAAATTTCATATTATACCTCAATGGAAAGATAACAAGGTGCTCTACAACTCTCATGAAAGATGAAAAAGTTATTTTCATCATTAAACAAGGTAAAAAATCATTCAAAGCCACTGCTCATACTAGGACTAATGAAACAGTAAAATCACATTATAATAAAGAATCGAATGTACTCCCAACCTCATAACTTCTTCATTTTAAGTCCAATGGTGACAAATTCTATATCGATGGAAAGCTCTCAACAAATACTATAATCTTCAAGAAGACACCTCCATTCAATTCAAATACTAAGATGGTCTAAAACCTAAGCGAAGTTTCTGTCAAATTTTGCAAAAATTTGACAACACCTCCTTTGGAATTTCAAACTAGCCAAACTTAAATCTAAATACCACCACCTGCATAAAACTCAGCATTCACAATCTCCAATCCCCAACATCATCAACCAAATCCAAAAATCCCACAACTACTCAAATGGCAGCAAACGCAAACTTATATCTCTAATCATTTCCAATCCATTTAACAATCCTCAACCTACTCTATTTACCAATTCCAAACCAATACAATGATGCATTTAAATAAGACATGCAAATTTCATGAATTACATTCAAACTCAACATTCTTGCATTTACATGAACAATCTGAGTTATTACAACGCTTTAGAGGGCATTTCGCCCGATTACAATCTAAAAGATCAAATATCAAAAATACAAGGTGGATCAATTCTCCAAAATACAACTTAACTCTTGCTTCCAAGAATGACTTCTAAATTAAAAACATTGAAGTGATGCCTCAATCCCAATAGTGTAACTCGTATTCCCGCTCATTACCTGCGGAGGGGGAAAGGGGTGTGAGCTCGACGGCTCAGTGGGTAACTGATCGCGGCTCTGTCGATGCGATCTTGCGATCGATCCTTAGAAACCGGTCGAATATAATAAATTCCAAGATTGCGGTATAGGTTGCAATCTTCGGGTCGTCTCACTTAATTGGAACCAAATAAAAATGGTCTAAACTAGCCTAAAAATCAAAAATTACAATTGAAGTTGATAAACGGGGGTTTGGTATTTTGGTCAAAACCGATAAAGTAATCAAAATCGAACAAAAAGTATAAAGGAATATTTTTGGGATTTTTGAAATAATGCAATAAACAAATAATCAGATAAAAATCAAATTGATAAAATCCTCTTGAAAATGAGGCTCAGGCTATCACAGTCTACAAATGATTTTTAGGGATAAAATCTACTAAGTTCGAAAGATCAACCCTAAAGGACTCTTTAGGTCCAAAGATTTAATTAATGAACTCCATCATTTAAATCTTTGTTAAAAACCTTAGTGTGAAAATAGACAAGCAATTGCAATTGGTCAATTGAATAAAACACAACAATCTCAATCGAACACAACTAGGCAGATTGAAGACCATAAATACAATATCCAATGACATATATGAAACTTCATATATTATGCACCAAGATGTTCTACAAATTACTTTGTCCAAATCCAACATAGTTATCAAAGACACTGTTAAACTATAACAAAGCTAATCTAAATATATCGATGCAATCCTCTAACTCAGAAGTCACACAAATATAAATAGACTTCAGATACTATGTGATTACTACCCTTCTAAGCTTCAGTGAACTCAAGCCATTGCTACATCTTCAAGAGGAAGGTTGGCTTAGCTACGCATGACTGTAATCGATCCCTCAGCTACCGAAGGTTGGATGATACTCATTTTAGCAGAAGATCCGAACGGTGGCGATGATGATGGGTGGAATCGAAGGAGATGAAAACGTGATGACGATGGTGAAGAATGGTGTCGTCTCTTCTGCCCAAATGATCAGGGTCTGCGCCTCAAGTGTCTGCGTGTGTCTCTGTGTGAAAATCTGCGTGTTTTCTTCTCCGAGTCTCAGCCTCCGCGTATATCCCCCCGTCCCCTCTGACCTAAAAATAGCAAGTTTTTATATGTTAGACATGGGTTGGGTGAGAAAGGAGATGGACTTTCCATATTAGGTCGGTATCCACTCGTGACGTCATGATTTAATAAAATAAATAAATCAAATTCGTATGACGCGTACATCGTCATGCGTCATGACGTGCGAAAGTGAAATGCTTGTCGCGACGTGTGGGCTGTCATGCGTCACGACGCGCGTAGGACCGAGGATCGTTGACTTC
The DNA here is from genome assembly GCA_029891385.1 of Erythroxylum novogranatense. Classification (NCBI taxonomy): domain Eukaryota; kingdom Viridiplantae; phylum Streptophyta; class Magnoliopsida; order Malpighiales; family Erythroxylaceae; genus Erythroxylum; species Erythroxylum novogranatense. The sequence goes on along the minus strand of CM057227.1, from coordinate 88,395,604 downwards.
TCGATCCGTTGACTCCTTTTGCTCCTACAAGAAAATAACAATTTGCAGATCAATTGTCCTCATGAAAATAATAGAGAAATTAATACTGATCATGACAATTTACCAACAAATTGTGAATTAAAAGAGCTCATTGTGAGGAACCAATTTAAGTATAAAAAATCATCAATTAAGAGTCAACAAATGCATAAACAAATATGAAATTGTAGCCAATGTATAATATAAACTTGGCTCAATCAAATTCCCCCACACTTAGACCTTTGTACTCCTGGACAAAGTTTACCAGAGTCAAAAAGAATACAAGAGGAAAAGAAAATATCCGCCATGCTCAAAACAATAAAATGAAATTGACGCAAGTTACTTCCTCAGAATTCAACCACAGCAAAATGAAATAGTGCTACTAAAATAAACATCGAAAAAATTCAAGTACAAGAGATTGAACATAAGAGATAGCACTCAAGATATAGTGTTTTCGCTCAGCTCACTTGTGTCTAAGGATATTTTTCTCTCAATCTACTTAATCAATCTCCTACCATAAGCTTGTGTTAATTCTATTTCTCCACCACAAGAACTATCATTCTGAAGATCAAGAGGACTTTAAGGTAATGTATGGAAGGCTAATTGAAATGGATGAATGGAAAGAAAGAAAATATGAGAAAATGCACTAAACGAATAATTGATGTAAACAGTAGAATTCAAACTACACAATTGCATAAACAGAATGCAATATTATTTTCTTGTTCTTTTGCTTTTTTATATATAACATTTTGGAGATATTGTCCTCTGTCTGGACACATTTTTTTTGACATATTTATTTGTTTCTGACATAGTCAAAATAACTGATGACATAATAAAGATGTGCATGCAAATGCTCATAACAGATGGCTCAAAAGGGCTAGCAAGGATAAATGTGTAGTGGACGGTGTTTAGGAAAATAGGTTGAGAAAGGAACGTCTCTATCACATCAACAAAAATCCAGTCCATTAAGCTTCAAGTAAGAATTGAGACAAGTTCTAGAATAGAATGAAATAAGTAGATACACACAAGGATAGAAGAAAAATTACGGCTCAAATATCCTTCCATAAGGGTATAATCTCCATGTACAATCTCAAGTCTCAAAAACTCACAATGCCACTTTGTTAGCATGCTTCCATTCACTTTGAATTGAGAACATTGAAAGCAAGATTTTGTCAAGGTCAATTATCATTAAAAGGATGGAAGGTGTTTTCAAAAACCTCAAGCATAATTCTGAAACTAGTAAAAGCTTTGAAAACAAAAACCACAAAAGTCCAGTGCGAGAGAAATTTGAAATGAGTGGAAGAATTAAGCACAGAATCATTCATGCATGAGTATGCGTCGCGATGTGTAGAAGCATACGCCGAGACGTGCGGACGTCGCGACGTGTCAAGGGTGACGTCGCGATGTATACGCAATCAAAGACGCGTCACGACGACGATGGACACTCGTCGCGCGAAGGAATGCGTAATGACGTAAACAATGTAAAATCCACCAAATTATCCACGGAATGCATCAATTGGCCAAAAATTCATACTATCCTCAATGAAACATATGATCAACAGTCGTGAAATGTGAAAAATAAATGGGAAAACAACTCCCCCACACTTGAAGCACACATTGTCCTCAATGAAAATGGAAAAGAAGCTCAAATGCCTAGAAACTCATTAAGGGACAGAAAGGATGATAGGAAAATGAAAAGAAAACAAATGAAGCTATATATCTAAGGGCTACAAAAAGTAAGTGCAAAACACAAAAAGTAAAGAAACAAGCAGAGGAGACAGAAAAACCTGATATTCACGGTAATTTCTGGTTCTCATAATAGAGCTTCAAAAGATGGCCATTGACCTTGAGTCGGGATCCAGTTGCCTCATGTAAAAGCTCTACCATACCAAAGTTGTGCACCTTTGTGACCAAGTACGGTCCCTCCCAACGAGTATTGAAAGTCCCATGTTTGAAGGTGAAGCGAGCTTTGAATAACAGGACTTTATCTCCCTCTTTGAAACTTTTTCTCAAAATGATCTTGTCATGCATCAATTTGGATTTTTCTTTGTAGATTCGTGCATGCTCATATGCCTCTAACCTTAATTCCTCGAGCTCTTGAAGTTGTAACTTCCTCTCCATTCCAGAAGATTCCAAATCCATATTGCATCGTTTGATTGCCCAATATGCTTTGTGCTCCAATTTACTGTAAATGGCAAGCCTTTCCATAAATCGACGGTAAGGGACATACCTATTGGAGATTTATACGCAGTCCGATATGCCCAAAGTGCTTCCTCGAGGCGAAGGCTCCAATCCTTCTTGGATGGCTTTACTATTTTCTCCAAAATGTGCTTTACCTCTCTGTTGGAAACTTCGGCTTGTCCATTAGTTTGCGGGTGATACGCAGTGGAGATTTTGTGAGTGACCCCAAATTTCAAAAATAAGTTATCAATGACTCTATTACAAAAATGGGTTCCCCTATCACTCACTACAGCTCTCGATATACCAAATCAACAAAAAATGTTGGACTTAAGAAACTTAGACACGGCTTGAGCATCATCTTTTCTAGTGGGGATGGCCTCTATCCATTTTGACACATAATCCACAGCCAAAAGGATATACACAAATCCAAAAGAGGGGGGAAATGGACCCATGAAATCAATTCCCCAAACATCAAAGATTTCACAAAATAAGAGAGGTTGTTGTGGCATTTCATGTCGTTTTCCTAATCCTCCAAAACGTTGACATTTATCACATGACCGACAAAATTAAATGAATCCTTAAAAGGGTAGGCCAATAGAAACCAGACTCGAGGATCTTCCTAGATGTTTTTCTCGATCGAAATGCCCACCACAAACCATTGAATGACAAGTCGAGATTATATCATCATGTTCTTCATGAGGAACACATCTTCGATCACTTGTCACCGACATTCTCCACGTAAAAGGGCATCCCAAATGTAATGTCTAGCTTCACTCTTAAGCTTCGAGTTTGTGCTCGAGACATAAAAGGAGGAGTCGGTCAGATATTAGGTAGTTAACAATATGAGCATACCAAGGTTCTTTAACAATTGAAGCACATAGACCGAATCAGAAATGAATCATGTAAGGTCATAAGAATCCACACCTCGTGTGTCATTGGGTAGCTCGCTCAAATGATCACCACGTGGTTTCTTTGCTCCCGCACGATCCTTAATCTCGATATCAAATTCTTCGAGCAACAATGCCCACCGATCAACCTAGGCTTGGATTGTGGTTTCTTGAGGAGATACCCAACAATTGCATGATCAAGAAAATGGTCACATGTGAGTTTAACAGATATTGCCTAAATTTTCTAAACCAAAACTCGCAAATGCTCTTTTTCGTTGGTTGTATAATTGATCGAATGGATCCAGTGTCTTCGAGGCGTATGCAATAACTCTTGGCAATCTCTCTCTCGTTGACCCAAAGATTGCCCTACAAAGACAATTAGATGCATCACATGAAAGCTCAAAAGGTAAATTCCAATCAGAGCAACTAGAATAGGTGGAGAAATGAGTTTGATTTCAGCATATTGAAAGCACTCTTGCAAGAATTATCAAAGTCAAACTTTTCATCTTTTGCAAAAGCTTGGAAAGAGGTAACGCAATTTTGCTGAAATCCTTAATGAAGCACTGTAAAATCCTCGCATGACCCAAAATGAACGATGTCACTTAATACAAGTAGGTAAGGCAAAGAAGATATAACCTCAATCTTAGCTTTATCCACCTCAATCCCTTGCGAGAAATTAAATGACCAAGCACAATACCTTCATCGACCATGAAATGACATTTCAAAGTTCAAAATCAAATTCTTTTCAATGCATCTTTGCAAAACTTTTTCAAGGCTGGACAAACAAGCATCAAATGAACCACCATAGACTGTGAAATCATCCATAAATACTTCCATACATTCCTCTAAAAATTCACATAATACAGCCATCACACAACGCTGAAAAGTTCTTGGGGCATTACACAAACCAAAAGGCATCCTTCGATATGCGAAGGTGCCAAAAGGACATGTAAATGTGGTCTTGTCCTCGTCCTCCGTGCAATGGGTACCGAAAGTATCCGAAAAACCATCCAAGAAACAATAATGTGATTTCCGCAAGCCTTCGAGCATTTGATCAATAAAGGAAGAGGAAATGGTCTTTTCGTGGCATCATTTAATCTTCTATAATCTATGCACACACGCCACTTAATTTTGCACTCTAGTAGGAATAAGCTCATCCTAACATTTTTACCATCGTTATCCCACTCTTTTAGGTACTACATGAATTCGACTAACCCGCCACTATCGTAAATAGGATATATTATCCCTGCACTCAACAACTTCGTGATTTCCTTTTTTACAACATCTAAGATGAGTGGGTTAAGTCTTCTTTGAGGTTGCCTCACCGATTTTGACCCCTCACTCAACAGGATCCGGTGTGTGCAAATGGCTGGGCTAATACCTGGTATATCTGCTAATGTCCACCCTATAGCTCTCTTGTGTTTCCTCAAAACATTCATGAGTCTCTCTTCATCAGTGTCGGGCAAGGTACTAGCAATTATTACAGGTAATCGCTCATTAGACTCAAGAAAGACATACTTTAAGGTTGGAGGGAGAGGCTTGAGCTCAAGCTCATGAGGTTTCATAACAGAAGGAGTTAATTTATGAAGTTCAAGAGAAAAGAGATTACCCTCGCTCTTCGGAATTGAGTTCGCCTTGTAGGTGGTCGTGGCTAATCCTTCGCTTCCTCAAACATGAACAAAAGACCTTTTCCAAGATCAAGTGAATGTAATCCAGAATTCAAAGAATCTTTTTGTGACTCATATTCTTGGCAAGCATTTTTTCGACTAAGTCAATCATGTTTACACCCAAAAGTGAATAATCCTCATGTGGGTGCTTCATTGCCTCATACATATTAAAGCTCACCTGTTGGTCTCCCACCTCCATGGTGATCTTACCTTCTGTCATACTGATCATTGTGCCTGCTGTTCGCAAAAATGGTCGTCCGAGAATTAAGAAAGTATCCTGCACAACTTCAGAAGACATATCAAGCATATAAAAATCTGCAGGAAATACTAAACCCTTAACCTGGACCAATATGTCCTCAATGATACCGACTAGATGCCTAAATGATCTGTCGGCCAATTGTAAAACTACAGATGTAGCTTTTATACTTTTCACTCCTAAGGCCTCATAGACTGATTTAGGCATCACATTGATAGCAGCCCCTAAATCTAATAATGCACGTCCTATAGTCACCTTTCCTATAACACAAGGAATAGTGAACGATCCAGGATCCTGACACTTAACTGGAATTTGGGGCTTGAACAATGCAGACACATTGAGCTTACTCGACTCTCTCGCTCGCCTAAACTTCCTCTTATTCGCACACAAGTCCTTTAAATACTTGGCATAGGCCGAACTCTCTTTACTAGATCAAGCAAAGGCACATTCACTTCCAATTTCCCAAACAGATCAATGATTTCTTTCTCATGTTGTTTTCATTTAGCGCTTGCTCATCAAATAAGAATTTGGAAAAGGAGGTCTTGAATACTTACCTCCTTACCTTTGCCCGCTTGCTGGCTTGACTCTGACTTCGCTTTTCATTGAACTTTCTCAAGTAGTTCCCTTTTCCTTGAAGCTTCTTGTCTCTCTCTCGTAAGTTCTTCTTCCTCACACTTTTCGATCTCTTAATCTTATCCTGGTGGAGGTAATCGCTCACTCTCAATCTCATCCTCACATGGCTCTTCATCATCTTGAGGCTTAAACCTCACTTGCTTCCCACTCCTGAGGGCAATGGCATTCAGACTCTTCGGGTTCATCACGGTATTGGAAGGAATGGTCCCACTGCTTTTTGCCTGATTCTCACTCATATTGTTAGACAACTGAGTGACATAGGAATTGATGTTCTCCGCCTTGGTCTCCCATTGTTCCATTCTCTTCTCCAAGGCATTGAACCTGGCAGCAGTCTTTGAGGAATCTTGTTGAATCAAAGAAGCAATAGCATTAAACTGGTTAGCATTGAAATCCCTCTCTTCCTTCATCAAGGTCATCATCTTGTGGAGCAACCGATTGGTATCCTCCTTGGTGGGACTACGGGTGGCTTTGTTGATTAGGAACTGCTAGTGGAAGTGCCGCCTCCCTTGTGAAAATCTGTAGGTGCCTGTTCTCCTCATTCCTCCAATCAATCTAGGATTAGCCTTCCATCCTTCATTGTATGTGTTGGAGTATGGGTCCCATTTCGATTCGCCGCTTTGATACATTGTCAAACTTCCTCATAACGCCCCGGCAAACACTGAAATATGCATTACCGACCCACAATTTTCACAACTAGGTGCGGTAAGCTCTGTTGAAGTAGTAGAACGATGCCCATTCAAATTTTTCAGCTCGGCCGTGATGCAAGACAATTGTGATTTTATCCGATTTTCCAAAGAATCTACTTTCGATTCTAGGCTTTCCATTCTTTTAGCTTGAGAGTCAAGGCTCCCAACTCATCACTCCTCTTTGATCTCGACATTGTCTGCTGATGGTTTAAAGCCATCTTCTTAATCGATCCCATGCTTCCAAGGTCAAGGTCAATCGAGAGCCTCAGATGCAAAGATCTAACATACCCTTCTCCCGACTCTTCAACCCATCATAAAAGTATTGCACCAATTGTTCATCAGAATTTGATGATGGGGCATCTGGACAAAAGATCTGGAAGCGGTTCCAGTAGTCATACAGTGACTCATCATAATCCTGGCAGGCTGAATAAATTTCCTTCCTCATGGAAGATGTCCTGGAAGCTGGAAAGTATTTCTCCAAAAAGGCCTTCCTCAGATTGGCCCAGTTATGGTAAGCATTAGCCACATGCCTAGGAAGACTCATATACCACTCTCTTGCTTTCCCTTCCAAGGACAAGTGAAACACCTTCCGAGCACTTGATCCAAGGTAGCTCCCACGGCTTCATACTCGCGGATCATTGTCAAAGCTCAGAGGTGCATATATGGATCCTCTCCTGCCAAGCCATGAAATTTAGGAAGAGAATTAATCAACAAGCCTTTAATCTCAAAATTAACATCAAAATTAGGGCAAGCAGCAGTAAATGGATCATAATGCACATCAGATGTTGTTGCTTCCCTAATTGTCCTACGTCGCTGGTTCTCATTGTTTTCTCCCACTCTCTGATTCTCACCATTTCCTCCATTAGTCCCGTTTCTAGGTTGGTGAACAGGAAAATCAGGATTGGGGAAGATGTTTGGGTTCTCATCCATATTCTCACTATCTCTCTCAATTACTCTCCTTCTCTCTTGTTCTTTCCTCTCTTTTCTAAGTCTCCTCAAATGTCTCTCAACTTCGGATGGAACCGAACAAGTCTACCTCTCCGGCATGCACCAAAAATCAATCCTCAAATGAAGAATGCAAGAATAAAGTTTTCTCACAATACACAAAATCGATAAAAGTGAAATGCGATGAATGCGAGTGTATGAGTGTATGAGTGTGTATGTGTGAAAGATGTGCAAAGTAAGAGACAAAATCAAAGTGTGAGTATGCTTATGCAAAAGGAAATGAAACCTATACTATGAACAAGTGTGAAAATCAAACTATACTAAATGCAAGCAAAAACAATGATTCCTATTATCAACGACAAGTTAAAAGAATGACAATGGCTATCCGATGGTAAACCAATTTCTTGGTTCCCCGGCAACGGCGCCAATTTGATCGCGGCTTTGTCGATGCGATCTTGCGATCGATCCTTGGAAACTGATCAAATATAATAAATTCCAAGATTGTGGTATAGGTTGCAATCCTCGAGTCGTCTCACTTAATTGGAACCAAATAAAAATGGTCTAAACTAGCCTAAATGTCAAAAATTGCAATTGAAGTTGATAAACGGGGGTTTGGTATTTTGGTCAAAACCGATAAAGTAATCAAAATCGAACAAAAAGTATAAAGGAATATTTTTGGGATTTTTGAAATAATGCAATAAACAAAGAATCGATAAAATCAAATTGATAAAATCCTCTTGAAAATGAGGCTCAGCTATCACAGCCATAAATGATTTTAGGATAAAATCCACTAAGTTTCAAAGATCAACCCTAAAGGACTCTTTAGGTCCAAAGATTTAATTAATGAACTCCATCATTTAAATCTTTGTTAAAAACCTTAGTGTGAAAATAGACAAGCAATTGCAATTGGTCAATTGAATAAAACACAACAATCTCAATCAAACACAACTAGGCAGATTGAAGACCGTAAATACAATATCCAATCACATATATGAAACTTCATATATTATGCACCAAGATGTTCTACAAATTACTTTGTCCAAATCCAACATAGTTATCAGCACACGGTTAAACTATAACAATGCTAATCTAAATATATCGATGCAATCCTCTAACTCAGAAGTCACACAAATATAAATAGACTTCAGATACTATGTGATTACTCCCCTTCTAAGCTTCAGTGAACTCAAGCCATTGCTACATCTTCAAGAGGAAGGTTGGCTTAGCTACGCATGACTGTAATCGATCCCTCAGCTACGGAAGGTTGGATGATACTCATTTTAGCAGAAGATCCGAACGGTGGCGATGATGATGGGTGGAATCGAAGGAGATGAAAACATGATGACGATGGTGAAGAATGGTGTCGTCTCTTCTGCCCAAATGATCAGGGTCTACGCCTCAAGTGTCTGCGTGTGTCTCTGTGTGAAAATCTGCGTGTTTTGCCTCCCAGTCTCACCTCACAGATATCCCCCGTCCCCTCGACCTAAAAATAGCAAGTTTTATATGTTGGACACGGGTCGGTCGAAGCAAAGGAGACAGACTTTCCATATTAGGTCGGTATCCGCTCAGACGTCATGCGATTTAATAAAATAAATAAATCAAATTCGTCGAGACGTGTGCAATGGCTTGTTCGTCGCGACGTGCGGAAGTGATGTGCTTGTCGCGACGTGTGGAAGGACCGAGTGACTGTTGACTTCTTGATCCGTTGACTCCTTTTGCTCCTACAAGAAAATAACAATTTGCAGTATCAATTGTCCTCATGAAAATAATAGAGAAATTAATACCAGATCATGACAATTTACCAACAAATTGTGAATTAAAAGAGCTCATTGTGAGGAACCAATTTAAGTACAAAAAATCATCAATTAAGAGTCAACAAATGCATAAACAAACATGAAATTGCAGCCAATGTATAATATAAACTTGGCTCAATCAGTAACAGCTTAATAATTAAGAAATAAGCAAAAACGTTCTTTATTTCTCATTCTCAAAGCAACTTTTAGATTAATAAAAATCTTTCAAACTTATCAAGGCCAATTTACATTGATCAAAACACTTTCACTTCATTCAAAACTCCTTGTTTCAAAGTCAACATCACACTGATGAAAACTTTTACAATTTTATTTCAAACTTTTCACACATCAAGCTATCACTTAAGCACATATAAAGTGGTTCATCAATTTATCAAAAGCATTTACAAAACATCATAACATACAAAAACAACTTAAATAAGCATATCACATAATCACATATAAGATGGTTTGGGTGGATCCAAACAGGACGTACTACACATTTCCGCAGAGCGGTCATGTGTAGCCGTGAACACATGAGGGAGTCCGTGAGGAGCTCCATGGCCACTAGCGGGCAGCCGGGAGAAGGCTATATTTAGATAGGTGCACCTATCACACATAAGGGACCACCACAAACCCAAACAAACATGTATATCACATAATTCACACAATTCATTATCATTAGCCTCAAATGGCAAAATCACTTTCATATAATCGTTGAAATCATCCCTTTCGGATCTTTTTCTCTTGTCAAACCATTTCACAAATATTTTCACAAAGTCTTTACATTCAAAACATTTCATATAAATTTAAACTATCACAAATAACAATTCATTTAAAAATTGAGAAACCATAGGAAAGCATTATATGACATTTATCTCAAAGCAATTAAGTAGCTTATTAACTCAACTATTAAATTATCACCCACCTTAATTCCTTTAGCTAGGAGCTTGAACAATTGGCCTTTCTTCTTCCTCCAATTGCCTTAATTCACCTTCATCAAACACATCCAACACAAAAGAATCCCATATCAACATGAGATGTCAAAATTTGCCATTTCTAAGGACATTAAAGCATGGAAAGAACCTAACTAACCTTACTTATAAATATCCTAAGCCATTTATACCTAAATCCATCCATAAAACCAAAAGATTTCACTTTTCTCTTACTTTAAAGAGAGACCCACGAAATTGGGTTTTTGCTTCAAAGGATAACTAAAACTCTTTCTCTTCCCTTTTCTTCTTAAAGAAACTCTTCAATCTTCCTTTCTAAGGCATAAAAACCTAGGCTCCTTCTCTTCTTCTTCTTCTTCTTCTTCTTCTTCTTCTTGGCCGAAATTCACCTCTTTTCTCCTTCCTCTATGATAATTTCGTGTCTTCTTCTATAAGCCTTAGATAAGTTACCTCTTAAATTATAAAAACCCAAGCCGTAACTCCCAAAACTACGTAGTTTAAATAAAAACCTTCCTTTCCTTGCAACTTTTACTCCTTTCCCCTTATATAAACGATTCCTCCTTATCTTCCTCTTCTTTTTGTTTTAAATAAAACTTAAATGGATCAAATTAACCTCCCTTCAAAGCCTTAGACTTTACAAACATAAATGAACTTCCCAATTCGCCCTCAAGCCATTTTATTTCTTTCAATTTCTAACAACTAATTGAACTCTAATTTAAACATAATCCATCAATTAATTTCCATTTCTTAAGTGCTAAAACCTCAAAAATAAATTAGACAATACTTTAAAATAATTTAGACATGCTTAATTAAATAAAAAAAATTTCAGGGGCCAACAGAACTTATCAATGATGGTTCACCCATTGAGTTTGCAAAACTCACCAAAATTGCAACATTGTCTTTTCAGGACCGAGAGACAACTTTAGCTACTGAGAGGCTCCACTACCATGTAGATTGTGTTTCAACAAGAGCAGCCATGGCTCAAAGGTCGGTCAGCTGAGATTTTTGAATGGCTTAGATAGATTTGACATGTTTCCTCTTTTATGTAGTACATTTTTACTAGGTTTTGTTAATGTACGTGTGGAAAGGGTTGAAAGACACGATGTAGACTCTTAGTTTGAGAAATGAAATGAGGAAAAAGATGGTTTTAAAAATATTGTGAACTTCTATTGATGCTTAATAAGTGATTTATGATACGATGCCATGTGAAGTGAATGTAGTGAACGATCGTAGCTTACCTTTATTGTAGGATATGGTCAGAATGACCTCCGGGCGTCCCGGTGGGTACCCTGAGGGAAAGAGGCGCTACATTTTAAATAGAAAGAGATTTTAACTAATCAACGTATAATTAGTTGTTTACAATCTTGAGAAAGATAGTGGCATAATTGAGGATTTTTCAAGGTCTAATAAACTTTAGATTAAATTGATGTGAGATGTTTGAATTTCATGAGAAGTCGAAAGGGGATTCGAAATATGAGTATCATTATCTTCTTTGATTGTTTCTTAGCTCAATTTTTATTCTAGTTAATCAATTGTGCTGATTTGTTTTAGTTAATTATTTTAATCTTGAATTTGATTAATCATTATTGCCATAATTTTAGACTAGATAATAAAGAGATGGTTAGTGCTAGTAATTCTAGTATTCTTAGGATCAACTTATACCTACTAGTCCTAGCTACAGCTACACAATGTGTTTACGGTGAAAACAATCAATCACTTGTGTCTACAATCACAAGATGCCCATACCACTGTCTGTAATTTTAAGGTTCCATTATAAACCCAAATTGGTGTTTTTATTATATGCCTTATTGTTTGTTTTATATTTCCCCTAGTTACTATTTCTTGGAAAAGATAATAATAGAAGAATTAAAATTAGAATTTTTATTTTGGCTTTAATGATGGGTACAAATTATTGACATGACACTTCCATCCTCATGGAAACTTAAAACGTTCTCGTTATCATAACTAGTTTATTTAGAATTTCTCAACAGTTTTACTTAAAATTTTAACTTTTTGCACTATAGAGAAGGTAACATTACATACCATTTAAAGGAAGAGTTAACCTAGGACAAGTATGATTAGGCTAGAGATTTTTGTTGTAATCTAATATTTATATTTTGATATAAAGATTCACTTTGTTTCATACTTCATGTTGCATTATTATCCTTTCTTCTTAAAAGTTTAACCCTTTCCAGATAAAGATTAAAACTTAGATGTTATCATAGTTCTAACATTCAGTTATAAGCTAACATAGTTCTATTGGAGAGAAGCTATCGAGCAAAGCCAGATGGATGACAAAGGTTAATATGAAGGAAGACGAAGTCAGTAGACAGTTGTATGGAGTTCATGACCCATCGGAAAGGAAGACCTCGAGTCTGGTGCCGAAGGCGAGGGTCTTACATGCGATTCTGTTCAACTGCGTCTTACCTAGAGCGGGTTCAAGGCATTTGGTGACTACCTTGGATGAACAGTGCCTATTCTACCTGCTGAATCGCCATCCCATAGACTTACCATTTATGATTTTCTAGTATATGGTTAAGGGGATGAAGGATACTAACAGCTACCAGTACGGAATGTTGCTAACAAGGATTTTCAGGGAGTCTGAAGTCCTTGACAGAGGAAACATAATGAAGATATCTGTCAAGAGTTTTATCGACTCGGGTACTATAAAGAAAATGGGCTTGAAGAATCTGGACAGAGCAGAAGTAGATTCTGAGAATAAAGCTAGAACTGAGGGGGAGCGGAAACAGAAGAAGTCTCCCACAAAGAGTTCTAAATCTTAGGTTAGTACAAATATGCCCATTATTGAAAGAAGAAAATCATCTGAAGAACTTCTGAAAGAAAAGATGATTTCTCAAAAAGAAAGTAGCCAAGTTCGGATGACAGATGAAGGTGCTTTGAAGAGAAAAGGGGAGAAGCTTCTGAGTGATATTCCTAAGAAGGCGAAGAGATCACCCAGGATTCGAACATTGAGACAACAAGAAGAAAAGAGGTCCAGAGAATGAAGTCAGGCAGAAGTCTCTTAGACTCGCGCACCGAAGACTACGAGATCTCTAGTCTCGATGTTAAGTGAAGATTCAGCCAAACAGGCCAAGGAGACTGAGAGGAAAAGAAAGTTGGAGTCTGAGAAGCAGAAACCCCAATCTCAGAAAACACCGAGACTGACTAAGGTAGTGAAGAAGACTAAGGAAGTTAGTCAAAAGAAGAGTGTGCCTACTACTAAGGAAGTTAGTCAGAAGAAGGATACTCCCATTGTTGTTCAACAGGAGGAGCCAGTGGAGCTTAGCCTGGTTCAGACTACTCCTATCATTGTTCAACAGGAGGCAACAGCAGAACTCAGCTTGGTACAGGTTCAACATGAGGAGCCAGTGGAACTTGGTCTGATACAGACTATTCTCACTGATGTTCCACAAGAAGAATCAACAGAACTCAGTCTGATTCCATACAGCTACTTTGAATCATTGAGGAGAGACGATTTGGAGATCAGATTGATTGAAGTAGTTGACCCTGTGACTAAAAGGAATACTTCAATAATCATCAGGGATACACCGAGGAGGTTAGTGAAGCATACTTACAACCTATTCCTATAAATAGTGGGACATGGCATCTATTGAATAAAGATGAAAGGAATTTTTATAAAGCCTTGAGGTATGCTGCCACAAAGCCATACCCTTCAAAGATGATCAGTCATCCGCACACTATTTATCCAATTACAGAGGACACGGTTATAAAGGTTGTACCAGACCTTCAACCACGGAAACCCATGGATGTTAATAAGGGGAAGATGAAGTTATACCCAGAAGGGGTAATTGATGATCTGTCCGCAGATCAGATTACAGAAGAAGTGCGAAGAATAGATGAAGCATGCACTTCAAAGAAGATGATTACAGGAGCCAGTTGTAGTTTTACATAAAAGGATGAACACTGTCCAGTGGGGGGAAAGCTGACTAAAGGGACGTTTACTAAATCCCTTGTGCAGACAGTAGTGCGTATTAGGCCATTATCTAATACACTGTCCATTGAAGAAAAAGCCCTACCCATGCGAGGAAGACAAGTGCTAATGCTACCTGCTCCTTATGACTTAGACCTTCCTGAGCCCAACCTATCGGTTCAACCACCTACCCTTGAGATTTTTGAAGACTATGTTCCATCTTGAAACGCATATGTTACTACAATTGCATTTGTAGAACTCCCGAAGGATGATGATCAACCCACCTCGCCTTTTGACTTGCAAGCTAAGGTAATGCACCTACGAAGAGAAGTCAAAGAGTTGAAGGAGATGGTGAAAGAGTTGTTGAAGCATCATCGGCATTAATCATTTTTTATTATAACAAATAGGGGGAGAAGAAAATGGAAAGCAGAAATAAAAAGGAATGTACGAAGGAGATGAATTCTTCAAGAACAAAGAAAAAGATAGGGGGAGGAAAAGTCAACAGAAAATGTAGAAGTCAGACGAAGATAGTATGAAGATATGTTTTCTTATTTTTCAACTGTACATTTTTTTTCAGTTTTTCACCTTAATTGTATGATTATTTGCTATCATCAAAAAGGGGGAGATTGTTAAGTCAAAATGACTTTACATTTATGATTTTGATGACAAACAAATAATGAAGGCGTAAAAGGCATTTGATGAATGAAAAGCGATTTGAGAATAAAAAGGTATTTAAGTAGAAAAGGATTTGAGAATAAAATAGATGAAGAGAAAAACAGACGGAGAATGAAAAAAACAAACGGAAGTTGAAAAGCAGACAATAGTTGAAAAATAGACGAAAGATTGAAAAGAAAACGAAAGGAAATACGTATTTAAAGCCAAAAGCATTTGAGAATTAAAAGCGCATAAAGTTGAAAAATGACGGAAGAATAAAAAGTAGAAGTAGAAAAACAAAGGAGAATAAAAATGTAAGGAAGCTTAAAGGCAGACTATAGTTGAAAAATAGACGGAAGATTGAAAAACAGACGGAGATTAAAAAGCAGAAGGAAGCCAAAAGCAGACATAAGCAAAAGCAAACGGAAGCAAATCACGTCTAAATCGAGATTCAGTTCGAGTTAGTTACAGAATTCAACTGAATAACCGTTTCTTCAAGATTCAAGAAGCAATATTCAAGATTCAAGAAGCAAGATTCAAGAAGCAATTATAGACGAAGGCTATAAATATGAGTCGAATTCAAAGATTGCAAAGTTAGCTGATATACATTTATGTGAACGTTAAAAAGCTTACTTAAGAGTTTATTGTGCAAATAGCTAGAGCTATCTTACTGTAACAAAGCTCGAAATATCTTTTCAGAAGAAAGTAGTACGATAACCGCAGAGGCTAAGAGTAAAAGAATACTGAGTGTAAAGAGACCTGAAGAGGCTCAGAAAGAAAGAATACTTGTAGAATTGTTGAGAGATAGTGAAATCTCACAGAGACATCTGAGGACTGAACGTAGCCCACAGTTTGGGGTGAACCAGTATAAAAATTACTGTGTCAACTTCTCTCTATCCTTATCTCTCTTATCGTTCAAAGTTTCGTTTTTACTTAGTTTTCAAACAAGTTTTCAAAAATACGATTAACTTTGACTTACAGTAGTTCTTGTGAAAAGAACAAGTTTTTTCTTTGACAAAACGATTTTGAAGATTTTTCAAATAAGGGGAAATACACAATTCAACCCCCCTTTTTGTGCATTTATACATCGTATAATAAGCATTGTAATAACGTGTGATTCACTTCACAAAGGTCACCTGTAGAAAGAAGAGACCACTACTCTACCAAAGAGTTAAGAATATCTACCTTGGCGACCGACTCATAATCTGATGAATAATGCATGGCATCAAAGATATTGAAAAGAATGACCTCGCTATCAAACTCCATAGTCAACACCCCACTGTGTACATTGATTTTTGTTCGAGATGTCTTCAAGAATGACCTTCCTAACAAAATTGTTGAAGGGCTCGAAGAGCCCTCATCCTGTATATCTAACACATAAAAATTTGTAGAGAAAACAAGCTTGTTAACCTGCACCAAAACATCTTTGATAACCCCCTCAGGGTATGTGTTAGATCTATCAGCTAATTGAATGATAACACGAGTATCCTTCAATGCACTAAGATTAAGAGCTTTAAAAATATACAAAGGCACAACATTTATTGAAGCTCCTAAATCTAACATACATCTCTCATACCTCATGTTACTGATCTTACAAGGAATGGTAAAAATACCTGGATCCTTTCACTTAGGGGTAGCTTCCTTTGTAAGACTGCTAGCACATTGCCCCCCACACTAATCTTCTCAGCTTCCACTTATTGGTGCACAACTCCTTCAAAAATTTAGCATATCGTGGAACTTGCTTAATTGCTTCCAATAGAGGGATATTTACTTCCATTTTACGAAAGACCTCTAATATTTCCTTTTCCATCTCTTGTTGCCTATTCTTTGTTAACCTGCTTAGAAATGGAACATAAGGTAAATTATTGGCAATAGGGTGTGAAGTACTTACCTAAGGATGGTGATCCTCCTTCTTCTTTGTTAACTTAGCTTCTTCCTTGGCTGCATCTACTAAGGCAAAGGGAAATGCTTTTAGCTTGAGGTGCTCCAATAAGACGCCCACTGGCTTCATACCTGAGCATGCGATGTGGAACTCCTTCAAGAAATTGTTGGGATCGGTGATGTAGCCTGATCTTAGTAAGCTGGTGTCATAAAAACCTATAAAAGTAGGCAATGCACGTATCAGTTAGGTCTAATTTCAACTTTCGACACATTGTCTGAATAATTGATACAAAACATATTAGGTTTAAAAGAAGGAGTTGCAATCTTCTTTAAGGTGCGCGGATGAGGTTCCATAATCTCCTCTATTTCATTTAAACTCTCGTCGACTTCTTCTTCAAAGGATAAGGAACAACCACTCTTGGGAGGATTTGTATAGATTCCTTGCTCTCGCTGACGAAATCTGGTGCTACCTGCAATAGAAGAAAAAGAGAAAGGGTTAAATGGAGAAAGTAATGAACTTTATTTTCCTTAGCAAATTTGCTTAAATGAATACGTTTTGAGGAACTATGGGACATTCAAACTGATGGAAGAATGAAAAAAATCAACAAAAACAAAAATAAAAACAACATAAGAAACAATAATTAGCACACGCCGACTTACCAACAATAGCACTAAAATTTTGATAAATTGTCACTAACTACCAAATAATACATTCCTAACTATCAAACTGTGCAGGAAATGGTGAGCTAGGGTTGAACCATAGAGAGCTAGGATGCAAATGATATTTCAAATGTTGTAACAAAAGAAGAAAAATTACCCTGAATTGATGAAGACGAGAAAACTAATATGTAATGAATGTAACAAAAAAGACAAGCACAAAGCAAATTTAGAAAAATCTAATAACAATGGTAAGGAAGTGGGCTAGAGATATCTTTGGAATTCTGGGATGTTTATAGATCCTTGAATCTAAATAAAAGGTATTCTCATCATGATGTTAGACTATGGACTCGATTAAGCTCTTGAACCCTTAATTTCTCTTAAATAGGTAAAACTAATAACTCCAGAAATGCCCTCAATCTCCACTATAACCTAGAATAGGCTTTTTATGTTCAATAGCGAAGATGCATTAGGTACTAAGAAACAACTAACCTAGGCCACCTACTAATAAGCTCGGAAGGTGTAACCTAAAGATATGAGGATCCTAGATTAGTTGATTAAGTATCCTGACAAATTCAACTAACCTATTGTTACTCCCGGGAATCACTATAGACTATTACATATCACACGCTCAATCATAGCCTTCAAATTAGAACATTACCTAAAGGGTGATCAAGACTACAAACAATTCCTAATTCATGACATTTATCCAAAATCTCAAACCAACCTAGACCTACGAGTACCAATTCAAGACAAGTTCAACTCCATTCTCACAATTTCCATCCCTTCACCAATATAATATCTCCAAACCCCTAAGTAGTCTAGCCACATATGTTCATATCAAGCATAATTGATATTAAATAAACAAAACCGTAACATAATCATTAAACATTCAAATACCCAATAAATTCATATTTACAAAAATGCATAAATAAACTCAAACAACCAAGATTAAAACTGGAAAGTTGCAGGAATAAACATCTATTGATATATCGCAAAGGTTCATTATAAAATTCATAAGTTTCAACTATAAAATCCATCAAACATTCATTTTAAATATTCTAGCACATGTAAAAAAACGTGATTGACACTAAGAAAGTTCTAAACTAATGGAATGAATAGATTAAGACATACAAAAATAAAGCATTGAAAATGAAATAAACTAGGTAAGCATAAAGAAAATAACAAAAACTTCTCTACTCCTTCCTTCTCTCTTCTTGGAGTTTTCTATAAGTGCCAGATTGTGTGTAGCCTCCCTTTAGGCACCCCTCTCTTTCTTTATGTAGTATGTTCCATTTAGGGTAAAACCTAGGATTTTTCTCTACCTCCAAAGTCCAAAAAGCCCCAAAAAAATGTAAGTTCGGAAGGTTGTCTGCATCTATCTGATCATGCACTTTAGTGCACGATTGTGGCCAATTTATTTGCTCTTTGTCATGATTGTGGCTGACTCCCCACAATTGTGGCCTTATGCTCATGCTTCTGTCACGATCGTGGCCTTAGGTTGTTTCCCAGGTCTTCTCTGATTCTCCTCCGAATGCCCTTAATGGTTTCTCCTCCATGGATGGCTCTTCAAACTTTGTCAAACTTCTTCCTTTTAGCATATATTTTTTTCACTCCTGTATTCTATATGTAAACACAAGATGAACACAAATTGAGTATTTAAACACAACAATAGGATTGAAAAGACATTGAAATGCATAAGAAAATATAAGATGATTCAATCCTATCAAGCTACTATACACATTTAGGGATTATATGAATATGCTTTAAGTAATAATTGAAATAAAAAGCTTAATTAAGTAATTCAAAGTTTTAAGCTATAATTCCTAGTTTTACCATAAAACCAATTTTACTAATTATTTTCTCTTTTAATATAAATAAATATAGAAGAAAGGAAAGAAATTTGTATTAATTATGTTCTTTTTAATCATCACAACAATGTCCTAAAATGAGCTTTCAAATCTTTAGTCAAGAAATAAAAGCATTTTAAGTTAAAAGCAAAATGGTATATCTAATTTTATATACGATATATAACCAAAAAGGATAGCTAGATGTATAGACTAATTCACTTCTGAAGTGAATCACACGTTAATACAACACTTAGAAATACAGTAGAATGCACGAGAAGGGGGGTTGAATTGTGTATTTCCTTTTTAATATCTTTTCGAATTACTTGTTAGAAATAAAATTTTTCTGTAATCTTTATTAATCCTGATTGATCAAACTTTTCAATGCTAAGTATATGAATAGTAAGTAATGATCAACTTTGAGGTAAGATAAAGATAAAGAGTAAGAGTAGTAGACACGCGGATTTATCCTGGTTCACCCCAAACCGTGGGCTACGTCCAGTCCTCAGAGTTTCTTCTGAGATTTCACTATCTCTTCAAGCGTTACAGTATTCTTTCACAAGCCTCTTCAGGTCTCTATAACCAGATTCTTTCACACTTAGCCTCTGCAGTTATCTGCATAACTTTTCTTCTCGAAAATATTTGAACACTTTGTTACAGTAAGATAGCGCTCAGCTAATTTGCACTTGATTGCTTTTTCACTTTGTGTAATTTTTCTAACATCAGCCAGCTCTTCAGTTTTCGACTTCGACTTGTATTTATAGCCTTCGTCTCTAACTGCTTCTTTGATTCTTGAATCTTGAATCTTAAATCTTTAAAGAAACGGTTAATCAGTTGAGTTCTGTAACTAACTCGAACTGACTCTTGCATCTGTTTCTTTTTTGCGTCTGCGTCTGCGTCTGCTTTGCTTTTGCGTCTGCGTCTGCGTCTGCTTTGCTTTTGCGTCTGCGTCTGCGTCTGCTTTGCTTTTGTGTCTGCGTCTGCGTCTGACTTTTTTCAACTTCGTCTGTGTTTGACTTTTATCAACTTCGTCTGTGTCTGACTGTTTTCTTGCAACTTCGTCTGTCTCGGACTTCGTCTGTGTACGTCTGTGTCTGAGTTCGTCTGTGTCTGTTTTGTTTATCTTGTATATGATCTCTCTTTGTTATACATCAAAATCATTTTTATGTAAAGTCATTCTGACTTAACAATCTCCCCCTTTTTGAATATAACAAATTACATACAAGAAAAGAAAACAAAACAAAAATTTACAGATGTTGCAAAATAAATATAAAAAAAACTTATCTTCTTCTTTTCTTAAATCGCATTGTGGTCACACCTTCTTCATCGAACATCCTCTCCTCTTCGTTGATTATCTTCTTTTCCCTGCTCTCCCCTATTTGTTATAATCAAAATGATTTAACGATTACGCACTTCAAGAGTTCGCTATCATCTTTCTCGGATCATTCACCGCCTCCTTCATGTCATTGAGTTCACCACGTAATCATCGACTTCATCGGTGGATCAACCGACAAAGAGGCTTGATACGCTTCTCGCGATGGAGGAGCGAAAGGAATTGAAGTAGTGTAGGCATCGAGGATGGAGTGTAGTCTTCATTGATCTCAAAAGTCGGTGGGCTAATAAACGTTTCACTTCGTGAAGATCTAAATCAAACGGAATCGACAAAGATCAAGAATCGCCTTCCCCGCAGGGTAAGGCTTGTGCTTCTATAGACAATGTACTAGTCGAGGCCTAATACGAAGAACTGCGAACGAGGAACTCAGAATGTTCTGTTTTATATTTCCCCACTGATGTTGTTCCTCCGATTAGTGTAGCTGCAGCTCGCTTGATCTGGATTCTGTGCAGGAGTGCATGCTTCATCAATTTTCCGCACTTCTTCTGCAATTTGATCTGCGGACAGATCATCACTAGCATCATCTTCAGGATACAACTTTGCTTTTCCCCTTGTGAAATCTTTTGGAAATCTTGGTTGTATGTCTGGTGCAACCATGATTTCTGTGTTCTTTGTGACTGGGAAAATGGTACATGGATGGCAGGGACGATTTGTAGGATATGGCATTGTAGCAGCAAATCCCAAGGAGTCATAGAAGATCCTTTCGTCTTCTTTGAGTAACTGCCATGTGTTGTGATTAATCACCATAGGTTCCACTATAGCCACTATTTTCTTCACTGGTTGAACACCAATTGCAATAGCAGTCCTTTGTCTGGTAACAACTTCCACCATTTTGATTTTCAGCTTCTGTTTCCTCATAAATCTATGGTAGTTGTGTACCTTCAGACCTGGTCCAACATCCGAGTCTGAAACTGCTGTTGCTCCTTGATGTGCTGCAGTAGACGTCACCTGAACTGGACTTCCATCTTCTGGCTCCTTCTTTAGACCAAAAGGTGTTTCCAGTGTTGGTTCCTCTACTAGCTCCTTTTCTTGATCATTAGGTGTTTCCTTAACCGTGTTTTCTTCAACTGGTTCTTCTTGTTGAACCACAGGGGTTTCTGAATCGATATCGCTTCACTGCTTCTACTTGAACAAAGATCGTTGATGTCTTTCTGTTGACTAACGTCCTCAGCAGTTGAGATGTTCTTCTTTCGACTAACCTTCTTAGTCTTTTTCTCTGCTTCAGTTAGTTTCACTGATTTCTTTGCAGGAGATTTTCTTTTATCAGATGTTGCTTTTCTCTTCCTCTCAGTCTCTTTGGATTTTCTGGCCGTATCCTCTTCCAGAATAGAGACTAAGGATCTTGTGGCTTTGGGTGCACAAGATTTAGAAGTTTCTTCTCGCCTTTGTTCTCTGGCAATCTTCTCTTCCTGTTGCCTCAGAGTCCTGATTCTTGGAGATCTCTTAGCTTTCTTCACAACCTCGCTCAAGAGACTTTCTCCTTGTCTCTTTGGCGCACTTTGCTTTTCCCTCTGAGATTGGCTTTCTCCGAAAAGAGGACTCGCCATTTTCATGAGAGGTCTTCCTAGCACTCTCCTTAGTTGGCAAGAGGCGATTTGATACTTATCGGCGATTGAGAACTTGAGATAGGAGTCTTCTTCAATACGCGCTTCCCCTCAGTTCTTGGCTTCCTTGAAGAGTCGGCTTGGTCTCTTTCTACTATGTTCAGACCCATTCGCCGAATCGTATGTGCATCGATTTTGCTCTTCACAGAGCAGTTAAATTCGATACAAGTAGTGCATTTATCTTCGATTCCATAAAGATCCTCGTCAAAATCATACCATAAGGATAACTTGTAGTTTCCTTTAACCCTTAACCATATAGTGAAAGATTAAGAATGGTAGATCTATGGGATTTCTATTCGGAAGAAAGAATAGGCATTGTTCATCTAGAGTAGTCACCAAATGCCTTGAACCAACTCGGGAAGAATGCAATTAAACAGATTGCATGAAGAACCCGAGCCTTTGGAATCGATTTGATGTCTTCCTCTCCCGAAATCATTTGTGCCATAGAGCATCTCTTGACATCTTCTTCTTTCATTCCAACCGAGGACATCCATCCGGCCTTGGTAGACAGTTTTCACCAACCGATGGGCAATCATCACCTTCCTTATTAAATCCTTTGTGACAAGAATGATATTCTTTCCACAGAGGATACAATAGTGTCTTCTACTGACGAGCGTTCTTCCGTAACTCATATACCTCATCCAGATAGACAAGTTCTCGATCTCGAAAGAAGTTCTTCCAGCCAACTCTTGTGATCTCGGTTCTACATCCATGCCGTCACTCCTTAGTGACTCAAAGTCCACAAGTCTTCCATAAACCATGGTCGCTTCCATTGTATAGAGCAAAAATTATCTTTCGAGAACTTTTGAGTGAGAAGATTTTGAGAGAATTGGTAAAGCGAAATGAACCGTCGGGAGATGATGAAAAGATCGCTATAATCTCATCTTCGCCTACTTATAGGTTATGGACTGATGGGTTCTCGAATCATTAAGAACCTCGAGTTTATCGATTTTTCCTCCAAAATCTTCCTTGTGAGAAAAGTTACCACAGTAACTCTCAGATATAACGTCGTTAGTTTCTCACGTTATTTTAGCCTGACTGCTCATTTAGCATCACCATGTTAAGATTGCGTCTTATCTTCTGAAAACGTTCTTCACTTAGTGGTTTAGTGAAGATATCTGCCCATTGAAGTTCTGTTTCAACAAACTGTAGAATCACCACTTTCTTCTGAACATAATCTCTCAGGAAATGATGTCGACTTCTATATGCTTCACTATGGAATGTCAATTGATTTTTGATAGATTTATTCAGACCGGTGTTGTCGCAACAAATTGGAATCTCCTCCTTTTTTTGGTGAATAGTCTTCAAGTCGGTATTTGATCCACGCGTCGTGAGCAAAGAATCATGCGGCGCATATATATTCTACTTCAGCGGTTGATAGGGCAATTGAGCTTTGTCTCTTGCTTGACCAGGAGACAAGATTTCCTCCAAGAAAGTGACATCCTCCACTTGTGCTCTTCCTTTCAATTCTATCTCCAAGATAGTCCGCATCACAATATCCAATTAACTGAAATCTTTACCTTCTCAAACATTAAGAAAAGATCAAGAGTACTGCGAGATATCTCAAAATTCTTTTAACAAACAATAAGATGAGACTCTCTAGGATCGGCTTGAAATCTTGCACACAAGCATACACCTAATGAATATCGAGTCTACTTGTCAGAAGATACAAGAAAGAACCGATCATCCTCTATATAGGGTTTGATCCACCTTCTTACCAAGTTCGTCTTTCGACAAAAGATTTGAAGGATGCATCTTGAGTTGCCATAGGCTTCACATTATTCATGTCAAACTTATTCAGCAATTCTTTCACATACTTTTTTGATGAATGAAGATCTTTTCTTCGATGCCGCTTAACTTGTAACCCAAGAAAGAACTTTAATTCACCCATCATACTCATTTCAAATTCTCTTTCATTAGACTCTTAAACTTCAAGCACAACTTTTTGAAGTAGCACCAAATATGATATCATCAACGTAAATCAGCATTTAAGATAAAATCATTTTGAAAACCCTTCCTAAAGAGCGCCTTATCAACTTGACCTCTCTGAAACCATTTTCTATCAAGAAGGTACTCAGACGATCATACCAAGCTCTAGGAGCTTGCTTCAGGTCGTATAAGGCTTTGTGAAGTCTATAGACATAATCTGGGTTTTTAACATCTTAAAAGCCAGGTGGTTGTTTTACATACACTTCTTCGTCTATAAAGCCATTCAGAAATGCACTCTTTACGTCCATCTGAAACAACTTTATATCATGACAGATTGCATATGCTAACAAAATCCTTATAGCTTCAAGTCTTGCTACTGGAGCATATGTTTCATTGTAGTCTATTCCTTCTTGTTGATTGTAGCCTTGTGCTACTAATCTGGCCTTGTTACGACTCACTCTTCCTGATTCGTCTAACTTATTCTTAAAAATCCATCTGGTTCCTATAATGGATTTCTTAGGAGGTTTTGGAACTAAGGACCAGACGTTATTCCTCGTGAATTGATTCACTCTTCTTGCATGGCTAACACCCAAGCTTCGTCTTCAAGAGCTTCCTCAACCTTCTTAGGCTCTACTTCGAGATAAAAGCTACATTAGCTTCGTGCGAATCTGGACCTAGTCCTAACTCCTTTGAGGTCTCACCGATAATTAACTCTTCGGATGAGAACTTTGTACTTCCAATCTCGCCTTAGTTCTATAGTTTCGGAATATCTTCGCTTTGTTCTCATGAGTGTCCGACGAGGGAGTTTCTGAGGTATCATCTAAGTTCTTTGAAGGACCTTCATTCTCCATGTCATCTTCCTTATGGGGTTGAGAACTATCATCAAACTTAACATGGATCGCCTCTTCAACGGTCTTCAAATCAAGTTGTAAACTCGAAAAGCCTTAGACGATGATGAGTAGCCTAGAAAAATTCTGGATAGGTCTTGAATCGAATTTATCCAATGCTCTTTCAGATTCGTAATGGAACATTTGCACCCAAATGGATGAAAGTACGATATGCTTGGTCTTCTTCCATTCCATAACTCATAAGGAGTCTTCTTCAACATAGGTCGCAACAAGATCCTGTTCTGAATATAACATGTTGTATTCACAGCTTCTGCCCAGAAATACTTAGAAAGATTCGTCTCACATAGCATGGTCCTTGCCATTTCTTGAATCGTCCTATTCTTTCTTTCAACAACTCCATTTTGTTGAGGAGTTCTAGGGGCTGAGAAGTTGTGGGAAATTCCATTCTCTTCACGAATACTCTAAACTTCTCATTTTCAAACTCTCCACCATGATCACTCCGGATACTAGTAATGACATTCCTTTTCGCTCAGAACTTTCGGATAGAGTTCTAAAGCACTTAAAAGACTCGCCTTTGTGTGATAAGAATAATATCCAACAAAATCGAGTAAAGTCATCAACAATGACAAGTCCATATTTCTTTCTGCCAAGACTTAATGTCCTAGTAGGACCAAACAAATCCATATGTAACAGTTCTAAAGGTCTTGATGAGGTTACAAAATTTTTAGAAGGAAAAGAGGTTTTAACTTGTTTTCCTTTCAAGCAATTTTCACAAAAAAGTTCTTTGTCAAAACTTATTTTTGGCAAACCTCTTACTAAATCATGTTTTACTAATTTTGAAATATGTTTCAAAGAGACATGACCTAGCTTTTTATGCCAAATTAGTCTTTCTTCTTCAGAAGATAGAAAACATGAAATATTTTGATTTTGTAAAGGTTGTTTCTTCTCTTGGCAGAGAAAAGTATAGACCCATCTTTATTTCTGACTTCGCAAAGATTTTGATTGAATGTAATTGTGAAACCAGAATCACACAACTGACTCACACTAATCAAGTTATGCTTTAGACCATCAACAAGCAGTACATTATTTATGTATGCAAAGGAATCTTTACCTATTTTTTCGATTCCAATAATTTTGCCCTGCTGGTTGTCTCCAAAAGTTACTGATCCTCCCTTCTTATACTGAAGATCTAGGAACATAGACCTTCTTCCCGTCATGTATCGCGAGCATCCACTGTCTAAATACCAATGGTGCTTGCCGTATCTTCCAAGGAAGGATATCTGCAGGAGAAACTATTTTATTTCTTGGTACCCAAATTTTCTTGGGTCCTTTATGGTTAGTAGTATGCTTATGATATGATCTATAATGCATATTACTCGGACGTTGATTAAAATGTGTTATCCTATATCTTTATTTTTGAATGATTTGATTTGCTACTAGACCGAGTATTGTTTCTAGTAAACCCTAATCCAGTTTTATCACTCGGATGTCTACATTTTCCAAGTATTTCATTCATTTTTTGTACTTTTCGTGAAAGTAGCTAAATCGGTGATAAATTCTTAATCCTTAGCTTGTGATTAATTTCTTCCGATCTGCTCTACAATCTTTCTTTTATCTTCTAATTGTTTCTTTACACAACTATTTTCTCTCTATTATCTCAAGATGTTTAATATTTTCTACATACTTTTCTTTAACAACTTGTACTGCTTCGAATAGCATGAGAATCTTCTAACAATTCGAATAAGCATCATGCAAATTATCATAATCTGATTTTACCTCCTCATCACTATCTTCCTCACCATTAGGCAAATGTTTGCATGTTCGATGACTCGGAGCTCAGATTCGATTCAGATGAATCTAGGTCCTCCCATGTTGCCATCATGCTTTTCTTGCCTTCTACTCTTCTTGGGTTTCTTCTTGAGAGTAGGGCATTCGGACTTGTAGTGTCCAGTGGTTGCACTCGTAGCAAATGATAAAAGACTTCTCCGCTTAGCTTCATCTTTTCCATTCTTTACGAATGTCCGTTACCTCTGGGCTTCTTCTTCCACATACGTCTTATCTTTCTCGAAATGAAAGATAATTCGTCATCTTCATCACTTGACTTTGATTCTGATTGATTTGAGTTATCATCCTTTGATTCTTCAATCTTCAATGCTTTCGATGACTTCCTCCTTCTCGAGTCTTATGATTCTTCCGTCCGGCCTTGGTCTATTGACTTGTCTCGCTTAGGCTTGTCTTCGGTGTTGAGTTCTACTTCATGAATCTTTAGGATCCCAAAGAACTCATCTAGCTTCAACACGCCAAGTCTTTGGCTTCAGTATCGCTAAAGAACTTTAGGTCTCCATCTCTTAGGAAGACTTCTTAGGATCTTTCGAACATGGTCTTGGTTATTGTATGTCCTTCCAAGAGCTTTTAATCCATTGACAATTGTTTGAAATCTTCCAAACATTTGATCAATAGATTCTTCATCTTCCATCATGAAAAGTTCATATTGATGTACAAGAATACTTATCTTGGATTCCTTAACTTGACTTGTGCCTTCATGAGCAATGGACAATGTGTCCCACATCTCTTTTGCAAATGTCGCAACCATGCACTTTGTCGTACTCGCTCGCTTAGGGCACACGTTAAGAAAAATTTTGCCTTTGAATTCAGGTTGTATTCTTGCTTTTCGATCATCGTCCATCATTTCGTGGAATAGAACCGCCTTCTTCATCTACTGGTATATAGGTCCGTTTCTATTACGTCCCAAAGGTCTACATGTGTAGATTCGATGAATAACCGCATCCTATCTTTCCAGTAATGATAGTCTTCTCCGTTGAATTTGGAGGTCTAGTGGTGAGGCACCTTCAAATGATGTATACATGTGACTCGCCATTATCTTTAATCCACACTTCGCCAAAGTGATTCTTGGATACCGTGCTCGATACCAATTGAAGTGAATCACACGTTAATACAAAGACTTAGAAATACAAGAGAATGCACGAGAAGGGGTTGAATTGTGTATTCCCCTTTTTTAATATCTTTTTCAGAATTACTTGTTAGAAATAAAATTCTTTACAGAATCTTTATTAATCCTGATTGATCAAACTTTTCACTACTAAGTATATGAATAGTAAGTAATGATCAACTTTGAGGTAAGATAAAGATAAAGAGTAAGAGTAGTAGACACGCGGATTTATCCTGGTTCACCCCAAACCGTGGGCTACGTCCAGTCCTCAGAGTTTCTTCTGAGATTTCACTATCTCTTCAAGTGTTACAGTATTCTTTCACGAGCCTCTTCAGGTCTCTACAACCAGTATTCTTTCACACTTAGCCTCTGCAGGCTATCTGTACAACTTTTCTTCTTAGAAAAATATTTGAACACTTTGTTACAGTAAGATAGCGCTCAGCTAATTCGCACTTGATCGCTTTTTCACTTTGTGTAATTTTTCTAACATCAGCCAGCTCTTCAGTTTTCGACTTCGACTTGTATTTATAGCCTTCGTCTCTAACTGCTTCTTTGATTCTTGAATCTTGAATCTTGAATCTTTAATCTTTAAAGAAACGGTTAATCAGTTGAGTTCTGTAACTAACTCGAACTGACTCTTGCGTCTGTTTCTTTTCTGCGTCTGCTTTACTTTTGCGTCTGCGTCTGCGTCTGCTTTGCTTTTGCGTCTGCGTCTGCGTCTGCTTTGCT
Organism: Erythroxylum novogranatense; assembly: GCA_029891385.1. Classification (NCBI taxonomy): domain Eukaryota; kingdom Viridiplantae; phylum Streptophyta; class Magnoliopsida; order Malpighiales; family Erythroxylaceae; genus Erythroxylum; species Erythroxylum novogranatense. The sequence goes on along the minus strand of CM057227.1, from coordinate 88,367,168 downwards.
TTTGTTTCTGCGTCTGCGTCTGACTTTTTTCAACTTCGTCTGTGTTTGACTTTTATCAACTTTGCTCAGGTTCATTGTTTTCTTGCAACTTTGTGCATCTCGAACTTCGTCTCGTACGCGTCGATTAATACGAGTTTCGGTCTGCTTTTGTTTATCTTGTATATGATCTCTCTTTGTTATACATCAAAATCATTTTTATGTAAAGTCATTCTGACTTAACAACTTCTAATAGTAATACATGGTTTAAGTATTGTAGGAAAATATTTATCTTTTAAGTGCTAAAATTATTATTTATATGTAGATTTTCATAGTTAAGCAAGAATTTGGTCCAATCTACCAAGTCTAACCTAAAATATATAATATAATATATAAGATGATGTTTTAATAGACATGCTTTACATAACCAATCGTCCCCAAGTCTAGTCGAGATTTTTTGTCTTACTTATTACCATCACATAATAGCTTTTTATTAAGAAAATGGAATTGATGGATTCATTTTGAGAAAATGTTTCAGTATTATTATGTATGTTAATTATTCTTGAATGACTTATTTTTATTTGCCACTTATTCAGTTCCATTGATTTTTATAGATAAATTGATATAATTTCAAGTACTCTTAATAATTCAACCTCTTTAAGAAGATTTAATGATTTAGCTTAGGCTCATGCAAGATTAGTTTTTAGCGTGAATAATCATACTATTTGTTTATATTATAACAAACATTTGAAAGATGTGGGAATCACTTGGTTAAATAAGCATTTAGATGGGATCCAAGGTAATGTGGAGTCCTACAAGAAAGTTATTCATTATAAGAAATGGTAGATGAAATTCTTCTTAGAAAAGTATCATAATGAGAAAGAAAGAAGGTAGAGACTAAACTAAGAAATTGGTAATCGAAAATCTTTTTACAATGGTTGGGATGATAATGATAGTTTTGAAGGTAGTATTCTTACCAATAAGAAAGGATTGTTGTTGATATAAGGAAAAGAAAAAGACATATGTCTAACTTTTTTTCCTTAACCTATAATGCATTACAATCTATAAAAAAACAATTCATAATATAGATATGGCAATGGCTAGATGATTGTGAGATGTATATATGTCATTAAATGTTGCTCAATATTATTGTTACCAAACTATAGCGGATGTTATTGCCTCTTATGATCTAGGATATGAGGCTCCTTCAATTGATGACAAAAGAGGTAATCTTTTAAAAGTTCTTCTAGTGAAATAAAAAGGTTAGTTGAGAGAAAGAAGAATGACTTTAGTAACTTATGATGTTCAATCATGTATGACAATCGGAAAAATAAATGAGAGGATCACATTATCAATTTTTAAATTATTCTACTAAGGAAAAGTTGTTTTCAAAGTCTATTGATACATCTAGCCTTATAAGGAATGTTGATAGTCTATTAAAGATATTTGGTAAAGTTTTGAATAAAGGTATAACTAAAAATATTGTACAATTTATCACTAATAATGATGTTGTTTATAAAGCCGCTAGGAAGAGGTTGTAAAATAGGTATAATTCTTCCATTATACTCCTTGTGATGCACAATATATTATCTTGATGCTAAAAAATATAGGAGATATACACCTATCATTAGTGAAACTGTGCAGAAAGCTAGAAAAGAGACGAAGCTCGTTTATAATTATGCATATATTTTGAACTTGAAGAGAAAGGATTTCACTAATGGTAGGAATTTATATCGTCCTACCATTATAAGATTCACAACTAATTTCTTGTCTTTTAATGTTTTATTCGAATGAAAAATGAATTGAGGCAAATGTGTATAAGTGATAGGTGGTGTTGTATCTTAACATGTCAAGTTTAATGCTGAAATGAAAGTTTTTAGTATTATACTTGAATATGGTCCTAATGTTAGTTTGTCATATGATATTGTGAGCCTTTAGTGAGAGTACTTCATCTAGCTGAAAATAATGAGAAGGCAACATATGTTACTTTTATGATGCTATGGAGAGGGCAAAAAAGCAATCATGACTAATATTAAAAATAGGTCTCCCTTGTACACATCTTAACTTGCAGTGAACAATGAAAGGCTTGAAAGATAACTTTACTCTCTATTGTTTGTTATTAGGCATATTTTAATCTAAGTATCTATTTTAGACCATGTTTTACAAATAAATATAAAGTTTTATTAACTATCACAATAATTGTTTTGCATGAGATGATATAAGATCTCCTTAGCTCATAAAAGGAGGCATACAAGGATGTTTACGATGATTTTGGGATGTCTATTGTATTATGTCAGAGAGACAAACTTAATCTATGTATATATTTCTTCACTTTTGTTACTTGTTTAAAATTAATCATCACTTTATTTCATTTATAAGATTACTTTTATTGTCTTATAGTTGCTTGTAGGACCAATTCAAAAGTGGTATTTTATAATTATAAAAGTTTGTACTTCAAATTTTAGTCAATATGTAAGTGCAAATAGGTGTAAGAGGAATTATAACACATTTGAAATCATTCGTTTAAAAAGGAAATAGGTTTGAATACAACAAATTAAATAATTTGATATTTGTTAAACACAACTTGAAGTTTCGAGAGAAGTATATCATTATCATTATTAAGTTGAATATAATGTCTTAATAATTTTATTTTATTTGTTTACTAAGACTATTAATAGAATAAGTAGTTATATAAACCTCAATTACATTGATCATATCAATTTTTGTGGATTAGATTTTTAGAAATCGAATTAATTTAGAATATAACCTTGGATGAGAAACTATTAGTATGTCATTCCGTAAAATGAGCTTAAATGATAGTAATGATGAGATTTCTCTTAATGATAAAAATTGTACCAAATAAAAATTAGGACCAGTGCGATCCAAGCATATATGTAATGGAATAAAGTTTCATGTTTTCATTTTTCTTATTTCTTTTAATTTTATTTATTTATTATATATATTTATAAAAATCATATATGTAATATAAATATAAAATTTTAGTTGGAAGTATCCTTACTTTAGGTTTCACTTTTATTTTATTACATTTCTTGACATGGAGTCTTATTAATATACTTTTGGACTAATATTGTTCTTATTATATGATATTTTGACGTAACTAATTGTAATATTTTAAATATTTTATATTATTCCTGGTTTTATATTGAATTATATTTTTCTTTGTGATAATTATTTATATGTGAAAATTAATATTAATAAAATAAAGAGATTATTGTTATATGAAATTTATATTGTTATGATTTTTGAGATATATTGAAGTTAAAAGATTAAGACGTAATAAATTGAGAAGTGTTTTATAAATTTATAAAGTATCCATTATTGACCATTACTAGTATATTAAAACCAAATTTGATACTAAATTAGTACCGTTTTGGCGATATTGACGAGAAATCTCTTCAAAGATTGTCTTTTAAATTTGAAGTTTTAGCTACGTAACTTACGGCTCAGGGAAATCACAAGGAACAAGAAATAGCTCATCGTAACTTAAATATTGGACGTCTATTTTAATTGAAGAAATGTCACTTTAACCGCTGGCGATAGTATTCTATTGCTTCACACTCATCCCAACTCACCTTCACTTGTTCAACTAACTTTTCTTTATATCGGAAAACTTTCAACCATTGCTTTATAAGTGTTTACCACAAACTTATTAATTTATTTCTAAAAATAACCTCTATGTTAGGTAAAAATAAGATTACGTATTATCATAATTTTTCAGACTTCGTTTCACTTCAAAATTTTGGAATGAGTTTGATGATAATGATGAAGTATTAATTTAATAAAGTGCTAACTCTAATTTCCTAACATCTAAAATTATTCAATCAATCTAATATTTGATACTTCAAAGGACACAGCATCCATAAAAGCCATGGAGATGGCATATTCTTAAAATGAAATTCAGTAGCTTAGATGAATCTCTTCGTTGTTGGGTTGGGTAGGGTGTATTGCATTCTTTGCTGGAAAAAAATAAATACAACTGATTGTGGATTCCAGCAATTGCATGTGACACGTGTGCCATTCCCATTGCTGTGACCCCCAATTTGGATCCTAACAACCGGTCATACCAGTCCAAATCCTTGAAACAAAACATATGTATCTGGCTGTCATCCACACGAACGTTAAACTAAAATCAAAACCATCCGATTCTAACAAATCGGCTCTGTAATTCAGAAACCAACTCAGTTACTCTGATACTTCCCGTAACGGCCAAGTCACGGTGGAACAACACCATGCTACAAGACGCCACCACGTCGTTTCCACCAGGCTACGTTAAGTAACGAAAGAGTGAGACAAAAGCCACCGTCTTGTTCTGGCTGAACCGTAAATTGACATGAGAAACAGAAATTTGCAGCATATAAACAGATTCACTTTTTTTTTTAATAATGGAAGGCTACGATGGTTAGTGTAAGGTTGTGGAAGCTAGCTTGAAACAGAAATCTGTTTGCTAGGTTCTCCTTTTATTTACGGGTAACCTTGCACATTGGTATTCTCAATTTTCCAGCTTGCGCAGGAACCAAGGAGAAAGTTTAAAACTTTATTGGTGTTTGGTTTTGGGGTTTGTCGATGACTTTTCAGGAGGATGATTGTGGTTTGGTTCCAGCGTTGCGAATGAGTGCCGAGGGGGATGTTGGAAAAGGCGAATATGTGAAATTGGGGAATAATCATGAAGTAGAGGAGGGGTTTAATTGGGTTCAAGAAACGGAAGGGTCTAGTGTTTTCTGTTGGAGATGGAGAGGTTGTGTGGTATGGTATTGGATCAAATTGGCTTTGTTGTTCACTTGTTTGGGACTCTTGGCTGCAGTTTTTCTCAAATGGGTTGCCCCTTTTTTCATGGATAAGGTTGGTTTTGCTTGTTATTTCTATGATGTCTTTGTAGTTATACAATGTCATCTGTGATTTCAGCTTATTGGTTTTGATTCTCATTATGGTGCTGGGGATTTCTTATACGGGGTTTGGAAGCTCTCTTTGTTGTTTTCGCTACGAATTTCTATGGTTTTATGGGCTATTAGTGTGTACCTAATACTCCTTTGTTTTTAGTCTTTTTCCTTCTTTTTCTTGTTGGGTTCGTTCTGTTGTGCTTTTTTGGTTCCCTTTTCACGCTATTTCTTATATGATTATATTTGATTGAGGATCTTATTATTTTCTCCACTAATTCATATGTAGGACTAGCTTTGAAATGAGTCTAGATGTTTATTGGATTATGAGTATTATGAAACTGTTGATTTTATGCTTGAGAGTTGTTCTTTCATAAGGAAGATTATTTTTCTTTTGAGTCATAGCGTATAGTGCTTGAATGTGCATAATATCGGACCCTCATCCTTGGATGGGTGCGTGATTTTATTCTGAGTATCTTGCCAATCTGTAGACGGAAAAGATGTTAGCATTATTCATGCGTGGTGGCATCTGGGAGTTGGTTCTTAATTTAATTCGTGTTTTGGATTATGCTAGTGCTAAAGAAGCGTGGTTTCCTTGGAACTTGTCATGCGATATTTGAAGCTACTTGAGCATACTCTGCCTAACTATGGATAGGCCTTTGAAATCTTCCTTTTTATGAACTTGCAGAACATGGAGTTGATGCACTGATTATATAAACATGTTCTCTGTCTCTGGAGTACTTTTATTGTGAGAATATAATCTTCATTGCAAATTTCATGATTAGTACTAATAATGAGATTTCCAGTCACTGTATGCATGTTAAATGAGTGTGATATGTACCTTAATGAAAAACTGACAATCTTATATCCAGGTCAGTCATGATACAATGTACTTAATGGATATATTCTGTATGCTTTAGAGTTGCTGCAGCTATACTTACTAACTTTTCATCTGCTTTTTGTTAATTGTATGGTTCTTATGCTTAATTTGATACTTGGCTGGGTTTTTTTCTTTGTGGTACTTTCTTTATTTTGCACCTTGAAGGATCCCATGGTGGCATATGGTCCTTTGAAAATGTGATTAGAATTAATGTCCAAGGTACTGTGGAATTGAATGGCAACCATATTTTCTAAATAAACCTTTCCCTAATAAGCTTAGTAAGACTAATCTTAGATTGTGTTAGTAATATTCTGGACCAGAATATATGCTATTTACATTGCATGCTTACATAAGCATGTTCGCTATCTGACATATACAACTTCAGGAGATTATACCTATCATAAACTGGGAGACAGCAACATTTAGTACCCCAGTGCTGGCAGTTCTGCTCTTTGCAACAGTGGCTTTATTCCCTCTACTTCTTTTACCTTCTACACCTTCTATGTGGGCTGTTGGAATGACATTTGGTTACGGCATTGGATTTCTGTTAATTATATCAGCAGTTGCCGTGGGCATGTCACTTCCATTTTTTATTGGTTCCCTATTTCTTCACAAAATTCAAGTATGTACCCTGTTCCAAGATATTAGTGCGATTTGCACACCATTTTTCCTTCTATACTTTGAGACTTGAAGAGTTAATCAAACATCTTTGATACAGGGTTGGTTGGAAAAATATCCAAAGAAAGCTGCTATATTGAGAGCAGCTGGCGAAGGAAACTGGTTTCATCAGTTTCGAAGCGTGACTTTGATCAGGATTTCTCCATTCCCATATATTTTGTACAATTACTGTGCTGTGGCAACAAATGTCAAGTATGGTCCTTATATCTTGGGTTCATTGGTTGGAATGGTGCCAGATATTTTTCTTGCAATATATACGTAAGAGCTTTTTACCTTCCCCTTTCTCATGGATGTATCCTATTTTCCCCTTACATGTGTGTGGATCTGTCTTTGCTCCAAAACTTGCATTAATGAAGTTAAAATAAATTTTCAAGTGGAAGATTTCCTCTTAGGAAAATGATGAGGATGTAAACAAACTCAACCAGTTGTTAAGGTAAATACATGATGCAGGAAAATGGTACACAGAGGAAAACGGATTCATAAAATTCTCTCAATTTCTTTTCGCACGACTAGATGCATTGTATTCTTTCATATTCTGATTCTTTCGTTGTAGTTTTCCATCTCTTTTCCAGGTTGGTATTCCTGGATTATATTGCCCGTTTTTTCCACTTTCTTTTTTTGCTCTGTGAATTCTTTTCCTCATCTTACGTAAACGACAGCCTTTTCCAAAGTAAAAGCTAGCCTTTCTCCAAATTAAAAGCTAGCATTTTTCTATAATCCTTAGGAACATGTTCTTTCTTCCAAATGCAAGTCATTTATTTGCCAACATTTTGTTTTTCTCATCCCTACCCTCGCCTGTTACATAAGTTTAAGTGAGTTCTTTCGGTAGCTGTCCTTAAGAGTATGGGGTGGACTTTCATCGTTCAGAAGATGGTTTGTGGAGTAGATATTCATTTTGATCTTATTTTTCCCTTTTTGTTCTTTTCTGTTCTTCTCACGCAAGAAATTCTTCACTTAAGGTCCTGTGTTCTATTCATATGTTTACCTGTTTCCTGTTTTTTTTTTTTCTCTTTCCTTTGCAGCCCTGCTTTATTAGTTGTTCTCTGTCTTCTCCAAAGAAAATGTAGAACTGCAATGTTTTGTGTTTCTGTGTATATTGTCTTAATGGCTCTTGAGCTTGTATATTTCTTCCATTTATTGCAGCGGGATCCTTATACACGACTTGGCAGATGCTACTGATGACCACCATTCTCTTTCAGCTTCACAAATTATCTTCAATGTTATTGGTTTCTGTTGTAGTGTAGCTACCACGATTATCTTCACGGTATATTCGAAGAGGAAGCTAAGAGTATCACAGGGGGAACCATTATTGGCCTAGTCTCAGGTCTGGTTTGAATCAGTATTAATCTAAACCAGCGTGTTCACAATTGCATAACTGGTCATTGCACTGGTGGATGAGGTTAAATTTGTTCAAACCTTCATCCACGGGCGACTAATTGAAGGACAATGTCAATGATGCTACATAGACAACAAGGAACAGGAGAAAAATCTAACGCTGATACAAACAAGCTTTCTGATTTCTTTCATTTCAGCTAACTTTTCTTTACGCCTTCCTCAATTCTTATCTGTATATGATTGAAACGAAAGTCTCAAAAGATCAGGCAAAATTTGTTATTTAAGTGTGCATATGTAAAGTGTTGACTTATGTAGTTCATTGACGTAAATTATTGAAGTATGCGCCCTTCTACCAAGATTTCAGTTTGGTGTATATGAATTTCTTCATTGTACACTTTCAAAGAGAGGAGCAGATTTGTTAGACTGAACTTGTCCCTGCAAATTGTACGGAAACCTATTTATATGGGCGAGCCATTGCTTCCCCACCTTGTACAGATTGTCATGTAAGATGTTTCCTCCTTGCAGGAAACTTAAGGCTGAAAGATGTAAGCTTTACTGCTTCAGATATAATTTGCCTGAAGAATCAGAAATCTTGTTTTCTGATTTTGTTCCAAATATATTTGTACATTTTAGCAAACCAGACATCAATACGCCATGAGCTTGTAGCTCAATGGTATGCCCCTTCCCCCCCGGCTGTACACTGACTTGATTATGATTTAAGGTATGAACAATTTCAATATCTTGTTCATTTGTAACAAAATACTTTCTTTGTGGGGTCGTAAAAAAAAGCATGCTTTTTGAGAGAGATTATTTCACCAATCCAGAGTTTCAGGCATTTAACATATTCGTGAATAGAAATGTAAAGAAATTTTAATTTTATGTAACATAAATTTATTATTTTTAATAGGCATAAGAGTCCTGTTGTATTACTTGTTTGTCACATGACACATTAAGACATGGACGCTTAAATTTATTTGTCAATTTTATTTAAATATAAATTAAATAATTTGATTCCAACCTAATTAAACTTTTATTGTATTTTTATTAGATATTGTGAGTCTTATTATTTCACGTCGTACAATAAAACTACATGTTATATCAAAAAAAATTAATTTTCATAAGCCTTAATTTAATCTAATTAGTTTAATTTAACCTCATTAATTTAGTTAAACCTTAATTAAAAATTTTAACTCTTAATTATTCAAAATTCTCAATTTAATTTATCTATTTAATGCCACTTATTGTCTCTTTTTAATTTTTAGTTTTTACTCACGCTCCTTTTCCCACCAACTACAAACTACATTTTCTAGCAAAATAGAACCCGAAGCTATAAACCACTTCTGTATTATGATAAATTTGGAGCATCAAATCCGTGAAAACCTGTGTTTCTTTTCCTGTCTCGATCAATCTCTTCTGTTTACACTCTTTTAACCACATTTCTGCGATTGAAGTCCAATTCCTTAAATGTCTTCTTCATGGCCTCTAAAATCAAGCTATCTCAAGTATAGTAGAGCATCAAAAACCACAAAACATTCCTTTCATCTATAATAAGTCTCTTAATGCTTTTCTCACTCACTAATTTTCATCTTCTCCATTTGCTTTCTTTTCGTATTCTACAGATTCCACAACAATAATTCTTAAAATCACGGCTAAGGTTATGTCTTCAAACTGGCTTCTCATCTCTACAAGCACCTCATTTGAATTGTTTTTGTTCTAGCTCTTTCAATAATGTTCTCAACTCTGATTCTCACACAAATTTGAACATCTTCAACTGTTGGTTGGAAAGAAGTGTGGTTGGTCGAAAAAGGAATGAGAGGGGAAAGACGATGATATGAGAGGAAACAATGATTCACGAAAGTGTTGAAGTATAAGGTTTTTCGTTATATATTTCTCATTTAGAAGAAAGCCCTTAAATAGGCTCATATGCATGGATGTTGCAGAGATCCTATATTAGAGGATTACATTTAAGGCATATCAATCATATTTCCTATAATACTGATAACTTATATAGGAAAATGTATTTCCTTCCATACAAATCACCTAAATCACACATCAACACTCCCCTTTAAGTTGGTACAAAAATATAGCCAAACTTGGATAGAGATTTATTATGAACTCCAGCTAGAACTGCATGGGTTAGAATGTCTGCTAGCGAACGAAAGGAATATCAACCAACTTTAAATTTAGAGCCTCTTTGATGAAGTGTCGGTCCACCTCAATGTGTTTAGTTCAATCATATTGAACTGGATTGTTACCTATTTCCCGGGCTGCTTGATTGTCAAAGTATAATAGCATAGGTTCCTTTAGCTTGAAACCTATTTTAGTAAGCAAGATTCTAAGCCATAAAAGTTCACATATCCCATGAGCTATGTCTCTGTATTCTACTTTTGCTAAAGACCTTGTTGTTATTTTTTTTTTTTTACTTCGCTATGTGACAAGATTTTCATAATGCGAAATGACCTTAGGTAAACCTTTGGTCTATGAAGTTTCTTGCCCAATCCACATCCGCAAATCCTTTCACTTCCATATGTCCATGTCTCTTGAAGGTCAAATCTTTTTCTAGAGCCCCCTTTAGGTAACTCAAAATCCTCATTATAACAACCATATGATCTTCACTTATAGCATGCATAAATTGACTTACCATACTAATGGCACAGACAATGTTTAGATGTGTATGTCACAAATAAATTAATCTCCCTACTAATCATTGGTATCTTTCCTTATTTGTTGGAACTTGATTGAGGTAAATGGCAACACAATGGTTCTAAACAATAGGAGTCTCTACTGGTTTACATTCTAGCATACCAGTTTCGTATAAGAGATCTAGTATATGCTTTCATTGTGATAGATATATACTATCCTTGGACCTTGCAACTTCAATCCCCAAAAAATACTTTAGGCCTCCTAAATCTTTCATTTCAAACTCAGAAGACAAGCATTCTTAAAGCCTTTTCATTTCGTTTGTGTCACCACCAGTCATAATCATATCATCTATATAGATAATAATTAATGTAACTCTGCCACTCTTGTGTTAGATTAATAGAGTGCGATCAGAGTTGCCTTGACCAATTCGTTTCATAGCATCTGTGAACCTCCCAAACCATGCCCTCAGTGATTTTTTCATACCATAAAATGCTTTCCGTAATCTACACGCTTTTCCACTGTACCGTGGAGTATCGAACCCAGGTGGGGGATGCATATATACTTCTCTTCCAAATCTCCATGAAAGAATACATTGTTCACATCAAATTGTTTCAAAGGTCAATTAAAATTTGCTACCAAGGATAAAAAAGACTCTTAACAGTGTTAGTTTTTGCAATCAAAGCAAAAGTTTCTCAATAGTCAATGCCGAATGACTAAGTATGCATGTTTGCTCGTACCTATCAATTGTCCCATCTTCTTTATGCTTGAGGGTGAATATCCATTTGCAACTCACTGGATTCTTTCCTGAAAGGAGAGGTAAAATATTCCATGTGCCATTTTTTATAGTGCATCCGTTTTAGTTCGCATTGCCTCTGCCCATTTTGGGTTATTTAGAGTTTCATAAACTTTTGTAGGTATTTTTATGTTCTCCATCTCATTCCCAAATGCTTGTTGTTGTGGTGCCAGTTTATGTGTAGAGATATAGTTTGTAATTGCATACCTCACTTTTCCATCAGGAGAGTACCTGGTTTGCCTCGATTTTGTTTGGAAGGCAAAGAGTAAGATAAAGTAGGTAATAAAGGAGGAAAAACACTTTCAGGGGTACTTACCTCAAGAATATCCATGTGATCTCAAACGTATACTTGAGCAGAGAAAGGGGTTGCTTCGTCGTGGCTATCTTGTTGTTCACTTGATTCAACAGATATATACATTCAAGGTTCTATGTAATATTCAAATCAAGAATTCACCCGGGTCTTCATGTTGGTCTTGATTTTGAACTCCCCCTAAACCAGATAGCTAAGTAACTTGCAGAAGATCAATCCAGTTGTAGGCATCACATTGTAGCTCCCCCTGAGGACTAAAGGTGGATTGACCTGGATAGCAAAAAATATTTTGTTTCAAAGAAGGTCCCATTTATGCTAACATACATATGATGAGTTGAAGGATGGTAACACTTGTACCTCTTTTTATGGGAATGGAAACTGAGAAACACATAGCACTTTGTGCAAGTACCTAATTTGGTGCGTTGGTCTTTTCGCAGGTGAACGTATGTGACACATTCAAATACTCGAGGATCCAAGTGTAGAAAAGATGGAATCTGAACATGCTGATTAAATACCTATAGAGGAGAAGTTGCGGCATACATCTGTTTTTTTTTTCAATTGTACGGGGAGATTCCTTAGATGGACACATAATACAATGGGATTGCCGCACTTTTAGGGCATTGATCAGGGAAGACTCTTAGCGCAGCTCGCTCTGAGAAAAGTTGGTCTTAGCAAGGTGCAAGGTAATAGCAGATTATGGTCTACATCAGGTATATATATGGATGTACTTTCAATCTTTACGTATTTATTCTTTGTAACCTACATCACTATTATCATGTCACATATACATGTGGACCTACTGGAAACAACCTCTCTACATTGTAGGGGTAAGGCTGTGTACTATCAGGTCTCCCAAACCCTACTTCATTGCGGGACTTCAGGGTATGATGATGATGATGATATAGGATTGCAAAAGGAGAAAACTCGTGATGGAAATTGGTCCATGAGATAAACTGCATCCCAAAAACCATGTCAGTGTTACCTGAGGTAGTAGGAGAATCATTCAAGGATATACGATTGACTAAAGAGAGTAATTCACTCGTTTCAGTATGTACATTTTTTCCTATTGCCATAGCAACCAAACCAGGAACAGTATCTGTTGTATTGGCCAATCTTGCTTGGGCTGGACGTATGTTGTTTCGTGCTTTGTTTTGTTTTCATTTCATTCAGGATAGCTATTAATTTCAAAACAAGTATCTTCGGTATGACGATTACCATTTCAGTGACTACAATGCAATTTATCTTTTTCTGCTTCCTCAACAGCTCGAGGAATGTGATAGTTAGATTTGGTGGTTTTGGAGACCATTGCTATGGATAAACCTTCACCACTATTCCTTTTTCTGAACAGGGTAACTTGACGTTGAGCCTCTCATTGAACAATATTAAAGCATTCCTCAATACCTGGGACAAATTTCTTTCAAAGGATATCACTTCAAACACAATCAAACAGCTCGTCCAATCTATCAAGAAAGTTATATATTCAATATTTTTAATTTCTTCTTTTCTAGTTTGGAAATCTATGGTGCATACCATCCCAATTGGGTGTCACTTGTCAATTTCGTCCCATACACTACTAAGTTCAACATAATAAATGTTGACTAGATGTCCATGTTGCTCTGTCCTCGTGGCCTTACAATGTAATTCATAATATTGGGATTCATTAGCACCATTATAGAAAGTGTTGACTAGAGATTATTATCATTGATATCGTTATAATTACACCTATAATCTCTCCTATAATTGAGAGCTTTTATAGAGTTAATAGCTAGATTACTTCCCAAGTAGTCCTAAGAATTTTGTATATAAACCCTTGTTTTTATGTACACAATATAAGTAATATAAATTATCTTCAACATTCAACACATTCGACATGGTATCATAGCCCTATCTGATTTAGGGACTATTTTTTTGTTGTTCTTTGGCTAAGTGTGTACTCGCCCAAACAAGAGCGTGTTTTTCTTCTTACCACCCACCTAGATTGCTTCAGTTGTATGCAAGACCCAACATCAACCGCACCGCCACCTGCCGCCATAACCTCTCCACTGTCACCGTGCGTGAGCAACACGTGCCACCCTCCGGCCAATATTTCGTCTCAATTCTTTCTCCATAAAGGTCGTCGGCCTCTTTCCTCTCCTCTAGTGGTGTCAGACGTACCTTTTACCTTGTACCAGTACCTTTGCTTCCTTACCTCTCCTCAATGTATTTTATGTTTCTAGTCTGTCTGGTAATTTTTCTGCTGATACACTAGAAGCACATTTTTTTGAATAGCTTCTATTTACTCTATTGACATTTTATTGTTGATTGTCCTGAGTAATACTAAGATGGAAGGAAAGAAGGTAATTATGTCGAATTCGAATAATCCTTCACTTCAAATCAATCCCGTAAGACTTGATGGAACTAATTATCTTGCTTGGTCAAGATCCTGCTTGTTATTCATCAAAGCTAGAGGATTATATGGTTACATTAATGATAACAGTAAGAGACTCGATGTCAATAATTTTGTTTATAATCAATGGGAGTCTGAGAATTCTCTCGTCATGTCTTGGCTCATCAATTCAATGAAGTTGAAGATTGCTCGGACATATTTGCTACTTAACACAGCAGCAAAGATATGGAAAGCTACTTCTCTGACCTATTCTCAAATAGGTAATAAAGCTCAAATTTTTTATCTTCATAATAAATTACACAACACAAAGCAAAAAGATATGGCTGTATCATAGTATTTTGTGGAGTTATGTGAGTTGTGGCAGGAATTAGACTATTATTAGGACTTTTAAGCAGAATGCTCAAAAGACACTGCTAGATTCCAGAAAATGATAGAAGAAGATCAGGTATTTGATTTTTAACATGTCTTAACCCAAAGTATGAACATATACGAGGTACAATACTTGGAAAAGATCCTTTTCCTTCCATTCAGCTCGCATATTCTCTAATACAGTAAGAAAAAAATAGGCAAATTGTTATGCTACATACACCTATCATTGAAAAAGCAGGATTAATAGCAAGTTCTAATAAAAAGCTGAAACCTACAAATACCTCATCTAATAAGGATCACTTACACTATGATTACTGTGAAAAATCAAGACATACTCGAGAAACCTACTGGAAATTGCATAGAAGGCCTAATCAGAGTTGTGGAAAACGAGGTGGCTTAGTGGATAGGGGTCAAGTTCACTTGACTGATGAAGTGTCTGAAACATCGTTAGTTGGGAGATTATCCAATGAGGAACTTCAGGCCTTAAGATAGCTTCTCTCAAAAACAGACTATGCTTCCACAATTGGTGCATCAAACCTCGCCAAATCAGATATTGAGTACTACAATTCTAAAGATAATCATTGGATTATAGACTCTGGAGCTAACAGACATATGATAGGCTCTTAAAAGAAAATTTTAACATACTCTCATGGAAACAACAAGGATAATGTTATAATAGCATATGAGTCTTTTACTTCCGTATCTGGTACAAGTTCTGTTAACTTTACTTCCAATATTACCCTATCCTTAGTACTTCACGTACTCTATTTTCCTATTAATCTTCTCTCTGACAGTTCTATCACTAAGGACCTTAATTGCAAAGTTGAATTTTTTTCTTGACTATTGTGTGCTTCAGGACCTTCACACAGGGCAAAGAATTGGAACTGGTAGACTGCAGGATGGCTTATATGTCTTGGAAGAAGAGCTCCTAATAGCTGCACGTTAAGCATCTTTTGGAAATGATGTGATTAATAAGAAAATTCTACAATAGCATAAGTGGTTAGGGCATCCTTCGTTTTTTGTTCTAGCAAACTTTATCCAAACTTCTTAAAAAACTTATTTTAATTCTTTATTTTGTGAAGCATGTCAACTTGCGAAACATACTAGAAATTCTTATCATTTATCAAATAATAAGAGTTATGTTCCTTTTATGACCATTCACTCTAATGTTTGGGGTCCTACTCAAACTCCCTCTCTTTTTGGCCATAGATGGTTTGTGGCCTTTATTGATTGTTGCACATTGATGTGGGTTTATCTGATGAAAACCAAGAATGAAGTTTTTTCATGCTTCCAATCTTTTCACAAAATGATTTATACTCAACATGATGTTAGAGTTAAGATCTTACGGTCAGATAATGGAATAGAGCATATGGATGGAAAATTTCATGCTTATCTAGATTTTAATGAAATATTACATCAAACTAGTTGTGTCTACATTGTTGAACAAAAAGAAGTTGCGGAAAGGAAGAACAGACACAATCTGGAGGTTGCATGATCACTCATGTTTACAATGAATCTTCCAAAAGGATATTGGGGTGATGCAGTCCTTTCAGTCGACCTATCTTATCAACATAATGCCACTTTGAATTTTAGATTTTAAAATCCCTGTTGAACTATTACAAGGTACTAACTCTTATACTATACCTCCAAGAGTCTTTGGGTGTGTTTGCTTTATTCATGCTCAGAATGTTGGCAAGTTGGAGCTAAGAGCTTTGAAATGTGTGTTTGTTGGATATTCTCCCACACAAAAAGGATATAAGTGTTATCACCCCTTGTCTAAGAAATACATTGTAAGTATAAATGTCACTTTTCTAGAGTACGAGTCCTATTTCATCACATCTCCAACTCCTCTTCAAGGGGAGAATGAGATTGAAGACGAAGTGTTGCTTGACTCTAAAGATAATGTGATCTAAGAAGAACAATTCAGGGGGAGACAACTAGTTTGGTTCAAGAGGATCGAAGTCGGCGCTTAGATAGACCAGACTCAAAGACATACTCAAGGCAAGATAAGATAGAAAAAACCATCATGTAGTCTATGTCGATGCCATCCTCTTCCCTCAAAAATACTGGTAAGCTAGAATATGATTTATCTAATGATTTAGTTAAGCCAATTGCTCTTTGAAAAGGTGTTAGAAGTTGCACCAAGCACCCAATTTATAACTTTGTTACATATGACTCACTATCTCCTACCTATGGAGCCTTTATCTTGTCTGTTCATTCTGTGTCTATTCCACAGGATTGGAAAGAAGCAATGAAAATTGTCCAATAGAAAGAAGCTGTGATTGACGAAATGAAGGCCCTGGAAAAAAATGGGACTTAGGAACTTGCCACCGTTCCAAAAGGAACACAGACGGTTAGCTATAAATGGGTATTCACAGTGAAGCATAAGCCAGATGGATCCATTGAGAGGTACAAGGCGAGATTGGTGGGTAAAGGCTTTACTCAAACATATGGAATGGACTATCAAGAAACCTTTGCTCATATTACTAAGATGAATACAATCAGAGTTTTACTCTAGTGTGTAGCTAACTTAGATTGGGACTTATAGCAATTCGATGTTAAAAATGTATTTCTTCATGGGGATCTAGAGGAGGAGGTGTATATGGAGATTCCTCCAGGGTTTGAAGATGAGAAGACACAAGGGAAGGTTTGTAGGTTAAAAAAGGCCTTGTACGGGCTGAAACAATCACCACAAGCATGGTTTGAAAAATTCAATCGGGCAATGATATCCTTTGGTTATCAACAGAGTAATGTAGATCATACCTTATTTATCAAGCACTCCTAAGGTAAGATCACGCTTCTTATTATCTATATTGATGACATTATTATAACTGAAAATGATACATAAGAGATGGTTAGGCTGAAGAAACTTCTTACTCAAGAATTTGAAATTAAGGATATAGGAAAATTGTAATATTTCTTAGGAGTTGAAGTCGCTGGATCAAGAAGAAGAATCTTTGTCTCCCAGGGAAAATATGTCCTACACTTATTAAAAGGAATCGGTATGATGGGTTGTAAACCAACTAAATCTCCTATCGACAACAATCACAAACTACAAGCAGGAACAGGTACATCAGCAGACATGAGAAGATATTAGAGGTTAGTTGGGAGACTTATTTATCTTTCTCACATTAGGCCAGACATAGCATTTGCAGTTAATCTGGTAAGTCAATACATGCATGATCCACAAGAACCACACTTATAAGTTGTATTCCATATTTTGCACTATCTAAAGTCTGCTCTAGGAAAAGGTCTTATGTACACTAACAATGGTCATCTTAAGATAGAAGTATTTACAGATGTTGATTGGGCTAGATCTCTAGATGATAGGAGGTCAATCACTGGTTATTGTACGCTCATAGGAGGAAATCTAGTCACCTGGAGAAGCAAGAAACAGAATGTAATTGCTAGATCTAGTGCAGAAGCCGAATATAGAGATATGACTTAAGGTGTGTGCGAACTATTGTGGGTAAAGAAGCTGATGAATGAATTACAACTGACGGATGAAGGAAGTTCATCTCCCTACTATGATAACAAAGATGTCATTAGTATAGCTCACAATCCTATTAAACATAATAGAACAAAACATATAAAAATTGACCGACACTTCTTGAAGGAGAAACTTGTGAATGGCTCTCTGCAATTATTCCATGTGGCGTCAAATGAACAATTAGCAGATGTCTTTACCAAAGGACTCTACAACAAACAGTTTCATAATCTCATTTGCAAGTTGGGCATGTGCGATATCTATGCACCAACTTGAGGGAGAGTGTTGACCAGAGATTATTAGCATTGATATTATTATAATTACACCTATAATCTTTCCTATAATTGAGATATTTTGTTGGACCCCGATCTTTAAGTGAATTTCATAAATATAAAAAGTATGAAATAAGTAAGTTTGTATATGAAGTTTGTAATAGATGTGTTTATGTTTCAAGAAAATGGATAAGAAAAGGAATTGATAAATTATGATGACTTTGAGATTTAAATAGATTTGTATGGTTTATAAAAGTTAAAATGAATGAGAAGATTGAAAAGAATTATGAAAGTTGACTTTTGGATATAGAAAGTTTGACTTGAAGTTGACTTTTTGATTTAGGCTGAATTTGAGAAAATGATCTTCAGGAAACTTGTAGCTCCTGTTGAGAGCTTTCTGTCGCCATAAAGTCTGATATTTTTCGATATCGAGAGTGAAAGTTATGGTCAGTCAAAGTAAGGTTAGTTTACTTTGACTTTGAAAATGTGTTTAAGTGTAGTTTGTGTGTATGTTGTGCTTTGAGGTAAATCGCCAGATTGATGTAGTCTGAATTGGAGTGAATGGTCTACATGAAAGTTGTAGCTTATATTCCTAGTTTTTTTATCACCATAAAGTATGCAATTTTTTGATATCGGGGCTAGGAGTTATGATCGACTAAAATTTGGAAGTGGTCTAGGAAGAGATGATTAGGACAGAAACTTTGAGTGGGTTTTTGACTCCCTTAGAGGACAAATTGATTTTTTTGTCCTTCATGGAAGTTTTAGAGTTTCCTTTGAGCTATCTTTTGATACCAAATTTGTCAAATTTGGAGTTCGGGATCAAGAGTTATGAATTTTGGAGATTTCGGTTCTTTGTATACCATTTTGACTCCTTCTGTTTTTATTATTTCGTTCCCAATCCGACTCTTTTTTAATCTTTTGCTTATAATTTCTCCGTCCGACATCCGATTGACATAGTTTTCAAAGTGTTAGATTTCTAAGACAATTTTCTACATTCTCAGGGGAAATTTTTATTTTTATGAGATTAAATTAAGGATGATTAATTTTATCAAAGTGGATTGGAAAATTTTCTAAACATGGTTCAGTCTTTTGTGAAATTCGGGATCTGTAGAGATTCGATTGAACTGACTCTTGAGGCAAAATAAAATTGAGTCATGGGGCTACAAATTATATGAAGAAATGAAATTTCAATTTAGCCCCTAAGACTTTCAATTTCTGAATTGAAGTTTGGATTAGTGTGCAGTCATGGATTAGGAATATCTGAAAGTAATTCCGCTATAACTTTTGCTCTGGTAATCCAAATGAGGTGATTCTTGCTTTGGATGAAACTAGATAAATAGAGATATAATTGTTATGAAGGACTAGAGTTTAATTTTGTGCTTAATAATGCCAATTTTTGGATGGAAATAACGTGCTGGAAAATGATTTAACATAAGACATGTCCAAACTGTTTGAAGCATAACTTTTGGTGTAGTCCACCAAATTAAATGATTTTGGTGGCGTTATGAAATTAAGATAATGAGGAACATTTTTCTATAAGGAAGTTTTGACATAGAAATGAAATTAAATGATTCACGAATCCGATGCCTCGAGAATCAGGGCAATCGGAGCTCGGATGGACAAGTTACATGTCCTAGTCGATTAGGCGGAGGATTCTAAGTTGACTTACCCTCCTATGCATGTGTAAGTCGACTTACATGAGATCACAAGTCGACTTACACTACTGTGCATGTGTTAGTCGACTTATCCAAGTCGACTTACACTACTACAATGCCAGATCTGCACAACTTTTTCTGACATACCAACTTTCATAGGGCATAACTCCCTACTCCAAACTTCAAATTGAACAAAATTGGTATCTATTTTATAGAGAAAAGAGATATCTACAAGTTTCATGAAGGACACAAAAACTAATTTCACCTCTAAGGGTGTCAAAAATACACTCAAAGTTACTTCCTTCACAATGCCTCTCAAAACAATGCAACATTTTATAAAATCCATAACTTCTCATTCTCTTTGCTAAAAATTACAAGATTTATGCCAAAAGAAAGATCCGAATGTGACCTACAACTTTCATGAACAACAAGAAATCAAATTCAATTTCTAAGTAGGTCAAACAATTCAATGAACGATTCTGCCCACTGAAATCACCTGAACTTAACAGCAATTTTATAAAAAGCATAACTCCTTGTACAAATGTCAAAAATTTGCATACTTTATACCCATGAAAAGCTCAAACAGAATAATACACTTCTTATGAAGGGCTTAACAGCCAATTCCATCTCTAACAACTCAAAACTGCCATGCAAGTGGCTGCCCTGATCACTAGTCAATGACCCAACTTAAGTCCAATCTTTAAAAATTCATAACTCCCAATTCTAATATCCAAAAATAGTATAGTATATCCCATTTTCAAGATAATTGATTCCTCTACAACTTTCCAGAAGATCACTTGAGCCAATTCAAATCACAAAAATCTCTAAATTTTCTTCCAATCACAATACTCACAAAACCTACACTTATAACTAGGTTTCACCCAAAAATGCACATAACTAGTCAATAGTTAACAATTCATAACTCCCAACGTACATATCGAAAAATTGCAAAATCAGTGGCAATGGAAAGTTAACAAGATAGGCTTCAACTTTCCTTAAGACCATTTTCACCAAGTCCTCCTAAATCAATCTAGAAAAATCATCAAAGTTTCAGGTCATCTAATTCAGATACTATTAACACAGCCAGTATAGTTCACCTTCAAAGCAGAAATTCAACATCTTCAAGTTACAATTAGGCAACACTTATTTCACAAGAAATTGAAGCCAAACATCTAAAGTTTAATTTTGCACAAACCTCACCTCATTTGCTTAACCACACAATTAGTTATGGCAAAAACATTTACCCATATACAAATGATAATTTCCAGTTTTGATACTCAATTCAATTCCTTTCATTCCCTTGTCAATTCTACTTCACTTAGCATTCAATTTACCCACCTATTCAACCTAACTTTCATCAAGTCATACACAAACATAACCTTATACCCAATAATTCAAACTATAGGTTTCATGAAATCAAGACATCATAACACATATTTAATGAACAATAGTTCCCAATTAATGCATCAAACTACTAAGAAAAGAACATAATTAATTTCTTACCTACTTTAAGGCTTCCACTCCAACTCTTCAATTCTTTAATTAATACTCCAACTATTATCCTCTCTCTCCTTCACACCATCATAGTAAGGAAGTAGGAGGTTTAAGCTTGTAAGGAAAGCACTTAAGTTGGAGGATTTTCGAAAAAATTATGAAGAGGAAGAAGAGGAGAGTTTTCGGTGCAGGAGAACTACACAAAAGCAAGGGAACTCTTTTATTTGTTGCAAATGGATTGAAAGTGCCGTGGGTGAATGGAAGAAATAAAGCAAGTAAATCATCTTTTCATTCCTTCCACTAGAAGAATCGAGAACACTAGCAACCATTCATTGCAAGTGATATGTGTCAATTTGACACTAGTCCATGGTAAAGAAGAAAAGGACAAATTAATGGTCTTTGATAAAAATAATCCAAATAACCAAAAAATTAAATTGTCAAACCATTTTCAAGGGTCCCAATTTCGGTTCCCACATAATGCACCCAATAGTCCAGTACCATTGGACAGAAATTTTCAATACCGAAATTCAACCGGTTCGCCACTTGGCGATTTTTTCGGTCCGGAAAGTTTTCTGGAAAATTCCAGAAAATTTCCTAAAATTCCCTTAAAATATAAAACACACAAAGACTCACTCCAAATAATTTTTCAAATATAATTACCACGTAATTCACAACCACATTCCATTTAGGCACAAATACCGGAAAATATCATGAATGCATATACAGTCAAGTTCATGTGCAATTCCACTATTCACGTATAATGGTATGCATAAATATTGCAACCCAATACTAAACACTCTCGGCCACTTTTCAAATTACTATTTTACCCTTCCAGTGGGGGTGGGATGTTACAACTCCCCCCTCCTAATAAAAATTTCGTCCTCGAAATTCTCAGTCAATAGTTCACTATGGTAGAAAATGATCATTTGTCATAACCCCCTACATTTTCCATACACCTCATCACTCAATTACTCATTTTCCGAAAGATCACAGTAGACAGACTCAATCAGCCTTTCAGTCACTTATTTGGTTATCTCACTATCTTAACTATCTCACTTGATTATTTCAGAGTAGACACTAACTTTATTTCGTATGCTAAGGATCATATCATTCTTTCCACACCTATTCACTTATCACGTGTTATAAATCCAATATCTCTTTCTCCAGTAACATATAGACCAATTCATATAGCTTCATTGATACCTTTTTCCAGTGATACTTACAAAATACTTCATCTCTAACTCATTTATCCTTCATATCTCATTGACTCTTATTTCAGATTCATCTCTCCTTTGCCAATTCCCTATTCTGTAGTGTTCACGCACTCAATTCGTATATTCATTTTACTATATTTCATCTGTCCGATCTGGTTCCACCTCATCCAACCCATTCAGCTTTCATAAGTCACTTCAGTTTGATTCTGTACTCATTTCACTCACTAACAGTAATCATTTTTCTAGGTTCTCTCTCTATTGCAATGAAATGGCGAACGACTCTTTTTGTCGTCCAATGCCTCATAGAAAATTCTAATGGTGTCACCAAATTAATGCTTATTGTATCTGCAGTCACTTACATGATAACTTAATCCCATGTTCCTAAGACCTCGAAAATATATTCTGTACACTCATCTCTGATAATTAAGACTACTGGCAACTCAAATGTGTAGTCACTCAGTTCTACATTCTTTATCAACAATTGCTCTTTCGGCGTACTCTTACTAGACCATAGAGCTTCGATTGTTCCTTATGTTTCTACTAACAGTGCTTAATCCTCCTTTATCATATCATTTACTCACAAATTGGGTCTATTTTCAATTAAAGTCTCCGATAAAATTTACAAGTTCTAACTCCTCGATTTAGGCTTTGTCAGTTCCTTGATACATAACTGATTGCAAACTAATCACATGTTCTCCACCCATTAAGACTTTCGATTTAATACGGTTCTTGACTATTTTAGTCAAGGCAATGTCCTCTGTATTTTAATCACACTGTCACATTTCCGTATTCAATCTTCAGAATCCGAATTCATTGTCAGCTTCACAGGGAGAGCCAAATTTTATGAATCACCAATTTGGGGTCTTGCTCAACTTTTCGTGTGAGACTAAGCTTAAACCCAACTTTTAAAAGTACTTCGGTTTTCCCAAACTTCAACTCGACTTCCTGTGCTCTTTAATGCAGTAGTAATGGTGACCTCAATATCACAATTTGTTTTACACCATTATCGGATTTTATGTTCAATGCACCGATGTACAACACTAGCTTTATGGGAAGTACTCATTTGCATAGTCAACATCTTTCTATACCTCTATTCATTGTCTCAATCGAAGATTCAGTTATGTCAACCTCTATAATGAATTCCCCTGCACCGATCATGTCTCCAACTAACGAAGTAATCACTACTGTAACAAGTTCTACTCCATGCATTCGAGAATCAGTAGCATCGGACGCTAGTCGTCTCAATGCATATGAAATTACTTTCTTATAGTCCCAGCTATAAAACATCATTGTATGGAAATCTCCAATCCCAAATAACAAATGATATTACTCTCATCGGTGTCTCCACGTTTTCGAACCAAGTACTATGACTTAAGCTCCCGAGACAAAAATTGTCCTCAGTACACGAATCACTTTATAGTGTTGCAAACAATCGTATTGAAATCATTAATAGGAAACGTGATAAATTTCCTACAAAATCTCCAATTCAAAACAGTATCATCAATACGGAGGTCATAAATTCCTCAAACATTTGTTGGGATCTCCTCACTGATGCAACTTACATATGATATCACAATTAGTCAAATTCTCATCTCACGTTTCTAAAGCACAATCGGAATACGGTCTATGATCATAATCACTAATTATTATTATGCAACTGCAATCACGTTACTCTACAACATGGGGTCCTTGTGCCCATAATTCATCTCTTTAATTAGCAAATGAACCAAATTTTCTCTCAACTTCACAAATCCACTTATATAGTGGAATGCGTTATATCAACAATGTTGGACCCCGATCTTTGAGTGAAAATTTGAATTATGAAAATAAAATTTAAGGAGTGCTTTGTGTATGTCTTGTATAAGAGATGACTTAAAATTTAAAGAATATTGAGAAGAAAAGAAATGATCTGATTTTGATATCTTTGAGGTTTCGAGTGGATTGGTATGGTTTATGAAATTAAGTGGATGAGTTGATTAAAATTAAGTTGAAAATCATGACTAAAAAGAGAAAGAGTGAAAATATGAAAAAATGTGAAAAAGTTTGACTTTTTGGCCCTTGAGAGTTGACTTTTGATTTAGTCAAAATTTGAGAAAATAATCTACATGAAACTTGTAGATTATGTTAAGAGCTTTCTGTAGCCATAAAATTTGCAATTTTTCGATATCGGGAGTGGAAGTTATGATCAGTCAAAGTTTATGTGTGATAAGGTTGACTTTTGACTTTTATTATGACTGAATCTTTGACTGAGAAATTAACCTAGTTAGAGGTTAATTAAGCTTTGATGTTCTTCATGAAAATTGAAGGATTTGTTTTGATCTTTATTTCGATATAAAGTATGCAATTTTTCGATCTCGGAATAATAAGTTATGATTTTTACAAGTTTATATTGTGGTTTTAGCATGATTATTAGAGGATAGTATCTTTGACCGGAAAATGAACTCCCGTAGGAGTCAAATTGATTTTTATGTCCTTCGTGGAAGATGTAGAGCTTCCTTCAAGCTTTCTATAGAGACTAAGTTTGTCAAAATTGGAGTTCGGGATTGAGAGTTATGAATTTTGGAAGTTTCGAGTTTTATGTGAAAAAAAAAGAAAAATGTATCACCCCCGTTGCTAGGGCGACGCGTCACCAGGGTGACGGCGAGCGTTTGGCTCGCGTCACCAGGGCGATGGCATTGGCTCGCGTCACCGAGGCGACGCGTCACCGTGGTGACCTCGCCTATCTGACGCGTTTTGCTCCTTTAGTGTTCTTGCTTCCTCCTCCGATTCGACCTTTGTTCACTATCTTGCTCATACTTGCGGCGTTGGATTCCTAAGAGAATTCCCTACATCCTCATGGGAAATTTATGAATTTTTGAGATTTAATTGATGGTGATTAATTTAATCAAAATGAGTCGAGAAATGTTCCGAACATAGTTCAGTATTTTGTGAAATTCGGGATCTGTAGAGATTCGATTGAAGCGATTCTTAAGGAAAAATAAAGATAAGACAAGGGGCTACAAATAATATGAAGACATGAAATGTCAATTTTGCCCCTAAGACTTTTAATTTCTGAATTTAAGTTCGGATTTGTGTGAAATTTTTGGATTGGGAACACCTGAGAGTATTTTGAGCATAACTTTTGATCTGAGAGTCGAAATGAGGCGATTCTTGTTTTGAATTAAACTAAAGACATAAGGCTACAATTGTTATGAAGACATTGAGTCTCAATTCTGGGATTAAGAATGTAAACTTTTGGACGGAAATAATCGTACATGAAAAATGTGTTAGAATATGGATATACCCGAACTGTTTTGTGCATAACTTTTGGTATAGTGATCCGAATTGAGCGCGGTCAGTGGCGTTGGATTCGTATGATTGAGAAGAACATTTCTATAGAAGGAAGTTTTGACAAATTCCTTCAACTTGATAGTGCGAATCAACCCGCAAGCAACCATGACTTTAAGCTTTGAATGGAGGGCAAAATGGTCAATTAACCATCATTTACTGAAACACAAGAAGGAGTGTCGTTTTTGGCTTAATAAAGCCACGAAAATGGTCTGGAATTTCAGAAGAAGAGGAAAGAAAATAAGAAGGAGAAGAAGAATGAAGAAGTTTCGGTTGGGAGAAAAGTAAGTGAGTTTTGATTTTTCTAAGTCTTAAAGCAAGATTTGGAGGTTGTTCCAAGAGAGAAAAAGATGGAAAAGCATGAGAGCTTTCTAAGGAACCAAGAAAATTCGAATTTGGTGGAAAAATGAGGTAAGAGAAAATTTTCAACTTTGAGTTTTTTTTGAGTTTTTGATTGAGAAATATAGATAATGATATGGGTTTGTGATTTATGAAGTTGATTTTGATATATATGTTTTAGGTTGGGTTTAATTTTGGATGAAAATTTGATTAAGGTTTAGGCTTAATCTTGTGATTAAGGATTTTGTGAAATTTTGGTGTAGAATCATAGATAATGTTATGGGTTTGTAGAATGTGAGGTTAATTTTGAAGAAATTGTATTTTATGGTATTGAATTTGGATAAATTGGTTTAGGCCAATTTTAAGATTTGGGGATTTTTGAAATTGAGGATTTAGATATTTTGGAATTAATGTGAATTGATGAATTGTGAGATTAATTTTGAAAATTAAGTTATTTATGATATTGAATTTGAGTATATTGGTTTAGGTCAAATTTTGAAATTGGGAATTTTAGAAATTCTGGCTTTGGAAAGCTTGGAAATATGACGATTATGAATTTTCGATAGTTAATGTTGGGAATTACGCAATTTATGATGTGGAATTTGAATGATTGTGGCTTAGGTCGATTTTAATTGAAAGAAGGAAAGAAGCAAGGATCAAATTGGAGCTAGGATCAAGTTTTTGACATCAATTCGAGGTGGGTAGCATATTTATATTTTGATTTGTAAGTATATATGACTTTTCGAAAATTTAAGAAAGTGAAAGAAAAGATTTTTGTACTTTATTCGTTTCTAAATGATTTTTGAAAAATTATTACAAGCTTAAATTCATTGTTTGAAATGATTTGATAAATCCATAGAAATTTCTGAAAAATCATATGTTATGAGTGCATTGATAAATTATGCAAATTGTTGAATTTATGGAATTGCTTGATTTGATTGAATTGTATGAATTATGTAGAACTGTGAATATATGTAGTATGAAAATCAAGTTTTCGATTTGTGCCTTCAGGCAATCCGAAAGTTTCAGTTTTGAGTTATGTGATTAAGTGGGTTTGGTCAGGTCCCTTGGTGAGTCAGCGCTGTCTCTATTCGTATAGTCTTCTCCCGGTTACCCGTTAGTGGCACGAAACTCCGATTTTGGACTCCCTTCACGGCTACACTGGACCGTTATGCGGGAAAGTGTAGTACGTTCTGTTCACGACTGCACAGGACCGCTATGCGAGAATGTGCAGTACGTTCTGTTTCGGACCGAACCAGACCATTCTGATATGTTATATGTTTTGATTTGTTTCTTTGTGCTGCATTCATGTTTTAAAAAAATTGAGAAAAAAAAGTGACTTTTGTTATGATAAGTTTGAAAATTTGAAAGGTTTGAGGAAACCGTTTTGAAAAGTTACAAAGTTTGAAAATTAGCCCTTTTGGCAAAAAAATTATGAAAAATTGACTTCTGCTTATTTGTCAATTTATAAATGTGTTATCCACGAGCTTAGAGCTCACCCCTTTCATCCCCATCTCGGGTTTGAGCGGGAGATCGGATGAAAGAATGTGAAGACGTCAGTTTCGACATTTGTATAAGTTAGATTTTGAGTAATTTGGATTTTAGTATGGATGTGTATATGGTTTAAGATAAGTTTGGGAAAAGTGTACTTGCGTATAAGGTTGAGTTTTGTGTATGGTTTTGAAATTTGTATATGAAATTGTGTATGATTTTTGGGATATATATTTATGTTTGATTCTGAGTTTGAGTTTGAATCATGAGACTAGTGGATGGAATTAGAATTATGAAAGTGTTTTAGAACTAAGATTGTGTTTGTTTCTGCTGAGATCCCGGATGGAGGGTCCGGTTGATTTTGATGATTATTGATTGATTGGCTTTTTAGAAGTGTTGTTTTGAACACTTTGCAGGTTTGGGTTAGGATAAAAGCAGTCATTATGCTGCCAAAATTTTGATAAAAATTGAGATAAAAATGTATTTTGAGATTTGCACGGATATATAAGAATATGAGCAAGTTTTGATATTTGCATGAGAATGAATTTCCAAGAGTGGAAATTGTTTGTTTGATTTGAATGAGTTTGCCTAAAGATGTAATAAATGTATATGAGAAAAGAAAAAAAAATATACCGGATTTCGGGATAGTCTGAGTCTAAGGAATTCCAACGCGACGCTTCCTTTAGTTAATTTATGCACGGATGTCGGACATTTGTTAAGTATTCGTTTCCGCTTCGTTTCGTTTTGCTTCGGTACTTTGTATTTCGTATCGCTTCGAAATTTCCGTTCACATTCGATTCCGCTTCGCTCGTTCTTTCCGTTTTTCGGTTGGGATCCGGTTCCCGGATCGGGTCCCAACATTTATGGTATCAGAGCTCAGTATTATGATCTTAACTGGGCATATAAGATTGATAAGAGTGTGTGAGGATAAGATTAAATTAGTGAGGATATGCTAAGTGATCATTTGATTTTGATGAAAGAAATATGATTGTCTTTAGGAATTTGAAATTAATGTGTATGACTATTTGACGAATTCAAGTGATTGGTTTGATTTGGGTGTTAAGAATATGATTGGTTTTCGGAATGTGATGAGGAACTTAAGATTAGAATTTTTTGATTTATTGTGATGAATTGATATAGATGAAAGAACGATGACATAATGAGAACGATTAAACGATGATTGAACCATATTAGGGTTCCTTAAGAAATGGACCATTGATTTGCGACCATAAGTGTGGAAACAGTGAATTATGAATCTAGTGTTTTGATATGATATGAGTGGTGTGTGATTTAAGGAAATGAAAAATTGTGAAGAGATTGAGAATATGTATGATGAGTTTTGGAAAGAAATTAGTAAGAAAGTACTTGATGATCTTTGTTTAAAAAGAAATTTATGCAAGAATAATTTACTTGAAGTTTAAGTAAGTATGAATTTCGAGGACAAAATTCTTTTAAGAGGGGGAGAAATGTTGGACACCGATCTTTGAGTGAAAATTTGAATTATGAAAATAAAATTTAAGGAGTGCTTTGTGTATGTCTTGTATAAGAGATGACTTAAAATTTAAAGAATATTGAGAAGAAAAGAAATGATCTGATTTTGATATCTTTGAGGTTTCGAGTGGATTGGTATGGTTTATGAAATTAAGTGGATGAGTTGATTGAAATTAAGTTGAAAATCATGACTAAAAAGAGAAAGAGTGAAAATATGAAAAAATGTGAAAAAGTTTGACTTTTTGGCCCTTGAGAGTTGACTTTTGATTTAGTCAAAATTTGAGAAAATAATCTACATGAAACTTGTAGATTATGTTAAGAGCTTTCTGTAGCCATAAAATTTGCAATTTTTCGATATCGGGAGTGGAAGTTATGATCAGTCAAAGTTTATGTGTGATAAGGTTGACTTTTGACTTTCATTATGACTGAATCTTTGACTGAGAAATTAACCTAGTTAGAGGTTAATTAAGCTTTGATGTTCTTCATGAAAATTGAAGGATTTGTTTTGATCTTTATTTCGATATAAAGTATGCAATTTTTCGATCTCGGAATAATAAGTTATGATTTTTACAAGTTTATATTGTGGTTTTAGCATGATTATTAGAGGATAGTATCTTTGACCGGAAAATGAACTCCCGTAGGAGTCAAATTGATTTTTATGTCCTTCGTGGAAGATGTAGAGCTTCCTTCAAGCTTTCTATAGAGACTAAGTTTGTCAAAATTGGAGTTCGGGATTGAGAGTTATGAATTTTGGAAGTTTTGGGTTTTATGTGAAAAAAAAAGAAAAATGTATCACCCCCGTTGCTAGGGCGACGCGTCACCAGGGTGACGGCGAGCGTTTGGTTCGCGTCACCAGGGCGATGGCGTTGGCTCGCGTCACCAGGACGACGCGTCACCAGGGTGACCTCGCCCTAATACGACGCCGTTTTGCTCCTTTAGTGTTCTTGCTTCCTCCTCCGATTCGACCTTTGTTCACTATTTTGCTCATATCTTTTTCGTCCGACATCCGATTGAGTTGATTCTTGCGGAGTTGGATTCCTAAGAGAATTCCCTACATCCTCATGGTAAATTTGTGATTTTTTGAGATTTAATTGATGGTGATTAATTTAATCAAAATGAGTCGAGAAATGTTCCAAACATAGTTCAGTATTTTGTGAAATTCGGGATCTGTAGAGATCCGATTGAAGCGATTCTTGAGGAAAAATAAAGATAAGACAAGGGGCTACAAATAATATGAAGACATGAAATGTCAATTTTACCCCTAAGACTTTTAATTTCTGAATTTAAGTTCGGATTTGTGTGAAATTTTTGGATTGGGAACACCTGAGAGTATTTTGAGCATAACTTTTGATCTGAGAATCGAAATGAGGCGATTCTTGTTTTGAATTAAACTAAAGACATAAGGATACAATTGTTATGAAGACATCGAGTCTCAATTCTGGGATTAAGAATGTAAACTTTTGGACGGAAATAATCGTACATGGAAAATGTGTTAGAATATGGATATATCCGAACTGTTTTGAGCATAACTTTTGGTATAGTGATCCGAATTGAGCGCGGTCAGTGGCGTTGGATTCGTATGATTGAGAAGAACATTTCTTTAGAAGGAAGTTTTAACAAATTCCTTCAACTTGATAGTGCGAATCAACCCGCAAGTAACCATGACTTTAAGCTTTGAATGGAGGGCAAAATGGTCAATTAACCATCATTTAATGAAACACAAGAAGGAGTGACGTTTTTGGCTTAATAAAGCCACGAAAATGGTCTGGAATTTCAGAAGAAGAGGAAAGAAAATAAGAAGGAGAAGAAGAATGAAGAAGTTTCAGTTGGGAGAAAAGTAAGTGAGTTTTGATTTTTCTAAGTCTTAAAGCAAGATTTGGAGGTTGTTCCAAGAGAGAAAAAGATGGAAAAGCATGAGAGCTTTCTAAGGAACCAAGAAAATTCGAATTTGGTGGAAAAATGAGGTAAGAGAAAATTTTCAACTTTGAGTTTTTTTTGAGTTTTTGATTGAGAAATATAGATAATGATATGGGTTTGTGATTTATGAAGTTGATTTTGATATATATGTTTTAGGTTGGGTTTAATTTTGGATGAAAATTTGATTAAGGTTTAGGCTTAATCTTGTGATTAAGGATTTTGTGAAATTTTGGTGTAGAATTATAGATAATGTTATGGGTTTGTAGAATGTGAGGTTAATTTTGAAGAAATTGTATTTTATGGTATTGAATTTGGATAAATTGGTTTAGGCCAATTTTAAGATTTGGGGATTTTTGAAATTGAGGATTTAGATATTTTGGAATTAATGTGAATTGATGAATTGTGAGATTAATTTTGAAAATTAAGTTATTTATGATATTGAATTTGAGTGTATTGGTTTAGGTCAAATTTTGAAATTGGGGATTTTAGAAATTCTGGTTTTGGAAAGCTTGGAAATATGACGATTATGAATTTCCGATAGTTAATGTTGGGAATTACGCAATTTATGATGTGGAATTTGAATGATTGTGGCTTAGGTCGATTTTAATTGAAAGAAGGAAAGAAGCAAGGATCAAATTGGAGCTAGGATCAAGTTTTTGACATCAATTCGAGGTGGGTAGCATATTTATATTTTGATTTGTAAGTATATATGACTTTTCGAAAATTTAAGAAAGTGAAAGAAAAGATTTTTGTACTTTATTCGTTTCTAAATGATTTTTGAAAAATTATTACAAGCTTAAATTCATTGTTTGAAATGATTTGATAAATCCATAGAAATTTCGAAAAATCATATGTTATGAGTGCATTGATAAATTATGCAAATTGTTGAATTTATGGAATTGCTTGATTTGATTGAATTGTATGAATTATGTAGAAGCGTGAATATATGTAGTATGAAAATCAAGTTTTCGATTTGTGCCTTGAGCGATCCGAAAGTTTCGATTTTGAGTTATGTGATTAAGTGGGTTTGGTCGAGTCCCTTGGTGAGTCGTATTGTCTCTATTAGTATAGCCTTCTCCGGCTGCCGCTAGTGGCACGGACTCCGATTTGGACTCCTTCACGGCTACACTGGACCGTTATGCGAAAAAAGTGTAATACGTTCATTCATTTGCCGCAGGGGCTATTATGCGGGAATGTGCGATGCGTTCGCTTCGACCGAACCAGACCATTCGGATATGTTATATGTTTTGATTTGTTTCTTTGTGCTGCATTCATGTTTTAAAAAAATTGAGAAAAAAAAGTGACTTTTGTTGTGATAAGTTTGAAAAATTGAAAGGTTTGAAGAAATCGTTTTGAAAAGTTACAAAGTTTGAAAATTAGCCCTTTTGGCAAAAAGATTATGAAAAATTGACTTCTGCTTATTTGTCAATTTATAAATGTGTTATCCACGAGCTTCCGGAAGCTCACCTCCCTTTCATCCCCATCTCCGTGTTTTGGCGGGAGATCGGATGAAAGAATGTGAAGACGTCAGTTTCGACATTTGTATAAGTTAGATTTTGAGTAATTTGGATTTTAGTATGGATGTGTATATGGTTTAAGATAAGTTTGGGAAAAGTGTACTTGCGTATAAGGTTGAGTTTTGTGTATGGTTTTAGAATTTGTATCTGAAATTGTGTATGATTTTTGGGATATATATTTATGTTTGATTCTGAGTTTGAGTTTGAATCATGAGACTAGTAGATGGAATTAGAATTATGAAAGTGTTTTAGAACTAATATTGCGTTTGTTTCTACTGAGATCCCGGATGGAGGGTCCGGTTGATTTTGATGATTATTGATTAATTGGGCTTTTAGAAGTGTTGTTTTGAACACTTTGCAGGTTTGGGTTAGGATAAAAGCAGCCGTTATGCTGCCAAAATTTCGATAAAAATTGGAATAAAAATGTATTTTGAGATTTGCACAGATATATAAAAATATGAGCAAGTTTTGATATTTGCATGAGAATGAATTTCCAAGAGTGGAAATTGTTTGTTTGATTTGAATGAGTTTGCCTAAAGATGTAATAAGTGTATATGAGAAAAGAAAAAAAAATATACCGGATTTCGGGATAGTCTGAGTCTAAGGAATTCCAATGCGACGCTTCCTTTAGTTAATTTATGCACGGATGTCGGACATTTGTTAAGTATTCATTTCCGCTTCGTTTCGTTTTGCTTCGGTACTTTGTATTTCGTGTCGCTTTGAAATTTCTGTTCACATTCGATTCCGCTTCGCTCGTTCTTTCCGTTTTCCGGTTGGGATCCGGTTCCCGGATCGAGTCCCAACAAACAAACTGTATACATTCTCAATAGCCCCTTCTGATTCTTATGCATGACTCTTTGCGTCGAATGCAACTCCAATATTCACTTTTAACTCACCATTTGGTCATTTGGGTTCGTTCCTTCATTAGTCATTTTTCATTTTCCCTCCATATTGTTCATGATTCCAGTTCCTATACCTTCTTATTAATCAGTTGTAGCGCTTCGCAAAAAATTAGCTTCCACATTACATAGGATCTCAATAAGATTTCCTAGGGTTTCGATAAGATCAAGACATATCATGACGAAGAATGTAACATCCCGTTACTGTTAGCAAGGGTATTTTGGTATTTATGAGCCATACTGATAGGTTTCACTGCATTCACTGACTGAGCATGATACTGGCCTCTAATTATAGAGGAACAGGCTTATTGCATATGCATTTATTCTTAGTACGTGCATTCATGATTTTCGAGATTTGATTGTGACTATGGACCGATCGGGTGATTGGATTGGGAGTTAATTGAGAAATTAGAGTAATTAAGTTCAATGATCGATTTAATCTGTTTATGGGTGATTGGTAATTTATAGAGACTTTTAGAAAATTTTCGGAAATTCGGGAGAAAATACGGATGGAAATATTTGAGTGATCAATCGATCGATGTATAGTATTGAAAGGGCTGTCAATGGCAATGGAAAAATTAGAATTTTTCGATAGAAAATTTATGTGTTAAGCCATTGAAATTGTAGATGAAATTTGGGTGATTTGGAGAGTTGGGCTATAAATACTAGGGTTGAAAGAAATTTGGGAAAAGTTTGCTAAGGCATTTTCAGTTTCTCTTCTTTCCCTTTACGGTGATTTCGATTCCTCCCAACGGTGAGAGATCCTTTGATTTTTTGGCTTCTTCCTTATGGTAATTAGTCTAATATGTCTCTACTGATTGATAAAGGTTGGAAGCCTTGAGATTGGTAGATCGAGGATTTTGAAGGATTTCTAGGGTTTCGGTGATTTTGAGAGATCTGTGGATTCGATCTGTGATTGGTAAGTTTTATGGTTTTAATGTTGTCATTAATGGTTTCTACTGCATTTATGGCATTTATTATGTCCGATTGGGTGATTGAGAGTTGTTCACAGAGGAAAATTTGGGTTAGAGTTTCAGAGTCGGGGATCTGGAAATCCTGGACTGGTGTGTTTAAAAGCTATGTGTTGGGGAAGAAGGAGAGCTGTGCGTAGTGGATTTAGGTTGGAGACCGCACAGCTTCGTGAGGAGCTCGGCATGCGGACGAGCAGTGAGTAGCTCGGCATGCGGACGAGCGGTGAGTAGCTCGGCATGCGGACGAGCGGTGAGGAGCTCGGCATGCGGACGAGCTGCGAGTAACCCAAGATCTGAATGAGTGCGGATCGATCGATCATCCGAGCGACCGACCGAACGAGTTAGCGTGTCGTTCGGCTATACTGAGCGACCGAGCGACGAGCTTTGGGAGTCGCCGCACGCTGGCGAGAGCTGGTAGAGGAGCGAGAGCTCGGAGACGGGCGAAGCGGTAGAGGAGCAATAACTCTGAGGCGGCCTATGGGCATACGGGTGAGCACCAGGCGCACCCCGGTCGCGACCTCCACCCTAGTTGTCCGAAGAGGTGTGTTTGAGGTTTTTGGAATTGGGACTTAGAAAATTACAAATTCAGTCGACTAAGGATTAAATTCAAATTGGAGTTTTAAATTGGAAATTGCAATAGAGGTTTTGACCGAATGAATAGGAAATGGTTATAGAGAATATGAATTGAGGAAATTGACTGAATTCTAGGAATGGAGCAATTACTGTCGATCAACTGAACTAAGAGTCAGGAATTGGACCTAAGAGTCCAAAATTGGGTATTAGCACCGGAAATCGTGAACATGCATTGTACATCATTTCATTGAGACATATGCATTACTGTACGGTAAATTGAGCATCTAGTAATGGGACTGTACTTTACTGTTACAGAGGCACCGTTGGACCGTCGTTCCACGGACATTGCTGGGACTTCCAGGCAGTAGCTCGGAAGTTACAGGTGAGTAACCTAGTTGGTTTCTCAAATCTCTGGTTGCTTACATGCTTACTGTGAATTACATGGAAAGGTGAATTATATGACTACCATATGACTCTTGGTTTCTTCGAATCAATCGCATCTTTACGTGATCTTTGGATGAATATTGGGCTTTATAGCCATACCATTGAACTACTGAGCACTGATGTACTGGGCTTTATAGCCACACACTGTAAATTACTGAACATGACATTGCATGCATAAATGCATGATCACATAATGGAATGTGTCCCAAGTTGCTATTTTCATCGAAAAGAGCTTCGAGCTCAGATATCGCATCTTGACCGGCTTAGCAGGGGGAAAATCACGCGCCCACACCGATTCTTGTTGAGCACTTGGGCACAAAACTGAATAACTGGAAAGAGTCACATATGCATTGCATTTACATGATTGACTGTGTGGTGACGATTACTGAAATATGTGATGACGTGAATTATCGTAGATCGTTGTTACTTATTCGCAAACCGATTGGATTCATCATTTATTGTTACATGTATTGTAAATCGCTCATCGACATCGCAATTGTTATATTATACTGACAATAAATATTACTGTACTATGCTGTACGCCGTGTGCGTAATGCATGATTTGAGTGAACCATCGATGATGGTTTCTCACTGAGTTCGCAAACTCACCCAAATTTGCAACCTATTTTTCAGGACTGTTAGAGTAGACTCCTAGCTCCGAAGATCTTTCTTTCCTGCCGTGCGAGTTGCCGGCGAGGGTCGTGATGGCATTGCAATTCGGTCATTTGGATTAGTGTTTTGAGGATGACTTAGGATGAGCGCTGTATCAGTTTTCCCTTTTGATTTTGTTAGGAGACTGATAGATTTGTCTATTCTGGATTGAATGATTGTATTGGATAAATTACATTTTGGATATTAATTTTCTGATTTCTGATTTATTGCAATTATTATTACTGCGATGCCATGTGGATTTTAGCGAAATTTTCTGGTAGTGAACCTTTATCGTGGGATACGTGTCGGAGCGACCTACGGGTTTCCCGATGTGTACCCTACGATGAGGGGGCGCTACAAAGAAGGTCAAAACACCCTCGCCATAAGGTATTAGGTAATGTATATACCTTCCAAAATCCTTACATCTCGCATAATTGCATTCACGTCAAGTTTCCAAGTAAGAACGTTCACTAATGCTATATACATTCCAATTGTTTCTAGATAACATTTCTATCACTGTTCCTGTCAATGAATGGGGTTTTCCTGTATGGTCATCACAAAATCATATTTTGTGTAGGCCATCATCATGCCCTGTACTTTCTTTCTCATGGAACACATATCTTACCAGTGATTCTATTTCAATTTCCCAGCATGTACCTCTGTGGAAACAACATCATTTCATAGTAATTGAACTCGCATTATAAGCGCAGTCACTTCTCTTTTGTTGATTCAGTATTCCTTCCTTAATCGCGTGTATAATTAAAAATCTAAACTTAAACGTATTTCTATGTTCTTTTCACATTTCGAGGTAGAACATTCAAGTACAATATTAATATCATTATGCTCTAAGGTACACACCAACACAAAATAGTGAATTTCTATCCACCTTGTCGAACCATATACTTTTTCTCGTTGCCAAATTATCCACACTTTATCATCCAGAATCAGTTCAGACACATAGAGACTTGGGCATCCTAAAATTTTGGTCTCAATTTGTTGGACCCCGAACCTAGAAGTGAAAATTAGAAATATGGAAATGAAAGTAAATGAGTGTTTTGTTTGTGATTTGTGTTATAGATGAGGAAATGTGATTTATGTATGATGATGGGCTGAGAAGCCTTAAGTATGAATCATGTTTAGATATGTAAGACATTATGCAAAAGTAAGAGATTATAAATGACAAGATGCTATGGAATGTAAGAAATCATATGATTTGAGGCTGAGATTTGGATGAATTCCAAATAATAGGTGCATTGTTATAAATGATGTGGAATTAATAAAGTAAAGTTAGGATGAATGTTAAATGTATATGCTGATTCAAGGGAAATTAGGGAATGATTGAAATAGAATTGGCCAAAGTAGCCTTCTTTGAAGTTGTAGCTTGATCTTTTATCTTTCCAACGAGACTAAGTATGCGAGTTTTCGAGATCGGAGTTAAGAGTTATAGTTGATTCAAGTTAAGATGTTATATAAGATTGATGTTAGTGATAGCTTTGATGAATGTTTGAAATTTAAGGTTTTGATGAACAAATTTAGTTGAGATTTGAGAATTTCATGAATTGATTTTGTTGCTTGCATTGTTATGAAGTGTTTAGGCCTATGAATGAGTAATTATGTAAAGATTATAAGTGTATATGATGTTAGTTTAGTTGTGAGAAGTTTTGGAAAAAGTTTGAAGAGGTTTGGAAATCGCATGTCCGTTAAACGGACATGGGAGTCCGTTTAACGAACAGTTACGGGTCAAAAGGACCCCTCCCCTTGCTCATGTCCGTTAGGCGGACATGTATGTCCGTTTAACGGACTTTCTCGGATGGTTTGGTATAGTTTTGGCAGTGCGTGCTACGGGTCAGCTGGAGAAAATTGCGATTTTCACCAGTTTTGAGGCCGAATATCGTTTTGGGGCCTCTTATACGAGTTGTAGATCTTGATCTTATCTTTCAAATGGAGCAAGAACGAAGTCATTTGGATATTTTTAGAGAAAGTTATGGCATTTTCGCCAAAAGAGTTTCAAATTGATTTCTGTTTTGAACATGTTGAGTTGTTTTGATCATAACTCACTCATCCGACCTCGGATTGAGGCGATTCTTGAAGCATTGAATTCCTAACACATGTATCCTTCTCTCCATAACAATTTGCATCAATTGGAGTCAAATTGAAAAAGTTTGATTGAATCATATGAAAATCAGAATGAATTGTCTCATTCTGATCTAGCTATTCTTCCTTCTTGATCCGGCTTTGTCCAATCATTTGCTTATATCTTTTCCGTCCAACATCTGAATGACTTAGTTCTCGAAGCGTTGGATTCCTAAGACAATGAAGTTCATGATTATGTGAAAATTATGAATTTTAGAGATTTAATTGAGCAAGATTATTTGAATCAAAGTGAGTCAGAAAGTTTCGAACATAGTTCAAGATTACTTTATAATTTTGGGATCTGTAGAGATCCGATTGAAGCGATGTTTGAGGTATAATAAAGTTAAGACATGGGGATACAATTGCTATGAAGGAACCAAATTTCATTTTAGCCTTTAAGGATGTCTATTTGTGGAAGGAAGTGAATTATTAGAAAATGTGTTAGCAAATGACGTGTCCGACATGTTTGGACTATAACTTTTGATGTAGTGCTCCGAATTGGATGATTCTTAAGGCATTATAAAATTAAGACATAGAGGAACAATTATCTAGAAGGAAGTTTTAGCAAATTCCTTCATTTAGATGTGAGAATAATTGTCCAAAAGTGAGCATAACTTGAAGAAATATTCAGGGGCAAATTTGGAAGTTAACTTAGAGATTTGAGTTTAAGGCTTAAAAGACATGGGCAAAAGGGTCTTTTACCCT
Organism: Erythroxylum novogranatense; assembly: GCA_029891385.1. Taxonomy (NCBI): domain Eukaryota; kingdom Viridiplantae; phylum Streptophyta; class Magnoliopsida; order Malpighiales; family Erythroxylaceae; genus Erythroxylum; species Erythroxylum novogranatense. The sequence goes on along the minus strand of CM057227.1, from coordinate 88,328,323 downwards.
CAAATTTAATGACTTGGCATTTAAAAGAGGAGGATTGTCGTGGAGGAGAGGAAGACCCACGAAAATTCTAGAAGAAGAAAGATGAAAGAAGAAGAAGGAAGAGAGAAGAGGAAGAAATCGTGGGGGAGAAGAAGAAGGAGGAAGAAGAGGTAGGTTTCTAACCTCTCAAGCTTGATTTTTTTTTCCATGGATTCATGAAGGAAAAGAGGGAAGGAGAAGAGATCTACCTTCCAAGCAAAAAGAAATTTCGAAATTTAAGGAAAGAAAGGTAAGAGATGATTTTAATGTTTGAGTTTTTCTTGAGTTTGGTTGTTTTATCCTAAGGTGGATATGGGTTTGTTATGTATGGGATTAATTTAAGTGATTATACATTGGGTTATGTTAAACTATGGATGAGAAATAAATTGGATTTTATGCTAAAGTATATGAGTAAGAATTTTGGAAGATTATGATGTAGAGAGGCTAGAAATCTTATGGGCTTGTAAATTATGAAATTAATTTTGAGAAATATGATGTTTATGATATTGGACTTGGTGGATTATGGCTTAGGTAATTGTAAATTGGAAGAACAAGGGAACCTATGGACAAGTTGAGGCATTGGAAAAGAACATGGCATGGATAATGAGGTGGGTAATATGTTTATTTTCAAATTATAAGCTAATTGTAAATATTGGTTTTATATGCTATTGTTTTCAAATGATTTGAATCAATTGACTTCCGGAATGATTTATGAACTATTGAAATTATTATTTTTCAAATGAATCCGAAATTGTTTCGGACTTTAAAACGAAATGATTCGATTGACTACTGTCAAAGTATTTGAAGGATTTGATGAAATGATCATGATTGATGAATTCTTATGTTTGATTTGTTTGAGTTTTCAATATGTGAATTATGATTATTTATGAGATTGATAGTTTGAGATTGTGTTTGAATTGTTAAATGCATGTATACAAGTTTGTAAGTGTAAATGTGTTGAATACGACAACATATAAAAGTTGAATTTTCGAAATGTGCCTTCGGGCAATATGAGTTTTCAATCATGAATACGTGTTACATGGGTTTGGTTAGGTCCTTCATGTGGAGTCAGTGCACTGGTCTCGTTTTAAAGTCTTCTCCCGACTGCCCGCTAGTGGCATAGGAGCTCCGTTTTCGGACTCCCCATGTGTTTCACGGCTGCACAGGACCGCTCTGCGGAAATGTGCAGTACGTCCTGTTTTTATGGACCGACCCAAACTGTTGATGTGTTTAATGTGTTAAGTGCTTTTACTTTATTTATAATGTGTTGCATGTATAGGTAATGCATTTCATGTGTACAACAGTTTGAAAGTTTGACAAAATGAGAATTTGGATTTCCAACTATGAGAGTTTTGCAAAACTGTTTGTAAAGGTTTATGAAAGTTTTGAATTTGAGAAGCTTTTGAGAAATAAGCCTTATTGTTTTCGATCAATGAAACTAAGGTTTGAAAATACTTTTGCTTATCATTTGTTTAATAAACATGTTATCCACGAGCTTTCGAGCTCCCCCCCCCCCCCTTTCATCCCCATCTCCAGGTATTCGAGCAGGAGATTGGATGAAAGACATCAAGACATCAGCATTTGTATATGTTATGTACTTTGTGTATTTGGTTTAAGATTATTGAAATGAATTATGGCTTGAAATGCCATTAAAGTATTATGTGATTAGTTCATAATGTATTTTGGGATTATGCAATTGTATAAGAACGTGAATCATGGAATTGGAAATGTGTATGGTATTGGATTGTGCTACTTGGGTTTTGTATATTAATTGGATTGAGTTTATGAATTCAATTGGGACATATGTATGTATATTTAGATATGGATGAATGTATTGGATGATGGGATATTAGTGTGAATGTGATGAATATGAATTGATATGAAAATGACTTGAAATGGTTTAGAATTTAGGATTGCGTTTCTGCTGAGATCCCGGACGGATGGTCCGGTGAATTATGATGTATGTGAAATTGGCTGGAATTTATAGAAGTGAGTTTTACTATTTGCAGGTTTGGGTTTTGTTTAAGTGCAGTCGTTATGCTGCCGGATTTTATATGATGGTATATGAATAAGTGAATTTGTGTATGAATTTATGGATTTATTGACATGAGTATGAGATAGTATAGTAAGGAATGCGATATGATGAATAAGAAGAATAAAGCAACTCGCGATTAGTATGAGTTTAAGGCTAAGTCCTTATATGATAGATGAAAAGCATACTTAAGAACGCAAGAAAGAAAGGAGAAAAAAAATTATACCGTTTCGGATGGGTCAAGTCTATGGTATCCAACGCGACGCTTCTTTAAGATTATTAATCCCGGATGTCGAACACTTGTCATGTTATTCAATTTGACTTCATATGTATGTTTTGATTCCAAGTTTGAATCCGATCCATTTCCATTTCACAAGTTTGTCAAGAGTTCATTGATTTCATTTGGATTCGATTATATTAGCTTCAGTTTCAATTGATCTAATTGTTTCGCATTCGTATTCGATTTCCATTGGTATTCGATTCATTTAGCTTCGCATTTGTCTCGTTTCATTTTCGTTTCAAGAGTGGTTATGAGAGGTCATGTTAAGTGTATAAGCAGTGGGGTTCAAGTGTTAGTGTAAGAAGTTGGGTCTCGAAAACGGGATCCAACACAATTACACAAGCATACAACATTCATTGCATATCCGAATCGAACCTTTCATGGTCATAAAGAAAAATTTTATTCCTCTAACCGAGCTTGTACATTTTAGTCTTATTCTTTCCACATATATTCTTCTTATCTTCGAATTGGATTGATCCGTATAGTTCCGAAATGTCTCGGTATGCCTAATGTTTCCAAATTCTCAAAACAATCATTTTGATAGAAATTCTAAACCATGTACCCAATTTAGCCCTTGAGACTTTCATCATGTCTCTATGCATATAAAATCACAATTCAGAATCGTGAATACCTAGTTAGCCTGAACTTTTAATCTCGTATAGGCATATTTAGCATCACATCATACTTTTATCACTTTAACCGATATTCCTCTCATGTGCAACTTTGACCTCTTCCGGTTATAGAAATTTTCGTTTTCGTTCAATTCGCTTTATACACTTTATGTCTTAGTATTTGGTTTGATATCACTTCTTTCCTGAAGCAGCCCATACCCATGTGTTTACATTCATATCATCTTCAAGGTTTTACAATCACATTATAACATGAATATCATTGTCCATTGTTCCTTCCTTATTCCTAATGGCCCATACACCTTCATTGGCTCATATCGTTATCTACCATATCAAATCATATACAATTTCTCATTTCTACACATCCACAACCTTCCGTTACGATATACCATCACTTTTCGCCCTATTTATATCAACTTAAACACTTTATACATGCTCATGCGACTCAACTAGGGATCAATTGCTACTGTCTGCTTTGACATGACCAACATGCATGTAACTTAACACAAATTTCAGAATGCCCATGTACAATCATACTTCTGGGCTCTAATACCACATATGTAGCATCCCACTCCCGCAAGACCCGAACCCGATATCGTGGGTGATATTCAAGTCCGTGCCTCACGAGAGTGGTATGCTAGAGTACTCGAATACCGTCAAACATTCAGTATAAATTTTTTAAAAAAAACATTTTAGGTCATCATAATACAGTCACAGTATTTAACCATCGAATGTTCAAAAATCCATAATCACATTGGGCCCAATTTTATTCATAAGCATTTCAGTGATCACATTACAATCAATAAAATTACAATAGCCCATTTGGGGCCCACTAGAATTACAACACTATTTTTCAGAAAAATGCGGAATCCATAATTGTATAAAAGTAAGATGACACTAATGCAGACGCGAACTGATCCCAACCCCTATCTTTTCCTGGCATGCAGTAGGCATACTCCCGTGTCCAACAGAGTACTCTTCAAGGCATGAAAAAAATAGTTGCAAATTTTGGGTGAGTTTTGCGAACTCAATGAGGAACCATCATCGATGGTTCGCCCAATTCATGCATCACTCAAGCAATTCACAGTTCAGTTCACAATAACAAAGTCAGAAGTACCATATCATTATACAAAAGAAATTCACAATTGTAGAAGGCACTCTTGCCTTGCTCCCATTTACAGTATTCAATCAACTATGAATGCAATGCATATGTGACGCTTTCCTATTTTATTACAGTGTTGTGACCGAGCGCTTAAACAGTAAACAGTGGACAGTAGACGCGTCTGGGGAGTAGGAGAGCCCTCTGGGTATGCACTATCTCCCTTCGAGCTCAAGGCTCTTTTTAAGTATCAATGGCGACTCTGGTCACAACTATTATTATCAATTCATGTATTTGTGTATGCAATGCAATATGCCCAATATATCACAGTCACTATATACCCGATCATCACAAGAGAGGCAACATGATGAAGCACAGTAAATAGTCCGTCACAGTAGAAGCAACGCAATGAAGCACAGTAAACAGTCCGTCATAGTAGAAGCAACGCAATGAAGCACAATAAACAGTAAGCAATTTGACAATCAGCACATAAAGGCACTTCTATGTCAAATCTCCCAATTCATCGGACCATCCGTGTCCGGAGCCCAGTCATAAACAAACACAATCACTAATCCCACCATTATTCTCCACAGTTGTATAAGTGCAAAATATAAACAGATAATAAGTGAGGAACCATCTAGGTTACTCACCTGTACTTCCGAGCTAATACCTGGAAGTCTCAGTAACGTCGGTGGATCGACGCTCCAAATGTGCCTCTATAATAGTGCAATTGCATACACATTATCGAATGTACAGGCAGAACTATTTAAATATGCTCATGTATCAATGAAAATGTGTACAATGCATGTTCGTGACATTCCCGGTATCATTCCATAAATCATACTGTAAAAATGTTCCCCTATGTCCAAAGAAACCATAGACACTAAAATCGCTCAATTCGAACATCAAAAGGTCCAAAAATCGCTACCTGATCCCCTCACTTTAACCTAAGGCAATCGGAGCTCGGATGGACAAGTTACATGTCCTAGTCGATTAGGCGGAGGATTCTAAGTTGACTTACCCTCCTATGCATGTGTAAGTCGACTTACCTGAGGCCACAAGTCGACTTACACTACTGTGCATGTGTTAGTCGACTTACACTACTACAATGCCAGATCTGCCCAACTTTCTCCGACATACCAACTTCTATAGGGCATAACTCCCTACTCCAAACTTCAAATTGAACGAAATTGGTATCTATTTTATAGAGAAAAGAGAGCTCTACAAGTTTCATGAAGGACAAAAAAACTAATTTCACCTCTAAGGGTGTCAAAAATACACTCAAAGTTACTTCCTTCACAATGCCTCTCAAAACAGTGCAACATTTTATAAAATCCATAACTTCTCATTCTCTTTGCTAAAAATTACAAGGTTTATGCCAAAAGAAAGATCCAAATGTGACCTACAACTTTCTGAACAACAAGAAATCAAATTCAATTTCTAAGTAGGTCAAACAATTCAATGAACGATTCTGCCCACTGAAATCACCTGAACTTAACAGCAATTTTATAAAAAGCATAACTCCTTGTACAAATGTCAAAAATTTGCATACTTTATACCCATGAAAAGCTCAAACAGAATAATACACTTCTTATGAAGGGCTTAATAGCCAATTCCATCTCTAACAACTCAAAACTGTCATGCAAGTGGCTGCCCTGATCACTAGTCAATAACCCAACTTAAGTCCAATCTTTAAAAATTCATAACTCCCAATTATGATATCCGAAAATAGTATAGTATATCCCATTTTCAAGATAATTGATTCTTCTACAACTTTCCAGAAGATCACTTGAGCCAATTCAAATCACAGAAATCTCTAAATTTGCTTCCAATCACAATACTCACAAAACCTACACTTATAGCTAGGTTTCACCCAAAAATGCACATAACCAGTCAATAGTTAACAATTCATAACTCCCAACGTACATATCGAAAAATTGCAAAATCAGTGGCAATGGAAAGTTAACAAGATAGGCTTCAACTTTCCTTAAGATCATTTTCACCAAGTCCTCCTAAATCAATCTAGAAAAATCATCAAAGTTTCAGGTCATCTAATTCGGATACTGTTAACACAACCAGTATAGTTCACCTTCAAGGCAGAAATTCAACATCTTCAAGTTACAATTAGGCAACACTTATTTCACAAGAAATTGAAGCAAAACATCTAAAGTTTAATTTTACACAAACCTCGCCTCATTTGCTTAACCACACAATTAGTTATGGCAAAAACATTAACCCATATACAAATGATAATTTCCAGTTTTGATACTCAATTCAATTCCTTTCATTCCCTTGTCAATTCTACTTCACTTAGCATTCAATTTACCCACCTATTCAACCTAACTTTCATCAAGTCATACACAAACATAACCTTATACCCAACAACTCAAACTATAGGTTTCATGAAATCAAGACATCATAACACATATTTAATGAACAATAGTTCCCAATTAATGCATCAAACTACTAAGAAAAGAACATAATTAATTTCTTACCTACTTTAAAGCTTCCAATCCAACTCTTCAATTCTTTAATTAATACTCCAACTATGATCCTCTCTCTCCTTCACACCATCATAGTAAGGAAGTAGGAGGTTTAAGCTTATAAGGAAAGCACTTAAGTTTGAGGATTTTTGAAAAATTTATGAAGAGGAAGAAGAGGAGAGTTTTCGGTGGAGGAGAACTACACAAAAGCAAGGGAACTCTTTTATTTGTTGCAAATGGATTGAAAGTGCCGTGGGTGAATGGAAGAAATAAAGCAAGTAAATCATCTTTTCATTCCTTCCACTAAAAGAATCGAGAACACTAGCAACCATTCATTGCAAGTGATATGTGTCAATTTGACACTAGTCCATGGTAAAGAAGAAAAGGACAAATTAATGGTCTTTGATAAAAATAATCCAAATAACAAAAAAATTAAATTGTCAAACCATTTTCAAGGGTCCAAATTTCGGTTCCCACATAATGCACCCAATAGTCCAGTACCATTGGACAGAAATTTTCAATACCGAAATTCAATCGGTTCGCCACTTAGCGGTTTTTCTGGTCCGAAAATTTTCTCAGAAAATTTTCTAAAATTTCCTTAAAATATAAAACACACAAAGACTCACTCCAAATAATTTTTCAAATACAATTACCACGTAATTCACAACCACATTCCATTTAGGCACAAATACCGGGAAATGTCATGAATGCATGTACAGTCAAGTTCATGTGCAATTCCATTATTCACGTGTAATGGTATGCATAAATATTGCAACCCAATACTAAACACTCTCGACCCCTTTTCAAATTACTATTTTACCCTTCCAGTGGGGTGGGATGTTACAACATGACCCTATAAGAAACAAATGGTTGTCGTTGTAAAAAGGAAAGAGTCGACCCTTAGGAATAAAAAGAAGAGAAATAGAAGAGGAGAAGAGAGTAGCTTTCGGCTATGGAGAAAATGAAGGAGAAAAGGAGAGATAGCTTAGGTTTCAAAATTTTGTTAGCTTCCAAGGGTGTTTTTAAGTTGTTTCAAGGAAAAAAAAAGATGGAAGAGGGTGCAAGCTTCCTTCCAAGCCCAACAAATCCGAAATTGGTGGAAAAATGAGGTAAGAGAAAATTTTGAGCTTTGAGATTTTAATGAATTTTTTGTTTAGAAATCTTATAAATGGTATGGGTTTGTGATATGTAAGCTCAATTTTGAAGATTTCATGTTTTAATTGGATTAATTTTGGATTATTGTGAATTAGGGTTTATGCCCAATTCTTGGGAATTGGGAATTTTGGAGGTTTATGATTTAGATAGTTTGAATATATGAGGAATTAGTGTTTCCTAAGCTCAATTTTAGTAATTATGTTATTATGATGTTGAATTTGGGTGAATTGGTTTAGGTAATTTTAAATTGGAAGAAGAAAAGAAGCTATGAGCAAATTGACGATTTGGACAAGCTTCTAGCATCGATTCGAGGTGGTTAATATGATTATACTTTGAATTATAAGTTTTATATGAGTTTTGGAAAAATTAAGAAGCAAAATATTTATAAATTACTGTTTATGTTAATGTTGGAAAATTTTGATTTTCAAATGATTAAATTCATTGCTTTTGGAGTGATTTAATAAAATTGGAATGGTTGATTAAATTCATTGATTTTGAGTGATTGAGAATTGTAATATGTGAATGTGATTTGTAATGTGATATGTGAAATTTGAAAGTATGGGATTTGAATAGAATTTGTTTGATTTGATATATATTTTTGATTACTAAGCTAAATTTGTATTCTTGAAAAAAACGAAAGATTGAATAAATGGTTAAAATTAAGCCGGATGTTTTGATAAAATAAATAAATAAAATTATTATATTCATTTGTTTTAAATGACTTTGCAAATTATGGAAAAGGGTTGTATTCAAGAAGAAAATTGCTTTGAAAATTTTATGATTTATAGTTGTGCAAAATCAAAAGAAGATTAAAATGTTTCAAATATTTGTTTTGAATGATTTGAATAATTGCTGAAATAGTTTGGACAATTTAATACAATGATTCTATTGTTACATTAAATGGTTTTGAATGTTTTGAGAAATTATTATAAGTTTTAAATGTTTTGATAAATTAAGAAAATTTTGGAAATTTTGGAAATTGTTACTTTCATTGGTTTGGTAATGACTTGAAAAATTGTTACAAAAGTTTAATTCTTTATTTTAAATGATTTGTAAAATTGATCGAAAAATTTAGAAAGAAAGTTTGAAACATCAAGGAAGGAAAAATGGTTTTAAATTATTGTTTTCGATTGTTTTAAATTAATTGATTTTGAATAGATTTAAGAATTGTTAAATTTATTGTGTTTGAGAAAAATTATTACAAGTTTGAAAATGTTTTGATAAATTGAGACATTTATAATTATGCAAGATTTATTGTTTCAAATGATTTCGAATAAATTGTTAAAATTTCTGAAATTCTTATTGCTTGAAGGATTTTAATTAACTATGAAATTGATACATTTGTTTCATCCTTTAATTATGAACGATTTGATGAATTATCAAAAAAATGTTGCATTCTTTATCTGTGAATAGTTATAAATTGAGCATGATTTTGATTGCTATGGAATTGATTTATGACTTGTGATTGCATTTGTGTGGAATTATGATGTGTGTATGAAAGTTAAGATTTTTGATATGTGCCTTCCGGCAATCTGACCTTTTCAAGCATGATTATGTGTTATATGGGTTTGGTTAGGTCCCTTAAGTAGAGTCAGTACACTGGTCTTATTTTTTTAAAGGCTTCACCCGTCTGCCCGCTAGTGGCATTGGAGCTCCGATTTCGGACTCCCATAAGTTCACGGCTACACTGAACCGCTTTGCGGGAAAGTGTAGTACGTTCCGTTCACGGCTGCACAGGATCGCATTGCGGGAATGTGCAGTACGTTCCGTTTTGGACCAACCCAAACCACTTTGATGTGTTTATGTGATTTTAATTTTGCTTGTGATGCATTCATGATTTGAATTTTTGTTTACAATTTGTGAAAGTTTTTGAGAAATTGTGTAATGTGAAATTGAGGTTTCAACCGTGAAAATTTTAGAATCTGTTTATGAAGGTTTTTCAATGATGTGAAAAAGTTTGAAAAATAAACAATTGATGAATTTTAAGTTGAGAAATGTTTTATAAAGGGAAAAAGAGTTTTGCAAGGTTTTTGCTTATTGTTCATTGTATAAACATATTATCTACGAGCTTTTAGCTCACCCCCCCCCCCCATTTTCATCCCCATCTCCAAGTTTCGAGCAGGAGATCGGATGAAAGAATGTCAAGACGTTTTTGTTCGATTTGTGCACGTCCTTGTATTTATGGGTTATAAAAATTGATGTAGTATTTATGGCTTGAATTTGCCACTATGAGATGTATAAGGAGCTTTTAGCTCACCCCCCTTTCATCTCCATCTCCAGGTTTCGAGCAGGAGATCGGATGAAAGAATGTCAAGACGTTTTTGTTCGATTTGTGCACGTCCTTGTATTTATGGTTTATAAAAATTGATATAGTATTTATGGCTTGAATTTGCCACTATGAGATGTATAAGGATTTGATTTATGAAATTGTATTGAATTGTGATGATTTATGAAATTGTGTATATAAATGAGTGTGATGTATTGTAAATTCTGAAAATTGTGGATTGAATATGAGTGATTTATGATATTTGAAGCACTAGGTATAGAATTGAGTTTGTATATGCTGAGATCCCGGACGGAGGGTCCGGTGGATTTTGATTATTGTGTGATTGATTGGAAATTATAGAAGTGTGTTTTAAACACTTTGCAGATTTTGGGTTAGTTAGAATGCAGCCGTTATACTACCGAAATTTTTATGACAAAGGAAAGAAAAGAATAGGATTTATGATTTGTAAATAGATGAGATTGAGAAATTGCATATTAAGCAGTCTAATATGAATTGAGATTTGTATAAGTTTGATTTTCCAAAAGCGAGATTTATTCGTTTTGTTTTGAATAAGATCGAATAAAGAAGAAAGAATGAAAAAGAAAGAAAAGAAGGAAAAGAAAAAAAAATACCTAATTTTGGGTAAGTCAATGGTTTCCAACGCGACCCTTTGGTTTTTGTTTCATGAGTTTAAGTTTTCGGATGTCAGATATTTGTTCAATTCAAGTGCTCCGTTTTTATGTTTTGAGTTCGATCCGTATTTGTTTCACATTCGATATTTCGATTTATATTCGCTTCGTTTTCGATTCGTTTCCGATATGTTTCCGCTTGCGTTTCCGAGTTGTTTTTGCTTCGCTTTGATTTCCGATCCGTTCGTTCTTTTGTATTATGTATTTTTCCGCTTCGATTTCTTCTGATTTATGATTTCTAGTATTGGTTTCCGTTTAAAACACATTTCATAGAGTTAATAGCTAAATTACTTCCTTAGTAGTCCTAGGAATTTTGTATATAAACCCTTGTTCCTATGTAAACGATATAAGTAATACAAAATATCTTCAACATTCAACATATTCAATAGAAAGTTGCGCGACACTATCCTAGATTTCCGTAGCTAATGGAAGATCAATAAATATGCGAAGAAGAAGTGGTTCGATAATTTTTAACAACCATCCTCGCATAATTGCATCCTCAGTGTACCATTTTGAGTAACCAGAATTTTTCTCATGCATGGACTTCAATCATTTTCGACCAGATTTTGAACTTTATGTCATTCAATCTAAATCCAAAAGGCAAGTTGTTGAGATTAGGTAATTCAATTGAGGTCGAATTTTGGTTCATTGTGACAATTTTAGTATTTTTGTCATCCATAATTGGTCCTTTGTTTCAAGACCAATTTTGAATGAAAATTTTGGTTAGTCTAATGTGACGATTTGGGGTTTATGAACAAAGCTTGGGATAAGCTTTGATATCATGTTGAAGTCTAAGGTTTTCTGTTGTATATTTCTTCTTTAGAAGATAACCCTTAAATAGGCTCGTATACATGGCTATTACAGAGATCCTATATTAAAGGATGATATCAAGACATATCAATCATATTTCCTATAATACACACATCTTATATAGGAAAATATATTTCTTTCCATACAAATTAGCTAATCACACACGAACAAGAAGACATATTTGGATTTGGGAATTTTAATATTTAGGAATTTTAAGGTTTAAAAGAGTTTAATTAAGATTAAATCAAATTAATTAGGTTTAATTAAGATTTATTAAAATATATAAATTTAAGTTTAATCTGATATGTTAGTTTAATTGTACTATATATTTGTGCCACATGAATTTATATATTTAATAAAAATAATAGTTTGCATTACATTATAACTTAATTTTGTGCAAATTGATATTTATTCACTATTTATTTTAAACATTTTAAATAGTAAATTTTTGTTAAAATTATTTAAAATATTACGAAATTTACACTTTATATATAAAATATATAAAAATAAACTTATTAGGTGCTCTAATGTTGTCCATATATCGAACATTTGTAGGGTAATTATGTCTTAAGTGATTATCACCTTATCTCTATCATAAACCAAACTAGTAATTCATGTAGGAAATCACCGTAAGACTTTTGTTCGTCAATTAACAAGGAAATACAGTAAAACCTCTATAAATTAATATTATGGGGATCATGATATTTATTATTTTATAAAGATATTAATTAACCGATAAATTAATATTTATTAATTTAAAGAGATTTTGTAATTAATTGAAGTTAAATTTTGATTACATCAAAAGTATTGTATCTTAGAAAATTCATGTTTCATATTAATTGAATGAATCTAAAACATAGATTCATTGTACATAATATTAATGAAAACTAATAAATAATGTTCATTGTTTCTTAATAATTAAGTATTATTCATTATATTTTTACTAAAAACATTCAATGTACATATGTACGTATGATGGAGATAGAAAATACTTTATAAACAAAATAGAAAAAATTTTGAAACCACACCCAACAATTGCTCCTTATCTAAAAGGTGTCACGAAATTAACAATGATAGATCAAATACGCAAAGAGTTATGTGAGTACAAGAGAGATCATTCGACATGCACTCAAAAAAATTTACAGTTGTGACTTGAAGAAAAGTTTCATTTGAAAGTTAGTCAAGGTATAATCTCAAACACACTCAAACGATCGGCTGAGTATCTTTCGGCCAACCTAGAAAAAGAAAGGGATATCAAGCGGCACAAACCAGCAAAATTTCCAGATATAGAGAAGGTTGTTTATGAGTGGTTTTTCCAGTACCAAGATCATGTGAATATGACCGGAGAGCTAATTTTGGAGAAGGCGAGAGATACAATGAAACTTCTATACCCTCAACAAGATTCTGGGCACAAATTTTCTCAAGGTTGGCTTGAGAAATTCAAGCCACGACACGGTATCAAGTCATTTCGTCGTTTCGGAGAGAGTGGTTTGGTTGATATACAAGACATGGAGAAGCAATTGGAGTCTATAAGGAAAAAAAAAATAGATAAGTCCCCTATGAAAGATGTTAATGTTGATGATGAAGTTGAAGACGATACAGTACTTTTGGAACTAGTTACGCGTAAGGAAACACTTATCACGTCTAGAACTCTTCACAATTTTTTGATGCAGTTCGAGAACATAACATTAAAAATTTTGGATGCAATAAGCAAAATTAGAAATAAGCTCCAACTAGACTTAAATTTTAAGAAAAAACAAACAACATTAGAATCATATTTCATTAAATTGTCTTAGTTATATTTGTGTAAGTTTATATAATTATTAATTTATGATATTAATGGAACCTTATATTTACATAGGGGTATTTTGAAAATACATTATCTTATTATCTTATCAAAATTTGTTAACTGACCCAAGTCGGGATCGGAGAAAATATTATTTTAGAGAGTTTATTAATTTACCGAATATCAATTTAAAGAAGTTCTGCTGTAATATGTAGATCAATTTACGTTTACGTGAAATGATCTATCTATTCAAATCGTCAAAGGTAGGTTTTAATAAAATTTGATCATAAACTAATGTGACAATAAAAAGTTAAACGTTGAGATATATTACTTTATGCAGAATCACATTGTTCCATGTTCCCTCTTTTTGTTTCTTTAAGCATACTCCGTCTGCAATTATGGCACTGCATTGACATTATTATGCCAGAAAGCTAAATCGTTGCGGTCATAAGAAAAAACTTCTCTTTTTAGCTTACCTAAAACAACCAATATATATATTCAGCACAGTTTCAGCTGTTAGTTATTGCTATCAATCATGCAGTTCCTGAACTTCTTCACGATTTGGCAGGAGGAAGAACGTGTGATGCAATGATCACGGATATCCCATGCATCTAAAACACCGACCAAACTAGTTTCTTCCATGTTACGGACATTATTATGCTCTATGTACAGTATACCTTTACATTTCTCCATCTTAATTAGCAATCATCCATGTCATTATCGATTTCCAGTAGCTCCAGCTTCATAACTGTCCAACTGTTGCATAATGGCGAATACCTTTTCCAGTTCTTAAAAAGTATACTTAGATTCACTTCTTAAAATTAAGTTTTACATATTGGAATTAACTTTTCCTGACATTACTCTTGTCCACCCTCTTCATTATGATTCCTCCTTGCTTTTTGTTTCAACTCCCTAAACTCTTTTTTAACTTTCTAATTATCTTCTCTTTATTTTTGCATTTTTTATTTTTAAAGTTGATGTCAACTTCAATTCTAATGCCATTTAATAATTGGAGATCTTTTTCTAAAAATTATATATATATATATTAAGTTGAATTCGGTGTTGTATTATTACTCACAATAAAGAATAAAAATTGTTTGAAATTGAGAACTAAAATATAAAGAGATAGCAACTTTAAAATCTAGAGGTAAGCTCAGTAAGATTGACTCAATATTATGAATACCGTATCGGATTAAATTCTGATACGATATTATATCGACATCGATCAATACCGAGTATCGTTTTGGACATTTTTTTTAATTTATAAAATAGTATCTAAATTTTTTTAAAAAAATTAAAATAAAACTTCAATATTATCTGCATAATTTAAACCAACCTTGTCTCCAAAAATTATAATAATATAAATTTAAAATAACAACATTTTATTTATTTTTACTAATATTATTTTCACACATTCTATATATAAATAATAACTACAATTAATATAAAAATATTATTTTATCATCATATAAATATAAAATTAAAAACAATATAAAGTATTTTAAATATTACAACTTTGTCATATAATAAATAATAATTACATCAAAATATTAAATACAAAATTATTATTATTAATAAAATATAATTTTATGTTAATATTTAATTTTGAATAATAAAATATTGTTATATTTATATTAACAGCTTTAAAAAACAAAAATTTGAGTCCTCTTAATTTTTATTTTAATATATTTTAATTATTCATTATAGAAAATATAACTAATATTTACTATAGAAATTTTTTATAGAAATTTCTTTGATTTTTTAAAATTTTTTGGTATCTACCATATATATAACCGATATTTTAAATATGGACTCAGTATTAAAACATCCCTTTCAGGGCAGTTTTCTAGCCGGTATGAAATTCTATTTATAATTTCAATTTTTACTAACCAAATTATCCACCCGCAACAACTCTTCTGACAAAGTCCACGCGCGAGCTCTAGTAAGTCTGACGACATGCTAATTAAGACCACTTGCGAATCGTCTATGCACTCTAACGTGAAGAACGTCAGTAGTTGACGTTGATGTAAAGGAAACGAAGGCGCTAATCCACGCCAGAAATTGCCAACTGTGCAACCACAGGTATGCATTAAAATGCATATTTTGAGTGGGGTCTAGTAAAACACCGTATAAGAAGGAGCTTACAACTGCAAAGGAGGACTGGTGACGATCCCGTGGGGACCAGAGATTCTCGGATATGATTAAGATCTAATAGCTACTTATTCTTCCGTGTGCTTTTCTGTGGCCTGCGTAGCGATTATTTTCTGATATGCACCAATTTTCGTGGGATTACATGCTAATTAATAGAATAAAATGTAATGGAACGAAATAGAATAAAACAAATGAAACGATTTATAATAAAATAGAATATAATATAATAAAAGTTAACTAGAAACGATAGAATGGTTAACAATGTAATTTAGTAAAATTTTATTTAGAGGATGGATGAAATAGAATGTAATGTATAACAAATAATTATTATATCTTTATAATAAAATAATTATTGCAAAAGTTTAACGTTATGATTTCAAAATAAAATTATGTTCAATTAAAAGTTACGATAATAATAATAATAATTATTATTATTATTATTAATCGTAATAATAATAATAATAATAATAATAATAATAATTATTATTATTATTATTATTAATAATAATTTTTTACATATTATAATAAATATGGCGTGACTAACTTAAATGCTAGTCATGCATGAAGGTGACTTGTAGCATGGCTAGTCATAATTAGTCACCCCATGCATGGCTAGTGAATTTAACTAGTCACCCCGTGCAAAACAAAAGATTTGAAGTATGCTTAAAGTAAATAAAGTTCCGTAATTTACATGTTTTCTTTTTACAATTTAACATAAACATAATTGTCATACTAAAGCATTTTAAGATTTTTTTATGACTTGATTCAATTGCTAATAATATCATTTATTCAATATTCAATTTGAAGTTCACTATAATTAAGTTAAGTTATAATCTGCTATTCTAAAGAAGTTAAATTATGCAGTAGTGGTTTACATCACAACAATTACTTATTTGTTCATTGAAAATGTGTATAAAAACAGTGTAGAAAATTCATGGAAAGATGATATGTGTATGCTCTGTTTTCGCTGTTATTACGTGAATCTCTTTGGGTATTTTAGAAATGAACTAAAATGAGTCTAGAGTTAGGGAAAGTAATGTGATGTCATGATATGGCAAGAATTAAAATGATAAGTTAGAGATGAAATAGAGGCGTCGATGAAGATGAAGAAATGCAAAAAATATAAGGAATGCTTGTTGGATATGTTTGGCTTTTTATGTTTGTGATTAATCATAGATTTTGATTTGTTTATGATTGAGTTGAGCTGAAATAGAAGTAGTAATGAAGAGAAAATAAAGAGGATATAAGTTAGAAATGATGGATTTAGTAAAAGAGATGAAGAAGAGATGAAAAATTTGTAGTTTCGTAAAATATGCAAAACATCGTATGTCACCATCGTGACAGAGAGGGAACCTCAGAGTAGCTGCACGATCATGACAGAAAGCATTATCTAGGAATTGCATGATCGTGCACAAGCATGATCATGATAGAGAGGAGGTATTGTGCACGATTGTGATAGAGAGGATGTATCTGAAATTGCACGATCGTGCACAATCACGATCGTAACAATGAGAGTGTAGTGACTTTTGACAATTTGAACATCCTTCACTCTTTTGACTATAACTTCTTCTCCGGACCTTGGATTGACTTGAAATTTGAACCACAAACTTCTCACACATTATTCTCTCCACTAAAATTCATGGCCATATGAATTCATTAGTTAAGGATTGATAATGATCGATCGATGAATTTAGGATGAAAATGATGAAATGTGCTAGAATATTGTTAAATAGAATGTTTTCATATAATAGACATATGTATTTTGGCTATATCTTGATCTGTAGATATTCAAATGAGATTATTTTTTATTTAGATTAAACTAGAGACACGTGACTACAAATTTCAATAAGGAATTGAATTTTAATTCTGTCTTTAAGAGTTTCAATTTTTGACTTGAAGTTGAATACAAAATGTTGTTGTAGTTTGAGTACAACTGAAGATAGAGTGTTGTTGCACGTGTATGAAAGCTATATTATGCATGAATATGAAATGAATTTTTCTAATCTCTCATTGCTATTTCTCATTTACAAAAATCTATGGTTCTAATCCTTAGTATGAAAATGTGATGCTACAACTAAAGTTTCTTAAGGAACTAAAATTGCTAGATTGTTGTAAAAGAGAAGCAAAATAATCAGAAGCACCTTTCATTAAGTAAATTTCTCTTAGTTTCCTCAATTACATAGCTCCATGATAAATTCATCCATAAAATATACAAAAATACTTGACAAAATGTTCACATTGAGCAAAGGAAAAAGGACTTGACACTAAGTCATCAACACATACAACACGTGTCTTCCATTCCTAAGAAGACATCATAAAATCCAACATGTTTTTCCAAATATTTATTAGTGCACCAAGTAAAGCCCTAACTTCTTTAAGCCTACGAACAAGGAAAAGATAACTTTTATACAATTTTGATCCTTCCAGTCCCAACTCTACTAAATGATTATAAAGTTCTTCTTCTCAAATGGAAAGCAATTTAACTAACAGTGAAGTAGATTTTATAATAGCTTTTCCAGCTGTCTGAAGGTCATCTTTGATTACATCTTCACCATCATCTGCCCTGTTTTTCCTTTTTTGTGATGTTCCTAGGTTTGCATTTTGTGAATAAGCTGGCATTCCCATTAGAGATTCAATGCGATCACCATTTATCGTTACATTGTCTTCAAAACTTAAGTCATTCTGAGTCCAAATGTCATCATTTTCATCGATGGTGTTAGAAAACTCACTATAGACATAAATGGTGTGCCTTCTTATCTCCTTTGTTGCTTCAACATGCTCGCCAGTTACTCTATCACGACCATAAATCTTTACCATCTTCTTGTAGTTATGAGAAGGCTTCTATCTCCACTCAGCAGCTTCTAGTTTAGCCTGTTACAAAAAAAAAACTTAATGAATCAACCAAATCACATCATTTATCATTTTTTCTTCCAATAAAATAATAAAGAAGTTCACCTGGATCAAGGTCTCCCACACTTCTGGCTCAACAATCCACATATTTGTTAACGGACTCCATGCAAATCCACTACCTCCATTTACAAATAAATCAAAACACTTACTCCTATTATTCTTAATAATCTTGTTTCGATTTTTATTTTTTCCTTATCGATTCCTTTATCTAGAAAATTTTCCTTTAGTTTATCTTTAATTGTATCAAGTGCATGCGTGGTGAAAGTCCCACCAACATGATTGCCTTGTCGATGATGGTGCAAGCATGTGTCAACCAAAACATCATCTATAGCTTGATTCTAAAAGCACGACTCTCTTCGGGATGACATTTTGTATGTTACAAATTTAACTACAAAATATGAAATTTATATCAAAAGCATACACAATATTGAAGCTTCAAATTTTTCCAAATAATATAAAAGGCCATAATAATGAAGAAACATTACAAAGACACAATTGGATGTGAAAACATTAACAACACTAATAAATAGCGTCATATTTAGATACAAGTAGCCAATAGATAATTCTAAAGTAATATAAAATCATGAAAAACATAAATTAATTGCAATCAATATCTATCTTAAAGTATAATCAGCCCACATATGAGTAATCATGTTATCTCTTATAATTTCCCCGCTGTGTACATCATCTTCGTCATAATTTTTATACTCATCTTAGTTATCATTTTTCGTTCCATCATACTCTTCATTAAGAAATGGATCATTTGGATCTGCACCAATCAAGAAATTGTGTAGAATGACACAAGCTATAATATTTTTTTTAGTCTGAATGCCATATGATGGTTCTGTGGTGGATGTTATAATCGGAATCCTTTTTCCAACACACCAAATGTCATTTCGATAACTTTAAGCAATGATGAATGTTGATGATTGAATAATTCACGAGCATTTCATGGAGAATTCCTTGAATATTCTTTCAAGTGATATCGTTCTCCTTTATACAGTGTAATAAGTCCACTTCTCAATATAAATCCAGTATCAACAAGATAGTATTTTCCTATCATGAATAAAACTGTGTCAAATTGTAATTTATGACATTTATCAGTTAATAAGAATTGAGCCATATTTTTACCTTGGGGAATTTTAAGTGAGAATTGCTTAGTTAGTGCATTTTTCATAATCCGTGAATCAGACGTTGTTCTTTCCCACCTTGCCAATGCATAGGTGATCTTCATATCACAAGAACAAGCACACAACACATTTTGTGTTGGATAATCCTTTCTCCCACGAAATCTAGGAGCATATCAAAGAGGTACTTTCACACAGATATATGTACAATCAATTGCACCAACACAATCCTGACATTGAAGTATATTATTCTCCAATATTATATGTGCTTAATATAATTGAGAAAAGAAAATCACCTTTAAAAATGGGTATAATCTACTATTGTTCAATATGTCCGATGGGTTATAATATGTCATATTGTCTTAGAAACGTATCTTCTAGTCGTATAACTGCTTTCAAAATGCTATGAAAATAATGGCTTACAATTTCCCTAGATTGACTCCAAAAGAACACAATCTCCCAATTGGTAACAATATGCCGCTACTTGTTCTTCAAAAATTGCAAGTACAGTAGGTCATAGCATACCTTTTCCAGCTAATAAATCACATAATTCAACAAATGGTTTAGGCTGCATTCTAATTATATTTCTCCCATTTGAATGAAATAAAATTCTTCATATGATACTCTCTCTTGATTGCAATCTCTTTGATGGTGTAAGCATTTGAAGTTTGTCGTTCACACGTCTCTTACGTAACACCCACCAATAGATCACACGAAAAGCAATAAGAATAGCACTAACTGATGTATACGAATCAATTTCCGTTTTTGATTATTCATTCGATTACCTTCACCGTTCATGTATAAAAAATAAAATTAGGAGTTGTTTTTAGATAATAAAAATCAAAATATAATAAATATGACATAGATATGTCCATTTACATATAGTGTTATAAAACCAACAAGAAGCAACGTAAGGGAATCTTTATTTGAATCATTCCCCCACTGAAATGTCGAGCAAAGTAATAAAAAAACAAAAACAAAGAAGACAACGACGATTGAAAAACACCACAAATTTAGACATCACAATATAAAAAATGAGTGATATACGATAAAATGAGTGGATCATTGTATTACATTAGTTTGAATGCAACTGCAAAAGTATACAACAGTATTGACCTATATGTATGTGGCTTTCAAATTAAATAATCCATATTTTTAGCAACTTAACTCATATATAAAGTGAGTCCAAATAGATAATGTTCACTTCAGTGTAAAGGATTTTTTATTACCTGTGATCTGACCGGTGAAGACGTTCCTCCACAGTAGCCAACGACTTGCTCTTCCCCTGCTATAATGACTGCCAACGCCCAACACAACAAAACATGCTACTCTTTTACCATAGGCATGAAATAGAATAGAGAACATAATAAACATACCATATTAGAAAAGCCAGTAATTGCTAAATTGCTGAATCTAACAAAATTCTAGTTGAAACCTCTACAATTTTTCATTTATACACAATTGAACAAAACTGAGCAAACACTAGACAAATAGCATGTGAAGAAAAATAATAAGAAGAGATATACAGAGGGAGAGATGGTAATAAGCAATGGAGTGGTTGTGACAGTAGCTAAAGTGCCAACGAATCTATGTCAATACATATCCTGCAATCTAACCAAGTCTTCCAGCTCCTCTTCTACTACCTTGCCAATAAATAACACGAGAAGAAGAAGAAGTGGTAGAACACGGAGAACAAAAAGAAAAGTCTGGAAATGATAAGTTTCTGGACCGTAATAGATATATGTAAGTGTGATAAGCTTGTGGACAATAATAAAAGAGTTTGGGTAGAGTTAGAAGTTATTGGTAAGAAAATTATTAAGGGTATATTAGATAGTATATGTTTATTAGTTTAAGTTCTATCCTAAATATTTTGAATTAAAGGTTTCTTATTTTTACTGTTTAATATGGAATAAAACGTAACATGAAACCATCCACTTCTATCTCATTTTATTTCATTATAAAATTTTTAATTAAACGATAGAAGTTAGTTACGTTTTATCTCGTTCCATCAGTAACTTCTCAATGAAACATGGCCTAACATAGTAACAATAGTTAAGTATACCCCAATGTGATCCTTGGATGGTGCCATACGAGCAAAATAGGTGCTAATTTCTTAGAAAAGGAAGCCGAGACATGTTTACAGCCTCTTCCAACAAAAAAAGAAAAAGAAACATGCCCTTAATTAATTATTATACAAATCCATTTCTTTATTAAAAAAAAAAGGTTCCTAAGCAAAGCAGTGATGTCTACAATACTAAAGTTGACGTACGTATAGAATTCTTTTGGCATATACCAAAAAAAAGCTTGATAGTTGGACCATCAACCTCGTTTGCCTGTAGGACTATGCATATAAATATAATGATACGCTGTTAATTGGAATTGAGATTACTATCCTGAATTAGATAATTCTAAAAAAACTAATTATTTTTATCAGGTAGGACTAATAGCATTATTTAATTTGGTTTAGATATACATCAATAAGGCTTGGTTTGAGTAGACCGGTTCTCTTCACGGACCAAGAAACCGTGTTAGGTTGGATGAAGTTTAAGTAGACCAGTCCTCTTCACGGACCAAGAAACCATAACAGGAGGGGAGGACCAAGTCACAACAATGGACGTCGCATAGCCGTAATACAGAGGGCAGGGGAGGTAGAAGCTTTCAAAGAACTTGAGATGGATCACACTAAAAGCAGCACCAAATGGCAAATACCATATACCGTTACTTGCTGTTTGTGTTGGGAAGGGAATATACGACCGACGGCTAAACGATTAAGCAACGAACAATATACCAATAAAATAAGTAGAAAGAATACAAATTGGACGTCCCATCAGATATATAAAAAACAATTAGAGTTACACTTCAATACCCTCTGGATTCTGAATCCACCAGAAAAAGAACTAGTCAACAACTCAAGCACAGACAAGTCTAACCCACATATTTATGGACCATCTTTTCTTCTTTTCTAGCTTTACTTTTTTCCCCCCCTTTGCTCTTTAGCAGCTTCTTCTTGTTCTTCTTCTATATTTCTTGGTCTGTTCTCGTAATAATGAGACAATGACTAAGAGGGCCAAATGTTGGTGAGAAGGAATGAATGCATTTTATACCCGGAAGGTGATTCTTAGATGTTATCGCGTACAGGAAGAGAGAGAAATGGGCATGCACGTGGTTTCATCTTCAGTTGGTGGCAACTAAACTAAGAATGCGGAGAGAGAGAGAGAGAGAGTGGGTCTTGTTAAAGCAGAGTTATTAAATTGACTCAACTGTTTCCTTTCCAGCCAAGGCATTTCTCAGCAGTCACTACCCATTCCACCATTTCTCAACTGTTTTCATTGCATCACCTCCCATGCTTCTCTGCCTCTATTTAAAGTTCTTTTCTTTACTCAACCCCACAAAAGTGAGACGTCCCAGACGCCTTGTTTTGTGTAGTAAACAAAAGGGTTGGTCATATTTTCCCCTTGTTTTATGTGTTAATGAGTTGGCAATTTTAGGAGCTTCTTTAATTTCAGCGTTAACAAGAGTTGAAAATGGTGCTACTTCGGTTATATGATTCTGTTTTTGTATTTTTCGTTCTAAAGTTCCAAATTTTCCCTCTCCAGTGAAGGGGGAAACTGACCCAGATCCTCTGTTGGATCCGGTATTGATAATGCCAAATAGGTGGATTCATTGTACAGCAAGTGTACAGCGAGCATGAGAAGATTTTACCAATTTTGTCTTTCTCATGCTGTTTTGCTCCTAATCTCTTACTTTCTTGGATTCCCTACCAGAGTCTCCCCGGCTACTGAGCAGGAGATCTTGTTGCAGTTCAGGGCGGCCATTAGTACTGATCCCTACAATAGCTTGGCTACATGGGTTCCAAGTGGCAACCCTTGTGAGTACAGTGGTGTGTTTTGCAACTCTCTTGGATTTGTGGAGAGGATTGTTCTGTGGAACGCCAGCCTATATGGGGTTCTGCCACCAGCACTATCAGGTTTGAGGTCTTTAAGAATCTTGACATTATATGGGAATCGATTTACTGGTAATATTCCAGAAGAATACGCAGAACTAAGCACATTGTGGAAGATAAATTTGAGCTCTAATGCTTTATCTGGTTCAATCCCAGATTTCATCGGCAACTTACCAAATATTAGATTTCTTGATCTCTCCAGGAACACTTATAGTGGAGAGATTCCCTCTGCTTTGTTCAAGTTTTGTTACAAGACTAAGTTCGTTTCTCTTTCTCGTAACATTCTTTCTGGTCAAATTCCTAGTTCAATTGTGAACTGTTCCAGGCTTGAAGGATTTGATTTCTCTTTTAATAATCTCAGAGGTGAATTGCCGCCCCGAATTTGTGAACTTCCTGTTTTACGTTATCTGTCCTTGAGGAGTAATATGCTGACTGGGAATGTTCAGGATAAGATTCCAAATTGCCAGAGGTTGAGTTTTTTGGATCTCGGCAGCAATGCGTTTACAGGATTGGCTCCATTTGAGGTCGTTGGATTGCAAAACATGAGCTATTTCAATGTATCTTATAACTGGTTTCAAGGGGAGATACCAGGAACTGGAACTTGCAGTGAGGGATTGGAATTCTTTGATGCTTCAGGTAATGATTTGAAAGGCGAGATCCCATTAAGCATTACCAGCTGCAAAAGTCTTAAAGTCTTGAACTTGGGGTTTAACAGGCTAAATGGGAGTATACCAGTTGCTGTTGGGGAATTGAAGATGCTTTTGGTTCTCAACTTGGGCAACAATTTAATAGATGGGACAATCCCCGCAGAGCTTGGAGGGATTGAGCTACTTCTTGTATTGGATTTACACGATCTCAATCTTGTCGGTGAAATTCCTAAAGCCATAAGCAATTGCATGTTTCTTCAAGAGCTGTGAGTCTTAACAACTTCTTCAAGTGTCTAGAGTTTAATATCATGCTTAATCTTAACACACTTGTCTTACTGTCTGATCTGCTGATGCAGGAATGTTTCTCATAATAATTTAGATGGAGAAATTCCTGATACGCTTTACAATATGACTTCCTTGGAAGCCCTTGATCTACACAGCAACCAGCTCAAAGGTAGCATTCCAGAGTCTTTAGGAAACTTGTCACGACTTCAACTTCTGGATTTATCACAAAATTTTCTTTCTGGAGGGATCCCATATTCCCTTGGAAACTTGGCAAACTTAACACATTTGAATCTCTCCTCCAACAATCTTTCGGGTGCCATTCCTTTGTTATCAAGAATCCAGGCATTTGGTGCATCTGCATTTCTTGACAATCCTGGACTCTGTGGTCCCCCTTTGAAACTTTCTTGTTCAGAAGTTAGGAATCGTACAACCACTGCTTCCAAGAAGAACAAGGTGCTTAGTAATTCTGTCATCGTGGCAATTGTTGCTGCTGTACTGATCCTTATTGGGGTTTGTGTGGTATCATTCATGAACATCAGGGCACGCAGCAGGAAGCAAGATGATGCAACATTGGTTGTTGAGAGCACACCGATGGGTTCAACAGATTCAAGTGTTATAATTGGGAAGCTAGTTCTATTCAGCAAGAGTTTGCCCACAAAATATGAAGATTGGATTTCAGGCACCAAAGCATTGCTTGACAAGGAATGTATGATAGGTGGTGGGTCCATTGGAACAGTCTACAGAACTAATTTTGAAGGTGGGATCTCAATTGCAGTGAAAAAGCTTGAGACACTCGGTCGAATTAGAAGTCAAGATGAATTTGAGCAAGAAATTGGACGTTTAGGTAACCTTAGACATCCCAATTTGGCTGCATTTCAAGGTTACTATTGGTCTCCAACGATGCAGCTAATTTTATCGGAGTTCGTTCCGAATGGTAATCTGTATGACAATCTACACGGACTTAATTTTCCAGGTACCAGTGCTGGGGTTGGCAACAGTGAACTAAATTGGTCTAGAAGGTTTCAAGTCGCTCTAGGAACAGCTAGGGCTCTTTCCTATCTTCACCATGATTGTAGGCCTCCAATACTCCATCTCAACATCAAATCCACCAACATACTCTTAGATGAAAGTTATGAGGCCAAGTTGTCTGACTATGGATTGGGCAAGTTACTTCCTATTTTGGATAATTATGGGTTAACCAAATTCCATAATGCAGTAGGGTATGTTGCACCAGAGTTGGCTCAAAGCCTGAGACTGAGTGAGAAATATGATGTATACAGCTTTGGAGTGATTCTGTTGGAGCTGGTTACTGGGAGGAAACCAGTGGAGAGTCCAACAGTAAATGAGGTGGTAGTTTTGTGTGAATATGTTCACCGGTTGTTGGAGACTGGCTCTGCTTCAGATTGTTTTGACAGAAGTTTGCGGGGCTTTTCAGAGACCGAATTGATACAAGTTATGAAACTGGGGCTAATCTGTACAAACGATGTCCCTTCAAGAAGACCAAGCATGGCTGAGGTTGTTCAGGTACTTGAGTCCATAAGATCAGGATCAGAATCATCATAGTTGTTCTAGGTGAAGGTGGTGTGGGTTAGTACGGTCGTGTAGAGCTTAGGAAGTTGCATATTGGAAAAAACAACCATTCTTTTCTGCAAATAAAATGATTCTTTGATCGTATGTCGTAAAAGAACATCCATGAAGGAGATATTGCACTGCAATTACAATTCTCAGGCAATATCTAATAAGTAGACTTTTACCATATTTTCTACCATTAATCCACGTATCTAACGTTTGTTATGGTCTGTTAACCGTGAAACAAAGCATTTTGTTTATACAC
Organism: Erythroxylum novogranatense; assembly: GCA_029891385.1. Taxonomy (NCBI): domain Eukaryota; kingdom Viridiplantae; phylum Streptophyta; class Magnoliopsida; order Malpighiales; family Erythroxylaceae; genus Erythroxylum; species Erythroxylum novogranatense. The sequence goes on along the minus strand of CM057227.1, from coordinate 88,302,179 downwards.
TTCATTAAGGAAAGGCACATTATAGCTTTTATCTCATTAGTTTCTCTTATTTGGTCTATGGTCTAATGCAAAGAATTGTTCACACTTAGAAAAACAATCTTTAATACTAAGAAAGTTGATTTTGCCACATTTCATTTCATTGAAACAAAAGTACCTCTCTGCTTTCAATGAAGTTTTTATAGCAACACTTGCATTCTCCTGTTTAGATAATATCAAATTTTTGCATAAATTGGTTCTTTTCTTATCGATTTTCGGTAACTTTTAGTTTCGCATTTTCACATTTTTCTTAATCCTCCTCCATTTTGCACCTGTAGTTTCTTTTATCATTGTGATTTCGTAAGGTTAGTCCATTTTGATACCAAGTTGTTCGTAAAAATGAAATTAACAAGTTGCTAAATGAGAGAAGAAGAGAATTCTAAAAAGAGCAAAGAGAAGCTAGAGAGATTTTGAGAAGAGAGAATTAAAGCTTATCAAGTCATTCGCTAAGGATCTGATCGTATACATTACAGAATCCATCTCCTCCAAAATTAGCCCAATTGAGTAGTGTTCGTTATCGTCGTGACAAAGCATTTTGCTCATACACGTGTTAAAGAAAAGCGACATTATTTATGGTTGTAGTTGTTGTTTTAGGCGTCTCTTCTTCTTCATCACCCTTCAATAATCATAACACTATGATAGAGATGTTAAAACTGTGGCAAGCAAGATTATTTCATGGTTCTCCTGGTGACTGGTCAGCACCTAATATCCATGATCTTGGTCTGACTTCTTTGACCTTGTACATCTTGTGTTTTGGGATTTATCAGCCGAGTTCAATAAACCAAGAAAGAGCTGCCTAATTCCCCTCGGCAATAAGAACTACATAGGTCCCCTGGTGAGCTTGGAATGACATGAATGATCTAATGAGAGGCAGGGAGAGCGAGTAAAGTGGGAAAGAGTAAGAAAAATTATTGGAAGAGCTTATGTTGCTTTAGGAGTATCGCAAAAACTGACACTTATCCTAAAAGAAATTTGTATCAGATCTGCACTGTATAATAAATAAATAAAAAATATCAAATGCAAGATTTACACGCTTCAGCAATCCTTCGAATTCTTTCCATAACTACAGGCACGTCTGTTTCAGTCAATGTGGTAAAACAGAATCGGAACCATCCTGGTTCAATACAATGACAAGAAGATCCTGGAGTCACGTTAAGTTTAGCCATGTTCAACAGCTTATCCCAAAGCTCCAGCTCTCCCTTCTCGCTATAGGAGTTGATCAATCCACTCATATCAGCCCAACAATACAAACCCCCACTCCCCTTAGTGCATTCAATGTTCAATTGCTTCAAACCTGCCACAAAAGTACCATGTATTCTTCCAAGCCTCTCCTTATTGACATTAACAAACTTCTCAATAAATTTGGCGTCTGAAAGAATAGAAATAAGTAAATGCTGAGATGGAGCTGAAATGGATGAGAACCTTGTTAACCTTTTAGCAGCCATTAGAACATTCTTGTTGAAGGAGTAGATAACACCTATCCCAAACCCTGGAAGTGAAAGATCTATGGATAGACTATACACTATATGCACTCTGTCCCGGTCCTGCTCTTCTAAGTCAACAAGTTCTGCCATGCTCACAAACTCTTCACTTACATGAGTAGACCCCACATATATTTCATTAGACACAATGTGAATGTTCTTCCCTTTGGCAAAGTCCAACAGGTCATACAATGTTTCCCGACTAAGCAGACTGCCAACAGGATTTGAGGGGTTAGAAATTATTATTCCGTGGACTTTAAGACCACGCTTTTTTGCTTGGTTGAACGCTTGATCAAGTGCAGTTATACTTATATTGAAGTTATCAGCACTGCGGCAGGGGACAGGTATTATCTCCACACCTGTTCGCCATTTTACATCCCTGTCAAATCTGCATAAGATGTTCCTAGTTAGTTCTCTCACGTAAATAGTCCCTAAATGAGAACTTTGAAACACAGAAACTAATAGTTACCCTGGGTAGTAAGGTGTTGGAACCAGAAATGCATTCCCAGCATCTGCAAGGCAGAAGCTAAGAATCTCAATTGCAGGGGTGGCACCAGCTACCAATACAATTTGTGTGGGGTTGAAGGAAACTGAGTTGTCCACCATGTGAGACATAAATCCTGCCACAGCCTGAAGGCTAAGGGAAATTAGAAAACACCAAAGCAATTGTGAACAATATTAGGCGCTGTTCATGTGCAACACAATATCCTCTGATCACATGGAATGGATTTCACCATATTGTGACATTTGAGATGCAGCACTCAAATGGTTAAAAGATCTCAAGAGTTCTAAAAGCACCCATGATATATAAACATCTAAACAGCGACAACTGGCCTGGAAAACTACAACTAGCTCAGAGAGATCTAACCAACTGGCAGACACATCAGTTCAATAAAAATGAAGTACAAAGAAACCCCTTCAGCTTAGCTTATTGTTAAGGACATGTACCAAACAAATGATTGTAAGTGCAAGAGGAAATTTACAATTAAAATGCAGGATTTCCCAATCCAAGCACATCCATGCATAGAAAAGGGAGAGACAGATGCAAGTTGAGAAAAGTTCATTACCCATGGGCCTAAAGTAACATGAACTTGGTAACCAGTCCCTTGCACAAAGGTGTCAGAAAATTTAAATAATTGAAACCCAACACTGAAGGAGGCATCTCAACTTGAGAGGGAGTAGCTATGAGATGAAGGCTTACGAAGAAACTAAAACTCTTGGTATCATAAAAGGAAAACTTGGGACTCTTAAGGAAATATAATGACAGAGGAATGTGACACTTTGTCACAGGATTAGCCCAATTGCAGAAAAGAAAAAACAAGGAAGTTTCCTGCTCGTAGATACTTCATCCATATTTTCAGCATGATTCATCCATATTTTCAGCATGACTCTGTGAAGCATCACCAGATAATTCTCAAATACACAGATCAGGAAGTTGGCCATAAAACATTATAATCAGGGATTATACTTGAGGACTATATTTTTTTATTTACAAATGCAAGAACACAAGCATGATGAACTTAACAGAGATTCAGAAATTGATAAAATGAAGCCCCAGGTCAGCCACCAATCGATAAAAAACACAATTTTGGCAAATTGCGCAGGAGCTAGAAAGAGACATTTATTTTAAATGCAGATCTAAGTAGTATCCACGGATCCAATAATAAATTCCTTTCCCGCAGAACTTTAAATGAACAATCCACAGGTGTAGCATAAACATTCTTCCTTCAGTTGGTATAACTACATAAGATTTCTTCCAAAAAGGGGGTGACTTCCGGGATGCTTCTGGTATATTTGTAGGGATGCTTATGGTGCTCTGTTAAATACTAGTGTTCTCCGTTTTATGGAAGTGGGGCTTTCTCCATGTAAATGCATTTACATACTTGGAAGGAAAGATAATAAAGATATGTTTGAAAGTCAATTTAAATGAGAATAGCAGTCTAGAAAAAGGAATTCAGATTGAAGATGACAATTATAGTTCAGCAAGCAAGATTCACTTCTTAAACATGCCCATCAACTATTCTTGAACTAAGGGAACTTATATTAACCATTCTGGTCTTTGGGCGCATCTAATGCATGATTCCATTGTTTCGATAGTTTGAGTGATACATCCATCTATGCAATTAGAGATTAAGATTAACAATTTCACGAGCATGGAAATGGTCAAGAACACACATCCAACTTCATTCTTGGGGATCTGATCAAAGGCTACCATCGACAAAGGTTTCCTCCGTCTAAAATCTAATAGTCAGACTTCGGACATTAGCTGGTCTGTGAGCCATCTTATGAAACAAACCAAGGTATGAAACATTCATGATGAAGAAGATACTACATTCATTAAATAAAAACTGAAACTTAAGAAACTTTTAATCACATTTCTCCCAATCATGAAGCAAATAGAAAGAAATGAAGGACCTCCCAATTTCTGACATTTCTACCTTTTCCAATGTACCATAACTAAGTCTCACAATTATCGGTAGAATATCTAAGTTTACAGCGTAGCATAGACAAATATGCAAAAACCGAACTGACAAGCCTAATACAATGTCGTTGTTAAGTTAAAAAAAATAAAGAGATAAAAAGGTTACCACTTTCAACTCCATCAATCCATCCAAAGGATGGTAAGTGGCAATACCACGAGCACTCATCCCCTTTCCTCCATAACACAGCATCGCTTCTCTTCCATTCTCAACCAACCATTCGTTGACCAAATCCAACGTCAACTACAAAACACATACGAACATTAATTAGACACATAAAAGAAAACAAAAATGCCAAACCCATAAACAAAGCTCACCTTGTTCTCAGCCATTCCAAGTTGCATAACACCATTCGGGTTAAGCGACGCGTCGTAGTGATCCTCCAACACTTTTCTCAACCTAGCATCTTCGGTAGACTCACCACTCTTCACTATGGCATTAACTCTACCAGACAAATACGCAGGTCCTCGAGGACTTCTAGGAGGCAGTAGATTCCTCGAGGGAGTCCTAGGAAGGCCAGTAAGCTCTGGCGTCGTCTCGTTCTGAGAGCTTCCGTCGTCGGAGTCATTGGGGTCACTGTTCCGGTTACGTCTGAAGTAAAGCTGAAGAAAGTAAAACAAAGCGCAAGGTATCACTGAACCCAAGAAAAGCCCACCACTGCCTTGAACTACCCCCTGTAACGGTACTATGATTCTCATGGCGGTACCGCCGCCACCGTCGCGAGTAGAGGTCGCTGATGAGAGCTCGTCTGGGTCGGGGCGCCGGGTGAACCGGTTCTGGGTCATGCTGGCAAAGGCAGAGGCATCTGAAAGTTTAACGTGGGAAAGTGTGGTGGGGTGGTTAATTGGTTAAACGGGTCATAATCTGGGTGGAGCGGAGTATGCATGTACAGGGAGAGAGACGGTGGGTGGTGTCGTGTGGAGGAAATGGTTATGGTTGGTGTTTGTTTTTGGACTTTGGAGTTGATATTTGAATTTTTAGCGTCATATTTATATATTTTGTTGTACATAGAACGCCGTTCCTTGTTCGAGGGGATGCAGTGGTTGGGATTTTTCATGGAAAAGAGTTTGTTAGCATTTTTACTTTATGGAAATATTATTTTTGGTTATTATATTAAGGCAGATTTGGACTTTGGACATAAAGCAGATCTCTAATTCAGCTTTCCTTCCTCTCCATTTTTCTATGACAAGACCGTAAGTTTGAATCTGAGCATTCACGTGTATTAGAATAAGAAAATTAATAAATTAGTCTCCTATAAATCAGACGGTCCTATTATTCTTTATGAATCAACACTACAATTTCCAAATTTACAAAGTAATGTAATGTTATATTTGATTGCCGTGGAAGTTCTATAAAAAAAAATGTATGTACTCGTATATCTTCCGTGAAAGTTCTATTAAAAACTATGTGAATTAGATACAAATTTTATTTAAATCTATTGGAAAAGCAAAGAATGGCATGCGAACGTATACTTATCGGCAATTGAAACTTGGAATTGCTTTATTTTTGTGAAATAACACCTCAGAATTAAAATCTAAGAAAATTAATGCAAAATATAAGAAGATGGTCTTGCTTAGCAAATAACTGATTAACTATTTTTTTTGGTAGATCAAGGTGAATAATCATGTTTGATAATTAGTGGATTGATAGAAGCGTTTGCAAACAGTAGTTAGTTAAAAATTAAAAACAAAAGGTCAATTTTTATCCAAAAGTTATTACAAATTATTAAAGAGATAGAAATAAAAATAAAATAGACAGTGATAGAAATAGAAATAGAGATAAAGAGAAAGTTTATCCTATTTTAATAAACTTCATTCTTTAATCACACATACAAATTTAACTTTATTAATAGTTACTATCTAAAATTGTAAGATTAGTAGTGTATCAACTGAAGAGGTATAAGTAAGCTTTTCTTTTGTTGTCGTCTCTCTTGTTTATCAATATTCTCATATTTCTCAACACCTTCAATTTGTTCATTGCCTTTGTTTCATAACATGGCCTTACTTTGATTTGAAATAGTAGCACTTAAAATTGTGAGATTACCGAATTTGCACAAGAGGTGTATCAACCGACAAGATTAAAGACTACTGGTACATAAGCCTTTTTGCTGACTTCCGTCTCTCTTTTTGATTAATATTCTCATATTTCTCAACATCAACATCCAATGTGTTCATGTCTTTGTCTAAGTTTGAAGCTATGTTCACAGATGGAAGGCACCTATATTGGCTTTCGTGGGAGCTTTAAAAAGACCTTCAAAACAACAACAAATCAACCTCATCTTGATAACAACCCACTGTTACCAACCTCCCGTGGTTCTTCCCAGTAACCCAAAACTTTTCCCCTCCCCCTTCAGTATGTTTTTTTTTGTTTTGGTTGAAAATGGTTGTCTTATCATCTTATAAGTATTGTTTTTATATTAGGTTTGCATTAGAGCTATATATTAATAGTACACATATAGCGATACATGCAATATAAGAGATGAAAAAAATAACGACTACAATTTTATTGATAATATAACTTTGACTTACTATTTACTTATGTTTTAGTAAGTTGAGAGAGATCAGCACATAATTCTTGTATTTTTCTTGATACAATCGGTAATCCAATATTTAAATATTCAAAACCACCGACAAATAATTTTAAGATTAGTAGGATTTGTGCCCGCACGGGTAACTCAGTTGGTCATTGGAAAGAAAAGTGAGTCCAAGATTAGTAGGATTTGTTATTCATGATTTAGACTTTTTATGATATCATTCATACTAATTATATTGCCTTTATGGACACTCAAATAAATATTACTTTGTTGACAAAAGTTACTCGGAAAGAGAAGGATATTTGATACCTTACTCAATGACAAGATATCATCAATCGGAATTTTGTAGTACAAATCTAAAAGGATTTGAAGAAGTTTTAAATCGAACTCATTTATCATTAAGAAGTTGTATTGAAAGGGCTTTCAATGTTCTGAAAGCTCGATGGTAGAAATTAAAGAAAATGTCTAAGTATTCATTGATAGATCAAAATGGAATAATTTTTACAACTTTTGTGTTATATTATTATATTATAAAAGTACAATTAAAGACTCAGCTTTTAACATTATCGATATGAATTTATACCTCAAGATATATTTAAAAATGTTGAAGTTAACTCTATACAAGAAGGTGCTGAAGAACTGAAAACTCAGGAGATAATAACTATTTGTGATAATATTGTTTATAGTTTAATGACAATTAGTCATTGTTTTATATTATTATAAACATTTACTTTAAATGATGGTGTTGATTTCTTTTGCTCTATCTAAATTCTTATGAAAATATTAAAATAAATACTAAGATATAATAGTCACGTCTTTATAAATCATTTTTTAAGCCTAAGATTTTATAAGTCATTTTATACATAAACAATTAATATCAAATAATTAATTTTACTGAATATCTTTAAAAAAATAATGATATTATCCACTCTCAAGTCATCTATATTATTTCATTATTAGTTAACTGCAAATATAATCAGGTAACATCTAATGCAAATTGTCAAAAAGAGGCATGTATTTACTAAAGTTTAGAGTTATTCATATGCCTAGTTGTTTAAAAGCTGTGTATGGTTTAGGTTTAATCGTCATCAAGGAACTTACAGAACTTATCTCATATATATAGCGTTAGAAAAGCGTAGCTGCCATTAGACAAGGAATCTCCGCAAATTAAGAGGTCAGAATCAACTAGCTTTGTTACTTTGTCTCTTCTTACAAGAAACACAAATGCCCCATTTCATTTCTAGCAAGACAAAGACCCCACGACTGTCTAGGAATCATTCGTATTAAGTAGAATCACGCATGATGATGAGTTTAATAATTAAGCATCTGCTGAGCTCTTTTGGTTGTGAATGTCTTGTTTAGGCCACGGGTCACACAGCCTCTGCTCTCACGATATTTGTATTTTTTTTTTCATTAATGTGGGGTCGGTTTCAGCAAGTGAAGTGTCCTTTCAGGCACACTCATCATAATTGCGTCGTGATTAAGTTAAAGCTACGCCGGAACCATAAGCAGACCACCTTCGTTCATAATAGGATCATCATCGGCAGCAATGAGTAGTTCACTTTTTTTTTTTTCATTTTTTCTATTTTAATTGAATATGTACGTTCTGGGTAGCACGTGAGTTAACTAGTTTAGTTTAGTGTAGTGAATAAAGGGTGGGGAGATAAATAGAAACTAAGGAAGTACTTGTTTGAATGAAGGGTAAGAGAAAAGAGAAATGAGTATGGAATGAAAATTAATGTTTGGTATGAATTTATCATTAAAGACTTAAGAGTTTTATTCCTTAGTTTTGGGCAATCCTCTATTCCTTTCATAATCTAGAAGAATGGGAGAGAGGAAGGAGAGGAATGAAATTAATTAATTAATTAATTATATTATAATTAATTTAAATATTATAATTAAATAATTAATTACAATATTACTCTTAATTAATTAATTACATTATATTTAATTAAAATACAATATTAATTAAAATATAACTATTCATTAATTAAAATATTATTATGACACTATAATTAATTAAAATATTATAATTAATTAATTAATTAAAATATAAATATTCATTAATGAAAATATTGTAATTATTATTTAATTAATTACGTTATATTTAATTTAAATATTATTATTAATTAAAATATAACTATTCATGAATTAAAATATTAATGAATTAAAATATTAATAATAATTAATTAATTGCAATATAATTAATTAAAATATAATTAATTAATTAATTTAAATATTGTAATTAATTAAAATATAATTTATTTTGTAATTAAATAATTATAATATTTTTTTACAAACCAACCACTGTCAATAGTAATGGTAATCATTCAATCCTCCTAACCAACCATCATAATTATAATAATAATATTCATTCTTATTTTTTACTATAATTATTTTCATTCTTATTATCATTTTTTCATACGAATCAACTGCCTCCTAAATAGCTCCACAAATCGGAGCCCGCACCTTCCTTAAATCTTTTCAAGCGAGAAATTCTGGACATGGAATGAGATTCCGGTATATAGTTAGAGGAAACAAAAATTGGAAATCCTTCTGAAAAGAAAGAAAGAAGGTTGGTGAAGGAAAGTCCTTTATGGAGGGTCATTTCGGAACACAAATAATACATATCTTTCTTTATTGGAACATATCGCTCTTGAATGTTGATGTGTTGACAAATGGGTGATGGATGAATATCTTGTGGCGATTGATGGTTACAGTATTGGCTCCATGCCTTGGCAAAATTCCAGCTGAAATTTGGAGGAATTGTCTCCTTCCCTCTGAATTGCAGTTGCAGAGAATGGTACGATGCATATAGGCCTATCACGCAACAACTTGCATGCATTAGCATTATGCCATCCATCATACCCATTAATTGCTTAGAAGAAACAAGAAAAATGAAAAAGAAATTGTATGAATTCACCGGTCCCGACTACTGCAGAAAATACAATTTTGTCAGTATCAAGCCCATGTTCTTTTCTTTCTTTTATGGTTATTGGAATGCAATTTTGATGGAATCATTAATAATAATTATTAAAATAATTCAAATCAAAAGGTTAAAAATTAAACAATTTTAAAATTTATATGATTGAACCAGCCAATCCAACTAAATTATTAAAAATGGACCGAAAAATTTAAAATTTGTGTAGTTAAATATGTCATTAAATGTTTGAGAAGTTAGTACAAAAATGGATGTAATATCACCAGGTGCCATCTTATCTCATTTGTAGTTCTGTAGTATCGGAAAGATCAGACGAGACAGTTTGTATTTACCAGACAGCGAGGCTCCATTTGGTGTTAACTTGTCATACTACCTTTTAAATGGCAAAGAATCACTTATTGATTAATGGAATCTTTTTCTTCTTTTATCTTTCCTTGGCAACTGAAGAAGTCGTTAAAATAATAATGGAAAGAAATCAATAAAAAGATTATTAATGCGATATTTTACTTTTTCTATTAATTAGAAACAAAATTAGATTTTTTTAAATCTCACGTTTCAATCAAATTTTTATTGAAATGTTATTATAAGTGAAGTTTAAGGGTAAGGCTTTTCACGCATCAAATCCGAATCCATATGGGCATAGCTAAGGCCCAAGGCAAACTCTACGGCAGGCACCGCTGCTTCTGCCGTCTTCCGAGTTTCCATGCCTATTAGACGCATACTTGTCCAATCCGAGACGAGACTAGGTTCAATACTTGATAATTAGGCATATGTTTCTAATTGCTGTCAGTGCGCGAGGGCGACCAAAGTTTCAGGAGAGAGGAAGGCATCCAATTCCTCTGTGACAACAATGCCATATTGAATGAACGCTTCCTTCAATGAAGAAACACAACATTTAATAGCTTCTGCTACTACTACTCTACTTCCTCTGAAGCACTGACAAGTATTAAAGTACCAAACTTTCCAATTTCAACTCTCTCTTCTTCCAAGCTACTTACTTCCTAAAACATACTTATTTTTCCTTTTTCTTTACCACTCCAGGATCTACAAGACTTTGGATTCAAAAGAGTAAAAAGTTAAAACATGTAGAAGCGTCCCACAAAACAAAACATCATATTTCCCCTGCCAGCTACTTTGCTCAACCGTCCTGCTGCACAACCACAATGCAGGCTTAGATTTCAGTTTGTTAGCACAAATGGGACAATTTCAGCAGCTTAGCTCCTACGGACTCTCTTACCATTTGCTGACAAAAGTTAGTGACGTTCCGGTGGGCTCTAAACTCTCTCCGTGTCGTTTTTCCGCAGGCTTCCACATAATTACAGACTACTTAATTACCCTATTACTTCTCTTAATCTTATCCAAAAAGCTTTTTAGGGTTAAGACAATTCTTTCCCACTCCCTCTCAAACTACTCCTTTTAAATTAGTCAACAATTAAAATCTTATTAATTTACAAATTTAATTTGACCGTCTCAACTCATGTCTAATTTATGATTTTCTTGAAGTATCAAATGCATAAACAAATAACAACATTAATGCAATAATGCAGTAAACATAAGATTTGACCTCACATAAAGCTTAATTGATTATTAGAAAAGAAGTTGAGTGCAAAATCTTAGATTCGAATCTCGGCAACGTCAATGTAAAAATTTACCTAATATGGTAGCTTCTTGTGCGGATCGTTGAATCACTTTTCTGATAAATTAAGTGAGATCAAACTGTGATTTATCTTTTCATTATTCAGTTAAGCTAAGGTGTAGAGGCATATGGGCAATTTTACCTTTTGAGTGTGAGACTTTAGTAAAAACTAGATAGTTATTTAAAACCAATTAAATTGCCATTTACTATTGGTGTACATATCCTAATCATTAATTTCAATGCAGATTTCATTTTACCCCCAAAGTTTCGTATCAATAAATATACGGTTGACCGAAACTTTTGTAGTCTCGTTTATCACATCCGAAGGTTGTTGTATATTCCACTTCTGCCCTCGTAACGCACTCCCTCTCAATTTTTGAATTTGCATTGGGAGGGCCACCCCCACCCCAGAGGCCCACGTACCAGACAAACGAATAAAACCGTTAGTGGCACTCTCGATAATTTTATCCAACCACAAGGGCAACTCAGCTACCCGCCGAAATTTCAGACTCTTCCACAGTTTCTCGCCGCCCGATGCTCAGTATCATGCCCTCCAGTAGACCCCTTGTCCTTCATCCCAATAGTCCATTTTATTGGACCTTTTTACCCCTTTTAACCATGCCATATTACAAGTTCCAGCTCGAAAACCCTGCCACCGAATCACCAGGGGCAAAAGCGTCCTATAAGTTCAAATTCGCCGATCGTTAGAAAGGCCAACGCTATAAATAACCCCATAAATGGAAATTTGAACCCACCAAATCCCCGGCTGTGCGATGCAGATGCTTGTGCCTGAGCCTGACCTGTAAATCGTTGTATGCTTTTTTATTTATTTTAAAATAAATATCATGAGAACTAAAAACAAATACGAACTTTTTATTTCCTCGGATGCTACAGTACTGTAGACTGTAGTAGGAGCACCAGTACTGAGCAAGTAAGCTCTCCGCGAAATCGACGCCGTCGATTCTGGAGAGAGAAAGTTCAAGTTTTCAGAAGGATAGAGTGTGTGTGTGTGAGATGGAAGACGAGGACATGGAGGTGGAGCTAGTGTTCGAGGCGCGTGAAATCGATCCTGATTACGAGTTCGACGCTGCAATGTTCTTCGATTTCACTCACGAGGAGTCACTTGCGGATGCGCGTAAGGCGGAGCGTTGGTTCGAGTCTGCTCTGAGCTATCCCGCGTCTCGTGAGTTTTTTAAAATCCCTAATTTTTTAGCTTAAACCTGTTTTCCATTTTTTCACTTGAAATATTTAAGAGTGTCGAGTTGTTTTGTTGTTGTGTATCAGCTTTTGTAGCAAAGTTGTTATTGAGAGAGGAGAGCATCTTCGAAGGCATTAATCACTCTACAAACGATGAAGTGGTTGAAGATCAGGAAGCTGTGATTGATGTTGAATGTGGTGGTGGTCAGGGCCCAGAAGTTTCCCTATTAGAGATGGACATTGGAGGTAATAATTAGGGATGTTTGGCTAATGAATATTTAACCTTTGATTTTGTTATAATACCTATCTTCGTCCTTTGACTATTATAGTGTCTTACCAGGAGTAAAAATAAATCCCACTTCATGTGAAAAATATTGCACTATTATCTGCTTCAGTATGAAAGGAAAGAGTGTAATGATTGGAGGGGAAGTTTGGGACATAAAGTTCAGAGCTTACGTAAAACATTATGTTCTCTCACCTTAAACATTGATTATATAACCAGTTTGAACTTCCGAATTCTGATATTATTATACCTCGTGAATATTTTTTTGACCTTAAACAAACTTGTCGGGCCTAAGGAAGAAATCTTCTTAATTAGTTGGCAATCCAAGATCAAATATTTTGAGGTATGGTTACAATTAGGAATTCAGAACTAGTATCATCATTTTTACCCAGACCATGTAGCAAACTACAGTGTGCTTTACTTTGAAGTGTCATATGTTCACTTCAGAATGTGAGGAATATATGGAGGAGTCTCTGCCAACTTACAACGTGCTACTTCGAAATAAAATTGATTCTAATTTGAGAATTTGCATTGGATAATTTATTCTGTAATAGCCATTGTGAATAAGTTGTCTCGGCAGAATTGTTGATACAATAATGATTGAAATAATTATTATGTGTTTCTATGCATCAGCTGTTTATGTAAGCTGACATTTGTTATATAATAATCATGTGTGCTGCCCAGAATGTTATCATGTTTGTTGTTGTTAAGTTTGGTTGCTTCTCATATTGCCTCTTGTCTTGCCTGTAGGTTACAATCTCAGATCTAAGTTTAGACCTAAAGCAAAGGTGAACTCCAGTGCCAAGCCAAATTTTCCTAGGAGTTCAACTTTGATGAAACCTACTGCTAGCATATTGGCCAAGCAATATCGAGCTCCTCAAGTTGCTCGTTCCAGGTGATTTTTGAACTGATTTTGTTTTATTTTATTGTGTCATAACATGAAAAAACTTGTTTGCACATAATATTCTGAAAAAGCGACATCAGCTCCTCAAACTGAAAACGGTAGTACCCAACTTGTTAAATTGTTTTCTATTTTGCTTGGGCATGTTTACTATTATGCTCTGTACTTTTGTACTTCATGCATTTTATCTTATTTTATTGTATGTATCTGCCATAGGGATTTGTTTTTTGTTCATACATCAAACATTAAGACAGGCAGTTGATTCACCAGTATTTCGAGAAGAAATATTTGGTTGAAATCTATAGTGTTTTTGTGTTGGCTGTTTCTTACTATTATGTTGCCTGATTATCAGATTTCAGATGTTATTTGCTCAAAAGGACAGAAGCTTGGGTCTTTCTTCTTTGGTTGAAAGTCATGCTGCTAAGAGGCAGAAGCTAGATGGCGGTCTGTTATGTAAGGTATTCACATTTTGTTCATCCATGTACTGGTTATTTTTGGGTAGTCTTGCGTTGAAGGTTAGCTGTGCGGGTGAATGATGATTTGTAAATGAAGGCCTAAGGAGTAGCTCTTTCATGTGATTAGTATTGTCTTTGTAATGCCTACGAGTGAACAATTTTTTAAATGATACATGTTACTGCAAGTTTTCTCGTATGTGTTTTAGTGTTTTGCAAACATTGTTTGCAAAATAAGTAGGGTTGATGAGTTAAGTTCATTAAATGGTGGTGAATTGCATTATTCCTGCCAACTGCCAATCGGGCAGTTAGTAGTTCTCATAACTAAACTTGTTCAAAACTTCCTTTTGTGATTTATTTATCAGGTCGGTGATATAAAACAGCAAACTGATTTCTTCCACAAGGCACCCAACAAGGTATCCCTGATATTTAAGTTGCCCGAATTTATTCTATCATGGCTTTTATTTCTTTCGCCAACTTGATATTTAGAATATAATGCACATAGGAGAGCTAGACAAATTATTACTCAACCCCAGCAGAATTACCACTTCCCTTGAGCTTGGAAGCTTAGAGCTTCAAAATTTTATCATAATTAATAGTTCCTAATGTTATCACAAACCACTTCAATGACTTGTAGAAAAGGGGAAAGCTAGAAACTCTCGTAATTATAATATTAGTGGTGCAGGGAAACATAAATTTTGCCAAAATGGAAGTTTCACATTCTGAGGAGTGTTTTATTCTTGGGAAATCTTTACAGGCGAAAGGGTGAGGGGTTGAGCAAATTGATTATTGCATTTCAATTTTCTTTCTGTTTCTTTGTTGCGAGTAGGTTTAACAGCTAGAACAAGCTTTAACCAGAATTTTTATGTGATATTGCAGGATGGTAATTTTGAAAAAGCTACTTCTTTTGCAAAACTAAGGCTTACCATTCCAAGGGAGCCAGAACTTGAAACAGCTCAAAGGGCGCAAAGGATGAGGTTTGGTGGTTAATGCATCAACAACTGTCTGTCATAATATCTTGCAGGATTTAACTTCTTAATAATCCAGGCCTAAGAGTAATGCAATCCAAGATCAAGTGACAGTTAGGGCTCAAAATTTCAAAGCACGCCCATTGAACAGAAAAGTTGGTATCTGAAAATTACTACAGGAGATCTATATTGCAATTGGGTCAATTGCATATCCTAACATATCTGTTATTGATTTGCAGATCTTGAAAGCTCCTTCATTGTCTCTTCCAAAGAAAAGCACTCCAAAGTTGCCAGAATTTCAAGTTAGTGTGCAAAAACTTCTATAAAGTTGCCTTGATGCATATTTCTAATCTGTGTCTGCTTATGGTATTTCTGTTTGGGGGTTTATTTATGTTTTGATAAAACCTTAAACTATTTCCAGGAAAAAGTCCCTTGTCTTTGATTTTGCATCTGACATTAGGCTATGTTGATCAGGAATTTCACCTGAAGACCTTGGAGAGGGCTATGCAGCATAGCTCTGGAGTTTCATCTTCCTCAATCCAGCTGAATGATTCCTACAAGGTTGCTTAAAATTGCAGATGATCAGTTTTTTTAAAAAAATTTTGCTGTTTACTTAACAATTTATTATCAGACCATCTGTAAATTTGAAATGGGTACATTGAATCTTGCATACTTAGGGGTTGGATAAACATGGTGTTGTAGCTGTTGCAGCAAATGGAAAGAGCAATCCTAGAAGGTAGTCTCTATATCAAGCTTTGAACAAGTAATTGAAAATGTTGATTCTATGTATAATATGCTTAACAGCATTTACCTAAAACTTTCAAGAGTCCCAACCATCAAATCAAGCACAACGGATGCACCCAAGCAGGATGCATTTAGTACAACACATCTATTTAGTGCTCGTCCACTAAATAAAAAGGTAATGTAAAAATTATGTTTTACATTTGATGTTTGCTCAATTATGGAATTAAATATTTCTCTTAACATATGAATTCAGATACTTTCAAGTAAAGGAGATCTTGGTGTTTTCCGAAATGGCAAGCGGGAGCCTACGGTGCCAGTGGTATTCTTTTGGTTCTGCTTGTTGCTAAGTGTTCCCCAAAAGATTTGAATTGTCTGGAACAACATACGTGTTGGTTTTTGCAGGAAGTTAAATTACAAACAGATAAAAAAGATCAGCACAAGCCACCTGTGGAACTTTTCAACAAGGTAATGCTGGACAGATGTTTTACCTCTATGCTCACAAGTTCAGACTGCAAAATGCGTCTTGCATGGTGCTGTCGTGTGAGGTGGCATGATGCTCTTTAGCCCCTTAAATATAATTCCCTAAGACTTGTTTCTCTCCTTGATGAATGTTAGCTCTCCCTGACTTCGGAGGTCCAGCCCAATAGTGGATCTCAGTTGCAATTGCCTCGCCCAAGTTGCATTTCCTTAAAGGTTCTCTTTGTTCCTTCTAAGTCTTTCATTTAAGAAACAAAATATATTGTTGATCACAATTTCTGTTCCGCTTATCGGGTTTATAATTTTTCATTGATCTAAGGGCTCAAAAGAAAATATATTGAATACTTTGCAAACAGACAACAAGGTAAGCACAGGAACTTTCAGAGAGCATCATTGCTCTCGCTCTAAATTTGTTTGCTTTCTTGAGAATCGGGAGTCTTCTCTTCCACTTGCTGCCAAAAAATTAGATTCTAATTTCTTCTCTTAGGTATCGCAGCTAGGGAAAGAAAGGCCTTCTCTGTTTAGTGGAAAGCAGATTCAATGTGGGAGCAATGAAGCCATCAATGAAGTTGGAAACCAATTCAGCATGAGGTATGCTCCGGGGAGCTTTATCGATGTGTTTTCCGTTTTGGTGCATTATGTTTAGTGGTCATATCTTTCGAAATTTTTATAGAAGCTTGGGCATCCGATGAGAGTTGGAGTTCCAAAAGGGATTTCTGCATCACATGAGGATGAGTTTTCAGATGTCGAATAGAGTTCAGCGGATAGATAAACATCTCAAAATACTGGATAGAGATCAACCTCTTTTGTCGTTTACAGAAAATGAAGCCAACTCTGAAGAAATGGAGCTCACAAATTTATGTAAAAGCTAATTTCCTGTCCTTAGTCCAATAAAATAGGTTATACGGCCAGCGTTGTACAGCCATACCATGTTCACCTTTTTTGTAGAATGAAATAACAAATTTGAGGTTAACAGCGAAAGGTACAGTGACAATTTGGTCCAAGATCTTTGATGAGGAGGATAAAAAGGATTTTATTCTTCAGATATTTGTTGTTTGCAGAAATGATTATGGAGCAAACTCATTGTTTATGTAAATATAATTCCTGAAACACAATTCAAGAGCCTTATCATGCTTGCATTTCATAACCTTCAACACATTCTAAACCTCCCGAAACACACCATATTTTGCCAAGGGCTTTAACAGCGAAGAACAAGCAAAACCCATTTAAGGAACATGAAACCCAATTGCAGGTCGCGTGCAATCTCAAAAACTTGGGTCTTCGTCTCACTGAAGCGTTCATCGACATGTTCTTCCCATTTTGGGTCGCTTCTGAGGATTTGGATGGTGTTATTGGAGAGGATTTCGGGTCGCTTCCTGGCGTGAGTATTTACGTCGGCCGTAGATTATCTCCAGGGAAGGAGGTGATCAAAGGGGAGATGGTTACTCTAGCTCATTTTGTTTGAAGGGTTCTTTAGATCCTAACTTTGTGCAAGAAAAGATTGTATTTTGTGACAGAGGGCTTAATTCAACGGCGGCCAAAGTGGAGGTTGTAAGGAAAGCCGGAGGAATAGGGATGATTTTGGCTAATGGTGTTTTTTTTTTTAATAAAAAAAGTTACACATCTCATTATAAAATTAATAAAATATTACAAGTGAAGAATGATTTATAAAATATTAAGGATGATTTATAAGGTGTTACGACTATAGCAAGTATGACAGAAGGAGATATATAACATTTGACTATTAATACTGGGCTACACTAAAATTTTCATCATGTCGCTTATGTTTATAATTGTAATAGAAGAATTTATCAAGAATATTCAAAGGAGATGTGTTTTAGGATATGTTATTTTTTATGGTATTGTTCTAATATATAAGAAAGGGATACCCTAGAGTCAAATGACTTTAAATTAATGAGGACAAATCATTGAAATAATTATCATTAAAATATGTCAATAATAGAATAATTATTTTACTTAATCACACATGTTATTAAAATGTAACTTATCAGGTGATAAGGATTGATCCATAAATCATACTACAAAAAGATGTTTTTAAGTATCTTGGATCCCTCACTAAACCAGTGGCAAGATAAAAGAAGACCAATATTAACATATCAAAGTAGGGTAACTTAAATGGAGAGTTACATTAGAAGTTTTATTTGACAAAAAAAAAAACTATTCAAGTTAAAAGGTAAATTCTACCGTATATCAATCAGGTTAGACATCCTCTATGAAATGAAGGGTTGATCTATCAAATAGGTGTGTAGTTAAAAGTTAATAGTGGCGGAGATAGAATTTTTTTTTTAAATTACAAGGATAAACAAACAAAGAAAACAAGCTAGTCTAACGCATTTTCTGCTGGTACACAGCGCTGTGCTGGTCCCGATGAATCAGATGGATCACTGGTAGAGGAGGGTCTTGCAGAATATGAATACTTGGACTGGCAAGGCCTGCGAGGGTAGCCAGAGTATCCGCACACTGGTTCCTTTCCCGATATACATACTGAAGTTGCACCTTCTAGTCTCTTCGGAGTAGGTTACGGGTACCTGTCAACAAAAAGTTATTTCTATCAAAATCAGTACAGGAAGAGGATAAAAGATTAATGACTTCTAAGGAATCCACTTCAAGCATGATACGACGATACTCTAGCGACCAAGCCAGGGTGAAGCTCGAGTGGACTCCCCAAAGTTCTGCGGAAAAAGGCGAGTCTCTGCCAAGGTGATGTAAAAACCCGCCACACCACTATCTGTGTCAATCACGAAGTAAACCTCTCGCAGATGCCCCGGATGATGCTGGCTTAACCGCTCCGTTAGTGTTGAGTTTGATCCAGTCATCCGGTGGTTTAGACCACCTCACTAGACTGCCCGCCGATAATTCATAGGTGGAGAACACACTATTTTCACTGCCCTCGCCTTAGCAATCCAATCCACAAACTTCTTTACTGCACACGTACCCTCATCGGGTCATATGAAATCAATTTTAAAAATACTTTTATTGCGCCAATGCCACAACATCCAATAGGCGACTCCAAAAGTAGTAGCCCAATCCCTGTGTAGCCCCGGAGAGTGTGTCATGAGATTGGAGTGAACCTAACTTTCCGTGTCTTGTTGAAAAAAATCTGTACTGACCACTTCCGGGGAGAATTGGTGCCAGAAGGCGGTCACTCTAGGACAGTCCTGAACGACGTAAAGAGTAGACTCTTTTTGGCCACAGATGTGGTAACTACTGTTCGTAGCGATATGACGTGCCACTCTTTATTGGTTAGTCAGTAGCTTATTTTTTGTCATTAACCAAAGGAAAGATCAGATTTGTTGGGGTCCCGCCCACTTCCAAATTAAATCCCAAATGGTTGCAGAACGATCCATGAACTATCATTCGATGAGATCATAGGCGGAAGCTACTGTAAATCGTCCATGTTTAGTTGGGGCCCAACGAATATTATCAACAGTTGGATCCTTTATATTGACGGTGATCACTGCAATATCTATGCAAACTGTGACTGGGAGGTATTGTTGGATTGTATCCCAGTTCTAGTTACCATCCTCGGTCCAGAGATCCTCCACTTTGGCATAGAGGACAGTTTTAGGGATTGGAGAGGTTGCCACTGCTATGAGGGGACCCCACTTGCTTGCCCAATTATCAAGCCAGAAAGATA
Organism: Erythroxylum novogranatense; assembly: GCA_029891385.1. Lineage (NCBI taxonomy): Eukaryota > Viridiplantae > Streptophyta > Magnoliopsida > Malpighiales > Erythroxylaceae > Erythroxylum > Erythroxylum novogranatense. The sequence continues at coordinate 88,282,392 of CM057227.1, read as the reverse complement.
TGTGTATTCCATTGCTTAGGTGCCATCGGATACCTTGGAGAACAAAGTGCCAATTAGCCGCAATACCCCTCTAGAAAGTCGAGGCCCCTGGTCGAGTTATCGAATCAGGGATGTGGTAGGGTGCCAGTCGATATTTAGCCCTTACGATACGGACCCATAGCACATCCAATTTTGTAAGCAAAGCCTAACCCATCTTAGTAAGCAGTGCATCGTTGGTAGATCGAAGCTTCCGGATGCCTAGTCCTCCTGATTTTTTGGGCTTACATACAGAGTCCCAGTTAACTAATGACGTTTTCCTTTGCTCATCTGTGGAACCCTATATAAAATTACGCATGATGTGCTCCAAATCATCACAAAGTCTGCGTGGCAGCTGAACTGTTTGCATTGTAAAGATAGGGAGGGCTGAGATCACCGACTGAGTTAACGTGATTCAACCCACTAACGACAAATTTTTAGCTCGCCAGTCGGTGAGTTTCTGTTGAGCATTATCCAGAATATGCTGGTAAGTGAAATGTATAACATTACAAAAAGAAATATGATCAATAATGTAGTGGTAAGAGACAAATTTTGGATAAATAACATTGATGACAAACTAAAAAAGATGGGGCTTAGGTACTTCAGAAATATTAAGAGGAGATATCCTGATACTTTAGTGTAAAAATGCAAAAAATTATATTTAAGGATTATAAGAAAAAATAGGAAGATTAAAGAATAATTAGAGAGAGGTGATCATAAATGATATGACTCTATTAAAACTTATCAAAGACTTGACTCTTAATAGAAAATTTTGTGAAATAATGAGCGGATAAATGATCTTTTATGAACAGATTCTTTTCTTTTTAGTCATACAATTATATCAAAAGTACTTATCCTTAGTCTTTTAGTTAAACATTTTTTCTTACAATTGTTTGTTTGGTTATTTTATTTATTTATTTGTACCCTTTCATATTTATCACTTATTTCATATTATTTTTATTTTATATTTCTCTATCTTTTAAATTTTTTGAATTTCTTAAGTCTTATTTTATTTTAATGTTATTTTTATACAACTATTTTGTGTTTTTGCTTTTGTGTTTTGAAATAGTTACTATTTTTCCTTTTTAATGTGAATTTACTAATTAAGAGTAAAATTATATATTTTGAGTTTTCCTAAACCTCCGTCCCAATGAAATTTCTATAAGATATTGTTTTTATTACTGACCTTTTGGTTTAAAGGCTATAATAGATAAGGAATAAAATAATTATTCTTAGGAATAGAAAAGATAAAGAATAGAATAGAATGAATATTACTTTATTTGGTCTCTTGCTAAAGAAAATATTACTTTGTTTAGTCTACTACTAAAGAATTTCTATACCAGTGTTTGATTTGAAAATATAAACTTGAAATAACAAAGAATTAAGTAATAAAAGACCATAATAATAATAATAATATTATTATTATTTATTATTTATTAATTATTATTATTAATTTTTACTTATTATTATTAATTTTATTATTTTAGTAATTATATTTAATTTTATTATTAAATTCTTTATTATTATTAATTTTATTTATTATATATATTTTATTATCAAATTCCTTATTTTATTATTATTATTGTTATTAAATTCCTATTATTATTAATTTTCTTCTTCTTATTATTAATTTTATTATTCTTATTAATTTTATTATATTTATTTATTTATTATTATTATCATCATTAAATTTCTACTTACTATTTATTATTATTATTATTAATTTTATTAATTATTATTATTAAATTCCTTATTATTATTAATTATATAAATTTTTATTATTTTCAATTCCTTGTTATTATTAATTATCTTCTTATTATTATTAATTTTATTATTCTTATTCTCATTAATTATTATTATTAAAATTTTTCTACTAACTCTTAAAAATTATTATTGTTTTTATTAATTATATTAATAATAATTATTAAATTCCTTAATTTTATCAATTATTATTAAATTCCTTATTGTTATTAATTTTCTTTTAATAATAATAATAATAATAAATAAATAAATAAATAAATAAAATAAAATAAAGTAGTAATAATAATAATAATTTATTATTATTATTATTAATTTTCTACTTATTATCATTCTTATTATTATTTGTTTTAGTATTTTATTAATTATATTTTATTATTGTTATTATTATTAATTTTCTTCTTCTTCTTCCTAATTTTAATATTATTAATTAATAATAAGGATAAAAAGTCTTCAACAAATAACTCTATTCTTGGAATAGTTAAAGATACCTTTGATGATCTTTATCTATTTTTTTAATTGAGGAATATCTAATTTTAGGATTAGGTAATTAGATATTCTGGTATTTGTATCTAATCAAACAAATAATTATTTAAAATTTAAGAATATACCAAAAATAAAATTTCTATTCCTATGGACCAAACATGCCCTTAGTGATTTTAAAGATGATTTGGCCTAACCTGATCAGGGGGACCTAGTAATGCCACGGCGTACTGGTAAATTAGAATTTTACTTAAAATTATTTTTATATAATTTCAGGTATTAAATTTTAATTATATTTTAATGTAAACATTAAATTTACCTTTTTTTATAATTTATATAATATATATACGTTCTCACCTTCAAAAAAATAAAATAAAATAATATATATACGTTCACGTCGTCTCTTAAATATTATTCTTAGATGTCGATAAAAGTAAACAGAAGTACTCTCTCACGCTTCTCCATGTTAGCAAATTTCACTTCGGAAACGAAAGCCTTTTATATTAAAAATTCAAAATTAACAAATTATTAATAGTTATTGCCACCTTATTTGTTGATTTCATTATTGAGAGTCAGGGTCGAAGCATAGACTGGGTCTATCTAAGGTTGAAGAGTTGAAACGTCGATTTATTCTTTCTTCTGGTTATTTCCATTCTTTGTTCCAAGTTTAAACTATTGCAATGTTGATGGAACTTGGATGATCAAATCAATTTGACTTGTTCATTTGATTTTGTTGATAAGTTGCCTCAACTATGTTCTCCTCCTCATTACAGGTCTTCAGTTTTGTTATCCTCTCCAAGTGTTTGATAAAATGCTTCTCTTAGCATTCTTCCTTGTCCTAGGCATAAATTCTTTGTATTTGGGTTTAAGAAACCTTCTGGTCCTCTGTTTAACTCCCTACATCACATGTTTTTCATTTTTCCTTTCTGATCGAAGCCGGCCTCGGATTTAGTAGCTAAAACTTAGCTCTTCGATAATGTTGACATGTACTTGCATTTCCAATCTGAAGAATCTGTGCCTACTGCTATTACGACGTTGTATTTCTCATCCTTTACTGTCAAAATCTATGCAATTGCTCAGATTGCTTTTGTGAACTTCATATGAAAGGCTGTATAAAGTAAATGAGTGGAGAAGCTGGTTCACCGCATTTTGAATTTAGAACATCTTAGGATCACTTATAGTTCTGGCTTCCCAAAGTTATAGTATTAACGTTTATGTACCTGCGTGAAATGTTCTCAAGAACAGATGATTAACGAATTCTTTATTTACTGAGATTTTTGTCTGGTTCTTCATTTCTACCCATTGCTGAATTTCCCATCTCATTGCAGATCACTGCTAAACAAGATTTCATACTAATTGGAGAATGGCAGTTTTGAAAAGGTACGTACTGAGGTTGTTTATATCATTGAAGTACATTACGGCAAATGTTGTGGATAGAAACAATGGCAGGATTGTTGCAACAGCGTCAACAGTTGAGCATTCAATAAAGAACTCACTTGAATGTGGTCGATCTTGCAATGCTAAAGCTGCAGAAGTTGTTGGAGAGGTATTGGCTATGCGACTCAAGGTGGAGGGCCTTGAGCAGGGGCAGGGACGAGGGATCCATGTTGATGTTAACAAAGAACTTGAGAAAAAAGGTTTTAAAAACCGCACCAAAATTTGGGCTGTTGTCAATGCCCTTAAAAACAAAGGTGTAAAAGTCATACTTGAAGATAATGATAACCCCTCCCCTGACTGAACTGTTTTTGATTTTGTATGCCTTGTGCACATGAAGTGAATATGTAAGAAGATAAAATTTTCTTATTTTATCTCCATGGTGGGTTTCATTCATGTGACTTCAGGTCCGCAAGAATTGAAGTCGGAGTCACCTAATGGAATATCGAGTTCCATATCCTTTATTTTGTATGACTACCCCAAAACTCTATTCAGGAACCCCCAATCCATCAAAGGACGGAAATTCTCATCATCTACATAATCAAAACCCTTCCTCAACTTTATCTCTAGTTGAACAGTGGGGACAGTATCGTTATCACACATGAAGTTATCCACTCCAAAGACAGAAGCGTTTGATAGAGTACAACGAAGCTTTGACAAGCAAATTCAGGAAGAAATCAACCTACCACCAGTTTTAAAGCAACATAAACATCATAACATGCTTTTGCTGTCATAATAGTACATAGGTGTAAACTAATTTTACTAATTTGTAACTAAATTATAAACTCTTAGCTCTAGTAAGTATATCAATTTGACTAACATTTAGACAAAAAGAGCATTCAAGCTATGAATAAGTTGAACTTCTCACAATATTTTTCTTTGAAGAAAGAAGTTTTCATAATATTGTTGCAACCTTGCTTTAGTTTTGATTGCAGCACTCGTTGTTTAACGCGTAACGCTTGAACAAGTTAGGAACAATATGAATTAACTTGTTTAAATTTAATATGACTTGATCTAATTAGACTTCTCCAAATCAATATGGCAATGACACAAAACATAGACTATTCCATTGGAGCATTATTATTTTCATGCTCTGCTTCTTCAAATTCAGCTTCATGCTTATTTCATTTGTGCATAATCTTCATCTTCGACATCAAATCATCTTGTTTATATGTCGAATGCTCCAGTGAATTAATCATAAAGCTCACAAAGCATCAAAATATGGTTGCCATGTTGGAACCCGATCCGGAAACCGGATTTCAACCGGAAAACGGAAACCGAAAACGACCAGAATCGAAAACAAAGCGGAAAATCGCGAATCGGAATGCAAATAACAAAGCGGAGACAAGTGCTCACACAAATCGCAGCGAATCGGAAAACGAATGTCCGACATCCCGGAGAAACACAAAGTATAGAAACTTATCGCGTTGGATTACCTCGACTAACCATCCAAAATTCGGTATAATTTTTTTTTTCTTTCTCTTAATCATTCCTTTTCTCTTTACTCAATCACATTCAAACCATACAATTTCCTTTTTAGAAATTTATCCTCATATAACACTCAATTCATATAATTTGTCTTAATCACGCAAATCTCATCTTTACCAAACTAACTTCTTAATCATTTTCTTATACATTCATTTTAAAACCCTTTTTACCCATTTTATCGAAATTTCGACAACATAACGGCTATATTTTGACAGCCCAAAAATTTTGCAATGATAAAAACACACTTCTAAAATCACAAAATCACATCCAACCTTAACAACCATCATCGGACCTCCTGTCCGGAAACCCAGCAGAAATAAACGCAATTCTATACCTAACACTTCAAAAGTCTCAAACCGAACACAATACCATCATATACATTTATTGTCATGAGCAAATCCATTCACATACATTTCAATTCATATATAACTCCATAATTTACTTACATATCATAAATTCAATTCACACTCATTTTCAAAGATAATCTGTATACATTCTTTACATTCGGACTAAATACACTTTATTGGCTTTCTAACCATCCATAAAATCCAATACGAACATCAAACTTTACACATAAATACGAACAAGCACAAATTGGACTGAGGTCATGCTCGTCTTCTATCCGATCTCCTGCTTAAAAACCTGAAGATTGGGGATGAAAGGGGGGTGAGCTCGGAAGCTCGTGGATAATATATTTATAAATTGAAACATAAGCAAAAATTATCTTTTCAAAATTTTCAAACATTTCCCATTCGGAAATTTATCCAAAAACCCATTTTCAAACTTTCCAAAACATTCATAAACAGTTTTCGAAATTTCATGATTTAAAAAATTCACTTTCATTTCTCAAGTTCTCAAACTTTTCACAAATCATGCAAAATTTCAACATGAATGCATCATATAAGAGAAATTTCACGCACATAAACAAAATAAAAAATCACATAACATAACAGAATGGTTTGATGTTGGACCCCACACCCCACCCGTAGGTGTTTGCGAGTTATATTTGCGGCGTGTGTTTCATGGGTTATACCGCTGCATCCAACACAAATCACAATAACACATTAAATGGTTTGGTTTGGTCCATAACAGACATATCTTGTACATTTCAAGATAGCGGTCATGTATGCGGCCGTGAAGAGTCCGTGATCGAACTCCATTGCCTCTTCTTGACGTGAAATAAAGCTTAAACAAGTAGAGGCAGTGCAATCGACTCACAAAAGGACCTAACCAAACCCACATACATAAGCAAAACGGAATTTCAGATTGCTCAAGGCACTTTTCAAAATCTTGATTTTCACATTTTCAAATCATAATATCAAATTGTGTCAAAAGCTTGACACATGCATATTCCACATATACAATCATATTCAATAAATCAATTAATCACATATAAATCAAACGCATAAACATGAATGCAATTATTTCTTTCACACATAAATCAAAACATATATAGTTTCATAAAACACATTGCTCAAATTGTCTAAAACATGATTTTCATAAATCTTGTATTTTCTAAAAACATTTCTAACATAAGGAAATTAATCCTTCAAAATCATAATATCCAAACATTTTATAAACATTCATTTCTCAAAACTTTGCTTCTTGAATTTTCAAATTCACATTTTAGCTTAAAATTCAATAAATAAATATACTACCCACCTTATTTCCATGCTAGCATCTTGTCCAATGCTTCAATTTGACTTTTGCTTCTCTCTCTCTTCCAATTTAACAAAACCTAAACCATAATCATCCAAATTCACATCATAAATAACATAATTCCAAATTCACCAATTTACCATAATTCCAAGCTATCTAACTCACCAATTTACAAAAACCCTAATTCACCAATTTGGCCTAAACCAACTTATCCAAATTCAATACCATAAATTACAATTTCTTCAAAATTGATTTCATAATTCACAAACTCATCATATTTCAAGCCATCTTACTTCAACAATTTCTAAAAATTCCAAAATCCCTCAAATTCTAAATTGAACCTAAACCAATTCAATCAAATTCGATATCACAAAAATCATAATCACTCAAATTGAGCTTAGGAAATCTCAATTCCTCACATATTCAAGCTATTTCAATCTCCAATTTTGAAAATCTCCAATTTTCAAAATTGGCCTAAACCAATTTTACACAAATTCCATATCATAAATCACAATTTCTTCACAATTGATTTCATATTTCACCAATTCCTATTATTATTGGTGATTCTACACCATTAATTCACAAAATTCCCAAATTTCTAATTTGGTCTAAACCCCCAATTTACAATTTTTCAAATTAAACTTCACCTAAAGCATAAACATCAAAATTGAATTAGGATATCTTAAATTCATCATTAATCCAAGCTATCTAGAGTATCAATTTCAAAAATTCCCAATTTTCAAAATTTTCCAAAATTAAACACAATCGTAGCCTAATCTCTTCAATTAATCATAGATAAACTAAATCCATAACCATTCCAAGCCATCTAACACCATAAACTCATAAAAAATTCAAAACTCAACTTTCTCTCACTTACCATTTTTCCACCATTTTCGTTATTTTTGAGCTTCAATGGACAACTTCCATCTTCTTCCTCCTCTTTGCTCTTAAAACCAACGAAAATCACTTATAAAACCCAAGAAAAACCGACCTTCATGCTTGCTCCACCATGGCCAAAGCTTCCTTCTTCTTCTCCTTCTTCTCCACGTTTCTTCTCTCTTCTTTTCTCTCTTCTTTTCTCTCTTATTTTTTTGCTGTATAAATCGTGAATTCCAGATGCTTAATACGACAGCTATGGGCTGTGTTTCATGCCAGGTCATTAAAATGGAGGGAAAAGACCATAATGCCCCTCATTTAAGTTAACCTCCAACATTTACCTGATAGCTTGCGATCTGATTTAGGGCAACTAAAAGAAATAATTTGGATAAACTTTCTTCTTAAAAATTGTTCCTCTAGATCATACGAATCCAACGCCACCAACCGCGCTCAATTCGGATCAAAAACGAAGAAGTTATAGTCAAAATACTATCGGACCTTCAAAATCCGAGACTGAACATTACGTGAATTTAATTCCAGAAATTAACAATCTTAGGGATGAAATTAAATTTCGATTCCTTCACAAGAGTTGTAGCCCTATATCTTAATTTTATTTTTCTTCAAGAATCAACTCAATCGGAGTTGTACAGCTCCCGAAATTCGCAAAATACTGAACTATGTTCAGAAAATTATCCAACTTATAACCTATAACCAAATCTTCTACTTTGGTTCAATCAATCTCTTTCATTTAATTTCCTAAAAATCATAATTCTTCATAAAAATGATATTACTTGTCTTAGGAATCCAACGCTTCGAGAATCAAATCAATCGGATGTCGGACGAAGGAATTATAAGCAAAAGCTTACAAAAGGGATCGGATTAAAAACAAAGTATCGGAACTTCAAAACCGAACTTTTCTACAATCATATCTTTCGATCCCGAACTTGGAATTTGACAAATTTGATGTCAATAGAAAGATCAAAGTAAGCTCTACAACTTCCCTGAAGAACTCAAAATCAAATTAGGTCTCAAAAGAGGTCGGAAACTCAATCAAAGATTCTGTCCAAAACAGCTTTTCCTAAATGACTTCCAATTTTTCATCGCTCATAACTCCTAGCCCCGATATCGAAAAATTGCAAACTTTATATAAATGGAAATATAAAAAAATCATCTAAAACTTTCATGAAGACCACTTACTTTAATTCAAACTAAATCCATACGACGAGTGGCCTTGAAGCACAGAACACACAAATCTATACTTAATAGCATTTTCAAAACAAAGCATATCTTCAGAAATTCATATCTCTCAATCCTGACATCGAAAAATAGCAAACTTTATGTCCACAAAAAGCTCTCAACAGAAGCTACAATTTTCATGTTGATCATTTTCTCGAAATTTGCCTAAATAAAAAAGTCAACTTTTTCTTCAAAAAGTCAAACTCCAAGCGAACTTTGACTGATCATAACTCTCACTTCCGATATAAAAAAATATCAAACTTTATGGCTACAGAAAGCTCTTGACATAAACTACAAGTTTCCAGAAGACAATTTTCTCAAATTTTGCCTCAAACAAAAAGTCAACTCTCAAGTCAAACTTTCTATCTCCAAAAGTCAACTTTCTTAATTTTTCAAATTCTCTTACTTTTCTCTTTATTTCTTGATTTTCTACTAACATTTCAATCAATTCATTCGCTTAAACTTTCATAACCCATACAAATCTTCACAATTATCAAATACATTGGAAACTCATAATTCTTTTCTCAAAATTTCCTTAAAGCATAATTTCATCTATAACATAATACTTAAACAAAACACTCATTCAATTTCATTTACTATTTCTAAATTCCAACTAAAGATCGGGGTCCAACATGCCAAGTCTCAAAAGGATATACAAACACTTTAGCAATTTCTTTAAATATATTACAACTTCATACAATATTGCTTATGAGATGAAAAGTTTATTGTACTCTTTACTTCGGAATTGAGGGATCTTTGACTTAATATTTCATACACTTTAGCAATTCCCCCAAGCTTATTTACTGTTAAAGACATTATAATATAAGTAAAAACTCTATTAATTATACATTTTGAATTTGGAGAGATCTTGAGTCTTAGACATGGAAACTCTTGGAGAGAGGTTTAACTAGTTTGACTAGCCAACTCTCTGCTTGAGTGGTTGCTTCCTTCTAGTCCCCTTTGGCCCAAACTTAGCTCCAACCCTCTTCAATATCCCTTTCTTTTTCTTTCTCATGCCTGGGGAGTGAATATTTGTTTTTCTTTTATGCTCAAGGTCTTTTAGGAAAGAATTAACAAGAAAATTATTAAAATGTAAATAAGGTTCAAAGGGGCTCATTAATGGATTAATGTATAGAAAGGTAGGCAATTTGGTTTAATCTCAATCATAAGTACCTTACCATCTTAATGCTTCCACACTTCATACATGTTATCTAGAAGGATGAAATTCAAGTTCTAGAAATTTAAAATTAAAGAAGGTATCCATAAAAGAAAGAAAAATTTTGTATGAAAGCCCATTTCCTTATAGATCACTTAAATCAAATCAAAGCATAATCACCTAACAAATTCAATTTTCTAACATTTACAAAGTTAAATTTTGCTTCACAGTCACTTAGTCATATTATACACTTAACGTTTAACAATTGATCTCAACTTGAAATTATGCACAAACTCATGCCATCAACTTAAAGCTATTAAGAAGAACCTAAATACATAACTTAAACACAAAAGTGAAAACATAAAAATTTTAAAAATTTTGACAATTTTATGGCGATTAAATCAAAATTTGTTCCTACCCCATATTTAGATCAATATTGTCCTTAATATTATTTAATGAGAGTAAAATAATAAAATATATTTATAAAACTTCCTAAAACCTAAATAGAAAAAATGGAAAATTCCAATTGTAAAGTATGTACCGTACTCAAAATTTATACAACATCAACATTGGTGGAGGTTCACAAATAATAAAATCCAAATCGCATTAAAAATTTTAATATTCCCAATTTAATAACTAGATAAAAACTAAAATTAAGTTAAAATAATACATAATCAAAGACATCCTAAACACATTAAACCTAACTTTATATATGCATGCAAGAAGGGCCATAGTCACTAGGACAATAGTGATGATGGTGGAAAATGATGTAAGTAGGCCCATACAGAGGTTAATATGGCATGCATCTTCATAACATCTCCACAAAGGCTATTAATAGATGATGCCAACTATTACATTGTTACCCTTAGTGGCATAACAACTGCCCAATCTCCTCTCTACGTTCCTTAGCATGTCATCATCGTTATCCCTTCTTGCCTCTCACCCCTAGTTGTTTAGATTTTTTTATTAAGTCAATGTGAATTGATTCACTTTTTATTCTCCGAAGTGTGTCTAAACAATCTTATTTAATCATCATTGACATAATTCACCTCTCCAGTCTTCACAACCCTAAGAATAGAGAGATCCATCCCTTCCTCCACAAATGAGTAATAATACTAGGAACATAAATTTTTTTATCTTATGACCCACGTCGGACCACCTTAGTGATAGATTACATCATTAGTAATAATAATCAGACAGGTGGTGACTTGCATAACCATTAGAAACTAGATCTAAGAGATATAAATATGTAGCCTGAATATGTTCAACCCACTAAACAGAGGCTATACATTATGGCTTAAGATATAACCCATGAGTTAGGGTTAGATAGGTAGGTGCTTACACAAGTAATGCATCTATCTAGTAGAATAGGTTATACCTAATATGAACTTATGTAGCACATCCCTTTAAGTCCACCCATGATGCTCTATAGCCTCCTACTTTGAAAATTCAATATCCTAGCCTTCGATGGAAGCCTAAGATCCTCAATTTTCTCTTCTAAAATCATAACCTTAGTAACTCAAATATAGGGATAAAAGACCAAGGGTTTGTTTTAGACTTCTGCTCTATATTGGCATAAAAGTCCTTTACCACCTTTAGGTAATAATTGATACACACATATTTTCGTATATCTTTAGGACTTAATTTAGAGTCATTTACGTTCATTATATGTTCATCTATAGTTGGTGTATCATGTTTTAGTATTATTCGAGATTTGTTGACATAAAATGCATAAATGAAACAAATAGACTCGAATTGCACTGTTTTTGGGTTTCTGACAAACTTGACCTTTAGTCATTTTGGGATTTTTATCTCGAGATTAGTTTAGCCAAAAATTTTGAAATTTCATACTTAAATTCTTGACTCATTAATGATTTTTTTGGGATCAATTTCAGATTTTTTGGAGCTAGAATTCAAGAGAAATAAATTCCTAAAAGTTGCATAAGATTTTGTATCGCCAGAATGACCTTTCGACGATATTTTGATCATAACTTTTGGCTCATATGGTGAAATTCAGTGATTCAAGTATCATATTGAAGCTAACTTAAAGACAAAGATATTGATAAAATTTGAGCTCCTAAATCGTCACCGTTTAGTTTTTATACACTGTCAAAATGGACTTTGAAAAATTGGAGTTGTTTTGAAAAATTAACCCACCTAACTCCCATTCCACAAACACACAACCCCACTTCTTTACAACTCTCCATTTTTTTTACTCACAAAAGCTCCACCCACTCACCTTTCCATCCATTTATTTCCATCAACGCAAGCCCCCACCTTTTAATTATTTTAGCCCATGCACAGCTCATTCTCCACTCCAAAAAACAGCCCCCACTTCAGCCAATGTCCACTCTCTACTCCACACACAAACCCACACATTAGACCCACACTCCTTTTCACTCTCCATACCTCCAGTCACGCCACTCACATGCAAGCAATCCCTCCACTAAGCAACTTTCCAGCAGCTACTTCAAGCACAACGCAGCTGGCATAAAAAAAGAAGAACGTCCACTCTCTATTCCATGCACGGATAACCATCCACTTGAAGCCTCCATTTTGTATTTCATGCACATCATTCAACTTCCAAGATCTAGCTTAAATTATTCACGCAACTGATTGCTCTCCAATCTCTCACCATCACAACCAAAGATTCATGCCACTCATTAACCAAAAGCATCCATTGAAAGCACAACATGCCATGCACTCTAACCTTGGACGCAACTCCAACCAACGCAAGCCTTCATCACCTCTCAACCAACAACAAGCCTCCAAGCATCAATCGTGATTTCTATCCAGCCTCTATACACACAAGCCTTGATAATTCCTCTCCAATCTTCAACACCCACACACAACAGCCGTAGCTTCCACTCACCAAGGAGCTTCCATCCATTCACTCACCAACGCAGAAGCCACACAAGGAGAGGAGGGAGCACATTATTCTATTGTAGTTTGGAGCTGAACTTTTTATTTTTAATTAATTCCTTCATGAGTTTATCTAGCGGTTATATTTTTGGATTGCTTGGCTTGATGATTTGTGGTTAGAACTTTAATTTGTCTTAGGGATTTGATGTTTTGGTGATACTTTAATATTGACTTTTGCTGGAATCCATAACTAAAAATTTATATACTTGTTGAATTTTGCTTGGGTTTATTTGTTCTTCCTTTGGATTATTGAAATTGCCTTGGTATAAATTCACCTTTGAAAAAAGGGAGTTTTTGTTAGAGGATTGAAGGAGATTTCAACTAGGATTTTCTTGTGAGTTGGGAGACACAAAAAACTTAGGATGTGAAAGTTGAAGGTTTGGGACTTAAGAAACTCTAGGAAGAACTTAAGTAAGGGATTATTAAATAACATCTAGAGTGGATAGATTAATTCATCTTTGGAAAAAGGGGATTAATTACTCTTAAAATTCACCTACAAGGTTAGAATATTTCATTTATGGAGGATGACTAATTCAATATTAAGGTTGACAAAAATATAATTCTCTAAGAGAAAGTCATTTCCCGTTGAAGTATATACTTTTAATTAGTCAATTATCGCAATCTTTTCTTAATTAGTTACTACACAAATTTGTCATATTCATAGTTATTTTAGTCGCATTGAATTGAGTAGTTGTTTAGAAATTTATTTAAGTTTAAAAAAACAACAAAATTTCTTTACATTAATTTTATTTTCCTAAAATTTCACTCAACCTAATTTCAATTACCGTTAGCTAGCGTAGAATTGAACTTTCACATAATCCCTGTGGACACGACTCGGTTCTTACCGATTTATTACTCACTTTGACAATCGTGCACTTGCGGTTCACGAACAAGTTTTTGGCGCCATTGTCGGGGATGAATGTTTGAATGTTTACTTTTATATCTAGTTTCATATTTACTTGTTGGTTTTCTTTTTATCTCTAGAGTAACTTATTTGTTTCTTTTTCTTTTTGCATTTTCATTTTCCTGCGTAACTTTTTTGTAAGAAGATTGTATGCCCCGAAAACCACCAGAGGGCAAGAAAGACAGCTTGACCCAGAGTTGGAAAAGACAGTAAAGTCAATTCGTTGGCAAAAGAAAATGAAAAATCAAGTAGAAGAACTTCAGAGAATTCAAAGAGAGAGGGATGAAATGACTCAAAGATTAGCTCAATTAGAGGCCAGACTCGGTGTAGCTAATTTGACCGGAGGAAATGGAAGAGGAGATAATGGAAATGAACAAGAACAATTGCACCAACGTCCTATCAAGGAATATTTCCGACCTACAGTGGTGGATAATTATCACGATATCCAAAGATCTAATGTTCGTGCTTATAATTTTCATATTTCACCTGGACTCATCAATTTGGTTCAGACAAATTAGTTTGGAGGAGCACCAATGGAGGATCCAAATGATCATCTTGCAAGTTTCTAGGAATTATGTAACACTATCGAGATTGAAGGGGCAACACAAGATGACATTAGGCTCACTTTGTTCCCATTTTCTCTTTGGGACAAAGCAAAGAATTGGCTTCATTCAATTTCTGCTGATAGAATGCGAACTTAGCAAGAGGTGGTATAACAGTTCTTGATTAAAATTTTTCCACCTGGTAAAGTTGTGAAGTTAAGAGTAGAGATTAGTACATTTAGACAGCATGACTTGGAACCATTGAATGAAGCTTGGGAGAGGTACAAAGATCTTTTGAGAAAGTGTCCACATCACGGATATCAAGAGTGGGTACAAGTGAAAATGTTTTACAACAGGTTGAACGGCCAGACTCAAACCGTTGTGGATGTAGTAGTAGGTGGTACTCTGATGAGAAAAACATCTCAAGAAGCATGTGCATTGCTGGAAGATATGGCTTCGAACAGTTACTAGTGGCCCTCCGAGCAAACTAATGGAAAAAGAGGAATTTTAGAAGTGGACCAAGTCACTCAGTTATCTGCTCAATTGGCAGCCCTATCAAATCAATTTTCAAAATTCATGTCAAAGGAAAAATAGAATGAGTAGGTGGTAGCTACTAGTCATTCAATCTACACCAATGATGAGGGGGTGGAATAAGCCCAGTTTGTTAACCAAAGGAACTTGGGATTTAAGTCACAACCAATGGGAAATCAATATGGTCAAGGCCATAACTCCAAATAGTAAGATAACTATGGTATTCAAAGGAACATGCCCTACCCACCTAGATATGGACCACCATTGGTGGAACGAAAACCTTCCTTAGAAGAAATGATTGGCACTTTTGTAACTGAGACAAGGAACCGTTTCCATAAGAACAAGAAGGAGATGGATGAGCTAAAGATGCAAGTAACCAGTATAGGGACTTCAGTGAAGGGTTTGGAAGTTCAATTGGGACAACTTGCAAATGCCGTTGGGAATTTGAATCAGATGACATTTCCAAGTAATACTGAAACTAACCTGAGAGAGCAGTGCAAGACCATCATTCTTTGAGGTGGAAAAGAATTGGAGGAAGTGAAACCTAAAGAACAGAGCTCCACTAAATCCAACCAGAACGAAGGAAAGGATACTTGTGAAGAAGCAAGTGCACCAACACAAGTTGAGAAGGAAGTTAACTCAGAGAAGAACCTAGAAGGGGAATTGCAAACAAAAATCATCCCAAAGCTGCAATATCCTCAAAGATTTCAGCGGAAGAAAATCAATGATCAATTCTCAAAATTCCTTAAAGTCTTTAAGAAACTTGAGATCAACATTTCCTTGATTGAAGCTATTAACCAAGTACCAAATTATGCAAAATTCATCAAGGACATTGTTACCAAAAAGAGGAGATTTGGAGACTATGAAATGGTATTAATGACCGAGGAGTGTAGTGCAGTCTTGAAAAGAAAGTTACAGCATAAATTGAAAGATCCAGGAAGCTTCACAATTTTGTGTGAGATCGGCAACACATATTTTGGTAAAGTGCCTTGCGATTTGGGGGCAACCATAAATCTCATGCCTCTGTCGATCTTCCAAAAGTTGGGATTAGAAGAAGTCAAGTCATTGACAATTTGTCTCCAACTAGCAAACTGTTCTCTCACTTATCCTCGAGGTATTGTAGAAGACGTTCTTGTTCATGTTGACAAATTTATTCTCCTTGCAGTCTTTGCGGTGTTCAACATGGAAGAAGATAAAGAGATCCTGATCATACTTAGGTGACCATTCTTGGCTACCGAAAGTGCAGTGATTGATGTGCAACAAGGGGAACTAACCTTACATGTAAATGGTGAGAAGGTGAGGTTCAACATATACAGATCGGTCAAACATCCAAGTGATACACCAACTTGCAACCGAGTGGATGTCATATCATCTTGTGTGGTAACATCTTTTCCTTCCCTTATACCTAAAGACCCATTATTGATATGTTTAGAAGGTATGGTTAGAAAAGATGCTATGGATGATGATGATGCTTGTTTTATGATGGTATTGGATTCTTTTGAATGCTTGAAAAATTTTGATCAAACGAACTCTTTATTTTGTGTGACTAATGCTGATGTTGTTGGTGATGTGAAAGATGTGCACCCATTGATTGATTTGAAACCTTTGCCTGAAAATTTAAAATATGCATTCTTGGGTGCTAATCAAACTTTTTTTGTCATTATTTCATCTTCATTGACTCCTTTAGAAGAACACAAATTGCTTTGGGTGTTAAGGGAGTTAAAAAATGCATTGGGTTGGTTAATTTTAGACATTAAGGGAATTAGTCCTTCTATTGTAATGCATAAAATTCTTATGGAGGAGTCATTCACCCCTAACATTGAACCCTAAAGAAGATTGAACCCAGTAATGAAGGAAGTTGTTAGGAATGAAATTCAGAAGTGGTTTAAGGCTGGAATCATTTACCCAAATTTTGATAGTTCATGCATTATTCCTACTCAAGTTGTTCCTAAAAGAGGTGGATTCACTGTAGTTAAAGATGATAACAATGGGACTATTTCCACTAGGACAATCACTGGATGGAGGGTTTGCATGGAATATAGGAAGTTGAACAAAGCCATTAGGAATGACCATTTTACTTTGCCATTCATAGATCAAATGTTGAATAGACTTGCTGGACATGCTTTTTAAATGGGTATTCGGGATATAACCAAATAGCTATTGCACCTGAAGATCAAGAAAAGACCACATTTACTTGTCCTTTTGGCACATTTTCATTTAGGCGCATTCCTTTTGGTCTTTACAATGCTCCTGCTACATTTCAACGTTGCATGATGGCTATCTTTTATGATATGGTTGAGAATTTCATGGAAGTTTTTATGGATGATTTTTTTTTCTATTTTTGGTGATTCTTTTGATAAGTGCTTACATAATCTGTCTCTAGTGTTGAAAAGATGTCAGGGTACCAACTTGGTGCTCAATTGGGAGAAATGTCATTTTATGGTGAGGGAAGGAATTGTGTTGGGTCACAAAGTATCTGCTCATGGCATTGAAGTGGACCGAGCCAAAACAACAACCATTGAAAAGCTTCATCCATTGACCAATGTAAAGGGTATCTGTAGTTTCCTTGAACATACGGGGTTTTACCGAAGATTCATCAAAGACTTCTCCAAGATCACCAAACCCCTTTTGATTTGTTTTCCGCTTTATGCTTTTCGAACCATTCGATTTCTTCGCTTTTGATCCGATTTGCTTTCATGGATTTCGCTCACTTTGACTTCCGCAAGCTTTATGATCCGTTCTTTCCCGTCGTATGTTTTAAGCAATAGTATAAGTGTTATGGTTTAGTTTAAGCGGTTGGGTTTCGGTCCCAACATTTGTGGTATCAAAGCAAGAATAGGAACCGATAATAGTTATGATTTTCGTATAAGAGTTGAGCTCCGGAAACGATAATAGTTATAAGAGTTGAGCTCCGATAATAGTTATAAAACTAGTTCCACTCCTTAAAAGTCCACCTTAATTGAGATCAACCATATCCTTAAACAATCTCTTATACAGTTTGAGAAGTACCTTATCTGAAGCTCATCTTCTATAAAACTATTAAATGGAAGTGTTTGGATCACCAAATAAAAATACTTTATGAATATAATTGTATCTTCCCTGGATGATCCACTAAAGGTGAGTAACAAGTGTAGATGTACTTACTTCAACTTTTAGTTCCTTGCTTTTTAAGTTAACTTAATACATGAGGGATTTTCATTAATCACAGTAATTGGACATGGCCTAAGTGTATTCTTTGTGGCTACTGCTTTATATCCATAACTATATTGTTCATAATTAGCAACCATCTTTACTCTTTGGATTTTCCATTGGAATATTGGTTTGAATGGAAATTTAGTTTATTTGAAGGAATCCAAGAAAATCCCATGCAAGAGAAAGAGGAAAGGCAAACTTATGTTTGGATTTCCAAGCAATTTAGGTGGGTAATATATTTATAGTTATTGTGTAGATGGATAAAATTCTTTCCTATGTGTGTATGCTTAAATGCTTGATTTGAATTGTTGTGATTGTTGGAAAATGCATTATGATTGATTATCATGTCATGCCTTGATAGATATTATGACTTTTGATATAGTCAAAAGAAGAAATTGCATAAGAAGCATGAAAGTATGAACATGTGGTGAAATGAATTAAGCATAAAATTTTGCATGTGTATGGGCAAGAGAGATACCATTTCATTCGTTACGTGCACGTTAACTTAAAAGCTTCTCCTGGATGCTTGCTTGTGGCATATGAGCTCCTAAGAAATGGATTCATTTAGTTCATGGTATAAACTTCGATTTCTCCATTTCAATCCATGAGACTCTTAAGCCATTATGTTTGTGCATTTCTACTTTGATTTGTCAAGTATGATACAAAATTGAGTGTTATGCTTTGATGGTTAAATATACATGATATGTTTTATGTGATGACATTTTAACTTTGGATCTATTATATACATACATACATACATATATATATATATACTTGATTGTGTGCTCATTACCAATGACTATAAATATGTCAGCCACCGAGCTTCGCAACTCACCCCATTATTTTCACTCCTCAGGTGTAGAGCAAGAAGGTTGTTGATCCTTGCAACGCATTGACAAACTCCAAGATAGCTACATTTAGTAACTACGTTAGTTTGACTATTTTTGGGTAGCTTTATAAACATATCAAACATGAGCATCCATTTGTATTTTATATTAAGTTATTGACGTAGTTGTTGATATGTAACTAAAGCTAGGCTCGAACCCTATTTCGATTTAGTAATGAGATTACGAATTGAAGAAGTTTCTTTTTTACATGTTCATGTTTATCTTCTTCGTTGAGTTGTCAATTTGTTGTTGTTGGAAATAGAGTTATATATGCAAATTAGTGTTGGATTGTTAGCTTTTGGTTGCGGATTCGAAGGTTTCGTAGCGGCGAAGCCAGAATTTGACCGCGATGAACCTTTTCCAAGAGGCATTTTCGCTTGCTCTTGTAACTTTGCCGAGGCAAAGCTAGACTTTTGCCGCGATACATTTTTCCTGAAGGGTGCGTTGCTTAACCTCGAGACTTCGCTGCAACGAAGCTAGACTTTAGCCGCATCAAACTTTTCCTAAAAGGTCCTTGGAAATATTCCTTAGTTTTGCCATGGCAAAACTAATACTTTGCCGCGGCGAACCTGTCAATGCTCATGCTGAAATTTTCCTTACAAATTCAAGCTTTCAACTTTCCTCTCACATGATCTTCACCCGATTGTCCCAAATCATTACCTTGGAATAAGTAACGAGACCTTGGCCTAACAAGTATACCCATCTCTCCTTACTTTGTTCTCATTGCTTAGGAAAAGTTTTTGAAAATAGATGAGATATTATATGATGAGTTAGTCAAGATATTCTACATATACATGAAAAAGAAAGAAATTAATGAAAAGTTAGTCATTATTGCATGGGTGCATGAATGTGAAATTTTAATTTATGAAGAAATCTTAGGAGATACACTGCAAATAGCTCCTATAGGGAGAACTAATTTTTCCTATCATATGTGTAGCACCCTCTTACCGTATGGTACCCACCGGGACACCCGGAGGTCATTCCGGTACATATCCTACGATAAAGGCAAGATACTTTCGATCATTACTTTCAGTTCATATGGCATCATAATATTCCTCACTTAATAAGCATCAATAGAAAATCACAAAATTTTAAAATCAACTTTTTCCTCATTTCATTTCTCAAAGAACAAAGTCTATATTGTCTTTCAACTTCTTCTACATGTACATTAATAAAACCTAGTACAAAAGTACTACATGAAAGAGGAAAATACATCAAATCTATCCAAGTCATCCAAAAATCTCAGTTGACCAACCTTTGAGCCATGACTTCACTTTTTAAAGCACAATCTACATGGTAGTGGAGCCTCTCAGTAGTTAGGGTCGTCTCTCGGTCCTGAAAAGACAATGTTGCAATTTCTGTGAGTTTTGCAAACTCAATGAGGTAACCATCATCAATGGTTCATTCAATTCATATAACAAATCAATTCACATAACAATTATTTCACAACTTTGCACTCTACATAAGTATCTCATTTTCACTTAAACAGAAGCAAATTATGCATTTCCATCAATCAAACATACATAAACAAATGCATATGAAATATTCATGAGACTCTTTTCCAATTGTTACGTTGTTGTAATCGGGTACTTGAACTATCCCGTATCCATGTTGGATATCGGGTTCATTAATGATTGTCCCTTATTCGAAGAGGATACAGGGCTCATTATACGTTAAGCCAGAGGCTCTAAAACATTTTTGAGCCCAAGGCTCATTTTCACATATTGAGCTTTAAGCTCTGATCGTTGGCTACTTTGGTCACAACTGTCATTATATTTCATGCATTCATGCATGGAATGCACGTACCATAATCAATCACATTCTAAACATTTAGGTCTCCACATTCACATTCAAGCCGCACTTCAATAACCTAATTTACATTTCACAGTCATCGGACCTTCTGTCCGGAATCTACAATCAAATCTCATTCATTCATTATTCAAAATATAATCTAAGCAAACAAGTAATTAAGTGAGACCGTCTAGGTTACTCACAAGTTTCTCCTGAAGCTAATGCCTGGAAGACCCGGCAACGTCTGGAGGTTGACGTTCCAATTGCTCCTCTATAATAAATAATATACACAATATCACAATTTCTTCAATCATAAGTATCCAATGATGCACGTGTATGAAATAACTTATGTACAATGCATGTTTATGACAATCCCGGGTATCTTTCCCTTATTCCGATCGCATTAGCAGTCTTATATCCAAAACTCATCTAAGTATGATTCATACTTAGGTTTATGCCTTACTAAAACCATTGAAATCATAATTCATTACTCATTTGGAATCTTATAGCTCCAGACATAATCAAAACACTGAAGTACATTTAGTAGAATAACCCCAGTTCATAAAACTTTAAGAGCGCACTCACTATACTCGTTCTACGTTTCTCACTCAATCTTTCTCAATTCATTTCCGATGGCTAAGATTTTTGGGTGGATATGTAGGGAAATGTATAATGAGTCCCATGGTTTAAGAATCAATTCTTTTGACTGTCTAGAGAAGAAGTTATGGCCAGGCGAAAAAAAGACAAAAGGAGCGAAACTCAGAAGGAGCAAAACACAGAAGAAAGAAAAAGACAGAAGAAGTAAAACTCAGAAGAAGACACATCAGCAAAACACAAAAGAGGACGCGTCAACAAAACACAGAAGAAGCGAAACTCAGAAAGAACAATAAACAAAAGGAACAAACACAGAAGGAGTTCATGAATAGTAACACAGAAGAAGTTCATGAACAATAACACAGAAGAAGTTCATGAACAGTAACACAGAAGAAGTTCATGAATAGTAACACAGAAGGAATTTATGAACAGTAACACAGAAGGAATTTATGAACAGTAACACAGAAGAAGCAAAACACAGAAGAAGATGATGTCATCATAGAAGAAACAAAAAAAAAGACAGAAGAAGTAAATTTCACTTTTGAACATCTTCCCTTATAATGACCCTGACTTTCAGCTCAGATGTCCATAGTTTTCATACTATATACTGTTGGAAAGATGAAAAGGAAGATCTATAACTTTCATGAAGGCCATTTTTTTTTATGAATCTATCTAGATTGGTATAGAAGTTTTACTGAAATTTCAAATCAAGTCATTGCTATCTTAACTCCAACATCACTTTTTCTTCACCTAATCACTAATAATCTTTAAAAAACTAAAATTAGCACTATATCCAAAATTTTCCTCTCAACCACACAATATTTATGAATATACACTTAAATGCCATTTTCATGCAGATGATAGTAATTCATCAACTTTCTTTCATAAACCACCATCTCTAAAGGATTTATTCACTACTTATCTTTTGAAAACTCCAAAATCTTTAAGCCCTAAACTCCATGCAATTTACGTACTTCACTGAGGACTATGACCAGCTTCTGGTTTTTCTTAGGGTAGAAGACACGAATAGCAAAGTGGGTTTGGTGTAGGAAGGAAAAGTAGAGGAAACTCTTAGAAAAGGTTCGATGGAAGACTCCGTGTATGGAAACAAATTTGAAGATGATCCCAATGAAGAATGAACTTAGGCATATAACTTAACTTTTCAATTATCAGAGAACAGTAAACTACTTCTAGCAAAAGTACAAAGCCTAAGTGACATTTTTCACTTCCCTCACATCTAGGCTCTAACTTAGTTTCTTTTGAAACTAACTCCCCTAAACTCTTATCTTTACAATTTAACTATTACAAAATCTTCATTTGATGTATTCTTCCTATTTTCTATAATTTTCCCCAAAATTTATGCCTAAATTCACCAAATTCACAAATACAATATTCTTAATAACCAATAGAATTTTCAATATAGATAAATTCAAAATTTTCAAAACACCTAAAAATCACAACACAATCAAATTATACCTGGAATTATTCATGAATGCATGTACAATCATTTTAATATGTCACAACTTCACACCATTCATATGCATGTGCATGACATAGTATGCATAAACATGGAAATGTATTTCTAACTCTCATTAATCACTCACATTTCCCATTTTAACCTTCCACTACAAGAAAAATACAAATTAGCGACGGAAATTTAGCAACGGAAACATTTTCGTAGGCAATTAGCGACGGAAATATGCTTTCCGTCGCTAAAATTGAGTGATTTACTGACAGAAATAATATTCGTCGCTAAATTTGGAGGAAATTTATCGCGGCAAAATTAGGGATGGAAAATATAGCCGTCGGTAATTAGTTACCGACGGAAAATATACCGTTGGAAATTAGCGACGGAAAGTGTATTTTCGTCGCTAAAATTGAGTAATTTAGCGACGGTACTAATATTCGTTACTAAATTTGGAGGAAATTCGTGGCGGCAAAATTAGCAACGGAATTTAGCGACGGTATACGTTCTATCGCTAAAAATGGAGGGAATTTTTAGCGGAATAAAACATTTTTAATTTAGCGACGGAAATTTTCTTTTCGTCGGTAAAAAGGTGGGAATTATTGGTGGTATAAATTTTTTTTAAATTTACCAATGAAAATTTCCGTCGGTAATTCCGTCGGTAAATTCTTTTTAAATATAAACTCACCCGACATCTCCCTCCCACTTCTATATTCTTTTTCCTTTCTTCTTCTTCCTTCTTTCTACATCTTCTCTTCGGTTTTCTTAGAGCCCATTTCTCTGTTGTGGACTTTTTTTCTGCTCGACGATGTTATTTTCTCCGGCTATTGTCATCGTGTCCTTCGGTAGAGGTATTTTTGCAACTACTGTCTTGTGTTTTTCATATATTAGATGAAAGTTAATTTGGGTATTTATTACTTTCGTTTATTTGTGTATTTTATTATTGAAAAACAACTTTAAGGTATAAATGTTAGTGATAGAAGGGACAAGACGTGATTTTAGTTGTGATGAGTTCATAAATTTCTGATGGATGTAAGGTGTTTGATGAAATATTTGTTATTTGAAAAAATAATTTCCGTTCTTTATTTTCAGTTCTGTTTTAGTATGAATTTTAATATTTTAATTCTTTTACTTGAAATAATGAAGTTCTCTCTATGGTGGCTTCTATAGAAACTAAACAGTTTGCAGATAAATTTTAAAAAATAATTTTAAGCAAATTTACCAACGGAAAAAAATTTCGTTGGTAAATATATCGGATTTTACCGACGGAATTTTTTCTGTCGCTAATTACCGACGGAATTATAATTTCGTTGCTAATTTTATGACAGAAAAATTTACCGACTGAACAAAAAAAATGTCGGCAAATTTACTAACCGAAATTTTTACCGTCGGTAAATTTAGCAACGGAAAATGTCCGTCGTTAAATTTAGCAACGACCATATCTCCGACGCCTTTTTCCGTGAATAAATTCCGTCGCTAAATAAGCTTACCGACGAAATATGTACAAATTCTGTCGGTAAATTCCGTCGCTAAAGTTTATTTTTCTTGTAGTGTTCCTACAAGAATGGAATGTTACAATAAGTGGGATGTTGATGATCTGGAGTTAGTCGAAGTTATCAAATCCATCTGCCTTCATGCTCAAAACACCCAAGTTGGGAGACCCTAGAGTAGGTAAGTAGACATAATACCATGATGCCTTGCATCACTTTTAGCTACTTCAATTTTTCCCAGGAGTAGCTCAATTGAAAGGTGCAACCTGTTAGACACTTATGTGGTGTATAATTTGCTAAAAGGAAACAAAATGAATCTTCCAGCTATGATCTTGAGGTTTATGGTGGATAAGGTGAATCATAAGAATACCATTGGTTGTCTGCCTAATTGGATGTTGCTCACTAAGATTTTCAACCAATATGGAGTTCTTATTGCAAATATGAATTAGTATGCACCAACTAAGTTTAACCCTTCCATTTCCTATCAATTTAGGTACAAATTGCGAAACAATGTTTGAGTAGACAAAAGCTCTAAAAGAGTAGTAGAAAACTTAGATCCTGCCTCAGATCAACAAACTCCTGTCCCTCCTTAGGATGAAAATAGTGCAAAACTTCATTAACAACTATAGAACATTCAAACTAATCAAGAACAGATGCGAGAACGAATAGATAGCATGCAAAATTAGCTTCTTGACATTTAGATTTTATTGAGAAATTTTTTTGAATCCCTTTGTTAACTTTGTTGCTATTCTTTTCTGCCTGGCTTATTTGAACTTATGATAGTTCCTTCCTCCCTATACTCTATTATTTTTGATAATGATAAAGGGGGAGAGTTTATGTGGATATTTTTTTTGCATATTTTTGCATATATGATGATATATTTCTCAATGCTGCCTCAAATATATATGTGATTGATTCTACTGTTGAACTTGTGAAAATATGTGATACATAGACGATATGCTCATTTCTTAAGAGACAGGCTCCTTCTAATTATGTCGGAACATATAAAAGTCACATGTATCTTTCAAAATCATCTATTATCTCTTTGAATTTTGAAAAATATATCTATTATTGTTTGCGATCATAAAAAAAGGGGAGATTGTTAGCTCAAGGTTTATATTTAACGATTTTGATGATAACTATATAATATTTCAAAATTCAAATTTGATTTATTTCTTCAGTATAAATAACGATATTTGTAAAAAGAAAATAAAGTCATAGGAAAATTACTTCATTTCTTGCAGGAACCTTCTTAGTAAACTTTTTAAGAAGGTTCCTACTGTTTTTATTCGTTAATTAGGATTTGCTTATTATACGAATTGAAAGAACTTGCGAAAATTTTTTATCACACACAATTCACCCCCTTTTGCTTTTGTTTGCTTTATCAAATGCTTGATATATGTTGTTTATTTGACTTAAGGGAAAAAGGGTTAAATTCATTTGTAAACTACTATGTAAAGCAAGCATGTAATTGTATGAATCGAAATAATTTTATATCTATGATGAACCACATAAATATATATGTTAAGGTAATCACAAAAGTATTATTACATATGTGTTTCATTGGTTAATATAATTTATGTTTAAGCTCACTTTATGTAGAAGCTTTTTTATGCAAAAATTAACAAATTTGTAGAAAGGTAAAAACAACCAAGAAAAGTAAAACAAGGATATATATGGAAACAAAAAGAGTTCGCATAATAATTGGTTTGACAATTGGACAGAATATAGTCCCTTTATTGCAAGAAGTGAGATTATGCATTTAACTAGTAGATTTAATTACAACTCCAGAGTTTTCTCTCTAAACAAAATGGAGAATGGTCTTTATAAGGTTCTTCCTCTGTCGCTACATTCTTATCCCAAATCAAACAATCACAAAATGAAGGTAGCATTTTATGGAATCTCAATTCCAATGGGAGTATTTACAAACAATTTTGCTATTCTATTTTCGGAGTTAGTTTGAGAGAAGTTACTTAGCATGCAATACTTTGGAATCACTCTTTAAACCCAAGGGCTTCTATAATTATGTGGCTTGTTATTAAAAACAAAATTAGAACAAAAATAGTTGGTTTGGAGACTTTCGTCCAATATGTGTACTTTGTAAGTTGAATATGGAGGATATAGAGCATCTGTTTTTTCAGTGCGGATATTCTAAAACAATATAGATTCAAGTAATGTACAAGCTAGGGGAGTTTTGCTAGAATTATGAGTTGAGTGGGGTATTGAACTGGATCTTAGCTAAAACCAGGCAACTGAAGCAAAATGTATTGATCTGGAACACAACTTTTACAACCACCATCTATACCATTTAGAAAGAGAGGAATTCTAGACTTTATATAGGGGCAAATATTGAAAAGCATTACATAGCTGAAGCTAACCTCAACTAGATAAGGGAGATTATGCTAGCTAAAAATATGTTCGCATAACAAAATAAATTAATCAAATTGTTATACTATGAAGTAACATTAAAATTATATTAAAAATTGTAAAATCTAATAATAAGGAATGCTTTCATAAAGGAGAGTTATTATAAAGATGCAATAGAAAAGTATTGAATTAAAAATTATAGAATTTACCTTATAAACTATACTCCAACATGTCAATAGTATTACCATAAGATCAAAATAAGTCCTCTATTCTAGAATTATAAGCCAAAATTTTTTAGTCTATTAAATTGATCATGAAGGTTCTTTTAAATAAATCTTTAAATAAAAGTTTATTTTAAATCTCAATGTTTCATGCTAAAGTATACGTCAAAATGTAATATTTTAATGTAAAAATCTTAACACTTTAAATTATTTTAAGTAAATCTTCAACTAATAAAACTTTTAAATTTATCAAGATTGTGTTAGTTAAATGCTGACATAACTTTTTAAAATCATTTTTATATCACTAGTGTTAACATACTATTTATATGACAATGGTGAGTTCTATATTAAATATTAAAAAATCACACAAAAATTATAACTGGAAGCGGTGATAGTATTCTCATAAGATCCAAGTAGCATAAGCTTCTTTAATCAAGAACTACAAACCAAAAACTTGTGTCTAAAAGAGCTTTAAGTAACTCTTTATTCATATAATTTCCTGACCTCAGTTCTTGTTTTCCGTAGGCCGGAGTTAAATCTATTTTAATCATGATTAAATAGAAGCAGAAGTTCAATAAAAAGTTTAATAATATCCACTTGTCTTCTTTATATTTGTTTATATGGTATATATTTTAATGTACAATCTTAATATAGATTGTTAATTTTTCTTGCATATTCTTAACACATACTGAATTCGAGATAGATGTTAAAGTAATATATTATGCTAATTTCGCCTGATATAATGAGTTCGAATTAATTTTAAAATATTTGCATCGAATCTTAACTTGAAAAAAAATGTTACGAAAGAGCAAATGATTTAAATATAATTAGTTATCAAAAGGGTAACATTAAAAAGAACAAATTCATCTAATTCGAAATATATGCAGTTAAACAACTACAATTTAATGTGTGAAAATCACATTCTTCACTAACAAGTCAAAAATAATTTCTATTTAGGTAATATAATTTCATTACTAATATAATTATTTGTAGTTTAAGCTTAACAAATATTTGATCCATTTTATTATAGATATTATATATTTGTAAATATAAAATTTAAAGTTTGAGAAAATAGATAAGTAGTTTAATAATTAACATTTTCTCTTCAAACTGATATATTCTAAATGCAAACTTTTATATAGTAATTCGATATAAATCAAATTTTGATTATTTTAAAATTAAAAATGTTTTCAATATCTATTGTTTAAACTTAATAATCGAAAGAAGAAATATCTTCATTTTTAGATTACATCTGCAAGTTCTGGTTTTCAAAAAACTACATTTATAAGTGTCATATTTTAGTTTGATTATTAACTCTCGAATGTCTATGGACCTTGAACACCCTGAATTTGCACTCGTGTTCAAATTTTCTTTAAATTGTTTTTATTTTTCTTCTTCTCACCCTTTTGTTGCCAACTTCTCTGTGATGAATTATGGACGATTGAACCGGTGATATTATATATATATAGTTTAATCATCTTCTGGATCTACAATTGGATTATAGACAAAATTCAGGAATCACTGTGATTTTTCTATTTCTTGTCAAATGGTTATTTTAGTTACCAAAGATTGCAGTCTTTAGCTCTTTTGTTATTTCTGTTTTTCGAGTGTGAATCTAGAGGAAGCCAAAGTGGTCGGTTTTCAAGTGCTTGAAGCATCTATCCTAACTCCAAGTCTTTTAATGTGAGCTTTGTCTGTTTAATGGATATTAGAAGTGGTTCGTTTGATATAAATATTACGCTACCCTAAAGTGTACGAATATGATCACAGCCTTTCAGAAAAAATTAGAATCTATACAGAAACAGCTCCAAGAAAATGAATCTTTACGATTCAACATTGTTGGTGCTATGTTTCTATAAATAACTAAGCAACCACCCCGCAAGTTGAGTCAATTCCAACAATCTTTTGCCTACATCCATCTGAGAATATTAAAATCTATAGTGAAGTCCTACTTTGCAGAAGAGATCATAGTCTCTTCAAAGACCTTAGCAATGATAATCATTGTCATTTTTGCAGTTCTTGTTCCATCAGTTTTTGCAAAAGAGTTCGTGGTTGGTGACGAAATGGGTTGGACAACCAACTATGACTATCAGAACTGGACTAAGGGAAAGGAATTCCATGTTGGAGACAGTCTAAGTATGTCCATTCTCTATAACTTTAAATTATGTTTTTTAATGGTCTCTGCTAAGACCATGACAATCATACTGATTAAATCGTCTTAAAAAGGACAATCCTTAGTGCTAATTATGATATGGGAATTTATAATCATATATACACGCACACACACATTAATATCTTATGAACGTTGTTGCAGTTTTTCAGTATCAGCCAGGAACACACAGCGTACTAAGAGTGAATTTAACTGAGTTCCGCCGGTGCATTGTTCCTGCTGATAAGACGGCGCTGACTTCGGGGAACGATGTATTTAGCTTAAACAGTCCGGGGCACAAATACTACATTTGTACCGTGGGCAATGATTGCTCGTCTTTTTACCAGAAACTTAACATCACAGTGTTGCCTGCTGTCGAGTCTCCACAATGTTCGCCTTCTCCTAATAACATGAACTCAAATACAAGGAGCGTTGCTCCTTGCTACAGTGGCTGGCTCGTAGCAATGGTTGGGCTTCTGGGGACGGCCATGGTTTAATTAAATTACTATACAAAAACTTATACAAGGTTTTCAACACTGGATGGTGGTCTACGTAATAGGCTAAAGGCGAAAATAATGCACAGTTGTGGCTTGCAAGAGATCGCAACACACTCAAATAAACGCCGCCATAATCTTCAAAATTATTGCATTAAGGTGACAAAAAGAAAAAGGAAGTTGGAAAGAGGGAGAATAAGAAAAAGGAAATGGATGATTTTGTTAGAAAATGTAAGGTATAAGCTAAAATATATATGTAGGAAATAACGTTGGATGAGATTAACTCTCATAAATAGTCCTTTTAATTTATGGAAATAAGGTTTTGTTGTGGCCATTGATCCACATGGTGAATGGCTTGGTAATGTCAAGATTTCAAGTTTTGATGGAATTTTAGGACCTGTTCATGCTTGGGAAAGTTTACCTTTTCCTTTCTATTTTGGATCCTTGATCTGTTTTCCTATTTCCAAATTATTGCCTCTTGGACAAGATTAATAAAAGAAAGAACTATCTTTTGTTTTAAAGAAACAACTGTCTTCTGTTTTAGTGTTAACGTAAAAGCATTTTCATTTAGTGATATAAGAATGCGGTGCAATTAGTACAACCTAGTAAAACCTTATTTGGATCAAAGTGGAGAGTAGTATGATTAAGTTGGGTTTAATATGTTTTAATTATGAGTGAAAATTTAATACATTAATTTTACATGAAATACAGCCTCAAATATTTTAAACTCAAACAAAAGGAAAATGCAATTTTTTTGCTTAAAATTCTAAATTTCTGTTTTCCTAAAAAATGTATGTCTAGTATATAGAGTGATGATATAGTATAACAATTTAACGGCAGTTGAACTAAGTAAGTTTTATATAGATAAATATCATTGATATATATATATATATATATATATATATATATATATATATATATATATGTATACCCTTATCCTTTGCGAGTCCATCGACATGCTGAATCTACTATTTTATCTTTTAAAAATTGTAAATGTAATTATTAAATTAAAAAAACAAGTTAGAGACATAAAATTAAACTTTGAAATAAAGCTCAACTGCTAACTTATTTATGCATTATTTAAAATGTTCTTTTCGAAGAACTAAAATCAGAAACCTTTCATATTTATATATATTTCACTTCTGTGCTAACGAAGATCGTCATATTTGATTGTGGTTCTGTTGGATTCTGGCGGAACTGAACGTTGCCGTTTGGATCCATGAGTTGGCTGCATTCTGTAGTGACTTCGACGCTGAAATCCCTGCAAAACAAAGAAGGCTCGTCGGGGGTTGTATCCCGATTCGCCCCTCCGATGCTCAAGTTAGTTTATTTGGTGAAGGTGAGGTTGTAGTATGCAGAGAAGACTAGGTTATGATTCTCGTACCTTTGTTATGATAGAATTATACCTTATATATGAGCAACAATTAAGTTTAGATCTTTACGTGTGCATGGGAGTCTCTCACATGCGGACGGGCTGAGGAGAGCTTAGATCGGGCTTGGGCTTGACATAGCTATTAGGTATGAGACCATTCTTTGGTGATTGGACCGATCGGCCCATGCATCATTGAGACTGGGTTCTGGCCCAATTTAGCCGATCCGACCATAAGCCCCCTACTCCTCGAGTCTGAGCGAAGAGAAGGGTCGAAGGAGTATGTTAGGATTTTGTTGCTCGTCTGCTATCTTATAGCTCGTAAGCAAGACAGCTCGTTAGGTGGTCGATCGGTCAGATATTGGCATTATAGCTCGGTCATGGGACAGCTCGGGTAGTCCCGATCGGTCGGTTGCCGACTAGTTGTGCGTGACCGCTCGTACTGGGATCGGTCGGTTGAGTGCCCACTGATCGGCCTTGGCACTTATTGCGCGACAGCTCGTGCTAAAGCAGGTCGGGTGGTCATCATTAGCGAGCGCATGAAGGTACTTGAAGCATTTATTATTTGACGGCGCGTGCTTTCTGACAGCTTTTCAAAATCTGAAACGTATCGTCCTTGTAACCATTGTGCAGCTGTCCCGTACGTCCTTTCAACTGTTCGCGCCACTCCGGATTTCGATTAACCCTAATTTATCTCCGCTCAGATCATGCCGCGTGTCCGAGCATAGCTCGGATTTTCTCCACGCGTCGAGTTTTGGCTGGATCGCAATTCGAACGTTTCCTTATAAATGTCCAGGGTCGACAGACGGTTTGGTTTTCTTCACACTCGTTTCATTCTTGCTTTCATCTTGCTTTCCTCTGCACTTTCTTATTCTCAGTTTTCGGAAGTTTCCTTCAGCGTTGCACAAATTTATGACCTCATACCACTAAATAGGTACGTCCATTTTCCTCTTCTAAATTTCTTCTTAGTGAGCATGTCGTCCACCGGTTCTCGAAATGGGGTTTCTCCAAGGGATGATGTCGCCGAAAGGGCGTCTGAAGTTTCCGCTGAAGCGATGGCGATGTCGAGGTTGGAAGATGTCGAAGAGATTTCGACAAGAGAGCGGAAGGATGGGCTAGTCGTTAAGGAGCTGCCCAAAGGCAAATCGAGGATGTTTGCAACAGAGTTGAGTCGGTCGATTCTTAGAAATGGAATTCCTCGGTCCTGGGAGCCTAGGCTGGCCTCGACGAATGAAAGAATCCACAGCAGTACAAATGGGTGGTTTGTCGTCTCTGAAAATTTCTTCTCGGTCAACGGCTTGAGACTACCGTACGTCCCGATCATGGATGAAGTGTGCGCTGATTATCAACTAAGGCCGAGTCAGATTCCTCCGAATGGGTGGAGGTTCATTAATGGCCTTGCTTTGTTGTGCCACCAGTTTGGCTGTCTGCCTTCGGTTAATATCCTGCGCCACTTTTTAAGAATGAGCCAGAGTCCGATCTCTGGGGGTGAGATTCCTTCCCTGATGTATAAGGATGCCCGGTATCGCCCAGCTGGGACGACTTCTAAAATTACCGACTAGTGAACGAAATATTTCTTCGTGAAGCCTCCGGGATCTTCCTCCGAGTCCCAGCCGTGGAGGTATCCCTTAGCCGAGCGATGGAATGACTCGTCAAGTCTATTCCTTTCTAGGGAGGAGCGGGAGGTGGTCGGCCGTATAAAGGAGCTCGGCCAATATAACTTCGCTCGGCTTATTTCGGGATACGGTGGGGGGACCTCAGCCAACTCTCTTCTGATTGACCCCCCGCCACAAGTTAGCGGGCTAGGAGAGGGAACCGCCCCGCCTGGTTGACCCCTCATAGTTGAATTATTTTCCATGCTTGTAGGTTTTGGTTCGATTTCTAACCTGCTTTCGTTGTTTGTGCAGCCATAGTCAAAGTTCATGCATTCTCCGCCCCTCCCAAGTCTGCCAAGGGTAAGCGCAAGGTCGCGGGGCCTTCGAAGGCCAGAGGACAAGAGGATAGGGGAGAGGCCAGTTCAATTGTCGCTCGGCCCGTTGCTTCCAAGCGGCGAAATGTTCCTCTTGTTATTTCCGAGCCATCTACGGCACCTGCTGTGGTCGTCCCGCCTGGGGTGTGCCTGGTTGTTATCGAGGAAGAGGAGGAGAATGAGCGACCTCTGAAGAGGAGAAGGGGGGCTTAAGTAGTCGACCGACCTCCTCAAGTAGTCGACCGCCCTCCTCAAGTAGTCGACCGATCTCCTCGTCCCTTGGACCGAAGCAATTATAAAGGGAAGGAGAAAGTTGGAGATCGTGCTGCCCCATCATCCAAGGGTAAAGGGAAGCAGCAAACGGGGAGTGCTGACAAGTGGGAGCCGGCGATTAGTCTTGATAAGACTACTTCGATCGCCAATGTCGAAGTGGCTCTTCATATCGCCGAGAGGGTCATTCCTCCTTCAGACGAGGAGCGCTATGATGCGTTAGATGCTAAGGAGCTGACGGGTCGTGCCATCCGCAATTCCATAAGGGAGGTGGCTTTCGCTTTGTCCATGCGTTAGCGTATAGAGCTGTTGGATCGGGAGGTCCGTTCCCTCCTGGAGCAGGTGGACAGTTTAAAGACCGAGCTCTCGGAGGTCAGAGAAGAAGGAGACTTCTCCCGGGCTCAACTCTCTTCCTTGGAGAAGGAGAAGAAACTCTGGGAGGAGGAGCGTGACGTCCTGAGAGCTCAGCTCGCTTCGGGAGAGGAGGAGAGGAGCTCCTTGAAAGCTCGGCTCACCGCGGAGGAGGTCGAGAGGGTAAGGGCGATGGCAGCGAGGAACAAGCTGTCCGAGGAATGCGCGGTGTTGCAAGGGAAGCTGGAGACGGAGAGGGTGCTTAAGGAAAAATCCCTCGAGGACCAGGCGCAAACCTAAGATACGCTGAGGAGGGTGCGAGCCTCCGTAAAGGAACAAAGGACCGAGGTGATCATGCGATGGTAGAGGCGGTTCTTGCAGGAGGAGTGCTTGGAGTACTCCTGTGACTTGGCCCTCATGATCTTGAAGAATTGCTATGACGCCTGCGTTCTTGAGGGGTCGGACAGTCCTCCGTTTGAGGGGTTTGCCGAGCCGCTGCTTCCTACCGCCCTTGGCCTCTCTCTGGAGGAAGTAAGGGAGAGAGCCATGGAGGACCGGGGGTCAGTCCCGATTGAGGAGCTGGACCTTAGCTCGGCTGAGGAGGACGAGCTTCCTCGTGAGGATATTTCTTCGTCTGCTCCCTTAGACCCTGCTCCCTTTTCGACTTTTCTGCCTGCTTCCGAGGCATCCCCTGGGCATCCGCCCACTTCTCCTTCCGTGGATTTTTGAAGCTCACCTGGTTGGGCTTGTGACAAGGGCGGATTCACATTAATGCAATCTTTACTTTTGCTTCATTTTTTCCTGATGTCATTTTCCGTATTTATGTTCTTTACTTTCGATGTATGTTGAATTTTGATGAAGTTGCTCATAGTCGACCGGCTTCGAGGTCGACTTATAGTAGAGTCCGAACCGAAGTCCCAGGGATCTCGTCTTGGCGATCGATCGACTGTATTCGATTTGTGTCGATGCTGAGCGAGGGTCCCAAGAGTCTTGTCTTGGCGACCCGGCCGACCGCAATCGGTTTATAGAAATGTCGGGCGAGGGTCCCAAGAGTCTTGTCTTGGCGACCTGGCCGAGCAATAGGCGAGGGCGATCGATGGTCCCGAGGATCTCGTCTCGACGACCTAGTCGATCGATAGTCGAGGCCGAGCGATCCCAAGGATCTTGTCTTGGCGACCTGTCGAGCAATAGGCGAGGGCGATCGATGGTCCCGAGGATCTCGTCTTGGCGACCTGGTCGATCGATAGTCGAGGCCGAGCGGTCCCAAGGATCTTGTCTTGGCGACCTGTCGAGCAATAGGCGATCTATGGAGATGCCGAGCGAGGGTCCCAAGGATCTTGTCTTGACGACCCGACCGACCGTAGTCGATCTATGGAGATGTCGAGCGATGGCGAGTGAGGGTCCCAAGGATCTTGTCTTGGCGACCCGACCGATCGTAGTTGATCTTTGGAGTTGCCGAGCGAGGGTCCCAAGGATCTTGTCTTGGCGACCCGACCGATCGTAGTCGATCTATGGAGATGCCGAGAGAGGGTCCCAAGGATCTTGTCTTGGCGACCCGACTGACCGTAGTCGATCTATGGAGATGCCGAGCGATGGCGAGCGAGGGTCCCAAGGATCTTGTCTTGGCGACCCGATCAACCGTAGTCAATTTATGGAGATGCCGAGCGATGGCGAGCGAGGGTCCCAAGGATCTTGTCTTGGCGACCCGACCGATCGTGGTCGATCTATGGAGATGCCGAACGATGGCTGATTGGATTTTCTACTCTTTGCCACATATAATGGAACTTTTTTTATTGCCAAGAAATCTGAAAACCCCTTTATTGATGATAATGAGGGCGTGGGCCGTTAAAAAACCTGTCTGGCAGGGACAAGAAAAAGGTTCCCACGTGTTGTATACAAAAACAATAATAAGCAAAGATTAACTAAAGTAAAACTTATCTATTGGTAGAACGCCTTCAAGTTTCGAGAGTTCCAAGGCCTTGGTAGAACCTTCCCTTTTGCATCGCGTAGGATATAAGAGCCATGTCCGGCTTGCTTAATCACTCGATAGGGTCCTTCCCACGCCTGTCCGAGCTTTCCAGGGTGGTTCCCAGCCGCCTCGGCCTTTCGCAGGACATACCCGCCTACCTTTACATCGCTCGGCTTTACCCTTCTATTGTAGAA
This sequence comes from Erythroxylum novogranatense, assembly GCA_029891385.1. Classification (NCBI taxonomy): domain Eukaryota; kingdom Viridiplantae; phylum Streptophyta; class Magnoliopsida; order Malpighiales; family Erythroxylaceae; genus Erythroxylum; species Erythroxylum novogranatense. The sequence goes on along the minus strand of CM057227.1, from coordinate 88,246,616 downwards.
TTTGGTCGCTTTTTACCTGATGGCTTCCGAGCGAGTTGCTGCCCTTTCTCTGTCCTCACTGAGGAGAACGAGTTCTGCTCTGCGAGCTTCATCATTCCGTTCTTCGTCGTAGTTGGACACCCTTTGGTTGTGCAAGACCACTTCTACGGGGACTAATGCTTCTGCCCCAAAGGTCATCCTGAACGGTGTTTCCCCTGTGGCTCCGTTCGGTGTGATTCTGTACGCCCATAATACTTCGTCTAATTCTTACACCCAAGTCCTTCGTCCGTCTAGGCGCTTCTTGAGAGCACTCATTATCTTTTTGTTGGTATTCTCCGCAAGGTCGTTGCTCTGAGGGTGAGCCACTGAGGTTAACTATAGTCTTATCTTTAGTCGGTCGCAGAAGTCTCTGAACTTATCGTTATCGAATTGTCGACCATTGTCTGTAATCAACACCATAGGCATTCCAAAGCGAGTTAGTATATTTCTTCTCACGAAATTCTCCACCTTTTGTTCCGTGATTGTGGCGACCGCTTCCGCTTCAACCCACTTGGTGAAAAATTCCACTGCCACTATCAAGAACTTTTTCTGTCCAGGACCGAGAGGGAAAGGCCCCAGTATGTCCATCCCCCACTGAGCAAAGGGGATGGGATGGCTTACGATTTTCATCATTTCGGTCGGTTGATGAGACAGGCTATCATTTTTCTGGCAAGCCTCACACCGGTCGACCTTCTCCTGGCAGTCTCATCTCATTGTCGGCCAGTAGTACCCCTGTCTGATCAGTCTGTGAGCCAACATTCTGCCTCCTACGTGATTTACGCACATTCCTTCGTGGACTTCGGACATTGCCTGCTCGGCTTCTTCTTCATTCAAGCATCGAAGCAGTGGCCAGTCGTAGGATCGCTTGTATAAAGCGCCATTAATGACTGTGTACTCGGCCGCCTTTATTCTTAGTTTCTTGGCCTCCGATTCTTCTTCTGACTGTGTTCCCTCTAAAAGGTACCATGTGATCGGTTCCGTCCAACTCGATCGACCGGTACTTACGTCGAGAACTTCCTTGGCTTTCTGAATGCTAGGCCGGTCTAGTCGCTCGACCAGAATGTTATTTTTGGCATCTCGATATGAGGCCATTTTGGAGAGCGCATCCGTTTTAGCGTTTTGAGCTCGTTCTATCCTGTTGATCGAGTACTGCTCGAAATTACTTAACTCCCGCTTTACCAGCTCCAAGTACTCGATCATCTTTGTTCCCTTAGCTTCATCTCGCCCGATGACTTGGCCGACCACCACTTGGCTATCGCTATATATCTTTAGGTGCTTCACCTCTATCTCCTTAGCTAGATGGAGGTCAGCTATCAGAGCCTCATATTCTGCCTCGTTATTGGAGGCCTTGAATTCTAGCCGAAGGGCGTATTCCACCTTTTCTTCCGTATGCTTGTCGATTAATACCACTCCTGCTCCGCATCCTTCAACGTTGGATGACCCGTGAACGAACAAGCTCCAGGCAGGGAACTGCTCGTCCTTCGGGCTAGGTTGGCCCATCTCTGCGATGAAGTCTGCGAACACCTGTGCCTTAATGGTCGTCCGAGGTTTGTATTGTATGTCGAATTCTCCCAGCTCTACCGCCCACTTTATTGGTGGGACCAAGTTTGGGCTTTTGAAACCACCGCTGAGGGTTGGTCGGTCCATACCTCAATGGTATGACTTTGGAAGTAGGGTCTTAGCTTTCGGGCTGCCATTATCAAGGAGAGGGCTAGTTTCTCTATAGGCATATATCGCGTTTCCGGTTCGGTCAACACTTTGCTGACGTAGTAGACAGGGTGTTGTTCGCTTCCCTCCGATCGAATAAGTACTGCGCTGATCGACCCCTCCGTAACTGCCAAGTATAAAATCAGATTCTCTCCTTCTACCGGGCTTTGCAGGATAGGCGAGCTAGACAAGTATTGCTTTAAGTGTTGAAAAGCTTTCTCGCATTCGTCCGGCCATTGGAACTGGGTCACGTTCACTTTCCTCAAGATTTTGAAAAATGGGAGGCACTTGTCTCCCAATATGGAAATGAACCTGCTTAGAGAGACTATCCGACTGGTTAATATCTGCACTTCTTTTAAGCATTGGGGTGAGGGCATTTGGATGATGGCTTCGATCTTCTCTGGATTAGCTTCAATCCCCCGTTGAGTGATCATAAACCCTATGAATTTTCCAGATGCTAGCCCAAAAACACATTTTTCCGGGTTCAATTTCATCTGAAATTTATTCAGGGTCTGGAAGACTTCCTTGAGATCCTCCACATGCTCCGTGACTGTCTTACTTTTGACACCATATCATTCACATAAGCTTCCACCGACCGGCCGATCTGTTTCTTAAAGACCTCCATGACGAGTCGCTGATAGGTCGCCCCCGCATTCTTCAAGCCAAAAGGCATTACTTGGTAGCAATATGTGCCTTGGTCGGTTATGAAGGCGGTCTTTTCTTTGTCTTTCAGACTCATTTGAATCTGATGATAGCCCGAGAAAGCATCCAGGAAGCTAAGAAGTTCATGCCCTGAGGTAGAGTCTACTAACTGGTCGATCTTGGGTAAGGGGAAACTGTCCTTTGGACATGCTTTGTTCAGGTCGGTGAAATCAATGCACATTCTCCACTTCCCGTTCTTCTTTTTCACTAAAACTACATTGGCGAGCCATTCAGGGTACTTGACTTCTCGGATGAACCTGGCCTCAAGCAATTTCTCTACTTCTTTCTCGATCACCCCCTGTCGCTCCTTGCTGTGCATTGCTTCTTTTGTCTGATCGGCTTGTAGTCATGCCGAATACCAAGGGAGTGCGATGCGACTGATCGAGAAATTCCAGGCATGTCGCTCGGTACCCAAGCAAAAACCGATCTATTTTCCACTAAACAGTCTGTGATTTCTTTAACCAGGTTCTTTTGCAGCTCGGAACCTAGGTTTGTGAACTTAGTGGAGTCGGCTTCGTCCAGTACGACCCGCTGCGTTTCTTCCACTGGGTTCATCCTATCCATCTCCTCATCGGCTCTCACATTAAGAGAGCTCATCAGGACTACCGCCCCGTCTAATATTTTCGTTTCCGCTAAGTAACACTCCCTTACGATTATTTGCTGACCCCTGACAGTACCGATTCCATGAGGCGTTAGGAATTTTATCGCCTGGTAGTAGGTAGAGACGACCGCTCTAAGGGCGTTCTGGGTAGCTCGTCCGATTATTGCATTGTATGCCCCTTGAAACTTCACGACTAGGAATTCAACATTCCTTTCTATTTGGCACGGCTTTTGCCCGAACTTCACTTTTAAATAGACTCGGGCGAATGGGTAGTGATGCTCGATTACCCTTTGATCGGTCCGTCTATGGGCAGTAGTCGATCTTCGGGTACCTCCATCTGCTTGAAGGCCTCATAATACAACAAGTCGACTGAGCTGCCCGTATCAATCATCACCCGCTTCACCTCATAACCGTCCATGTTCAGGTTTACCACGAGGGCGTCATCATGAGGGCAACTTACCCCATCAAGGTCAGACTCATCGAACGATATCATCCCGTCGTTCTCCCTCGGCTTTTTGGTGGATGAGTCTCTGTCGACCTGTTTGGCATATCTTTTTCTCCCTTTAGCGGTGGATTCCCCTGTTGCATTTTCACCGAATATCGTGTTAATGACCCCAGTCGGTCGGTCGTCTTGTTGTCCAGCGTTTTCATCTTTTCTTTCCCTCGATCGCCCTCTCTCTTCTCGTCGATTATCTGTATTCGCATTCTGCCTCCCTCCATCATTCTTGTCATTTCGCCTCTAGGGCGGTCGCCTATTGTCTGGCTGACCTGTCCTGCGCTGATTATCCCGATCGGCATTTTGTTCGTGCCTCACGAATCGGCCTAACCTTCCCCTTTGTATGAGGAATTCGATTTCTTTTTTCAACTGCCAGCAATCTTCCGTATCATGATCGACCTCTTTGTGGAAACGACAATATAAATTGGGGTTCCTATCCTTGTAGGGAGTCTTCATTTTATCGGGTTCTCAGATAGTTTTCCCATCCGCTCTTATGGCCGTCAGTACTTCTGCATATCGCCTGTTGAGCGGGGTGAACTCCTGTCGATATCCCTGTCGATTGGTCGGCTTTCTCCAGCTCGACTGGCCTTTTTGTCGCTTGTGCGAATTGCTCGCCCTGTCATTTGGCGAGCGATCATCCATCCGACGCCTCGTATTTTTCAGTACTTCTTCAAGCTGAATGTATCTATCCGCCCTGTTTCTTATTTCCTGAACGGATTGGGGCTGATAGAGGGCTAACGACTTCTTGAACTCCTCATCCCTCGTGTTGCTCATAAGCGCGGCCAACATGGATGAGCAAGTGAGGTGGGGGACCTCGACTGCTTCGTTATTAAACCAAGTGATGAACTCTCGCAAACTTTCATTCCTTCCTTGGGTAAGTTGTATCACCTCCAAAGCTGTCTTCTGTGGCCGCTTACTGGTGGCGAACTGGTTCAGGAATAACAACCTGAAATCTTCGAAGCATGTGATCTGACTCGGGGCAATTGTTGAACCATCGCCGAGCTCCCTCTTAGAAGGCCGTGCAGAAAGCCTTACACTGGATAGCGTCCGGGACACAATGTAGATTCATCATGGACTGGAAGTGCTGTAGGTAATCCAGGGAGTCGGTCTTTCTAGTATATTTTTCAGGGGTTGGTATTTTGGTACCAGGTGCCGGGAGGCTATCCAAGATTTATGGAGTGAAGGGAGAGCTGTATTGTGCCGTCGGGCGATCTGGGCAGAAGCTCATAGCTGCGTTAATCCGATCATCCGTGATTTTCTCTAAGGCTTCGGTTGGGTGGTGATCGGTCGTCATCTTTGATGCGCCGTCGCGCTGCTGCCGTGAGACATTTGCTCTGTGTTGGTGAGGCAGTAAATCGGCGAATCAACAGATTAGCTGCTTCCTTGATCTGTTTTCGGGTGAGGGAGGTGTGCATAGGCGCAGGGGGATCTGCATCTGATTGGTGCTGGAGATTTGGGCGCATATTGATTCCAACGTTATCTTCCAAGGCTGTGCTCTGTTCTTCTTGTTCTAGATTGAGAGGTTGCGGCTGATCATCCGGGTTCGAGGACTGTGTACGGGAAGCATGGTGTGTCGCCGGCAGGGTAGTAGGGAACTGCAAACCCATCTGTTGCATTGCCAGAGCCGCGACAGCGGCTACATCAGGGTTTGTCGCTGCCGTCTGACTGATCTGTGTGTTTCTGGACGTGGTGTCCTGATGTCAGGCCCCACGGTGGGCGCCAATTTGTTCTGCCGGATTCTGGTGGAACTAAACGTTGCCGTTTGGATCCATGAGTTGCCTGCTTTCTGTAGTGACTTCGACGCTGAAATCCCTGCAAAACAAAGAATTTGGTGGAGGTTGTATCGATTAAGCCCTCCAACGCTCAAGTTAGTTTATTTGGTGAAGGTGAGGTTGTAGTATGCAGAGAAGACTAGGTTATGATTCTCGTACCTTTGTTACGATAGAATTATACCTTATATATGAGCAACAATTAGGCTTAGATCTTTACGTGTGCATGAGAGTCTCTCATATGCGGACGGGCTGAGGAGAGCTTAGATCGGGCTTGGGCTTGACATAGCTATTAGGTATGAGACCGTTCTTTGGTGATTGGACCGATCGGCCCATGCATCGTTGAGACTGGGTCTGGCCCAATTTAGCCGACCCGACCAGATTGAAAAGGAAAGTAACCGTGATCTTAGCCTAACCGAATTGGAGGAGCTACCTCTAATACCAATACAAGTATATAACAGACTTAATTTTACACTGAATGATATTGTAGTATGTAGAGCCCAAACTAAATACAAATGTATTTCTATATATTATCCTAATGTTTATTCTCATCTTGTTGATTGTTGGCTTAAATTTTATAGTCAATTTTTGTTTATAGTTTTATGATATAATTACTTAAAGCTATTTTTTCCTTATGCATATTTATTTAACTAATTGATGAATAAGATAAAGTTTATGAGATAAATATACATTTTAAATGAAATTATGATAATATCATAATTATAAAATTCATATTACATTTAAGTATTATCTATATATTGTTTTTAGTTGTAACCATATTAAGATTGGGTATTAATAGGATGAAAAGACTAGCACATATTGTATTTTTTTCTTATAAATGAAGTAATCAATCTTATAGGCTGACTTATAAGAATACTTAAACAAACATATTTGTACTTATTAGAAAACTAATTGTCTAAATTGATCCAACATAAAAATTATATTTGGAACATTACTTGAATATCTATGAAAATTTTCATTGCGATGATTGCTTAAGTGATTTTCTGACCTAAGATCTCAACTATTATATTTTGATACTACTTAAACCTATCTTAGTCTAGAGTAGCTCTTTTAATGGTCATTAGATATAGTATAGACTATGTGGAGGTATTTGATTGATCAATGTAGGATTCATTATCCTAAAGTGATTAGGGAGAATGTTTCGTTGTTCTCGATTATTATTAATTTAAAAAATCATTGACCAAGGAGGAATGTCACTTTGAAATAGTTTTCTAATATCATTAATAAAATTAATTACTAATAATGAAGAATTAAAATGACTCAAATAGAATATATATTAATTCAGTACATTCTATGGTGAAATGATTGAATTATAATAAAAATAATGCATGAAAAAATTAGCCAAAATCACTTTGATGTTTCTAATATTTGGGTGGCTATGATGTAATGTTAGAAACCAATCTTAATATATAGATATAAACTATTTAATTTAAAATTTAAATTAAATAAAATGAGTACAATTTATCTAAACCTAAATACGAGTTAGTGTTATAGTTTATATTCATTGACAATATATTTAGGAATCTAATTGGTCACATAGAAAAATTATTAAAGAGAAAATGTGATTTAATCAAGTTTGACTTAATAGTAAAGTTCGAGAAAGTTTAATTGTTAAATATGAGATATTAGTTAAATAAGGACCAATATTAGATAATAAATCTTATTTCGCCTAATTGATATTTAAATAAAATTAATTATACTTCTAATTAAAGTTTAACTGAAATTATAATTATACTTCAATTGGATTATAAAAAGGTTCAAGTCTATTATAAATAAGCATAGGCCCTAAAAAGTTAGCACTTCTTACTTACTCCTTTATACACTACTTTTATAATTCTCTAAACCTTTTGTATGGATATTGTTAAAGGTCAAAACTTCTCCAACTATAGTAATTGTTATAAACCTATGGATTTGAGGGCAGATACAATAAAAGAATCAAGTTTCACATTAAGGCTTGAATTTTCAGTTTATGTTTCATATTATTTATGCATTAATAATATCATAAACTAAAGTGATCTTAATTTCATAAAATTATTTAAAAATTTATTTGTCTTTTAATATATGCAATATCAAAGTCTACCCCGATTTTGTAGCGGTGGTATCAAAGCTAATTTTAATTTTATGTTAAAAAGATTAAACATTGTTTGACTATTATTGAACAAAATTCTAGCATTGAAAATTTGCAAACAATAGACCTATAATTGAATTAGATTTGACTGTGAAATCTAAAGTGTTCATATTGTAACCAAAAAAACCCTAAGTCTTTATGGTGAATATGAAGGGGTTTTAAGATGTAATAATGAAGGGTTTAGAATGTGAGTTCTATTAGATTAAACAGTACATTTGCCTCCAAAAGCTCAAGTCTATTAAATAGGAATTGAAGACCCTTAACTTAAAGAGAGGTCAGAATTTCTCTAAGGAGATAGAAATAGCTAGAGATAAACTTTCAATTATTCAGAAATCATTAGCAGATAATCCCAAAACTGGTACTCTAGCTACAACTAAAAAGGAAGCCCTTAAGAACTACTTACAACTGATGGATAATCAATGTTTTTTTTTATTGAAGTAGAGAGCCAGAGTTAATTGGATAAAGGATGGGGACAGATGCACTATTTTTTTTTAATTCAGTGTTAGCTTAAAGGAATTTAAACAAAATCACTTCCATTAAAACTGAAGCTGGTGAGGTTGTGTTTGGACAAGATGGAATTGCTAAGAAAGCAATGAGTTTTTACAAAAACCTCCTCTGTTCACATGGTTCCCCACCAAGAATTGGAGCTGATCTTAGGTAGTTTGTTTCAACAAGAATACCTAAACATAAGGCTTTTTTATTAATTAGACTAGTTACAGGTCATGAAATAGAGAGGGTTGTTATTAATATGGATGGCTCTAAGGCACCGGGTCCCGATGGTTTAAATGTGGTCTTCTACCAAAAAACTTGGAGTAGTGTGGGGGGATAGTTAAGGAGGTTGTGCATGAGTTTTTCCTAAAAGGTGTATTGCTTAAGGAGATTAATAAGATGTTCCTCTGTTTGGTCCCTAAAAACGCCAACCTGACCTCTTGGAGTGAATTCAGACCTCTTTCTTGTACTAATTTCCTTTATAAGATCATCGCCAAAATTTTGGCAAATAAGCTGAAGGAGGTTTTACACTTACTCATTAGCAAGAATCAAGAGCTTTTATGAGCAGCAGGGATATTAGGGATAATATTCTTCTAGTGCAAGAAAAGGTATAATTGTAGCAAAAGCCCTTAAAACTGCACTATTAAATTGGACTTACAAAAAGCTTTTGATAGTGTGAACTAGAGTTTTCTACTACAAATTATGGAGGTCATGAAATTCCCTATAGTTTTATAAGGTGGATTCAAGAATGCATTACTACTACTTCCTAAGGAATATTGGTAAATGGGAGCCCCATGGAGATGTTTAAAGGCAAAAAAGGACTTAGGCAAGAGGATGCTCTGTCCCTTTACCTATTCCTAATTTGCATGGAGGTTCTTACTCAAATGCTGAAGTATAACACTTCAAAGGACTTTAGATTTAGATACAATTCGAAATGTAAGAGGCTTTCTCTAACAAGCTTCTGTTTTGCAAATGATCTTATTCTTCTAAACAAGGCTACGTTCACTCAATCTCTCTTCTGGTGAGTACTCTTAATTATTTTAAGGAGATGTTAGATCTAAGTATCAATCTTTGTTAAAGTTATTTTATGATCTCCAAAAGTGCTTCTCACCGTTTTAATGCCTTGTCTCTAGCTAAAGGTATAGAAATCAACGATCCTCCTCTTATATATTTAGGGATTCCTCTCTCATCCTGGAGGTTAAGGTTTTGTGAATATATCTCATTAATAGAAAAAAAATCCAGAAAAGATTGGGGTCATAGACTAATAGAGCCCTATCCTATGAAGGGAAACTTTAGCTTCTAAAGTTGGTAATAATATCAATGCAAACCTGTTGGTGGTCCTACCTATTTCTCCCTAAATGGCTTATTAAAACAATTGAAAAACTGATGAAGCAATTTCTATGGGGGAAAGGAAACAGTGAGAAAGGAATAACAAAAGTTAGTTGAAAGAATATCTGTCAATCAAGAGAGGAAGGAGGAGTAGGATTAGAGTCAATCAGCAAGAAAAACAGATTACTTATAATTAAGAGGATTTGGTGAATCCTAAGTGAAAAACAATTGATGTGGATTAAATTGATTCACATCTATATATTAAAAGGTGAGAGTCTTTAGGCTCTAAGAATCAAAGATAGTTACTCTTGGTCCTTTAACCAAATTCTTAAAATGAGGGAGGAAGTTTAGCAGTACATAACCTATCAAATAGGGGTAGGGGAAAAGAATTTCCTTATGGTGCGACAATTGGATAAGGTAAGGAGCTTTAATTCATAATTAGTTGATAAGAACTCTATTGGAGAGGTTCCCTAAGAAAACTAAGTTCTATGAAATAATTAGAAATAGGATTTGGATGTTATCATCAGATGAGATCAGACTCTTGGCCATTATGTAATTTAGAAGCATCAAAGAGAGAGATATTTATTTATTGATTGGGATTCCAGTTTTAGAAATAACTATAAGAGAAGCTAAAAAGTTGAGGGATCGGATAACTAATAGAGTAAGATGGAATCCCCTGATTTGGAACAAGTTTCTTAGACCTAATGCTAGTTTTCTTCTCTAGCTAGCTATGTTGAATAGACTCAGCACTTTGGATAGGTTGAAGTTCCTATCTTCCTCTAAGATATGTGTTCTTTGCAAACCTAGAGGATGTAACTAGAGACCATCTCTTCTTCGAGTGTGTTTTCTATAAAGATATTTAGGCTAAAATCTCTAGACTATATGCTCCTGGGTTTAACTATATAGACTCTCTAACATCTTATTGGAGTGATCTCATCTGCATATTTCTAAATATGATAGGGCTATTATAACAATCTCGGTTGCTACATGTACTCAAGCAGTTTGGAATGAGAGGAATATCAGAAGATTTAAAGAGAAATCTAATTCTCTATTCTCTTTGATAGCGTAAGGGAACAACTGATTACAAATTGGTTGAACTTATGCTGTAGCAGAGAAGAAATGAAAGAAACCCAAGAAGGGTTAGTAGCTTGTCTTCATTTTTTCATATTGTATGCCTTTTTAGAATATTAGAGGTCTTAATGGACCTCACAGATGTTGGGCAATAAAGGATCTTTTATTGGAAAATAACCCTATTATTCTTAGATTATTGGAAACTAGAATTAAAGCACATAATCTTCAAAAAATCATGAAATTCTTGGGAACAGATAAGGAGTTTTTCTCTAACCATTATCATCACTATAATGATAGAATCATGTTTGTTTTTTTTAAAAAAATGGAAAGTGCATGTTTTTATTCTTAGTTCCTTAGTTATTAATATATCCATTTGGATTGCCAAATTAAAGAATCAAGGACCGGTTTTATCACTACTATTATTTATGCTTCTAACTCTGAATTCCAGAGAATTAAACCATAGAAACAATCTTTATAGGTACATAGTCATAAGTTAATGGTAAGAAGATAAAGATTGTTTATATAGTTACTACTATCATTTGTGCACCTATAATGATTGTTTCTATAGTGGAGATAAAGATTGTTTCAGAAGTTATGCCATATAATGATTGTTTTAAGTATCTTGAATCCATCATCCAAAGCAATAACGAGATAGATGAAAACATAGTTCACCATATCAAATTAGGCTGACTTAAATGGAGGGGTGCGTTAGAAGTTTTATAAGATAAGAAGATACTTCTTAAGATAAAAGGTAAATTCTACAGTTTAGCAATTAGGCAAGCATGCTATATAAGATAAGGCGTTGGCCCATCAAACAGGTGCATAGTCATAAGTTAATGGTGCTGAAGATAAAGATGATCCGTTGAATATATAACCTTATAAAAAGTCATAAAGTTAGGAATATAATAGTAAGAGACAAATTAAGGTTGGCTAACATTGATGGTTAAAAGAGACAAGGTTTACGTAATTCAAACATATTAATAGGGGACATATTTATGCCACAGTGAGAATAAGTGAGAAGATTGACATAGGGACTGCACGAGAAAAAGAGAAAAGCGTAAGAAAAATTAGGTTGATGTGATCAAGAATGATATGGCTCTACTAGAGCTTACAAAGTACTTAGTCTTCATAGATTACTTTGGCAAACTAAGATACGTGAAAAAGGATCTTAAATAGAGAGATCCTTCTCTTTTTTATAGGTATTTTGAACCTTTTCCTTTGATTCTTATATCTTATATTTAGCTTGAATACTTTTATCTGTCGTACCTCCCCCTTAGTCATTTTAGTTAAATATTTTATTTTTTATTTTTTCTTTTCTTGTTCATTTATTTATTTATTTGTCTTCTATCTTTTTGTCTATTTATTTAATTATTTTATCTTTTAGTTTATTTTTCTTTACCTATTTTATCTTCATTATATTATTTATTATTTATTATTGTTTATCATTTTATAATTTAATTATCTTTATCCTTTATTTTTATTTTTATTTTGTTATTATTGTTCTTCTTCTTCTTCTTCTTCTTCTTCTTCTTATTATTATTATTATAAACTTTATTCTTATCTTAGTTTATTGTTATTTTATGTGGTTATTCATTTATATTTTTAGCTTTTTTCAAATAATTCTTTTTTATTTTTCGTTTCTCCTTCGACTGCTGGTCTATTAGAAACAACCTTTATACTAGTTAGGAGTAAGGTTGTATGCTTCTAGGTCTTCCCAGATCTCACATCTTAACGAAATTTCTACTAAGATATTATTATTGTTGTTGTTATTGGGCTTAAATTTAAAAAATTAAAATAATTGTATAATAACATATAATTTTGATTCTTTGATCGTGATCAAGTTAAACACAATTTGATACAATTTAATTTGGTTGAATGCATTGATTTGCTATTCGAGATATGTTCGTTCCTGCAACTTTAATATCTATAGTTTTTGCTTTAGATAAAACTTACTTGTGAGAAAATTTAACATATATTGACTCTCCAAATTCTTCCATATCTTTAGGACAATATCCATGATGTGGTATATAACCTCGACTATGCTTCTTTAACAGTTCAACTTTGTACTTTGCTTTATTTGTAGATAATGAAACCATAGATTGTAATGTTGATTTCTAATAAATAGGCCTTCTTATAAGAGTGAATGCATACTTTATAGTAGTATCTAAATCTCTTACATAATATGAATCTACATATCCCATAACTGGAAGTTCATCTTACTAACTACTAAGCACAATCCCATGGTGTTTATCATACCCCTTAAATATATTACTAACCACTTAATTTCTTTCCGTTGTTGTCTTCCAAATTTCAACTTGTACTTACTAACCTCACTGACAATATGAGCTAAATTTGGCTTTGCACAAATCATTATATATATTGAATATCCGATATCAGTATCATATGGTATGTTTGACATATCATCAACATCTGCATTTATTTTTTAGCACTATTTTGGGAAATGCCTAAAGTGATTTGCCAATAAAGTGTTCACAAATTTAACTTTGCTCATTCTAAATATGCCTAGTACCTTCTTAATGTAACTAAATTGAAATAACCATACAATCCTAAAGCTTTTTTCCCTTTACATATCTATCTTTAGTGGTTTTTTTTCCAGCACCCAAATCTTTACTTTGTTCACACTACTCATACTCTTTACAGTATACGTAATAGTCATACCGAAAAATCTTGTAGCCAATTTGAATCATATAGGAATCAAACATTTTTTATCATGTCTATAAAGAATGTTTTAATCCATATAGTGACTTTTTTCTTTTTAATTTACACTCCATACGCTCCATTTCAAGTTAACTAAATTCCTCAAGGCTACTCTATGTAAATTTGTTTCCCTAAGTCACTATGAAGAAAAGTTTTCTTCATATCCATTTTTTAAAATGCATATCCAAACTTGATACTACTGCTATCAAAATCTTGATGGAAGTATAAAAAACCATTTAAAATAAGATCTCACTGTAATTAATCTTTTTTTGTTGTGTTTACTCTTTAGATACTAGTCTAGTCTTGAACTTTTCTCCTTATTTTTTTAACTATTATCGACTTCCTTTTATATGCCTGTTTACACCTTATAAGTTTCTTCACTTTGTAAAGCTACATTAGCTGCTATATCTGATTCTTATTCAAAAACTTCACCTCTTCTACGACAGATCCCATCCATATATCCTCCTCCTAATTGTTTATTGTCCATTGAAAAGTAACTGGTTCTCTATTACTTATGATGAATGTGAAGGATATTGATTCTTTCTAACCATATCTATTTGGTGGCATATTGGTATGTTTTGTTATATCTATGATTATGGTACGATGTTGATCTTCTTATAACATTGATTAATCTTTTGAACCAAAATTTTATGACCTCTTTAAAGTATGCTCTAGGTTAAATTAGTTTCACTTATACCTCATTCATACTGCCCTTAGCAAATCCTAGCATATTCGCTCTATATGTTTATTTCAACATATATTGCTCATCAAACATTGTATCTTTACTATTCATTATCTTCTTTTAAAACTTGAATACCTTCATAACTTTAAGGTAGCCAGTGAAGATACAATTCTTCATCTTTAGGTCAAGCTTAGACTTATTATAATTAGAAATATGCACATAAGCATAAAAACCAAAGGTTTTCAATCTATAGAAATCTACCTTACTTCTTGTCCCTACTTTCTCTACCACTCTCCTATTAAGTAATGTCCTTCGTAATTTGTTTATGAGGCAATATACCATACTTACAACATCTGCCTAAAAACTTTAAGGAGGTCAGCATTCATGCATATACATTTGGCCCTTTCAGTTATGAATAAGTCCATTCTCTCTGAAACACTATTTTAAGGTATTTTTTAAAATATGTAATATCATAAAATCCATGCTTTTTATAGAATTTCTAGAATTTGAAGTATGTAAACTTGGTATTTTATTTGATCTCATGTGTGTAATTTTTTTATTTGTCTTATTCTTTGCTTTAACTTTCATGTGTTGAATCAAAGACCTCATTTTTTCTTCATAAAATATACCTAAACTTTTCTCTTATGTATAGTCTGGAATTCATTTGGTTTATACTCCTCCATCTTGAATGTCACCTTTTACTATTTAACAAGCACACAAAACTTATAAAGATCTAACTTATAATATTTTTCACCCTATATTACGCTCCTTTTATAAATTTTTATCATCCAATTTTCATTATGATGACCTGATCATATGTGTTATAATGCAATATTGTCATCATCTAACTCTATTACATCAATCTCTCCACCTAACATCAGCTCCTCATCAATTTATATTTGTTTCTCACCAATTTTGATCATTTCATTAAAGTCATTATGTCCCTTATGACCTTAATATTGTCTTTGTTGGGCTTATAGCCAAAATTGTTCATATGTAAGGTGCTCAAAGAAATTAGGTTTTTTATTAAATTTAGTATATGTTGAACATCACAAGATATCCTGATCACATCATTAAACATCTTGATCTTAAGATATTCCATTTTGACAATTTTATAAGCTTTATCATCCCTTAATCGAATAGTTCTAAAGGTGCCTATTGTGTATGACAAACTAATCCTTGTTTGGTTCATGTGATATGAATATCTCATACATATTATGTAACACCCCACTCCTGCATGACCCGAACCCGACATCGACGGTGATATCCGAGTCCGTGCCCTGTGAGGGTGGCGTGCTACATCACTCAGTCAAAATTCAATATCAATTTTTTTTTGAAACAAAAACATGCAAAATGCAGAAATAATGAACATACACAATCATTAGTAATTACATTAGCCACGGGGGCCCTTTTATAAATACCAGTTATTTCAGTTTTGTTAACTTTACAAATTGACCTACTTATTAGTACAAAAAGTTCAGAAAATAAAAATAAACTAATGCAGACGTGAACTGATCCCGACCACTTCTCTATTTCATTAACCAGCAAGTGCCATACGCCCGTTGCCTAACGGGGTATTCTTCTGAGTCCTAAAAAATATTTGCAATATTGGATAAGTTTGCGAACTCAGCAAGAAACCATCATCGATGGTTCACTCAACTCAGGCATATACAACCAATTCACAGATTATCACATAGTAACACATTCGGAAATATCACATGCGTTATCATTTCACAAATATAAGGTGTTTCGCCTTTCACACAGTCCACATTTAATCATTCGTATATGCAATGCACATGTGACACTTTCCATTTTATTACGATATTGTGACCGTGCGCCTGATCTGTCCCAAAAATGGGCTCATTAACGGTGAGCCTGTGGCTCTGAATTACGGTGGGCTTGAAGCCCTGATACGGTGAACCTGTGGCTCTGAATTACGTTGGGCTTGAGGCCCTGTTGCGTTGAGCTTTAAGCTCTGAAATACGGTGGCTGCTCCGGTCACAACTGTCATTGTCTGAACATGCCTTTATGCATATGTCTCAAATCGCATTAAAACCAAGTACTTACAATACACACACAAATGACACTTCGATATCAAGTTCCCAATACTTCGGACACCTGTGGTCCGAAATCAATCATAAGTAAACACACATAACCCTCCATTCATCTCCATATGGTATAAGTGCATAATATTTAGCACATAAAGGTTGAGGAATCAACTAGGTTACTCACCTGTACTTCCGAGCTAATACCTGGAAGTTTCAGTGATATCGGTGGATCGACGCCCCAAATGTGCCTCTATAACAATTATAATATGCAAACATTACCAATTGTCCACTCAGAAATATTTAAGAATGCACATGTAACAATTAGAAGGTGCGCAATGCATGTTCATGATATTCCCGGCCCAAATCCAAAATTTTCCTTCATAAAATTCTGTCTAAACATTAGAAATCGAACGGTACTGAAATTACTCAATTCGGACCTCTATAGGTCCAAAAATAAATAAAACAGTGACCAAAGAACCATTACCTGGACACACATCAATTTCCAGTCCAAAAATTCCCAATTTCTTATAAAATGAAATTCAATATTCTACGAATCCGATGCCTCAAGAATCAGGTCAATCAGAGGTCGGATGACAAAGATATAGGCAAAATAGTGGAGAAATGCATGTCCTAGTCGACTGGTCTGAGAATCCAAGTCGACTAGCCCTACCATAATGTCTTAGTCGACTGATCTAAGAATCCTAGTTGACTAGCCCTATTAAAATGACAGATCTGAAACAATTGCCTCTGACATGCCAACTTATCTACGTCATAACTCCCTACTCCGAACTCCAATTTGGACAAAATTGGTATCTATTTCATAGAGAAAAGAGAGCTCAACAAGTTTTATGAAGGACACAAAATCCAATTCACCTCTAAGAGTGTCAAAAATGCAATCAAAGTTACTGCCTTCACAATGCCTCTCAAAACAGTGCAACATTTTGTCAAAACAATGCAATATTTTGTAAAATCCATAATTTCTCATTCCCTCTGCTACAAATTACAAGATTTATGCCAAATGAAAGATCAGAATGTGACCTACAACTTTCATGACAACATGAAATCAAATTCAATTGCTAAGTAGGTCAAAAAAATTCATTGAATGATGCTGCCTCTACATTTGACCTGACAGAACACCAATTTTCTAAAAATCATAACTCCTTGAAAAAATGTCAACAAATTGCATACTTTATACCCATAAAAAGATCAAACAATATACTACACTTCTCATGAAGGGCTTATCAGCCAATTCCATCTCTAAGAAACTCAAAACTGTCATGCAAGTACCTGCTCTGATTACTAGTCAATGACGTAACTTAGGTCCAATCTTTGAAAATTCTTGACTTGCAATTATGATATCCAAAAATAGTATAGTATATCTCATTTTCAAGATAATTGCTTCCTTTACAACTTTCCAGAAGATCACTTGAGCCAATTAAAATCACAGAAATCTCTAAATTTGCTTCCAATTACAATAATCACAAAACCTACACTTATGGCTAGGTTTCGCCAAAATGTACATAACCAGTCAATAGTCAACAATTCATAACTCCCAACATACACATCAAAAAATTGCAAATTCAGTGGAAATGGAAAGCTAACAAGATAGGCTTCAACTTTCATGAAGACCATTTTTCACCAATGTCTCCTAAATCAATCTAGAAAAATCATCAAAAGTTTAGGTCACTTAATTCGGGTACTGTTCACACAGCCCACAACAAGAACTTTCAAAGCCAAAATTCAACCTCCTAAGGCTACAATTAGACAACACCTATTTCACAAGAAATCTTAGCCAATCAACCAAAGTTTCATTTGGTTCAAACCTCACCTCATTTTCTTAACCACACAATTAGTTATGATCAAAACATTGCAATAGGTACAAAATCAATTTTCCTGCTTTAATACTCCATTCACTTCCTATCATGCCAAGTCCAATTCTACTTTGATAAGCATACCAAATGGACAAGACATCAGCCACTTGATCATCACTACTTTCACTTAGACCAATAGCCACAAGTTGGCAGCACTTAAGATACACATTTTCTTACTAAATTCCCATTTATCTAACCTCATTCAAACATCAAAACCAATAAAAAACCAATCCACAACATATTCATCATTCACCCTCACGCAAACTTACTCTTACACCCAAACAATCCTACCCCTATCTTCATGAAATTAATGCATAAATAATCACAAAAGGCACCATAACTCCCATTGAATGCATCTAACAACCATGACATGCATAATTAAAGCTTAAAATAAAACTTACCTAATTAAAGCTTCCTCTTAAAGGCTTCAACTACCAACAACTTCTCCACCTCACTTTCTTACTTCACTTCACATACATAATTACCATGATAAGAAGGTAGCTTGGATGCATGAAGGAAGGCTCTTAAAGTTGGAGGAAGTGTCACTTTAAGAAGGAGAAAATCGATGGAGAGGTAAAAAGAAAAGAAGGTTTTCGGATGGGATGAAGAAATAAGCAAGAAACTTGATCTTTTATCAATGAAGTTGCCGAATTCAATAGCTAGGAACAAGACAAAAGCATTAAAGCTCTTTAGGACACTTGGCATTTGTAGGAAAAGACAAAACAAGAAAAGGACAAAAACATGTAATAGGATTATTAAGAACCCTAATGTAAAATTTGACCCATCCAAATCCAATGGCCCTAATTTCAATCCCAAAATAATATACTCAATATTGTAGTGCCATTGGACAACAATTTTTGATACCAAAAATCAATCGGTTCACCACTTGGCGATTTGTCCAGTCCGGAAATTTTCTCCGGAAAAGTCCAAAAAAATCCTTAAAATTCCCCAAAAATATAAAACACACAGAAACTCACTCCAATAAATTTTTCAAACACAATTTCCACATTATTCACAAGACAATGTCATTAGGCACAAATACCGGGAATGTCATAAATGCATGTACAGATATTTTTTATTTGCATAAATTCACTGTTCATAACTACCAGTATGCATGAACAATCCTAATTAGTCCCAATCACTCTCATCCTTTGCCAAATTACTAGTCCACCCTTCCTGTCAGGGGTGGGATGTTACAACTCCCTCCTCCTAATAAAAATTTCGTCCGCAAAATTCTCAGTCGATGATTCAATATGGGAGAAACTGATCATTGGTCACATGTCCCTACATGTCCCATACACTTCATCATTCAATGACTTATTTTCCGAAAGATCACAGTAGACATACTCAATATGTCTTTCAGTCACGTATTTGACTATCTCAACTATCTCAGTTTATTTCAAAGTAGATCATTATTTCCGAACCTATGCACTTATCATGTTTTATCAAGTCTTTTTCACCTGTAACATGCATATTAATTCATGCTCCATTGATACCATTTTTTCCAATTATGAGTACACTTTACCAAGGTGATACTTACAATAAAACTCTTCATCTCGTCTTTGCCACTTCTCTTTCCTTTGATACTAACACAGTGACACTTATGTCTATTTTGCTATAACCGGTGTTAATTCACCTAACCCGTTTAGCCTTTATATCTCATTGACTCTTAGGTCAGATTCATCTCTCCTTTGACAATTCACTGTTTTTTAGTGTTCACGCACTCTATTCGTATATGCATTTTACTATATTTCATTTGTCCGATCCGGTTCCACCTCATCTAACCCATTCAGCTTTCCTCAGTCACTTTTCGTATTCCAATCCATTGTGGTCTTGGACTCTCGTTAGTCACTTTTCTGTGGAATACAAGAGTGTACAATCCCTTCTTGTGATCACCCTAGTTATCCCTATAGTCAATCAGGACTATATAACCAGCTCAATTCGGACCTCTATAGATCCAAAAATAAATAAAACAGTGACCAAAGAACCATTACCCGGACACACGTCAATTTTCTGTCCAAAAATTCCCAATTTCTCATAAAATAAAATTCAATATTCTACGAATCCGATGCCTCAAGAATCAGGTCAATCGGAGGTCGGATGACAAAGATATAGGCAAAATAGTGGAGAAATGCATGTCCTAGTCGACTGGTCTGAGAATCCTAGTCGACTAGCCCTACTATAATGTCCTAGTCGACTGGTATAAGAATCCTAGTCTACTAGCCCTATTAAAATGACAGATCTGAAACAATTGCCTCCGACATGCCAACTTGTCTAGGTCATAACTCCCTACTCCGAACTCCAATTTGGACAAAATTGGTGTCTATTGCATAGAGAAAAGAGAGCTCTACAAGTTTTATGAGGACACAAAAGCCAATTTCACCTATAAGGGTGTCAAAAATGCAATCAAAGTTACTACCTTCACAATGTCTCTCAAAACAGTGCAACATTTTGTCAAAACAATGCAATATTTTGTAAAATCCATAATTTCTCATTACCTTTGCTAAAAATTACAAGATTTTTGTCAAATGAAAGATCAGAATGTGACCTACAACATTCATGAACAACATGAAATCAAATTCAATTGCTAAGTAGGTCAAAAAAATTCATTGAATGATGCTTCCTCTACATTTGACCTGACAGAACACCAATTTTCTAAAAATCATAACTCCTTGCAAAAATGTCAAAAAATAGAACACCAATTTTCTAAAAATCATAACTCCTTGCAAAAATGTCAAAAAATTTCATACTTTATACCCATGAAAAGATAAAACAACATAATACACTTCTCATGAAGGGCTTATAAGCCAATTTCATCTCTAAGAAACTCAAAACTGTCATGCAAGTGACTGCCCTGATTACTAGTCAATGACCTAACTTAGGTCCAATCTTTGAAAATTCATAACTCGCAATTCTGATATCCAAAAATAGTATAGTATATCTCTTTTTCAAGATAATTGCTTCCTATACAACTTTCCAGAAGATCACTTGAGCCAATTAAAATCACAGAAATATCTAAATTTGCTTCCAATTACAATACTCACAAAACCTACACTTATGGCTAGGTTTCACCAAAATGCATATAACTAGTCAATAGTCAACAATTCATAACTCCCAACATACACATCGAAAAATTGAAAATCCAGTGGAAATGGAAAGCTAACAAGATAGGCTTCAACTTTTATGAAGACCATTTTCATCAATTTCTCCTAAATCAATCTAGAAAAATCATCAAAAGTTTAGGTCACTTAATTCAGGTACTGTTCACACAGCCCACAACAAGAACTTTTAAAGCCAAAATTCAACCTCATAAGGCTACAATTAAATAACACCTATTTCAAAAGAAATCTTAGTAAATCAACTAAAGTTTCATTTGGTTCAAACCTCACCTCATTTGCTTAACCACACAATTAGTTATGATCAAAATATTGCAATAGGTACAAAATCAATTTTCCTGCTTTAATACTCCATTCACTTCCTATCATGCCAAGTCCGATTATACTTCAATAAGCATGCCAAATGGACAAGACATCAGCCACTTGATCATCACTACTTTCACTTAGACCAATAGCCACAAGTTGGCAGCACTTAAGATACACATTTTCTTACTAAATTCTCATTTATCTAACCTCATTCAAACATCAAAACCAATCAAAAACCAATCCACAACATATTCATCATTCACCCTCACACAAACTTACTCTTATACCCAAACAATCCTACCCCTATCTTCATGAAATTAATACATAAATAATCACAAAAAGGCACCATAACTCCCATTGAATGCATCTAACAACTATGACATGCATAATTAAAGCTTAAAATAAAACTTACCTAATTAAAGCTTTCTCTTAAAGGCTTCAACTACCAACAACTTCTCCACTTCACTTTCTTACTTCACTTCACATACACAATTACCATGATAAGAAGGTAGCTTGGATGCATGAAGGAAGGCTCTTAAGGTTGGAGGAAGTGACACTTTAAGAAGGAGAAAATTGATGGAGAGGTAAAAAGAAAAGAAGGTTTTCAGATGGGATGAAGAAATAAGCAAGAAACTTGATCTTTTATCAATGAAGTTGCCGAATTCAATAGCTAGGAACAAGACAAAAGCATTAAAGCTCTTTAGGACACTTGGCATTTGTAGGAAAAGACAAAACAAGAAAAGGACAAAAACATGTAATAGGATTATTAAGAGCCCTAATATGAAATTTGACCCATCCAAGTCCAATGGCCTTCATTTCAATCCCAAAATAATATACCCAATATTGTAGTGCCTTTGGACAGCAATTTTCGATACCGAAAATCAATCGGTTCGCCACTTGGCGATTTGTCCAGTCTGGAAATTTTCTCCGAAAAAGTCCAGAAAATTCTTAAAATTCCCTGAAAATGTAAAACACACAGAAATTCACTCCAATAAAATTTTCAAATACAATTTCCACATTATTCACAAGACAATGGCATTAGGCACAAATACCGGGAATGTCATGAATGCATGTACAGGTATTTTTCATGTGCATAAATTTACTGTTCATAACTACCAGTATGCATGAACAATCATAATTAGTCCCAATCACTCTTATCCTTTGCCAAATTACTAGTCCACCCTTTCTGTAGGGGGTGGGATGTTACATATTAACTATAATAACTAAAATTAGCCCGTCAAAACATAAATCATATCTTTGTTCCTACAATTTGAATCTCCATTTTTTACTATATGAGAGACCTTGACAAATAATCATATTTCCTTTCCTTAACATGCCTCTTTTTGTTTCAACAATCCCTGCTAATATGTCTTGTTTTCTCACACTTTAACACTGAACTATCTTTCTACCCTTAAATTTGTAACTTCTCTTGGATGGGCCATCCTTGTTCTACCTCCTCCCAAGGTAATAGTTTCCCTTCATATACAAACCTTCACTTTAGAGCTTTTACTAGTACTACATCTCTGATGTCCTCTAAATCAACTATCTTCTTATCTAATATAAGCATAGTCACCAAATGTATATCGGAAAGGGGTAAGGAGCAAAGCAAATTCATTACCTTTTCCTTATTAGTAATAGTGACCTTAAGCCTCAATAGGTAATTGATTATTTGGTTGAACACATTGACATGTTATTCTAGATATGTTCCTTCCTGCAGCTTTAATATGTATAGTTTTTGCTTCATATAAAACTTATTTGTAAAAGACTTTGACATGTATAGACCCTTCGGATTTTTCTATATCTCTATAAGAGATGCAATATCAATGTTGTGTTATATAACCTCGACAATGGTTCCAACTATTTGTGCTTGTAACTCTTTCCAATCAAGCTTATCCATGTCTTCCAATTTATTCTTCCTTAAATCCTTCAACAAATTCTTCACTCTCAGTTGCCATAATATGAAAATCTCATATTCTATTAAACGTCCCCACTTTAAACTTTTGCAATCAAAGTTATTGTTACCTTAACGATGCTGATAACACTTGTACTAAGAAAATAGCTAGCAAGAATATAAAGTAATAAAAGAAAGAAAACAAGAACTTGAATTTTAACAATATTTTACTAATTGGACATGTCTACATCTTCAACAGTCAGGGCAACTAATTGATTGTTGAATAATAATAATGATGATTATATTAAATTAAGTTTACAATAATATATTTATATGCAAAATCTATCTAGGACAATTTTACTCAAATAGCTCCTTTATCAAGCTAAAGTAATTTCACCATGATTAATTATAATGGGTCCTATAATCCTTTCAGAGTATAAAATTCACAAAAAATATTTTTCTAGATAAGGCTAATATCTCAGGTCATAATGTTACTGCCTTCTTCAAGCACAAGACATAATTCGTGACACATACACATACGTATCCTAAACTATTTCTACCTTCGAAACATCTTGTGTTTTGAGTCAATACCTTTACATATGATTTTCAGAAAAGGTGTCTTGGACCACACCCATATCTTGAACCGTATCGATCTTCTTTGGAGTTCCATTCTGGCACCCTTGGTTTTCACGGTACTTTTCGTTTTGTTTTTGGACAAATAAAGAATTGGGCTTTAGAAAGAAAAAGGGTAAAAACTTCATGCTTACGTGCTGATCATACTGACATTCCCGAATAATTCCTCGAGGTCTTGCCTTTAGCAACATAATAGCAAGAATGTCCAAACAAATATTTACAACGTTCCAAACTCTTGAAGTTATCTTAGAAATTAAGAAAATCCAAAAGTGACACAAACTAGAGAATCAAAATTTGTGATGCCACACGGCAGAGCCGTCCGTGGCCGGACTATGTCCGAATTTCCTTTTCTAACTTTATAAATAGGAACAGCTTAAACAACATTTGCAATACACTAAAAAGAAGGGTTGGTTTTCCACAAGTTGTAATGGTTTTCGCCAAGTTTTTCGTGGCCATTGCCCTTGTTGCAGTTTTGGTGCCTTCCACTTCGGCCACAGACTTTATTGTTGGCGACGATAAAGGTTGGACGACCAACTTTGATTACCAAAAATGGGCTGAAGGGAAGGAATTCCACGTTGGTGACAGACTTGGTACGGTTTTATACACTCTCTTTTAAAAGTTCTGATTGCCATAAAATCCACAACTAACAAGCAGCTTCTATCTTCTTGCAGTTTTTAAGTACCCCCAGGGAGCACACGATGTCCTAAGAGTGAATGGAACTGTATTTCAACAATGCCTGAAACCAGCAGATGTCCCGCCCTTGAATAGCGGAAATGATGTGATTCCACTGGCAACACCAGGAAAAAAGTGGTACATTTGTGGCGTTGCGAAACATTGTGAGGAAGGAAACCAAAAGCTTACCATTACTGTGTGGCCTGAAGTTGGATCTCCGCAAGGTTTACCGGCTCCTAATCCAACCCCAACATCATCTGCAAGGGCTAGCATTTCGTCTGCATTCCATGCCTTGGCTGTGGCCTTAGCTACCGTTTCTGGGGTCATCATGGTTTAATTGTTGAAGAATTCTGTCTTTATGATTCTTATCTTATTTTATCTCTTGTTGATTCATGAGTTAATTTTGTGTTTATGTTGCACGATAATTGCTCTTGAAAACTAGGGGTTGCCATACTGTATCTTTGTTCTGAAAACAATAACATCATACACTCTTTTTGTATGTTATTTTGGTTCGTTTCATCAAGTTTATATTAAAATAAAACATGATTTAAGACATTAGAATGCTATTAATTGATTTAATTCAATTTCAGGATAACTGCATGGTTGTTGCAGTACCTAGGCAAGCTAATATGACTGCCTGTGAACTAGCTCAAGCTACTATAATTGATGAATTTGTTGATGAGTGGTTTCATAACCCACCCAACATTGTTAGGGATGTTTTATTAGCTTATTCTATTTAATAAAACAATCCTATTGTGTTTCAAAACAAAAATACATAATGAAAATTAATCTTCTTATGTTAAGGTGTTTTTTGGAACTAAATAAAAAGAATTGCAAAAAGATTGGGACAAAAATAGTTGAACCATGTGTTGAACCTAAATAGGGAATAAATACAAGAACAAAAAGGAATAAAATGCAGATGTTGGAAAAGCAAGACGCAGGATGATGTTGGGCAAGAAGACATGGTTCAAACGAAAGCCACCGGTGATAAAATATCAAATACATCAAGAAATTGCACAAGAAATTGTTGCAGTTTGTATTCGTTACCCCATTTGCTCTCATTATTCTCCTTTAAATTTGTCCCCCATCACACGAAGTATTCTCAGAAGATGATGAAACAACGGCTTAATTGATTCAGCACATTCATGCTTGATATATGTTGTATCTTTGACTAGAGGGATTAAACTAGTGTGTAAACTAGTACGTAAAGCAAGCAAGTAATTGCATGAATCAAAATAATTTTATATCTACGCAAGCATTCATATGCCTTAAGCTCACTCTACGAACCATGTGAGAGTCTGACTTGTTACTCTCAAGATACGTTGAAAATTTTAAATATAAACATTTTTTAATTAACAAAAAAATTATAGAATTTACCTTATAAACCATACTCCAACATTCCAGTAGTATTATCATAAGATCAAACCAGCTTCTTTATTCTTGAATTATGAGCCAAAATTATTCTAGTATATTAAATTGATAGTGGAGGATTTTAAATAAATCTTTCAACAACTTTTTAAATCTCAGTATTTACATTAAAGTATATGTCAAACTTTAATATTTCAATGTAAAAAATCTTAACCCTTTAAAATTATTTTAAGTAAATTTCAACTAATAAAATTTTAAATTTACCAAGATTTTATTAGTTAAACAGAGCTTTTCTATTGTTTTATCACACTAGTATTGGTGAGTTTCATATTAAAAGTTAAAAATAGCACAAAATAGTTGCACTATCTGATTTTTTCGATTCTAGTTGTATATTCTTCATTTAATCGGTTGCTTGATGATCTCCACTCGAAGATCTTTGAACAGTCTATAGAATTTAGTTTTAAATTTATACTCCAATGTGATAATAGTAGTCTCAAAAAGTGTAACTAGCATAAACTTCTTCAATCAAGAATTACAAGCTAAAACTCTAGTGTCTAGAAGAGTTTTAAGTAAATCTTTATTCATATTACTTGACCTTAGTTTTTGTTTTCAAGAGGCTATAATTAAATGTAATTTTAATCATTATTAAATAGAAGTAGAAGTTCAATAGAAAAGTTTTAATAGTATTCATTTGTCTTCTTCTTATTTGTATATATAGTATATTTGAATGTACAAGCTTAATATAGTTAGAATATTCTCTTTATTTTAACAACTATCATAATAAAAATCTTAAATTATAAATATTGTTAATTTTTCATACATATTCTTAACATATATTGAATTCCATAGATGTTAGAATAATATAGGGTTAATTACCAAAAAGTTCAAACTTTTGTTAATTTTTTAATTATAGCCTGAACTTTAAAAGTAGTAATAAAATGTCCAAACTATCAATTTTTGAATTCTAGCCTGGTGTTAATATCCCCGTTATCTTCGTTGATGTAACACTGCCACATGTCAATGGTCTATCATTTATCAGACATGTTAGTGTAATTAGCAGAAGTCAATCTAATTAGTGAAACGAAGTCGATTAATGATAAAACTGAGATTATGTTGTTTCAACAAAACTGAGACAATCACACCCCTTCGTCGTTCTCAATTTGTAACCTCAATCTCTAACTTTTCTCTCACTCATGCACGAAATCACTATTGTAGACACCAACAAGGTATGAACCCCCTCTCGCTTGTTTCTTCACTAAACTCTAGAGGTAATGTTACTACCATATCAAGCCTTATTATCCACAGAAATGAGAGGTTGCTTTTGGCTAGTCTTATCCTGAATTTGATTAGTTGTTCAGTTATCAACATTATTATGTTGCCAAAATTTACATAAAGCACTGAGAAAGGTTCCTTGGAATCAAGCCATTGAAGACACTCGTGTTCTTCTTTCCATAGATTACATCCAATTGATCTCAGACCACTTTGCTGCATTTGATTGAGATGTTGTTGCAGAGGCCCAATGAAAAAGACAATACGAAACATAGAGGATATTGGATCCAAAAGTTCAAATTCTAAAGCATCAAAAGTGTGCAAAATGAGTATTGGAGCTTCTTGTGATTTCTTAGTTATGCCTACTATTAACTGAAACTTGACTTCATCAGTACTTTTTGCTGGAGAGCAATTATCTAGAAAAAAGTATTACCTAATTATGTCATTTATGTTATCAAAATGATGATGCAAGTTGACCTGAAAGCATGTTGTTAGAAAAATCTGAAAGGGGTCATTTGATATGCACGGGCATGAGTTAAGATCCTTCACCCATGATATTGGGACATGCACGGGTGTGAGTTAAGTTCTCACACCTGTGACTGAATTAATTTGGACTGAACAACCATGAGTTTTGTATTGCATGGCTGTGACTTTTCTTGGAATGTAAATTGTTTTTTAGGGCTTTGATATCTGAATGATTTGGTGATAAGAATTCGATAAGATACCCAAATTTGTCATTGAACATGCATTGTGCATAATTTCGATATATGTAGATGTGCATATGGAAATAATTATACATTTGTGCAAAAATGTGATATTTGTAAATGTGTTTTGTATGATATAAAGGAGCAAATTGGACGCTAATCAGGCATTGCCGGACCATCCAGGCAATAGCATATTGCAGCATACTGTGAGTCAACCTAGATGATTTTCCTAGGATTGATTATATTTGTTTAATTTCCAAATATTAAATGTTTGTAATTTGTTTATGGATTTCGGACTTAAAGTTCGAGGAGTCTAATATTTGGGAATCTATTGGAAGCGTTTTATGTGTATTTGAATTTTGAATGATATTTGAATTCTCAACATAAGTTTGTTAGTAGTGTACCCTAGGCCAATGAATATTTGTGATTAATGTATTAACATTATGACTTGTTAATAATATATTATGAGGTATTCCTTTCATATATGCATGTATTTCGTTTATGTAATGTGATTTACATTCCATGAATGGTTTTAGACTTATGTCATCAAGTATGTGACTTGATAGTAAAACCATAAGCGTTATAAGACTATTCTAGACTGTCCCTGGTCGATCATTATTGGTGGAACAATAATGAATTAAGGCTAGTATGTATTCTTGTTGATGATCACGTTTTACTGATCATAGATATGAGATATCAAATCAGAAACATAGATATATGTTAGAGAACATATATTGGACTGACCCACATAAAGAATACTACAAGGTTTCATGTCATTAGTGATTCTCAATATGGTTTGACTTTAGTCCTTTGACCTGAAGTCATCATGGTTCCCTACATGAGGAATTCGGTATTTTGATATTAGACGAAGTTTTTCTTAACCGAATAACAAGTAGTCTTATGTTGGACATCAAATGAATCATGCGGAGGGATGTGAATGCCGTAGATGGGATTTATACCTCTCTTAAATGAGAGAGATATCATTTAGGCCTCTTGACAAGTGTGACTGAAGAAATGCATGGCCGTGCTCAAATGAATTGATGAAGAGTCATCAATGTCATTTGTTATAATCAGTCAACTTGGGGATCAAGAAACTATGATTAATCAAAGGTTGACATGTACCATGCCTTATGATTAATCTTGATATCGTGTACAAAAGGACTGAGCTTATAACCATAGTTATAGGTTAAATCAAATTATCAATCTTCATTTGATTTGGGTAGTCATAATGTCTTGCTAGAGGCCGCTTATGACTTATGGGCCTTGAAGTATGATCAAACCCATTGCCAACATCAAATGAGCCTACAGGGTCACACACAAAGAGTGATGTGATCTGGGCTTATTCTCTTGGGCCTAATTTATTAGGTATTGAATAAATATATGTAGATATATTTATTGGGCTAGATTGAATTAAGTTGTTGGGCTTTTATTATATGAGATATAATGGGTCGAAACTTATTGGGGCCTCAATGGGATTAGGGTTTCTCTATAAATAGAGAAGCTTAGGTCTCATTAGATGTAAGACACAATTGTCACGAAACCCTAGCCACCATCCGAGAGAAAAATTGTGCGGTGTTCGAAAAGAGTTTCAGGACGTGCTAGCACACCACAGCCGCAGCCTGAATCGTGCATACTCGTGTGGATACCGGTAGAGGGCATTCGCGTTTGCATTGTCTCGGAATCCAAAAAAGAAGCAACCTATCCACGACACTAAGGTATTTTCTTACATACATCATGTTGTTGTATGGTATTTTCTGCAGTATATTGTGAATACTCGGACCATACGCGATCCAACAAAGTTGAATGCCAGACTTGGGTTTGATGACTATGAGATTTCTAACCGTGCATCATATGTGATTATTATACATGGCTGTATTTGATGCATTTAATAAAATGCATGCTTAAATAAAGGCATTGTAACCAAAGTAGCCAGTATGAAAGCGCTTACACGTGGAGCTTTGCTCCATGATTTCTAATTCTAAACATAGATCTATGCTTCGTGATTCTGTTCTGACTAAGCCCTATGGGCCATTATTTGTATAAGTATGCGATAGGCATTTAGTCACAACAATAAGAACAAATGTAAGTCTCATACATATAACATTCATATATGATTGAAATTCATTGAATGATTTGCAAAGCTGAAATGAATGATAAATCGATATGAACTATTTGACTATATGAACTGTGTGATTATATGTTATGTTATGTTAATGTGAGTATTTGGAATATACATGTTCTGAATGAATATTTGTGAAATATGTGATTTGTGTATATGACCAGGGTGAAATCATCAATGATGATTCACTTATTGAGTTCGCAAAACTCATAAAAAATTGTAACGTGGCTTTTCAAGTATGAGACAAGAGACCTAGTATCTTAATCTGGATTAGAGGATCATTTTGGACTAGTTATAGCTCAGAAGTCTGTCAGATGACATCATAAGAGTTGTACTTTGTATTTTGTAGTTTTTGTCTAGAACTTGTATAAAGTTTGAAAAATACAATGTAAGTTTTTATGAATGAATGCAATGAAAGGTTTTAAATTTTCATGACTTTTAATTAAGTTAGTTGATGCCTTATGTAAGTTGGATTTGTTTGTGTTTCAACATACCATTATCATAGGATATGTACTTGAATGTCCTTAGATGTTCGGGTATATACTCTATGGTAGTGGAATGTTACATACCCTCAGTATTTGCATTGAGAAGTTTCATAACTTGGAAGACCACTCTAGTGTTTATGTTCCCAACTTCCAAGGAATTATCATAGGATATGTACTTGAATGTCCTTAGATGTTCGGGTATATACTCTATGGTAGTGGAGTGTTACATACCCTCAGTATTTGCATTGAGAAGTTTCATAACTTGGAAGACCACTCTAGTGTTTATGTTCCCAACTTCCAAGGCATTATCTTTGAATGGTCAATGGTTTCTTTCGGTCCAAATGTTATATATAGTCATAGAGAGGAGAATGATAAATATTCATGTAATTTAAGGGGTGGTTAAACCAGCTTAGAAAAGTTTGAAGGGATCTCAGATTTGATAAATGGATCTGAAAATTGTTTAAACAATGTGTCCATACTGTTTTTGAGTAGGGACATTCAAAGAACATATGGTCAATGGAATCATTCTCCAAAAAACAAAAGGAGTAGTGATTTAGGACATATGAAAAGAGAAGTTTATCCCTCGTTTGTAACTTATCAAGAAAAGCTAGCCATAGGATGAAGAAGTATCTTGGGCTAGTTCTTTTATGCCAGACTAATTTGTACCAAGGGACACAAGAATTGGGAGGTCTCAAGGTAGAGTAGGCTGAAGCATTTGTGTAAGTTTTGGAGGGGCTTGCCAGCCACTCCAATCTATCAGATCGGGAGCATTCTGGTTAGTATGTTAAGGGCTCCAAGGTTTGTATAGTCTCAATTGAGGCCTCCAGCTAGCTCCATATATTATTTCAGATAACATCCAAAACTTTTGCATTCATCAGTAATTCTGATCCATTGATCACTCGGGGAGTTAAGAGGTCATTCAGAATACCTTTTAGATGCCAAGGTTCCTACCATAAGAAAGTAGATAACCCATTTTCTATCTTAAATCTGAATTGGTTCCTAATAAGATCCCTAACATGTAACAACTTCCTCTAACTCCGTGAACTATTATTACTAGGATGTTCATTCCAAAAAGTTTTCCTTTTAAGAATAATGGTATACGGCCATCTAGCCCACAAAGCTTCCTTATCATTAAAAAGCACCCAGATTCTTTTTCCTATAAACACATTATTCCATGTAGATAAGTGTTTAATGCCCAAACCACCATCTCTTTTAGGTCTACATAGGTCATTCCATTTAACCTTTGCATAAGAGTTAGAAACTACATTCTCAGACCATAGGAAATTTCTTAATTTTCTCTTTATATCCTTAATAATGGAGGAAGGTAGAATAAAATGACTAAACCAATACATATGAAAAGTAGAGAGCATAGAAATAACCAACTATAGTCTACCAGCATAGGAAAGAATTTTATGGGTCCATTTGTTTATTCTAGCATCAATTTTATACAAAAGAGGAATGCAATCACTCCTAGAAAGCCTACTTATTAAGAGGGGAATCCCTAGGTAACGAAGAGGAAGGTGGCCTCTTTTAAGGCCTATTAGGGCTTCCAGCTAATGAGCTATATGACTCATATCAGAAGATAAAAAGTACTGACTCTTGCTAAGGTTTATGTCCAGGCCAGACATGTTTGAGAAAATACGCAGGTAGTTAAGTAAATTTTGAACCGAAACTAGATCAACATGACAAAACATTAAAAGATCATCAATAAACATAAGGTAGAATAGTTTTAGAGTTTTACACCTCTAGTAGTATTTAAAAGAGTTATTACAAGTAATAGAAGCTTCCAAACTCCTCAAGAGAACCTCCATACAGATAATGAAGAGACACGGGGATAAAGGATCCCCTTGTCTTAATCTTGATTTACAAAATTTTTTTTAAGGAGATCTATTGATAAAAATCAAATACGAAGGGGAGGTAATACATTCTTCAATCCACTTAACAAAAATAGGAAAAAAACCTACAACTAAGAGTACATTCAGAAGGAAATCTCAGCGAATGGAATCAAAGGCTTTTCTTAAGTCAATTTTCAAAGCACAACACTTATGAGTATTCGACGGGTGGTAATTCTTAAAGATCTCTTGAGCCAGAAGGATATTGTCCCCTATTCGATGGTCTTTTTTAAAGGCACTTTAACTAGGGCTGATGATGTGGGGAGGCAAGTCTTTAATTCTATTTGCCATTATTTTAGAAATCCCCTTGTAAATAAGGTTACAGCAAGAAATTGGCCTATAGTTTTGCACAGTGGAAGGATGATCAGTCTTCGGGATAAGAGAAACAAAATTAGAGTTAAACTCTTTGAGAAGCCTCCAATGATAGAAAAAATCTTGAATAAATCTAGTAATATCACCCCCAACAATATGTCAAGTTTTTTTAAAGAAGAAACCATTGAAACCATCAAGACCAGGGGCCTTGTTGGGATTAAAGGAATTAAAAACATCTGTAATCTCTTGCATTGTGACTTCAAAAAGGAGAATATTTTTAAGATTTTCAGAAATAGGAGAAGGAAAAAGATTTGTCATATAATCTCTAGAGTAGGAAAGTTTTTTCTTGTTCCTAGTAGTGCTTTAAAAAAACCCTAGGAACTATTTTTGGATGTCTTCAAACTCAACAATCCTATGACCAGTACCTAAAAGTAAGGAGTGGATGTTGTTCCTATTTCTATTCGACAAAATAGAGTTATGAAAAATATTTGGTATTCCTATCTCCCTCTTTGAGCCACTTGATACGGGAAAACTATTTGTAAGATGATTCCTGGTCTACTAAAGTGCAAATCAGATTGGTGATGGCTTGATTTTCCTAAGCAACCAAATGAGGACTATTAGGCAAATGAATAATTTGAGCTTGGATATGGTTAAGGGTAGCTTGACGTGTGTTCACTCTAACATTTAAATCCCCTACTTGATCAGAGTTTAGAGATTTAAGTGCTAACTAATTTGAGCATAGAAACCACACAAAACATAAAAGTTCCTCGGACCTGAGTAGACCAAGCATCTTCTACAGTTTGAAGAAAATTTTCATGAGATGCTAAGAAGTTGGAGAATCTGAAAGGAGAATGTCTTTTCTGCTGGTTTCCTAAGGCCCTAATCACTAGGGGAAGTGGTTAGAAATGTTTGGAAGTTGAATCACTCCATAGGATCTAGGAAAGCAAGAACTCCAAGTTGAATTAACCAGAGCTCTATCTAACTTTCTAGCTATAAAGAGCTCACCTAATTGTTTATTGGACCATGTAAAACTAGGACCACTAGAATTTAATTCATAACAAAAGACAATCCTCAACACACTTCCTAAAGTCCTTTAGACCAGTAAGAGTAGTACTTAGATGTTCTGCCTCATCGGAAAACAAACTGGCATTAAAATCCCTAGCAACTACCCACGAGTGACTCCCAACTCTCAGTTTGATGTTAGAAATAGCAGACTATAGACACTTTCTATGGTTATAGTTATTGGAACCTTACACACAAGTCACATGAAAAACTGAATCACTATTAAGAAGAGTTACCTCCATATAAATTAGTTGGTTTGCAGTAATAATTGGGGAGCACATGTAACAGTCTAGATTCTAGGCTAACACTAGTCTTGCATTCAAAGTTTGATCTAAATTATTATAACTATGCCATCTAGGAAATAAGGAAGAGAACACATTGTTCAAAAGAGAAAGAGACTTTTTTTCTAGATTCAATCAAGACTTTTTCTAGATTCAATCAAGCAAACAAAAGTGCCAGATAATAACTTAAGGAAAGACTTCACAACTAACTACTTCTTTAGATTATTGAGACCCCTAACATTCCAAAAAGCTGAAGTCATAAAGAAAACAAGGACTCAAGACTTACAACTTTTGTTTCCTCCTAGATTTCCTACTCTTCCTTATTTTAGAAGCCACCTTTGCATCATCATTTAGACTCGGACTTTGAAATTCAATAGGACTACCAGGAACCAAATCAGATTTAGGAGAAGAAAGGGGATTAGCTGATTTACTTATAGCAGGGGGTTAGCATCTACAAGGCATCCTTCTGGATCATCTTGATTTTTCTGAACTTCTTAGAGACTACTTTGATCAGTTACAGCATCTGAAGGTTTGTCATCATTTGGATTGAGCTGCGTTTCCTCATGGATAGGCTCCTGTCCAAGCTCCATCTCTTGGTTAGCTCCACTTTGTTGTGGAACCTTCTCTATTTCCAACTCTTTTTGGAATCCTATCTCAAAAAGTCAACCTGTAGGCTTCCATTCCTTCTTTTGTGTGTAGTTTTCAGGTCTCCACTCATACTTTATCACGAGTTCTTTAAATGTAATTTGTCCATCTTCACTCTAAGTTGCCAAATGAAAACTCATCGACCAATTTCTCTGAAGGTCAATTTCCACACACATTCTGGCATACTGATCCCTAGACATCTTAGCTGTCTGAGTATCCGTTAGGAGTAGTTTCCCCACTACACTAGCTATTCTACCCAATCCCTCATTTTTCCAGTACTCGTAAGGAATTTTATGAAACCTATTCCTTAAAAATAAAGTTTTCCTTTGGATATGCCAAGGGCCCTTCTCCAATACCAAAGTCATTCCTTCTTCCGAATTAAACTTAAATAGGAATTTGTTCGAGCTAGTAAGCAAAGTATCAGTTAAAATGAAAGCTAGCCATGCTTTTGAAAGAGCCCTCTGAACTACAGGTTATGCAGGTTGCTTACTAATGAAGAAACCAATCAGTGCATTTCTGAATTGGGTTGCTCCTTTCCTCGCTAGCTCCAATGGAGGGATGACAAATATCAACTCATCCTTGACTTCTGAAGGATAGCATGCCAATGCCTTGCCATCATTGGACTCCTCTACCAAATTAGAGACCACAAATTTCCATGTTTTGGGTTGACAAATTTTCTTTGAAGTTTTTAGACATTCAAGTTCCCGAGGGATTTAGGAAGGTTCTATTGATTGGGTAGCCAAAGGTGTTGTCAATAAGGGTGGCGACTGCGTTTGTGTCACAGTCGCGACTATCGGGATCTTTAAAGAGGGGGTGGGGTTTTTAAAGTTTGGGTTTGAATTTTGGGAGTTAAGGTTAATGGAATGGAGCAAATGGGAAGGCATGGGTGCATTGGGGGAGATGGGGGCTAGAGGCATTTGAAAAGGAGGAGGAGGAGGAGAAGAAGAAGAAGAAGAGGCCATGGGAAGGAGAAGAAGAAGAAGGGAGCAAGCCACCAGCGATCGAGCAAGTTACAGGGTCTCAGCACTTCTCTCTCTCATTCTTTCTCTCTCTCTCTTATTTATTAGTATTATTAATATGTATAGTTTTTACTTCAGATAAAAATTATTTGCGAGAGACTTTGACATATTTTGCTGACGCGTTTTATTCCTTCTGGGTTTTACTATTTCTGTATTTTGTTGATGCGTCTTCTTCTTTGTTTTGCTAACGTGTCTTCTTCTAAATTTTGTTCCTTCTAGGTTTTACTCCTTTTGTATTTTGCTGACGCGTCTTCTTCTGTGTTTTGCTGACGTGTCTTCTTCTGGGTTTTATTCCTTATGAGTTTTACTCATTCTGTGTTTTGCCGACTTGCTTCTTTTGTCTTTTGCTTCTTCTAGGTTACTATTTATGAACTTCTTCTGTCTTTTGCTATCTTCTGTGTTTTGTCGACCCCCTTCAGAAGATAGAATCTGACCTCAGGGTCTTCCTCAAAGTTGTAGGTCTCTAAGCCTTCTTTGAAATCGTCCCAAGAGAGTCTTCACCCGACATCCCTTATGACAGTATTTGCCACTTGTCCCAAGGCTGTGTAAAATAATTAAGGTCAACGTCTATTCAGAAATAGTCAAAGTAAGACTTCCTGGTAGGGGCACGCCATTCTTGTGGGACACACGTCTAGTTGTCCCTTAGGCCGTCGGGCTCGTGACCCTTAAGGACGAGTTGTCTAACAACATGCTTGTGTTTTGAGTCAATACATTTACATATGATTTTCATAAAAGGCCAGGTCCTTGACCACACCCATATCTTGACCGTGTCCATCTAAAAGGTTTTCAAGAAATGTTAGTTTCAATCCGAAATTATATATTCGTGTATATGGGTCGTAAATAATAGATTTATAGTACATAATATAATTTTTAAAACAATTAAATAAGGAAATTGACGATTCAATATAAATTTAATTAGAATATACCTCCTATTATAAGATATCAATCATGGTCGGTGGTTCTGCCGGATTTTGGCTGAACTGTACTTACCGTTCGGATCCATAAGTCTGCTACTTTCTGTGATGAATCCGACGTGAAGATACCTGCAAAACAAAGAAGGCTTGTCGGGGGTTGTATCCCGATTAGCCCCTCCGACGCTCAAGTTAGTCTTTTGGTGAAGGTGAGGTTGATGAATACAGAGAAGAAACTAGGTTATGAATTGCGTACCTCAATTATGGGAGAATTATACCTTATATATGGTTTTGCAGTTAGGTTTAGGTCTTTACGTGTTTGCATGGGAGACTTCCTTCTATGGATGGGCCAAGGAGGGAATGGGCTTAGGCATAAAACTGATCTCTGATGAATGGACCGATCGGCCCACGGGTCGTTTTGACTGGATCCGGGCCCAACACGGTCGACCCGACCATAAGCCCCCTACTCCTCGAGTCTGAGCGAAGAGAAGGGTCGGAGGAGTATGTAGAGGTTTTATAGCTCGTACATAGAACGACTCGTGATTGGGGCGATCGGTTGAGCATTAAGATGTAGCTCGTCTGTAGGTCAGCTAAATGAAGTAGTCGATCGATCGGGCATTATTGTTGTAGCCCGGTCATGGGACAGCCCGGGTAATCCCGATCGATCGGGCATTGTTGTTGTAGCCCGATCATGGGACAGTCTGGGTAGTCCCTATCGGTCGGATGCCGATTAGTTGTGGTGATTGCAGTATTGGAATTCGGTCGGTCGTGAGTGCCCTAATTGGTCGACCTCGGACTTATTCTTGTGACGACATAGCGCTAAAGCAGGTCGGGTGGTCATCATTAACGAGCGCGTGAAGGTACTTGAAGCATTTATTATTTGACGGCGCATGCTATCTGAAAGCTTTTCAGAATCTGAAACGTATCGTCTTTGTAACCGTTGCGCAGCTGTCCCATACGTCCTTTCAACTGTTCGCGCCACTCCGGATTTCGATTAACCTTAATTTATCTCCGCTCAGATCGTGTCGCGTGTCCAGGAGTAGCTCGGATTTTCTCCACGTGTCGAGTTTTGGCTGGATCGCAATTCAAACGTTTCCCTATAAATGTCCAGCGTCGACAGACGGTTTAGTTTTCTTCACGCTCATTTCATTCTTGCTTTCCTCTGCTCTTTCGTATTCTCGATTTCTGGAAGTTTTCTTCGGCGTTGCACAAATTTCCGATCTCTTACCACTAAATAGGTACGTCCCTTTCCCTCATTTTCCTCTTCTAAATTTCCTCTTAGTGAGCATGTCGTCCACTGGTTCTCAGAGTGGGGTTTCTCCAAAGGATGATGTTGACGAGAGGTCGTCGGAAGTTATGGCTGAAGCGACGGCGATGTCGAGGTTGGGAGATGTTGAAGAAATTATGACAAGGAAGCGAAAAGATGGGCTGGTAGTAAAGGAACTACCCAAAGGCAAATCGAAGATGTCCACGGCGGAGTTGAGTCGGTCAATTGTTAGGAATGGTATCCCCCGGTCCTGGGAGCCTAGGCTGGCCTCGGGGGATGAAAGAATAGACAACAGCACAGGTGGGTGGTTTGCCGTCTCGGAGTATTTCTTCTCGGTCGGTGGCTTGAGGCTACCGTACGTACCGATCGTGGATGAAGTGTGCGCTAACTATCAATTAAGGCCGAGTCAGATTCCTCCGAATGGGTGGAGGTTCATCAATGGAATTGCTTTGTTGTGCCACCAATTTGGCTGTCTGCCTTCGGTCAATATCTTGCGCCACTTCTTGATGATGAGCCAGAGTCCGAGCTCTGCGGGTGGGATCCCTTCCCTGATGTATAAGGATGCCCGGTATCGCCTAGCTGGGACGACTGGCAAAATTACCGGTTGGCGGACGAAATATTTCTTCGTGAAGCCTCCGGGATCTTCCTCCGAGTCCCAGCCGTGGAGGTATCCCCTAGCCGAGGGATGGAATGACTCGTCAACTCTATTCCTTTCTAGGGAGGAGCGGGAGGTGGTCGGCCGTATAAAAGAGCTCGGCCAGTATAACTTCGCTCGGCTTATTTCGGGATACGGCGGGGGGGGGCTCGGTGAACTCTCTTCTGATTGACCCCCCACCACAAGTTAGCGGGCTAGGAGAGGGAACCGCCCCGCCTGGTTGACCCCTCATGGTTGAATTATTTTCCTTACTTGTAGGTTTTGGTTTGGTTTCTAACATGCTTTCTTTGTTTGTGCAGCCATGGTCAAAGTTAATACTTTCACCGGCCCTCCCAAGTCTGCCAAGGGTAAGCGCAAGATCTCGGGGCCTTCGGGGGCCAGAGGTCAGGAGGATAGGGGAGAGACCAGTTCGGTTGTTGTTCGGCCCATTGCTTCCGGGCAGCGGTATTGTAACGCCCCAAATTAGGGGTTAGCATATGAAGCAAATTTAGTCCGATTTATGTTATGTCTCTTTGACATTTGGCATGCATTCATGGCATTTTCCGTACATTGGTTTAATGACACTTGGATTGATTGATTGTATTAAGATAATTTTAGTAATTTTGGATACTTGATGATTTTAGAAATTGTTGGTGACGTATTTAGTATTTTTAAACAATTATTTGGAAGTCATTATGTTATGACGGAATTTTGGTGAATTTTGAAGTATGCAGGAATTCGGGTATTTGTTTGTTCTAAGAATTCATAAGTGCGTTTTTGGGTAATTAACTATTCATCCAATAGTACTAATTGAATAAGTGGACGAATATATAAGGGTTGATTAATTATTTTGAGACAGAACCGATAGCGTTCATCGGTGTTGTTCCACTCTGTCGATCGATTTCGATCGCTTTTACATTATGAGATCACGAGGTTAGTCCTTTTGATAATGAATCTATGGTCTGTTCTTGTCTTTTATAAAGATAGTCGGATGAGATCTAATATGTGTAAAAGAAATTTTTAGATCTATAATATTTGACGATTTGGATGATTCTAATAGGTTAGATTTTGTAAATAGGTTAGTTTTTAAGTGATGATGCTAAAAGAATTGAGAAGAATTGAGAAGAAAAGAAAGGAAAGGGAAAAAAAAGTAAAAAGAAAAGAAGAAATTTGCGGAAGTCGAAGAAGGTGATGAACAGTGCAGCATAGTGATGAACAGTGAATAGTGAATAGTGAACAGTGAACAGTGCAGTATCCGTACGTATTTGTGAACAGTGATAATACGTATTTGTGAATAGTCATACGTATTGTTGAACAGTGGAAGAATCCCAGAAATTTGCTTGAACATGCATCATACTCATTTATCATACAGTAATTATGCACAATCATAATTTGTATATGTGTTCCCTATTATAGAGGAACGACCATTGCCAGATATTGCCGGGACTTCGAGGCAATAAATAGTAAGGACGATTTAAGGTCAGTAATCAGGACTTTCAATAATGTCTTCAGTAAGTAATTCCGACAGTAAAGTTTGTTAGTAGTAACATAGTCCTGGTAAATAAATTCTGTACAGGTCAGTAATATCGGTAAGTAATGTAGACAGTAAAGTTGTAATAGACCTGGGATGGTCTCACTTTGATTTGTTTACTGAAGTAACTTGATTGTGATGTGTACTGAATTGCTAATTGGTTCCGGACATGAAGGTCCGAGGTATTGATTGATGCTTGTGATATTGAAGTGTTGTGTTCTGAATTTCGGACAATGATTGTCCGAGGCATTTGCCGCATGTTTATATCATTAGAAGTGCTACTTGCTTTGCACATGAATTATCAGAAATGACTTTGTTCGGTTTAAAGCGTTAGTCCGAGTTGTGGGTAAATAGGCATGCCTAGAAGGTCTCAGAAGCGCTACATGACACTTGTGTCGAGACTTGGTCTTCTGTGACACTTCGTGTCGAGACTTTGGTCTTCTGTGACACTTCGGTGTCTTCGATATGGACACTTTGTGTCGAGACTTGATCTTCTGTGACACCGGTGTCTTCGATATGGACACTTCGATTGTCGAGACTTGATCTTCGATAAGTCCGTTACCCACTTCTATTTTATGGAATTTTGATTTGTTTTGTCTATTAATGATAACATCTTATGAAGTGCATTTTGCCTGAGTATTAATCTCTGAATGCATGCTTATATCGTTATTGTGAAAAGAAATTGGTTAAATTAGATAAATGATTACTCACTAAGCTATAAGCTTAGCACGGTGGATTTGCCCCGTGTAGGTACAGAACAAAGAGATTAAGGACTGGGACAAGTCAACCGCAATGGCCAAAGGAGTCAGAGTTTTTGTGTCACTCGAATATGTATTTTGTTTGGTTTATTTGGGCCTGTACATATTCTTTGGATTTGTTTCTGGAAAGTCTGAGATGTATTATCTGTGTGTTAAACTTAGATTTTAAAACAATGCATATGTGTAATGTTTGATTTGTTTGTTCTGTCTTGGGTGGCATCCATGTATCCTCCCAGGGAGTATTTGGGTGTTACATCTTTTGGTATCAGAGCATGGTTTAGGCGATTCTGGTTTAACCAAATACTTAACTATTGCTTGTACTTGAATAGAAGAGTCAGGTGCCGCCTAATGCGGTTTGTCCATGTTTTGGTTCTGAATGTCCGTATGAAAAGATTCATAAGACTATTGATGAGGTAGTTGAGAATTTGTGATTCTGGATAAGGTTATAAGAATGGGTTCGATATTAGAATGTCATGATGGTTACATGTCGTAAGTGTCTGAATTGATGCGATTCAGACATGGGAAGTTGAATAGACTGTTGAACGTGCATGTACACATGCTTATTATGGTTAGACGGAGTTAGGTCTGTAATGAATTCTATGTCAGTATGTTCAAGAAGTACGAGTTTGATTTTCGATATGTATTTTTAGCTCAGGAAGCTAAGATGTCAAATAACGTGTTCGGTATAGCATTGCGTTGTTTGCTGATGTTGGATTCTGGACGGGAGGTCCGATGATTCTGGTTATTGTGTGAGCATTATAGAAGTGCGTTTGATCATTGCAGATTTTTGGCCTGAATAAAATACAGCCGTTATGCTGCCCGATTTTCGGGAAAAGAAAAAAAATGACAAAATTAAAATAAGAATACTAGTTTGAAGTGTGATTCTTAAGATCAATTTTGGTGCATTTTGAGATATTGGCAAATTTGTGGCAAAAGATTGGAATGGTTCAGTTTCTAGAATTTTATTCTGACTTGCGTGAATTTATACTTATGGAAGACGAAATAAATGACAATCGAAAGATGAGATAGAAATAAGGAACGAATAAAAGAGAAGTTTTGTCCAAGATCAATTGAGAACAAATGTTGATAAGTGAACTTGGGTGAAATCATTCATGTTTTGTAGGAATGAAGAGAAAAAAAAATTGTATGCATAGAGACAAATGATGTCGCGTGAGGTGATTAGTTGATAAAACTTACTGTCATAGCTTTGAAAGCTTGGAGACACAGTAGGTGTAGTGACACATGTCGGATAGTTTGCGGTATTGATGGAATACGATACGGAGTCAATGAATAAAAGAACTGAAGGTTTATGAATTGTTTGAATGAGTACTATCCTAGTATGTTTGTGTGTATCTGATGCTGTAGAGAAGACACATGAGTTAATTGTATTACCACTGTAGCGATGTGAATGTAATGTGTTCGGAGGGAGATGCATGTGACTGTATGTCAGGACATTGGTGGAATAAGGTGACGAGTTATATGATCGATCATAAGATGCTATCTAATATTAGGTTTCTTTGATTGAACCTTTTGACTGATGATTGGTTCATATGATGTTCCTTAGGAAATGAGTTATGTACCTATGTGAAGAAACATTAGTTTTGTGACTATAGTGCTTTGCTATGATATTTGGTGGTATGAGATGCATTTGGTTCTAGTGGCGTTATTGAGTCCGAAAGTGAAAGTAAAACATTTATGTTTCCCTGAGGAAAAAAAAATTACATGCCTTGCTCAAAGGCTATGCCAATAAGCAACAGAAGGATCATAGGAAATGCTAAGAAGAAAAAAAAAGTGCGAGCTTCATAATTGTAACGCCCCAAATTAGGGGTTAGCATATGAAGCAAATTTAGTCCGATTTATGTTATGTCTCTTTGACATTTTGGCATGCATTCATGGCATTTTCCGGGTACATTGGTTTAATGACACTTCGGATTGATTCGGATTGTATGAAGATAATTTTTGGATACTTCGATGATTTTTAGAAATTGTTGGTGACGTATTTAGTATTTTTTGAACAATTATTTGGAAGTCATTATTTTATGTCGGAATTTTTGGTGAATTTTTGAAAGCTGTCTGGGAATTCTGGGTATTTGTTTGTTCTAAGAATTCATAAGTGTGTTTTTGGGTAATTATTTGTACCGTTAACTAGCCGTTTATGACCGTTCTCTAGCCGTTTCTAGTCGTTTTTTTTTGTTAACCGTTACATACTAGCCGTTACCTCAGTATCCGCAATTCTTCAGATCAGATCTGAATTTCGAGGACGAAATTCCTTAAGGAGGGAAGAATTGTAATGCCCCAAATTAGGGGTTAGCATATGAAGCAAATTTAGTCCGATTTATGTTATGTCTCTTTGACATTTTGGCATGCATTCATGGCATTTTCAGGGTACATTGGTTTAATGACACTTGGATTGATTCGGATTGTATTAAGATAATTTTAGTAATTTTGGATACTTGATGATTTTAGAAATTGTTGGTGACGTATTTAGTATTTTTGAACAATTATTTGGAAGTCATTATTTTATGATGAATTTTGGTGAATTTTTGAAGTCATGTCTGGGAATTCGGGTATTTGTTTATTCTAAGAATTCATAAGTGCGTTTTGGTAATTAACTATTCATCCAATAGTACTAATTGAATAAGTGGACGAATATATAAGGGTTGATGAGCAAAGGCAAGATTCATGCGTATTTGTGTGAATAATATCGATTTGTGAATAGTCATACGTATTGTTGAGCAGTGGAAGAATCCGAAATTTGCATAAACATGCATCATACTCATTTATCATCAAGAATTATGCACAATCATAATTTGTATCGTGTTCCCTATTATAGAGGAACGACCATTGCCAGATATTGCCGGGACTTCGAGGCAATAAATAGTAAGGACGATTTAAGGTCAGTAATAAGGACTTTCAATAATGTCTTCAGTAAGTAATTCCGACAGTAAAGTTTGTTAGTAGTAACATAGTCCTGGTAAATAAATTACAGGTCAGTAATATCGGTAAGTAATGTAGACAGTAAAGTTGTAATAGACCTGGGATGGTCTCACTTTGATTTGTTTATTGAAGTAACTTGATTGTGATGTGTACTGAATTGCTAATTGGTTCCGGACATGAAGGTCCGAGGTATTGATTGATGCTTGTGATATTGAAGTGTTGTGTTCTGAATTTCGGACAATGATTGTCCGAGGCATTTGCCGCATGTTTATATCATTGGAAGTGCTACTTGCTTTGCACATGAATTATCAGAAATGACTTTGTTCTGGTTTAAAACTGTTAGTCCGAGTTGTGGGTAAATAGGCATGCCTAGAAGGGTCTCAGAAGGCTTCGTGACACTCTGTGTCGAGACTTCGATCTTCTGTGACACTTCGGTGTCTAGACTTCGGTCTTCTGTGACACTTCGGTGTCTTCTGATATGGACACTTGGTGTCGAGACTTGGTCTTCTGTGACGCCGGTGTCTTCGATATGGACACTTCGGTGTCGAGACTTGATCTTCGATAAGTCCTGCTACCCATTTCTATTTTATGGACTTTTGATTTGTTTTGTCTCATTAATGATAACATCTCATTATGAAGTGCATTTTGCCCGAGTATTAATCTCAATGCATGCTTATATCGTTATTGTGAAAAGAAATTGGTTAAATTAGATAAATGATTACTCACTAAGCTATAAGCTTAGCACGATTGGATTGCCCGTGTAGGTATAGAACAAAGAGATTAAGGATGGGACAAGTCAACCGCAGGCCAAAGGAGTCGAGTTTTTGTGTCACTCGAATATGTATTTTGTTTGGTTTATTTGGGCTGTACATATTCTTTGGATTTGTTTCGGAAAGTGCGAGATGTATTATCGTGTGTTAAACTTAGATTTTAAAACAATGCATATGTGTAATGTTTGATTTTGTTTGTTCTGGCTTGGGTGGCATCCATGTATCCTCCTGTGGGGTATTTGGGTG
The DNA here is from genome assembly GCA_029891385.1 of Erythroxylum novogranatense. Taxonomy (NCBI): domain Eukaryota; kingdom Viridiplantae; phylum Streptophyta; class Magnoliopsida; order Malpighiales; family Erythroxylaceae; genus Erythroxylum; species Erythroxylum novogranatense. The sequence goes on along the minus strand of CM057227.1, from coordinate 88,202,138 downwards.
TTCTGGTATGTTCCCCACCGTCCCTTGCCGCCTGCGGCACTTCTGTGGTAAATCCCTTTGGTGGGTGCCTGGTTGTGATCGAGGAAGAGGAGGAGGTCGAACGACCTCTGAAGAGGAGAAGGGGGGCTCAAGTAGTCGACCGATCTCCTCAAGTAGTCGACCGACCTTCTCAAGTAGTCGACCGGCCTCCTCGTCCCTTGGACCGAAACAAGGGGAAAGAGAAAGCGGGAGATCGTACTGCCCCGTCTGCCCAGGGTAAAGGGAAGAAGCCAGCGGCGAGTGCTGACAAGTGGGAGCCGGTGATTAGCCTCGAGAAGACTGCCTCAATCGTCGATGCCGAAGTGGCTCGTCATCTCGCTGAGAGAGTCGTTCCTCCTTCGAACGAGGAGCGGTTTGACGCGTTAAATGTCGAGGAGCTGATGACCATCCGCAATTCCATGAGGGATGTGGGTCTCACTTTGTCCACGCATCAACGAATCGAGCTGCTGAATCGGGAGGTCCATTCCCTCCTGGAGCAGGTGGACGGTTTGAAGACCCAACTCTCGGAGGTTAGAGAGGAAGGAGACTTCTCCCGGGCTCAACTCTCTTCATTGGAGGAGGAGAAGAAACTCTGGGAGGAGGAGCGTGACGTCTTGAGAGCTCAGTTCGCTTCGGGAGAGGAGGAGAGGAGCTCCTTGAAGGCTCGACTCATCGGGGAGGAGGTCGAGAGAGTAAGGGCGATGGCAGCGAGAAACAAGCTGTCTGAGGAATATGCGGTGTTGCGAGGGCAGCTTGAGTCGGAGAGGGTGCTTAAGGAGAAATCCCTCCGGGACCATGCCCAAACCGAGGATACGCTGAGGAGGGTGCGAGCCTCCGTGAAGGAACAAAGGGTCGAGGCAATCATGCGATGGCAGCGGCGATTCTTGCAGGAGGAGTGCTTGGAGTACTCCTGCGACTTGGCCCTTATGATCTTGAAGAATTGCTATGACGCCTGCGTTCCCGAGGAAGGGACGGTCCTTAGTTTGAGGGGTTCGCCGAGCCGCTGCTTCCTACCGCCCTTGGCCTCTCTCTGGAGGAAGTAAAGGAGAGAGCCTTGGAGGACCGGGAGCCCGTCCCGATTGAGGAGCTGGACCTTAGCTCGGCTGAGGAGGACAAGCTTCCTCGTGATGATACTTCTGCGGCCGCTCCCTTGGACCCTGCCCCCGCTTCGACTTTTTCGCCCGCTTCCGAGGCTTCCCCTGGGTATTCACCCACTTCTCCTTCTGTGGACTTTTGAAGCTCACCTGGTCGGGCTTGTGACCAGGGCAAATTTAATGGAATGAAAATCTTTTCTTTTGTCTCATTTTTTCTGATGCCCTTTTCTGTGTTTGTGCTCTTTACTTTCGATGTATGATGAATTTTGATGAAGTTGCTCATAGTCGACCAGCTTCGAGGTCGACTTATAGTAGAGTCCGAACCAGGGTCTCAAGGATCTCGTCTTGGCGACCGATCGACCGCAGTCGATCTGTGTAGATGCCGAGCGATGGCGAGTGAGGGTCCCAAGGATCTTGTCTTGGCGACCGATCGACCGCAGTCGATCTGTGTAGATGCCGAGCGATGGCGAGCGAGGGTCCCAAGGATCTTGTCTTGGCGACCCGACTGACCGTAGTCGATCTATGGAGATGCCGAGCGAGGGTCCCAAGGATCTTGTCTTGGCGATCCGACCGACCTTAGTCAGTCTATGGAGATGCCGAGCGATGGCGAGCGAGGGTCCCAAGGATCTTGTCTTGGCGACCCGACCGACCGTAGTCGGTCTATAGAGATGCCGAGCGATGGCGAGCGAGGGTCCCAAGGATCTTGTCTTGGCGACCCGACCGATCATAGTCGGTCTATGGAGATGATGAGCGATGGCGAGCGAGGGTCTCAAGGATCTTGTCTTGGCGACTCGACCGACCGTAGTCAGTCTATGGAGATGTCGGGTGATGATTGATTGGATTTTTTACTCTTTGCCACATATAATGGAGCTTTTTATTGCCAAGAAATATGAAAACTCCTTTATTGATGATAATGAGGGTGTGGGCCGTTAAAAAACCTGTCTAGCAGGGACAGGAAAAAGGTTCTCACATGTATACAAAAACGGTAATAAGTAAAGATTAACTAAAATAGAACTTATCTAATGGTAAAACGCCTTCAAATTATGAGAGTTCCAAGGTCTTGGTAGAACCTTCCCTTTCGCATAGCATAGGATGTAAGAACCATGCCTGACTTGCTTAATCACCCGGTAGGGTCCTTCCCACATTTGTCCGAGCTTTTCAGGATGCTTCCCGGCCGCCTCGGCCTTTTGTAGGACGTAACCGCCTATCTTTACATCGCTCGACTTGACCCTTCTGTTGTAGAATTTGGTCGCCTTTTGCCTGATGGCTTCCGAGCGAGCGGCTGCCCTTTCTCTATCTTCACTGAGGAGTTTCACTCTACGGGCTTCATCATTCCGCTCTTCTTCATAGCCCGAAATCGTTTGATTATGCAATGCCACCTCTACTGGAACTAGGGCTTACCTTGAAGGTCATCTGAGCAGTGTTTCCCGTGGCTCTGTTCGGTGTGGTTCTCAGATGCCCACAACACTTCGTCTAGTTCTTCCACCTGTGTCTTTCGGCCATCTAGCGCTTCTTGAGAGCATTCATTATCTTTTATTGGTGTTCTCCATGAGACCGTTGCTTTGGGGATGAGCTACGAAGTCATTGCACTGATCTTTAGTCGATCGCAGAAATCTCGAACTTGTCGTTATCGAATCGCCGACCGTTATCTCGTAATCAACACCATAGGCATCCGGCGGGTAAGTATATTTTCATCACGAAGCTCTCCACCTTCTGTTTGGAAATTGTAGCGACCGCTTCCGCTTCTGCCCATTTGGTGAAGTATTCCACCGCTACTATCAGGAACTTCTTCTACCCAGGACCGAGAGGGAAAGGACCCAGTATATCCATTCCCCATTGAGCGAACGGGGTAGGATGACTCACAATTTTCATCCTCTCGGTCGGTTGGTGAGACATGTCATTGTTTCTCTGGCAGCCTCACATGGTCGACCTTCTCTAGCGATCTCTTCTCATTATCGGCCAAGAGTACCTCGCTCCGGATCAGTCTATGCGCCATCATTCTGCCTCCTACATGGTTTCCACACATCCCTTCATGGACTTCGGCCATTGCCTGCTCGGCTTCTTCTTCATTCAGGCATCGAAGCAGCGGCCAGTCGTAAGATCGCTTATATAGGGTGCCATTAACGATCGTGTACTCGGCTGCCTTTATTCTTAGTTTCTTGGCCTCCGACGCGTCTTTCGGTTGTTTTCCCTCCAAAAGGTATTGTATGATCGGTTCTGTCCAACTCGATCGACTGGTACTTATGTCGAGAGCTTCCTTGGCTTTCTGAATGCTAGGTCGGTCTAGTCGCTCGACCAGGATGTTATTTTTGGCGTCTCGATCTGAGGCCATTTTGGAGAGTGCATCCGCCTTAGCATTTTGAGCTCGTTCTATCCTGTTGATCGAGTACTGCTCAAAATTACTTAACTTCTACTTTGCCAGCTGCAAGTACTCGATCATGCTGTTTCCCTTAGCTTCATAATGCCCAGTGACTTGGCCGATCACCACTTGGCTATCGCTATAAATGTTTAGGTGCTTCACTCCCATCTCCTTGGCTAGTTGGAGGTCGGCTATAAGAGCTTCATATTCTGCCTCGTTATTGGAGGCCTTGAATTCTAGCCGAAGGCCGTATTCCACCTTTTCTTCCGTATTTGGGTCGATTAATATCACCCATGCTCCGCATCCTTCAGCGTTGGAAGACCCGTCAACGAACAAGCTCCAGGTAGGGAATTGCTCGTCCTTCGAGCTGGGTTGGCTCATCTCTGCGATGAAGTCTGCCAACACCTGCGCTTTAATGGTCGTGCGGGGTTTGTATTGTATGTCGAACTCTCCCAGCTCTACCGCCCACTTTATTAGTCGACCCGAAGTTTCGAGCTTTTGAAGGCACTGCCTGAGGTGTTGATCGGTCCATACCTCAATGGTATGACTTTGGAAGTAGGGCCTTAGCTTCCGAGCTGCCATTATCAAGGAGAGGGCTAGTTTCTCTATAGACGTATATCGCGTTTCCGGTCCAGTCAACACTTTGCTGACGTAGTAGACAGGGTGTTGTTCGCTTCCCTCCAATCGAATAAGGACCGCGCTAATCGACCCCTCCATAACCGCCAAGTAAAAAAACAGGTTCTCTCCCTCTACCGGGCTCTGCAGGATAGGCGGGCTGGACAAGTATTGCTTTAAGTGTTGAAAAGCTTTCTCGCATTCGTCCGGCCATTGGAATTGGGTCGCGTTCGCTTTCCTCAAGATTTTGAAAAATGGGAGGCACTTGTCTCCCAATCTGGAAATGAACCTGCTCAGAGAGACTATCCGACCGGTTAATATCTGCACTTCTTTTAAGCATTGGGGTGAGGGCATTTGGATGATGGCTTCGATTTTCTCTAGATTAGCCTTAATCCCCCGTTGAGTGATCATAAACCCTAGGAATTTTCTAGATGCCACCCCGAAGACGCATTTTTCCGGGTTCAACTTCATCTGAAATTTATTCAGGGTCTGGAAGACTTCCTTGAGATCTTCCACATGCTCCGTGGCCGTCTTACTCTTGACCACCATATCATCCACATAAGCTTCCATCGACCGGCCGATCTGTTTCTTAAAGACCTCCATAACGAGTCGCTGATAGGTCGCCCTCGCGTTCTTCACGCCAAAAGGCATTACTTGGTAGCAATATGTGCCTTGGTCGGTTATGAATGCGGTCTTTTCTTCGTCTTCCAGACTCATTTGAATCTGATGATAGCCCGAGAAAGCGTCCAGGAAGCTGAGAAGTTCATGCCCTGAGGTAGAGTCTACTAGTTGGTCAATCTTGGGCAAGGGGAAACTGTCCTTTGGACATGCTTTGCTCAAGTCGGTGAAATCTATGCACATTCTCCACTTCCCGTTCTTCTTTTTCACTAAAACCACATTGGCGAGCCATTCGGGGTACTTGACTTCTCGGATGAACCCAGCCTCGAGTAATTTTTCTACTTCTTTCTCGATCACCCCCTGTCGCTCCTTGCTGTGCCATTGCTTCTTTTGTCTGATCGGCTTGTAGTCATGCCGAATATCGAGGGAGTGCGACGCGACTGACCAAGAAATTCCAGGCATGTCGCTCGGTATCCAAGCGAAGACCGATCTATTTTCTACCAAACAGTCTGTGATTTCTTTAACCAGATCGCCCTGCAGCTCGGAGCCTAGGTTTGTGAATTTAGAGGGTCGGCCGTCAAAGACGACCATTGTGTTTCTTCCACTGGGTTCATCCTATCCATCTCCTCGTCGGCTCTCACATCAAGAGAGCTCTTCAGGACTACCGCCCCGTCTAATGTCTTCGTTTCCGCTAAGTAACATTCCCTGGCGATTCTCTGCTGACCCCTGACAATGCCAACTTCGTGGGGTGTCGGGAATTTCATAGCTTGGTAGTAGGTGGAGACAACCAATCTGAGGACATTTTGAGTAGCCCGCCCGATTATTGCATTGTACGCCCCTTGAAACTTAACGACTAGGAACTCAACGTCCTTTTCTATCTGACACGACTTCTGCCCGAACTTCACTTTCAAATACACCAGGGTGAACGGGTAGGCTGACGCCCCGGTTACCCCTTTGATGGGGCTGCCAATAGGTAGTAGTCGATCTTCGGGTACCTTCATCTGCTTGAAGGCCTCATAATACAGCAAGTCGACCGAGCTGCCCGTATCAATCATCACCCGCTTTACCTCGTAACCATCCATGTTCAGATTTACTACGAGGGCGTCATCATGAGGGTAACTCACTCCATCAAGGTCGGACTCATCAAATGATATCATCCCGTCGTTCTCCCTCAGTTTTTTGGAGGATAAGTCTATGCCGACCTGTTTGGCATATCTTTTTCTCCCTTTAGCGGTGGATCCCCCTGCTGCATTTCCACCAAATATCATGTTAATGACCATAGTCGGTCGGTCGTCTTGTTGCCCGGGGTTTCCGTTGTTTCTTTCCCTCGATCGCCCTCTCTCTTCTCATCGATTATCTGTATTTGCATTCTATCTCCCTCCATCATTCCTGTCATTTCGCCTCCAGGGCGGTCGCCTATTGTCTGGCCGACCTGTCCTGCGTTGATTATCCCGATCGGCATTTTGTTCGTGCTTCACGAACCGACCTAGCCTTCCCCTTTGTATGAGGGATTCGATTTCTTTTTTCAACTGCCAGCAATCTTCCGTGTCATGACCGACCTCTTTGTGGAAACGGCAATATAGATTCGGGTTCCTATCCTTGTAGGGGGTCTTTATTTTATTAGGTTCTCGGATAGTTTCCCCATCCGCTCTCATGGCCGCTAGTACTTCCGCATATCGTTTGTTAAGCGGGGTGAAGTCTTGTTGATGCCACTGCCGACCGATCGGCTTTCTCCAGGTCGACTGATCCCTTTGTCTTTTGTGAGACTCATCTGCCCTACCACTCGGCCCGCGATCATCTGCCCGGCGTTTTGTATTCTTTAATACTTCTTCGAGCTGAATGTACTTGTCTGCCCGATGTCTGATCTCCTGAATAGATCGGGGCTGATCGAGGGCTAACGACTTCTTAAACTCCTCATCCCTCGTATTGCTCGTAAGCGGCGGCCAGCATAGACGAGCAAGTGAGGTCGGGGACCTCGACCAACCGTTATTGAACCGAGTGATGAACTCGCAAACTTTCATTCCTCCTGGGTAAGTGCATCACCTCCAAAGTCGCCTTGTGGGCCCTTCTTGGTGGCGAATCGATTGAGGAAAAGTAACTGAAATCCTCAAGCGGTGTCTGACCGGGAGGTAGATTGAACCATCGTCAGCTCCCTCTTGAAAGGTCGTGCAGAATGCCTTACATTGGATGGCATCTGGCACACAGTGCAGATTCATCATCGACTGGAAGTGTTGTAAGTAGTCCAGGGGGTCGGTCTTTCTAGTGTATTTTTCTGGCGTTAGTATTTTGGTTCCGGGTGCTGAGAGGCTATCCAAAATTTCCGGGGTAAAGGGAGAGCTGTATTGTGCCGTCGGGCGATCTGGGTGGAAGCTCATAGCTGCGTTAATCCGATCGTCCACGATTTTTTCTAGGTTTTCGGTCGGGTGACGATCGGTTGCCATGCTGGTCTGCCGTGCAGTTTGCCTTGCAGACGGCTGTTGTTGTGGCAGCTGAGACTGCAAGATATGACGAATTAATGGTCACCGCTTCTCAATCTTTTTACGGTGAGGAGGTGTGCACAAGGAAGAGGATCGCATCCGATCGGTCTTGGGAGATTGGTGCATATTGAGTGCGTTATCCTCTAAAGCGACACTCTGTTCTTCTTGTTCCAAACCCCGAGGTTGTGGTTGATCGTTAGGATCGAGGATTCCGTCGCGGAAACATGTGGTGCTGCGACAGTGCAGTGTAATCGCAAACTCATGCGTTACAGACGCCAGAGCCGCAACAATGGCTATATCGAGGTTCATCGTCGTCACCGACTAATCATGTGTTTTAGGCGTGGTGCCTCAAGTCGAGCCCACTCAGAGGCGCCAATTGGTTCTGCCGGATTTTGGCTGAACTGTACGTTACCGTTCGGATCCATAAGTCTGCTACTTTCTATGATGAATCCGACGTGAAGATACCTGCAAAACAAAGAAGGCTTGTCAGGGGTTGTATCCCGATTAGCCCCTCCGACGCTCAAGTTAGTCTTTTGGTGAAGGTGAGGTTGATGAATACAGAGAAGAAACTAGGTTATGAATTGCGTACCTCAATTATGAGAGAATTATACCTTATATGTGGTTTCATGATTAGGTTTAGGTGCTTTACGTGTTTGCGTGGAAGCTTTCTTCATGGATGGCTAGGAAGGCATGGGGCCAGATAAATCGATCTTCGATGAATGGACCGATCGGTCCACGAGTCGTTTTAACTGAATCCGGACCCAACACGGCCGACCCGACCAGTCGGTAAGATTATGGAACTTTTTCAATCGGACAACAAAGTGAATTGCACTCTTACGTTCTTAGGTAAAGTCAACTGTTGGCCAAATTTCTAATGACGCAGACAATCTTCTGGGAGATCTTTTGTAAATGTGTGGATCTGGTACAAAATATTTGGAACAGAAGAACAGGGCCATCTTCCGTTGCTCCGCACACTAAATTATAAATGGACTATAAAGTGAATTCACATTCTTATGTTCCTAGGTAAAGTCAACTGTCGGTCAAATGTCTATTGACAAAGTCTTCTTTGGAGTTCAATTGATTTTCACCGTACTTTTTCTTCCTGTTTTTGGACAGATAAAGAATTGGGCATTAGAAAGAAAAAGGGTAAAGCTTCATCCGTACGTGCTGATCATACTGACATTCCTGGCTGGTTCCTCGAGGTCTCGCCTTTAGCAACTTAATAGCAAGAATGTCCAAACAAATATTTACAACGTTCCAAACTCTTGAAGTAATCTTAGAAAGAATATCCAAATTTGACACAAACTAGAGAATTAAATTTGTGACGCCACACGGCAGAGCCGTCCTTAGCCGGACTAATGTCCTAATTTCCTTTGGAACTTTATCAATAGGAAACAACTTAAACGTAATTTGCAATACACTAAAATCCATGAGCTGTAATGGTCTTCACCAAATTCTTCGTGGCCATCGCCCTTGTTGCAGTTTTGGTCCCGTCGACTTCGGCCACGGACTTTGTGCTTGGCGATGATAAAGGTTGGACGAGCAACTTTGATTAACAAAAATGGGCTGAAGGGAAGGAATTCCACGTTGGTGACGGACTTGGTACGGATTTATACACTCTCTTTTAAAAGTTTTGATTGTCATAAATTCCCCTAGTAACAAGCAGCTGCTATCTTCTTGCAGTTTTTAAGTATCCCCGAGGAGCACACAATGTCCTAAGAGTGAACGGATATTCTAACAATTGCTACAACAAAGTAGACATTTAACTACTTTTTGTTGCGTCGTTCAAAAAATCGTTCCTATAAGTGAATATATTGCAATGATTTTTAAAATCGTTATTAAAACTAAGCCTTTAACAACTAATCGTTACAAAAGAATCAACATTTGGTGACAAATGACAAAAATCGTCTCCAAATAATAAACATTTAGTAACGATTCCCAAAAATTGTCACAAAATGGTCTACATTAGGTGATGATTTTAGATATTCGTTGCTAAATAAACTTTTGGCGACACTTTTTAAATACTGTCACCATAATTTGATAAACATTTGGTGGCTAATTTCCAAAATCGCCTCCAAACGGTTCACAATTGATGACGATTATGTAAAATCGTCACTAAAAAGAAGTTTGGTGGCAATTGTCACCAAATGGTCCACATTCAGTGATAATTTCTGAAAATCGTCACCAAAGGTTCTATAGTAATTTGCAACACATTTGGTGACCATTTGTCAAAACCATCACTAAAGGGTTCACATTTTTCAAATTTGTTAAACTATCATTTGTATAATCTATCATAGTTAAGATACGATTTATTGGAGATTTGTTTTGAATGCTAATAACATATTATTGAAAAAACACACACAACATAATTTTAAGTGTTAAACAGTAGTATTAATTAATCATTAATATTTACTAATAGTGCAAAAATTATTTATAAAAATTTAATAATTGTATAAATATAATAATATGATATATGGAGTATAATGAACTTTGAATTAGGAGGTTAACGATTCTTATAATTATAGAACAAGAACAATAATAATCCACACTCAATAGTACGCAACATAACTAGCAGATAGGTTGTTTGACAAATTCTTATAGATACAACAATAAATCAACTTTAAAGCTGAATCTAATTGATTGCATCGATAAATGATAATAATATATATTTTTATTCTAAGTGACAAAAGAGTTGGTAAAGGTAAATGAGTTCCTAATGTCCGGATTCCCGAGAAGAGTCTTTGCATGTTCAAAGGCACCAGTTGAAACAGTAGTAGTTCTTCCTTGGGTGTATGGTTTTCCACAACCTCTCGCAACAGTGTTTCCGCTATAGGTAAACTTATAGAGGATACAATGAATAAGTTGCAAAATTTAGTATAGAAGACAAGTTCTCCGGTTGAACTGCTAGTACGAAATGGTTTACCTAAAATACAATCAAATAGAACTTAGATATTGTCAGATTAGTAAACTGTTAAACAAACCGGAATTGGAGTGACATGCATATGTGAATAACCAGACAAAGTCTGTGGAATTGACGAATTTTTCAAAACAACCGATTTCCCTAGTCTTTACGGACTATTGTGACAGTGCTTCCACCTCCATGGGCATACATGTCATCTTTGAGATTTAAGGAAGCTTAAAACAACATATAGTATATACCATCAAATGTGAATATATATATAATAGCTTCATAAAAGGAAATGAGATGTACATAATAAGGAAAGTGATGTTGTTCGGATGATACTAAACACTTTGAAGCAGAAGATCGACCATGGAAGGCAAACTATCATTAGTGTATGAAGTGGAGATTTTTTCTGCATTGTTTATTTCTTTAGTAAGGACAATTTTGTCATATTCCCCTCAACAAAATAAATGAGTACGAGCAATTTTGCCACATTCATCCCAACGGAATAAATTAGTACCATCCGAAACTAGTTGTTACGTTGACGTTCCTTGATTAATAATGTTAAGAGGTATATTTTGCAAATGTCGATTTAGAATAAAATGATAATATGTTCAACTCCAATTTCAATGGTAAGTGAAAGTTGTCCAGTTTAGCACTTATGCATCTTCAATGTGCCAAATGATATGAAAGTTACCTTTACTAAAATTTCATAAATCTATTATTTTAGTTTGTATCCCATGTAAAATTTAGAATTTAAAGTAGAATAGACATGACTATGATCTTGATGTACAGAAATATAATATTATCTATATTAATTGGGCTATATTACTATTAATGGAAATGAATAAAAGTAAAATACTCTTAAAGACCTTTCATCAAATAGTTATGAAGCTTTGATGAGGGAAGTGTTAAAGGTTATTGGGAAGAAGCCAACCCATATAGAAATAACAAAGACAGACAGTAAATCATCTTCGAAATACAACCATAAACACAACCCATACATCAAATGCACAATTAAGAACTCACAATAAAAAACTAAAGGTATAAGTTAAACTTAGCAAAACTCCGTTTGTTTATAAAATATAACAAAAGAACAATACTGATTCTGTTAATGATGGTTCTTTGATGGTGATTACCACAATATAGAACCCAAACAGAAGAGAGGAGACAATAGTTTCCAGATTAGAGGATTTTGAGAAATGTTAACAACTTGAATGAGAATGAAGTAGCTTTTTATTGTGGTTGTGATTGAAAATCTAATACAAAACAACATCGTTTTTCTTGTTTAATGACAAGTAATCATTTATTGTTTACTGTAGTTGATTGGAAGTATTGTTAATTAATTTGCTATGATCTATTGTATTTGGTCAATAAATGTCAGATGTAGCGACTAACACATGGTTCGTCGCCAAAGCCCGTGGGTTCATAAATAATTTTTTTATAACCTACTCCAAATAAATCATAATTTGAATTAGAAATTAAATTATTCAATTGAAAACTATTTCCACATTAATTTGTTGACCCTTCAAATAAATTATAATTGACTTACAATTTTCAAAAATTATAGATTTTAATTATTATAATTTAGAAAACTATTTTTAAAAATTTAACAAGACATTTTAATATTTAGTTTGTATTTCTAACACATAATTACAAATTCTGTTTTGTTACATAATAGTCTATTTAATTTTGTTTATCAACCAAATTAAAATTAAAGATTAGTCATTCCCAAAAATTAAGCAAAGTGAGAAGATAAATTTTACATTTTATATGATGCATTAGGAATACCTCATATATATTAATCAATTAATAAAATTAAGAAAGTAAAGAGATTGCTTCAATTTTGGGCGACAATGTGGAATTTTGGTAGCAAATTGTCTACCATTTGCGACTAAGTGTGGTGGTTAGTGGCAAAAATGGTCTTTTGCGACTAAGCTTACTTCGTCGCAAAAACCCTTGGGTACTTAAATTAAATATATCTTTTTACACAAATAATAAGGTTAATGGTAGATTAAAGGCTAAAGGGTATATGTTGTCATATTAGTGATGAATTTGGTAAAAATGAAACGTGGTTTGCATTCCTTATTAATTCAACTAATAACAAAAAAAGAATTTTTATAAAAATTTCCCAATTTTATTTTGTTTATCTACCAAATTAAAATTAAAGATTATTAATTCCCAAAAATAAAGCAAATCAAGAACAATTGCATATATATATAAAAGACAAAATTTTCATTTTGTTATTTGTAATAGTAATACCTCATATATGTTAATCAATTAAGAAAATTAAGAATGTAAAGAAAATGCTTGGGTTTTGGCAACATGTGTATACTTGGTAATGAAATGTCTACCATTGGGGACAATAGTTTTGTTCATCACAGAAAGGTGAACAGATTTAAAAAAAATAAGTGGGATGATGTCATCCCTGGGATATAAATTTTTTACTAATCATTTTAGCAAAAAGAAAATTTGTATTAAAAGGTTTAGTATTGGTGATGATTTATCAATTTGGTAGCAAAATATTTTACAATTTGCGACGTTATTTGATTTTTGAATCAAACGTTTAATGATGAAATTTAGATTCGTCGTCAAACGTATCAAATGAGAAAAACTAAACAGAAGCTAGGATGACATCGTTTGTCACAAAAGACGTTGTTTTAGCATCTGTTTAAACACAAGTGTGCTAACCCTCCTTCTTCCCCCTTCCACTTATCAGCCCCCTTCTCCTTCTTTATTTCAAAACCCAAGTTGCATTTGACATCATCCTGACGTCTATTTAAACACAGACGTGTCAACCGTTCTCTTCCCCCCTTCACTTATCAGCCACCTTCTCCTTCGTTATTTCAAAACCCACGTTGCATTTTTGCCCTATCTTCTCCTCTAACTTTGACATTGTGAACAAATCTTCTCCCTGCACTTGATCTCTTCATTTGATGAGTAGTGTTGATCTTTTTATTTTGATGTGTCATTGAAGTTGAAAAAAGTATGATGGTTTTATGTTATGTTTTAAGTTTTTGTCGATTTATTTGCATTTGTTGGTGATGATAATGGTTCCGTTGTGCAGAAGTTATGCTATTGTTGCTGAAGATAAGATCCAATCTGCAAAATTGTCCAGTGAGTTGGGCATTGTTTTGAGGAAGGAATTGCCTTGCCTTTAGTATGCCAAGCAGTTGAGGGAAGACAACTTACTCCAAAATGCTTTAGACAAAGTTTCGTTAATATTTCAATTCATTTGATTATATGTATTGCAATTTTAATTAACAAAAGTAGTAAGTTAACTTATACGTGTTCTTCACAGATGAAGCTTAATATCGTTTATAGCAACAAGCCCGAGGTTTCAAATTGTGTTAGTTCACTATTGAAATAAAGGGCGAAGGATCATCAATATAGACTTCATAAATATTATAAGTATTTCCCTTCCGATGAAGAGGCAAGGAGACATGCTCTGGAACGGGTGACTCCAACAAATTGGAGTGAAATATGTGATTATTGGGCCTCTGCGAAGGTTCAGGTTTGTTTTATTTCTCTTCATATTTCCTTCCATTAATTTTATTTATACATTTCATGACTCTTTTTCTTAATTTAGGAAAAGAGTGAGAAAGCCAAAGTGAACAAAGCAAAAATGAAGACTCCTTATAACACCGACTCCAAATCATTTTTATCATTTGACAAGAATTTGTAAGTGTAAGGTTTTCAATTTATTCTTCTATTTCTTAATACAGTAACTTATATTATCTTCTAATTTTTTAAATTGATATAATAGAGTCAAACTCACCTCCAAGGACAAGAGTGTAATAGGATCACACTATACAAGCTAACAAACTACAAGGTTAAGGTTGGACGTCTGACAAAGTAATTATGTATGTATAAAAAATTAATATTGCAATTCATTTGTTTATGTAATACTAAGTAACAATTTTTTAGTTAACTCGATTTTGTACTTTAAATTGTAGGACAAGATGCAGAAGATGATGCAGACATCATTGTCTCAGGGGAGTCAGCCCAATGTTGATGACATTTTCAACAATGTCCTTGGTACAAGATCGAGATATATCAAATGTTGGACCCCGTTTCCGGAGCCAAACAATCCGGAGTCTTAAACCTTGAGCTTGCGTATTACCTTGTAGGGTTAAATTTAAAGAACCCTTATTAATCATCATCTCAAGAGTGGAGTGCCCACACCAGTCAATCTCCAAAATTAAAAATTACCTTCTTCAAAAGAATTGTAGCTCTAAGTCTCTAGTTTTCTTTGAAGCATGAACCATCTTAATCGGAGCTTTAAAGATCAAGCTATGCTTAAAAAGCCAGAACGTGTTCATACCCCAATCATGCTCTCCCAACCGCCTCCTCACTTTCTCTCCGTCAAACTTTCTCAAATCAACTCCAAAAGATGCCAATTTTTGTGGAGAGATAGAAACATGTGTTAGGAATCTATTGGTTCAAAAATTACTTCATTTGGAGGACGGATGAGGAAGTTATGGCCAAAAGAATCAAATATGTTTATGTCCTTAATCATTTTGTACCTATCTTGGCCCAATTACCATAGATTTTGCTACAGCTGTTGGATTGATGTCATTTTTAGACCGTTTTAAAGAGGACTTAGAGATATACAACTTTTATGAAGAATACAAAGTGAAATTCTGCCTCTAAAATAGTCAAAATTTTAATTTACTGTAGCTGTCTCGTGAATGTCCGTTAAGTAGACATACATGTCTGCCTAACGGACATAGACGAGCTTGGGTGCTCTTTTTCACTCGAGAAGGTCCATTTAACAGACCTAAAATGGACATTGGCGAGGCTTGGGGTCATTTTTCATCTGGGAAGGTCCGTTTAACAGACCTAAGTCCATCTAACGAACATAGGGGTTCCCCAAACCCCTCCAAAGCCTCTCCAATGCTTCCGACATCCAATATAACCTCATATTCACTCATAAACTTCCCAAATCCAACTCTTCTAGTTCAAACTCACTTCATATCAACTCAAACACAAAATTTATCTCATCAAACTCTCAATTCTCAACCCATTTGATTCATCAAAACTACAATTTCTCATAATTCTCCACAATTGTCCTATACGCACATCCTATGCAACATCATCTCTTGTAATGATCATAATTTACCACTTCGATATCCAAAAATTACAAACTTTATGTCATTAGAAAACTAGAAAGATCATCTACAACTTCCAAGAAAACAATTTTTACCAGTTTTACCTAGATTATTCTAGATTTCCCTTGAATTTAGAACACAATTCCCACCCTTATGAAAACTAAAAAAAACAATATAAAGACTTGGAGAATCATGAGCAAAACATAATGCATATGTATTTTATTAACATCAAAAGACAAGAGTTCTACAACGCTTTAGTGGGCATTTCAAGCCACTTACATCATAATCCAAAAATACAAACTTTACCAAAAACTAGAATCACTCAAAATGTGACTAAAGCATTGTTTTATAGAAACTAACTTAAAAATACAAAATAAGCCAATTCCGAAGTAATGCCTTTATGCTCATTCACTCAATCTCGTGCTCCTCACCTGAAGATAGGACGAAATGGGAGGGGTGAGCGTAAAGCTCGTAGGTAACATGTTTATAACCAAAAAACAAGCAAAAGCCATTGAAATATTTATTTCGATTGTAAAATTCACATTGAAAAAAATCCATGTAACATATATTTCCCAAATTCACAACTTATCAAGCAATTCATAAATATCATAAATCATGAATTTATCAAACTTGTCACAAATCATGAACACATAAGCACATCAGAAATTCCATAAACATGACGAACTACACAATTCCACATAACGGTCCTGTGTAGTCGTAAACTTGAGGCACTATCACAATCCAACATAATGGTTTTGCGTAGGCGTAAACTTGAGGGAGTTCATAAAGGAGTTCCATGCTACTAGTGGGCAGGCGGGAGAAGCCTTAACTTGGTTAATGTGCACGTGACATTCTTGAGTGGACTACACCAAGCCCACATAACATGTAATTCATGAAATGAAAACCAATTGCCCAAATGACACATTTTGAAAACTTATCTTTCATGAGCATGAACTATTCATATGCAATTCTATCATCATTTCACACTTCATCAACCAAAATTCCATAGCAATCATATAACCATTTCTTAAATCATCCAAAAGCCACAAATACAACAATTTATGGAGAAATTTGAAATCATTCCCATATCACTCAAAATTCATTCACAAAATTCATATACAAAAAGCATATGGCACAATCTCAACCCATTTTAAAGAACAATAAATGCACATTTTCAAGGGATTCGGAAATCATTTAATTCCATTTATTTGAAGGAAACTTTAATAGCTTATTTACTCAACTATAAAAATGTCACCCACCTTAATTTCCTTGCTCGAAAACCTTTCTCAAAAAGCCTCTACTCTTGCTCCTCTTGACTCTCTTGATTTTCTTCAACATTGAAAAAAATCCCAATTCAAAAGGAATTCAAATTGGACAACCCAAAGAAACATATTTATAAAATTGACCTTAGAATACTTAAACCCATGCATTTCCTAAGCTCTTTGAAGCAAAACTCTTCCAAAAATCCAAAAGATTAAACATTAACTTACCCTGAATCTTCACCAAACAATGATTTTCTTGGCTCTAATGGAAGTTTTAACCTTCCTCTTCCCTTTTTCCTTCTTGATCACTCTCAAAATCCCTCTTGAAGGTTAAGAAAAGTTGAAACCTAGGTCAACTCCCTTTTTCCTCTCAACCCACAACACTTCTCTCCCTTCTTTCTTATTTTTTTGTACTTTCACACTCCTTTCATTCCTCACTAACGTTTTTGGCTTCTAAAATGCAAGCTAACAATTTCCTCTTCCCATTTTGCCCCTCCTTCAATGCCGTAAAACTTTCCCACTTAGGTGAT
Organism: Erythroxylum novogranatense; assembly: GCA_029891385.1. Taxonomy (NCBI): domain Eukaryota; kingdom Viridiplantae; phylum Streptophyta; class Magnoliopsida; order Malpighiales; family Erythroxylaceae; genus Erythroxylum; species Erythroxylum novogranatense. The sequence goes on along the minus strand of CM057227.1, from coordinate 88,185,152 downwards.
CTTCCTAAACTACCCCTCATGTAACTTACCACCTAACACTTTAATTGCCTTAACCTATGTCATACAATCTACTCACATTAGCATGCTAATTAATTCCAACATAAATTAATCTAGCAATACCCTAAAATAATCTAATCATGCTTATTCATCAAGAAAAAAAATTTGGGGGCCAACATCAAAAGTCTTGGGTATGGTCCTAAGCATGTTGGTGCATCTTCATCACGACCATCATATGTCACCATGCTTCAAGAGGAAAACAGTCACTGAAGACTAAGTTACAATATATAAAAGAGAAGTTAGATCATAATGTAAAAGAAGTGAACAAGCTTAAAAAGATGGTCAAACAATTACTTGGCTCAAACTATGTCAGTAGTAGTAACGATGAGGAGTCTTAGTTTGTTCATAAATTTTGTTCAAACTATGTAATTAACATGTAATTATTTTTTATAAAATGCATTCCATTTTAATTTTTTTTATTTTAATTTATTAATATTTAAATAATATGTCACCAACATTAATTATAAAATGTAACTAATTTATATTTCAAACTGTCTTAAAATTGTAATAAATTAAATTAAAATTTTTAACAATTATAATAAAATTTAAATTTAAAATAAATGTTTGTCACTAAAAGTATTAGCTACCAAAACAAAATCGTCAAAAAATGTTATTACCTACGTTTACAAGAACATCTCTAAAAACATTTACCTACAACAAACAATTAGTAGCTAAAATTATTATGCTACAAAAACAAAATCGTCAATAAAAATAGTTACCTATAACTACGGTTTAGTAGGTAAAAACCTTTATCTACGAAACATATACGTCGCAAAATCCTATGTATAAAGTTTTTGGTTCTGGTTGGTTAAATGTTTTATCGACGAATATATCGTGTATCCAAAACCTTTTTGCGAAGAAAAAACTTCACAGATATTGTTTTGGAAAATTTGAATTCATCACCAATAACCTTATCTGTTGTAGTGAATGCCTGAAACCAGCAGATGTTCGACCCTTGATTAATGGAAATGATGTGATTCCGCTGGCAACACTAGGAAAAAAAAGATACATTTGTGGCGATGCGAAACATTGTGAGGAAGGAAACCAAAAGCTTACCATTACCGTGTGGCCTGAATTTGGATCTTCGTAAGGTTTACCAGCTCCTAATCCAACCCCAATATCATCTACAAAGGCTAGCATTTCGTTTGCATTCTATGCCTTGATTGTAGCCTTAGCTACAGTTTATGGAGTCATCATGGTTTAACTGTTAAAGAATTTTGTCTATGAATATTATCTTATTTTATCTCTTGTTAATTCATAAGTTAATTTTGCATTTATGTTGCACAAGATATTGCTCTTGAAAACTATAGGTTGCCAAACTACATCTTCGTCCTGAAAATAATAATATCATACATGCATATGTACTCTTTTTATATATTATTTTAGTATGTTTCATCAAGTTTATATTAAAATAAAACCTGATTTAAAATGCATAGATGACTAAAAGGCATTCATTATCTTTGTGTATTAAGTTAAACACATTTGATGTTTTAATACTAAAAATCCTTGAAATAATTACTATTTAATTGAAATTATAAAGATATCATAATTGTGAGATTCAATTTATATTTACATATTGCTCCTAAATGTTCCTAGTTGCAGGTGACGGGAGATAGGTGGAAACTTGACGGTTAGAGACCTAGCAGTTGGACTGACGTGGAGTTGGAGAGTCGTGAATGTTACCCAATGAGTTGGAGAAACATAGAAAGGTTAGAGAAATATAGGAGCATTGGAGGGTTGGAGAAACGTCCAACCCTGAGAACGATGAGCACGTGTGAGACACCCAATTGCGTAGTAGCTCCACAGATGCTTCAAGCGTGTGCAATTTATTTATTTGATTTTAATGTTTTAAACCTTATTTTCAATTAAATTAATTTAATGGAGATTAAATTAGTTTATATTCGTAATAAAATTGAAAATTCATTTTTCCACTTTTTGAAAATTATTTTTAAGGGTAATTTTTATTAGGAATTTTTGGTATTTAGTTTCATTTTCAAGAGTTGAATTATTAAATTAAATTAGTTATCAAATAAATAATTAGAATCAAAGAAAAGTATATGATAATTTTTATCATAATTAGATTATGTTTGAAATTATAAATATATGTTATTTTGATGAGACCAAAATTTTTGAAATTTTAAATCCCTTAATTAAATATTAAATACTGCGTTAGGAACGTGATAGTTGTCTTCTATTATTTAAGTATAAAACCAAAGTTCTATTTATTTCTTGGCTTATTGTGTAAACTCAAGGTCACCTTAACTTGGATATGTTTTATCTTAAATTAGTGTGCCTTACTTAACTAAATTTGTAGACAGGGTTAGGAAAAATATATATACGATATATTTTGGCAAATAGTTGTCACCTAATGGTTTTAGAAGTCACATAAGATGTGATTGATAAAGATGTTATCTACCTAATTTAAATTTAGTTAGTTTGCTTAGCAAACTCAAGATTGATTATTTTTAAATGGGATCCTATTCTACTAGGAAATTATTTGATAATTTCTCGATTTAATAGTGATGGCTATTATTTTTAATAAAATAGTGAAATTAATCAAATATTTTAAATTCCTTATTTTATTTGATTTTGGATACAAACTAATAGTAGCTCATTTTATGTGTTTCGGTTATCAAATCAAAAGGTGAGTTTTAACCTGATGATGAAGAGCATCATGGATGTTAACAATTTGACTGGAACTAACTTTTTAGACTGTTATCAAAAACTGAGAATAGTTCTTAGGCAAGAAAAGAAGTTGTACATTCTTGACACTTTTGCTCCACTAGAGCCTAGTTCAGATGCAACTGATGAGGTTTGGGACATGTATCAATGTTATATTGATGACATTGAGCAAGCTACATGTGTGATGTTAGCTTTCCAAATCTTCAGAGACAACATGAGTGAAGTGAATCACACATTAATACAAGACTTATTATACGATATGCAAATGCATAAGAAGGGGGGTTAAATTGTGTATTTCCCTTTTTGAAAACCCTTCGAAAACGTTTTGTAAAAAGAAACTTGTTCTTTTCACAAGAACTACTGAAAATCAAAGTTATAACGTATTTTCGAAAACTTGTATAAAAAACTAGTAAAATCGAAAATTGAAAGATAAGAGAGATAAAGGGTAGAGAGATGTTGACACGGCAATTTTTATACTGGTTCACCCCAAACCGTGGGCTACGTCCAGTCCTCATATATCTTTCTGAGATTTTACTATCTCTCAAACTTTACAAGTATTCTTTGTCTCCGAGCCTCTTCAGGTCTCTTACAGTCAGTAGGCTTTCATACTTAGCCTCTGCAGGCTATCTGTACATTCTTTCAACTAAAAGGTTTTTCGAGCTTTGTTAAAAAAAATAGCTCTAGATTTTTTGCACAATAGTTTCTCTCAAGTATTGCTAAGCTTTTGAAACGTTAGTGTAACTTTCGTAAATCATGTAACTTTTTCAATCTTCGACTCCGACTCATATTTATAGTCTTTGTTTTCAACTATTTCTTGATTCTTGATTCTTACTTCTTTTAAGAAACGGTTATTCAGTTGAGTTCTGTAACTAACTCAAACTGATTCTTGATTCTGACGTGGTTTGCTTCCGTTTGCTTTTCTTCCGTCTGCTTTTTATCGTCTACTTTTTATCATCTGTTTTTCATCGTCTGCTTTTCTTCCGTCAGCTTTTCTTTCGTCTGCTTTTCAATATTAGCTTCCGTTTGCTTTTTATCGTCTATTTTTCATCATCTGCTTTTCTTCGTCTGCTTTTCTTCGTCTGCTTTTCAATATTAGCTTCCGTCTGTTTTTTGCTTCCGTCTACTTTTGGCTTCCGTCTGCTTTTCTATTTTTGCTTTTGTTTGCTTTTAGCTTTCGTCTGCTTTTGGCTTTCGTCTGCTTTTCTATTTTTGCTTCCGTCTGCTTTTCTATTTGCTACCTTCTGCTTTTCATTATTATTTGTACTTCATCAAAATCATTTATGTAAAATCATTTTGACTTAACAATCTCCCCCTTTTTGATGATAACAAATAATTATACAAGTAAGATGAAAAACTAAAAAATATGTACAGATGAGAAATAAGAACATATCTTCAGGCTTCTAGTTCTTCATTTCTTCATTTTCTGCTTACTCTTCCTCCCCTTCTTTTTTCTTTCTTCTTCAAAATTTTTCTTCTCCCCCTTTCATTTCTCCCCCTATTTGTTAATAATAAAAAATGATTATGACCATTGATGCTTCAATAATTATTTCACCATCTCCTTTAACTCCTTGACTTCTCTGTGTAGATGCATTACTTCAGCTTGTAAGTCAAAAGATGAGGTGGGTCGGTCATCATCCTTCAGTTGTTCTTCTTCAAAAGCAATTGTAGTGACATATGCATCTGAAGATGGAACATATGCTTCAATGATCTCTAGGGTAGGAGGTTGAACAGGTAGGTTGGGTTCAAGAAGATTTAAGTCATCAGGAGCTGGTAGTCTTAACACTTGTCTTCCACGCAAGGGTAGGGCTTCTTCTTCAATTGAAGATGTAGTAGATAATGGCCTAATACGCATAATTTTCTGCATAAGGGATTCAGTGAACGTCCTTTTTGTAAGCTTTCCCCCACTGGACAATGTTTATCTTTAGTAGTTGAACTACAACTAGCTCCTATAATGACAATTCTTGTCTTCATCTTCTGTACAGAGCATGCTTCATCTATGCTCTGTATTTCATCTGCAATTTGATCTGCTGACAGATCATCTATTACCCCTTCTGGGTACAGTTTCTGCTTCCCTTATTTCGCTCTATGGGACACCTTGGTTGAAGGTCAGGTACAACCTTTATCACCGTTTGCTCTGTGACTGGGTAAATAGTGTACGGTTGGCTTGTCATTTTTGTGGGGTATGGTTTTGTTGCAGCATATCTCAAGGCTTCATAAAAGCTCCTCTCGTCTTTATTCAACAGATGCCATGTACAACTATTTATCGGAATAGGTTGTAAATATGCCTTCACTAACCTTTTTGGAATATCCCTGATGATTATTGAAGTACTCCTCGTATTCACAGGTTAAACTTCTTCTATCACTCTGATTCTCAATTCTTATTTCCTCAGAAGTTGAGAAGAGTTATACTGCACCAGACTAAGTTCTGCTGACTCTTCCTGTGGAACATTAGTAGGAGTATCCTTCTCTTGACTAATTTCTGCTGATCTCCCCTATTGACCATCAGTAAAAGTAGCATTCTTCTTACTTGGTTATGGTAATTTCTCCTTTTGAACATCAATAGGAGTAGCCTTCTTCTGACTTGGTTTCTCAGTAGTAGAAGTAGTCTTCTTCTGATTGACTTTCTCCGCAATCTTCTTCTCCGCTTCAATCAGTCTTGGAGTCTTTTAAGGTTGCATTTTCTGCTTCTCCAACTCCAATTTTCTCTTTCTCTAGGTCTCTTTAGCCTGTTTGGCTGTTTCTTCATTTAAGATAGAGACTAAAGAATTTGTAGCCTTAGGTTTGCTTGTCTCAGAGACTTCTGCATGACTTGGTTCTCTAGATCTCTTTTCTTATTGTTGTCGCAAGGTTCGAATCCTGGGTGATTTCTTCGCTTTCTTCGAAATTTCACTCAGAAGTTTCTCCCCTTTTCTCTTTAGAGCACCTTCATCTTTACTCCGTACTCGGCTATTTTCTTTTTGAGAAATCATCTTTTCTTTCAAAATTTCTTTTGATGATTTCCTCTTTTCAGTCATGGGCATGTGTGTACTAGATTGAGATTTAGAACTTTTTGTAGGAGATTTCTTCTTTTTACGCTCCCCCTCAATTTTTGCTTTAATCTCAGAATCTGCTTCTGCTATTTCCAGATTCTTTAAGCCCATTTTCGCCACAGTTCCTGAGTTGATAACACTCTTGACAGACATCTCAACTCTGTTTCCTCTGTCAAGAAGGACTTCAGACTCCCTGAATATCCTTGTTAGCAACATTCCATAAGGATAACTGTTCGTATCTTTCATTGCCTTAACCATATATTGAAAAATAAAAAATGGTAGGTCTACGGGTTAGCGATTCAACAAGTAGAATAGGCATTGTTCATCCAAAGTTGTCACCAAATGCCTTGAACCAACTCTTGGTAAGACGCAGTTGAACAGAATCGCATGTAGGACCCTAGCCTTCGGCACCAGACTCGAGGTCTTCCTCTCCGTTGGGTCATTTTCTCTATACAACTGTCGATTGACTTTATCTTCCTTTAAACTGTCTTTCGTCATCCATCTGGCTTTGCTTATGAGCTTCTCTCCGGTAGATGGACATTCAGTCACCTTCTCAATCAACTCCCTTGTCACAATAATAGACAATCTATCTACTGTAGAAACAATAGTGTTGTCTACTAGCTTCACATTCTTCCATAAATCATACACTTAATTTGAATATACGATTTCTTGCACCTGGAAGAACTTCCTCCATCCTGCTTCCACTATATCTGGTTCAATGTCCATGTCGTTTTTCTTTAAAGATTCAAAATCAACATGTCTTCCGAAAATCATTGCTTGCTCCATTTGATTCTTCGATGAGTAATGAACCGAGTTCATTGATTTGTTCTTCAAAAGTAAGGTAGGTTACAGGGATTTGAGAGGGCTGAGAGCTGAGAAGTTTTTGAGTTGGAAATACTCAAAAGGTCTTATCAGGCGTGTTCTAGAATAGGTGAAGTTCTCAAGGCGATGAGACTTTCCCTCCAAAACTACCTTGTGAGAGAAGTTACCAACTGTAACTCACTGTTACTAACGCCTTTAACTTTGACGACCTTTTAACTTGGCTGTGACGTGTTAGACGGTTGGTCACTTAACATCACCATGTTGAGATTCCGTCTGATTTCCTTGAACCGTTCTTCACTCAATGGTTTAGTGAATATGTCCGCCTATTGAAAGTTCGTCTCAATAATCTAAAGACTCACAATCCTTCTCTGAGCGTAGTCTTGTAAGAAATGATGTCTGACTTCGATATGCTTCACTCTCGAATGCTGAATTGGATTCTTCGGCAAGTTGATGGCGCTCGTGTTGTCACAAAAGATTGGGATCTCCACTTCTTATACTGAGTAATCTTCTAGTTGATATTTGATCCACAATGTTTGTGAATGGCAACTTGCGGCAGACATGTACTCGGCTTCAGCAGTTGATAGGGCAATTGAACTTTGTCTCTTGCTCAACCAGGAAACTAGGTTTGAGACAAGAAAGTGACAACCTCCACTCGTACTCTTCCTATCAATTCTATCTCCGTCATAATCCGCATTGCAGTATCCAATCAACCTGAAATCTTTACCTTTCTCATACATTAAGCAAAGATCAGTAGTACCTGTGAGATATCTCATAATTCTTTTAACAACAATGTAATGAGACTCTCTAGGATCGGCCTGAAACCTTGCACACAAACATACACTGAACAGTATGTCAGGTTTGCTTGCTGTAAGATAAAGCAAAGAACCAATCATCCCTCTATACAGGGTTTGATACACCTTCTTACCAACTTCGTCTTTCGACAAAAGGTTCGAAGGATGCATCGGAGTTGCCATAGGTTTCACTTTTTCTATATCAAACTTAGACATCAATTCTTTCACATATTTTTCTTGATGGATAAAGATCTTTTCTTCGGTTTGCTTAACTTGCAACCCAATAAATAATTTTAACTCTCCCATCATACTCATCTCAAACTCATTTTTCATCAAATTCTCAAAACTCATGCATAAACTTTTTGAAGTCGCACCAAAAATAATGTCATCAACATAAATTTGAACTAAAATAAAATCATTCTCATAATTCTTCCTAAAGAGTGTCTTATGTACCTGACCTATACTAAAACCACTCTCAATAAGAAAAGTACTTAGACGATCATACCAAGCTCTAGGAGCTTGCTTCAAGCCGTATAAAGCCTTATGAAGTCTATAGACATGATCTGGATACTTAACATCCTTGAAACCAGGAGCTTGCTTAACATACACTTCTTCGTCTATAAATTCATTCAGAAATGCACTTTTCACATCTATTTGAAAAAGCTTTATATCATGACAAACTGCATATGCCAGCAATATCCTAATAGCTTCAAGTCTTGCTACTGGAGCATACGTCTCATTATTGTCTATTCCTTCTTGCTGATTATAGCCTTGTGCTACTAATCTTGCTTTATTCCGACTTACTCTTCCTGATTCGTCTAACTTATTCTTAAAAACCCATCTGGTTCCTATGATGGATTTCTTCAAGGGTTTAAGAACTAAGGACCAAACTTTGTTCCTAGTAAATTGGTTCAGCTCCTCTTGCATAGCTAAAATCCATGCTTCATCCTGAAGAGCTTCATCAATCTTGTTAGGCTCTATTTCAGAAACAAATGCTGCATTAGCTTCTCTTCTGAATTTGGACCTTGTTCGGACTCCTTCTGACGTCTCTCCTATGATTAACTATTCTGTATGAGGACTCTTATATCTCCAATCTCTTTTTAATCCTAGAGTCTCTGGAATATCTTCAATCTTGTCTAATTGAGTTTATGATGAAGAAGCTTCTTTAGTATCACCTAAGGGCATTGAAGGGACTTCAGTATCCATGTCATCTTTCTTACTTGGTTGGGAACTATCATCAAACTTGACATGAATAGTCTCCTCAACAGTCTTTAAGGTAAGATTATAAACCCTAAAAGCCTTTGATGATAAGGAGTAGCCTAGAAAAATACCTGAATGGGTATTTGAATCGAATTTATCCAGAATCTCCTTTCTATTCAGTATGGAGCACTTGCAACCAAATGGATGAAAGTAAGATATATTTGGTCTCCTTCTATTCTATAACTCATAAGGAGTTTTCTTCAACAGAGGTCGCAACAATATTCTATTTTGAATGTAACATGTTGTATTCATAGCTTCTGCCCAGAAGTACTTAGGAAGATTCATCTCACACAGCATAGTCCTTGCCATCCCTTGAATCGTCATGTTTTTCCTTTCAATAACTCTATTTTGCTGTGGATTCTTAGGAGTAGAGAAATTGTGGAAAATTCCATTCTCCTCACAGAATATTCTAAACTTCTCATTCTAAAATTCTTCACCATGATCACTCCTAATACTGGCTATCGACATTCCTTTTTCATTCTGTAACGTTTTGGAAATGGTTCTAAAAGACTTAAAAGACTCATCTTTGTGTGACAATAATAATATCCAACAAAATCTAGTAAAGTCATCAACAACAACAAGTCCATATTTCTTTCCGTCAAGACTTATTGTCCTAGTTGGACCAAATAAATCTATATGTAACAACTCTAGAGGTCTAGATGATGTTACGGTATTTTTAGAAGAAAATGATGTTTTGACTTGTTTTCCTTTATGACAACTTTCACAAAATAAATCCTTGTCAAAACTTATTTTTGGTAAACCTCTTACCAAATCATGCTTTAACAACGTTGAAATATGTTTAAAACTGACATGACCTAGCTTTTTATGCCAAATTAGTCTTTCTTCTTCAGTTGATAAAAAACACGAAACATTTTGATTTCAAAAATCTTCTAAATCAATTTTGTAAAGATTATTTCGTCTTTTGGCAGAAAAGAATATAGACCCATCTTTGTTTCTGACTTCACAAAGATTTTGATTGAACGTAACTTCAAAATCAGAGTCACATAATTGACTGACACTAATCAAGTTGTGTTTCAGACCATCAACAAGCAACACATTATCAATACATGCAAAGGAATCTTTACCTATTTTACCAATTCCAATTATCTTGCCCTGCTGGTTGTCTCCAAAAGTTACCGATCTTCCCTTCTTAGACTTAAGATCTAGGAACATAGACCTTCTTCCTGTCATGTATCGCGAGCATCCACTGTCCAAATACCAATGGTGTTTGCTGCCTCTTCCAAGGAAGGATATCTGCAGGAGATATTATTTTATTCTTCGGTACCCACATTTTCTTGGGTCCTTTCGGGTTAGTAAAATGCACAAAATGATAGTGATGCATATGATAAGATTGTTGATGAAAATGTGATTCTTGGAACTTCTTTATCTGAAAGAATGACTTCCTTTTCTGTTGAGACTTATTTCTAGTAAACCCTAATCCAGTTTTATCACTCGGATGTCTACACTTTCCTAACATATCATTCATTTTTCTCGTACTTTCAGTGAAAGTTGCTAGATCATCTGAAAGACTCTTGATCCTAAGCTTCAGTTGATTGATCTCTTTGGATCTATCTATGACTTTCTTTTTCATACTTTCCTCTACTTGCTTTTTTAAGCAGGTATTCTCTTTTTCTATCTCTTGTGTATGTTTCAGATTTTCTACATGCTTTTTCTTCAACAGTTTGTACTGTTTTAGAATAGCATGAGAATCTTCTAGTAGTTCAGAATATGCATCTTGCAAGTCATCATATTTAGAGGTTACCTCCTCGTCACTTTATCTTCGGCTACCAGGCATATATTTGCATGTTTTGCTATCTAGGAGCATGTATCTGATTCGGATGAATCTAAATCTTCCCAGGTTGTTATCATGCTTTTCTTGCCTTCTCTACTCTTCTTTCGTTTCTTCTTCAATATTGGACACTCGGACTTGTAATGTCCTGGTTTGTTGCACTCATAGCATATGATAGATGTCTTCTCCGTCTTCCCATCATCTTTGCCATTTTTTTAAAGATTTGATTTCCTTTGGACTTCTTCTTCCACATCCATCTGATCTTCTTGGAAATGAAAGATAGCTCTTCATCTTCTTCACTCGACTCCTATTCTGACTCACTGGAATCATCGTTCTTTGATTCTTCAATCTTCAACGCTTTTGATGAATTCCTCTTCCTTTAAGTCTTGTGATTCTTTTGTCCGTCCTTCAGTGCTATCGACTTGTCCCGTCTTAGCTTGTCTTCAGCATCGAGCTCAACTTCATGTATCTTTAACGATCCAAGTAGTTCGTCAAGTTTTAGTATGCTTAAATCCTTGGCTTCCTGTATAGCAGTAACTTTTGGTCTCCACCTCTTTGGTAGACTCCTTAGGATCTTACGAATGTGATCTTGGTTGTCGTAAGTTCTTCCAAGAGCTTTCAATCAATTGATAATTGTTTGAAATCTTCCAAACATTTGATCAATAGATTCTTCATCTTTCATCTTGAACAGCTTGTACTGGTGAACAAGAATACTTATTTTGGATTCTTTGACCTGGTTCGTACCTTTATGTGCGATGGATAATATATCCCACATCTCCTTTGTAGTATCGCATCCGTGGACTTTATCGTACTCACTTCTGCTTAAGGCATAACTTAAGAAGAACTTTGCTTTGGAGTTCAGTTGAAATCTCGCCTTCTGATCAGCCGTCCATCTGATTCGTGGAATAAGATTTCCTTCAATATTCGCTAGTGTGTATGGTCCATTCTCTATTATGTCCCAAAGATCAACATGAGTAGATTCGATAAACAGCCGCATCCTATCTTTCCAGTAGTGATAGTCTTCTCCGTTAAACGCCAGAGGTCTAGTGACTGAGGCACCTTCCGCTATGTATGTATGTGATTCCATCATAATCTTTAATCCACACTTTGTTAAGGTGATCCTTAGACACCAAGCTCTGATACCAATTGAAGTGAATCACACATCAATACAAGACTTATTGTAACACCCCACTCCCGCGTGACCCGAACCCGACATCAACGATAATATCCGAGTCCGTGCCCCACGAGGGTGACATGTTAGAAACATTCATTCAGTAATCGGTACGTATTTTTTTTCTAAAACAATATATGCACCAGATTCAATTACCCAATTTGGGTCCTCATTCAGACATATACAAATTTCAATAGCCACTCGGGCCCATTTTCCCAAATACAAATATACACCTCATTACATAAACAAAGACATGCAATGCGATTTAAACCGATCGACTTCGCCTTTCACTAGAATCCTGCAAATATGCTCCCATTGGCCTAACGGGGGTATTCTTCTGATCTTGAAAAATAATTGCAAATTTTGGGTGAGTTTTGCGAACTCAGTGAGTGACCATCATCGATGACTCACTCATCACATATCACATATATATATATATATATATATATATATATATATATATATATATATATATATATATTTCACAAATCACATTTCATTGCACATTTTCACTTTTCCAATATCAATAACACACATATTCATATTAATTCACTTTTAGTCACTGAACCAAATCTCATGTTATTTTCTATATCACACTGTTTCCCATGTACACATCATTTCATCCACATACACTAGATCAACCATCCCACTCATTTTATTCATATCATTTCACTTACCATTAATGCACAATTTCATCAGATTTCACATTCGTTATCATTCAATTATTTATGCCATGCATATGCAACGCACACAAGACTCACTTTCCATTTGTGTTTTCGTTGTGACCGAGTGCCTGTACTGTCCCATAAAGGGCTTATTGATAACTGTCCCATATAGGGCTCATTGATAACTGTCTCATGTAGGGCTCATTGATAACTGTCACATATAGGGCTCGTTGGTAACTGTCCTATATAGGGCTCATTAATAACTGTCCCATAAAGAGCTCGTTGGTAACTGTCCCATGAAGGGCTCATTGGTAACTGTCCCATGAAGGGCTCATTGGTAACTGTCCCATGAAGGGCTCATTGAACGTTGAGCTTATAGCTCTGATCGGTGGCTATTCGGTTCACAACTACTATTTTGTTTTATGCATTCATGCAATGAAATGCATCACTCACGATCACCTATCCCATTCAATCATTTTCTCATCACATCGGATCTTAGTCCGGCAATCCACATTAAAGTGGAACATTTTACAATTTCATTTATAATGAAATATACCTTGACCAATTGCATATAGTTACTCATCATTCATCCAATTGACAATCAATAGCTTTTCAAAATTGAAATCACTATCACTATCAGGGGTCCGTATTGACCTCAATATTTGAATCACTATCACAATCATCAGACCATATTAACTTTAATATCACAATCAATACCACAATCATCGGACTGTGGTTCAGCCTTCCACATTAAAGTGGAGTATTACACAATTTCATTAATGTTCACATATACTATTAACAATTACGTATTTCATCGGACCGTAGTCCGGCATGTAACAATCATATAATACACATAGATCATCCCATTCACAATCAAGAAGCATATCAACGTTCCAACTCCTCCAATACACAATCATCGGACCTTTAATCCGGAATTCCACAATTAAAACACAATTTATGACCCTTTACATACACATTGAATAATCAGTCAATGAAATAAAACAATGAAAGAAAGGAGACCATCTCGGTCTACTCACAGTACGCTCCAGATTAGCAAATTTCTCCCCATTTTCGGATGCGCCTTTATGCAGATGTTTAACCTGCACAATCACAATTTATACAAAACCCTATTCATTCTTAATTTCCAAAATTCCAATTTTGCAGAATAATCAAAAATCGCCTAACCATTCTTCCATCATTCTAACCCAAATTTAGCAACATTTTCCAATATAACCACTTTCTTCCTCATCCAAGACAAAATCCCGAATTCAAGGGAATCCGAAATTGAACAATTTATACCATGCAATCAATACAATTGGTCTTAGAAAAATCAATCCCATATAATCCTCAATCTATCTAAACCAAATTTCATTCAAATAATTGATAAGTCAAAAAATTGTCCTTACCTTCATGCTCTCCCAAATTCGAAAATTTCTTAGCTCTAGAGGAAGCTCTCATCTTCCTCTACCTTTTTCCTTCATGGATCACCATAAAAATCACTCTAAGAGAGCTTAGAAAATCAATACCTAATTTACTCTTTCTTCTTTTCCCATCCGAAGGCTCTCGACTCTTCTCTATGTTATTTCTCTTCTATTATTTCTAAGTATCGTTCATCACTGTCTACTCCTGCTATTTAAACAAAACCTCACTCTACTATTTTACCAAAATACCATTAATGAGTGCTAAATATCCCATTTACCCTTACGTATAAGCCTTATAACTCAAGACCTTAAATGGTCTGCCAATTTTACCCTTCATGCATTTCTATCCCCCGAGCGGTCACCCAATATCACTCCAGAAATCGAACGTCTTAGGGGCTTAATTGAGGTTGGACCTTTTCAGAACATTAGTAGCCCCATATCGCTAGTTCAATTTGTGACAAGAATCGGATCGTTAGGAGCTTTCAAAGCTTAAGGTATCTCCAAATTACTGACCCATGCAAAGAACCAAATCCAGCTCGAACTCTTTCAATCGGTCATCTCACTTTGATCCGATCGGTCTTCCTCAAATAAATCTCAAAACCATTCGTTTGGTAGGGAGAGATTGCAGGATTTCATTGGAGTCCACGCTTTAACAATCAGATCGATCGGACAACAGACAAAAAGTTATGGCCAACTAAGTGGAGAGAGGTAGGTCGGCCAAAACTGAACAAGCATAGGCGGAGCAATGCGCTTTTGTGAGGCGCTCGGTCGGTCGACCCAATTGACAAAGCAGTGCGCCTTCGCAAGGCGCTCGGTCGATCGATCATACAGAACAAATAATGATGTGCCTTCTTGAGGCGCTCGATCGATCAGGCGTACATAATTCGCTAGGTCATCAGGGATCGGTCGACCTTCAGAGATCGGTCGACCTTCAAAGGTCGCTCGGTCAGAGCTCGCTCGATCGATCGGCCATCAGAGATCGATCGGCCCTCAGAGGTCGGTCGGTCAAAGCTCGCTCGATCGATCGGCCATCAGAGATCGATCGACCCTCAGAGGTCGGTCGGTCGGCTAGCACCTGATCCGACCTTTAAACTTTTAACACAAAACTATTTGCCCCAGGCTCCAAATTTTACAATCTTGACAGAGATAGAAAAATCACAGAATGCTTTGCAACTCTCATTAAGGATTTGACACCAAAATTTAGTCTCTAAAAGGATCAAAAGTCCCTACAAAAGTGGTTGTTCGCCAACTTCATCCAAAACAACATCAAACTTGTAACTCCATTGTCCGTAATTCCTATGCTTTATATCAATGAACAAATAAAACACACTTTCGCAAAGACCCCATTCACACATTCAACCTAAATCAGTAACAAAAAAGTTTATCAAAGTGTCAGGTCACAGAATTTCTATTACCACTCATACTATACACATATCTCATTTTTCAGAGCAACTCCAACCCTTTTTCAGGCCACCAGTGGTCAATACTTCCTCCGTAAGGACTTTAGCCAAATATTTTCACGTTTAATTTATGATAACCCTCTTCTCAATAGAATAGCCATTAAACAAATCAAGTTATAGTCGAAAACTTAATTCCCATAATACTTCGTCCATTCCACATAACATTCACTTCACTCCTTATATGCGCCACCACCAAGTCACAATCTAACCTTGAACACAAGACCACACATTTGCAACAACTATCCTCAACCATCTCCCATTAATAAATACTCATTTAAAAGCTATGCAACTTAATCCCATTTAAACCGCATCAGTACACAAATTGCCTCAATGAACCAGTATTCTTTTCAAACATGAGAATAAATTTTCATACGTTCACATAACAATGCAAATCATATGGTCATTCATTACAGCTTTGCCAATAATTCATGAATTACAATAAAGCATATCACAATAGTGTCATAAACACATATCGATCGAAATACCATATTATCACTCAGGCAACACTTTTATTTCTTTTCCACATAAACATAAGGCATTTTGCCTTTCATTCTATCAAAATGAATCAAATAAAATGCATATGTGACACCTTTTTCCCAATTTATCACGGTATTGTGACCGAGCGCCTAAACTGTCCTAACATGGGCACTTTAATCGTTAAGCCTGAGGCTCTAAATCAATGTGGGCTCGAGACTCACTTACGTTGAGCTTTTAGCTCTAGTTGCTCCGGTCACAACTAGCATTTTCTGATCATGCACTCATGAATGAAGTGCATGTATAACAATTAAACAATATATACATCACAATCAAGTAGTTCTCAAATTCCCATATAAGTGTAAACTGGCCAATACAGTTCGAGTTCTAACCATTATTATGGGGGCGAGATGTTACACTTATTATACGATATGCAAATGCACAAGAAGGGGGGGTTGAATTGTGTATTTCCCTTTTTGAAAACCCTTCGAAAACGTTTTGTTAAAAGAAACTTATTCTTTTCACAAGAACTACTGAAAATCAAAGTTATAACGTATTTTTGAAAACTTGTATAAAAACTAGTAAAATCAAAAATTGAAAGATAAGAGAGATAAAGGGTAGAGAGATGTTGACATAGCAATTTTTATACTGGTTCACCCCAAACCGTAGGCTACGTCCAGTCCTCAGATATCTTTATGAGATTTCACTATCTCTCAAACTTTACAAGTATTCTTTGTCTCCAAGCCTCTTCAGGTCTCTTACAGTTAGTATTCTTTCACACTTAGCCTCTGCAGGCTATTTGTACAATCTTTCAACTGAAAGGTTTTTCGAGCTTTGTTACAAAAAAATAGCTCTAGAATTTTTGCACAATAGTTTCTCTCAAGTATTGCTAAGATTTTGAAACGTTCGTGTAACTTTCGTAAATCATGTAACTTTTTCAATCTTCGACTCCGACTCATATTTATAGTCTTTGTCTTCAACTGCTTCTTGATTCTTGATTCTTGCTTCTTTCATGAAACGGTTATTCAGTTGAGTTCTGTAACTAACTCAAACTGATTCTTGATTCTGACGTGGTTTGCTTCCGTCTGCTTTTTATCGTCTGCTTTTCATCGTCTGCTTTTCAATATTAGCTTCCGTCTCTTTTTTGCTTCCGTCTGCTTTTGGCTTCTGTCTGCTTTTCTATTTTTGCTTCCATCTGCTTTTGGCTTCCGTCTACTTTTGGCTTCCGTCTGCTTTTCTATTTTTGCTTCCGTTGGCTTCCGTCTGCTTTTCTATTTTTGCTTCCACCTGCTTTTATGTTTTTGCTTCCGTCTGCTTTTCTATTTTTGCTTCCACCTGCTTTTATGTTTTTGCTTCCGTCTGCTTTTCATTATTATTTTTACTTCATCAAAATCATTTATGTAAAGTCATTTTGACTTAACAATGAGGACATGGACACAACTACTATGATTTTACATCTCAAGGAGTTGTTTGGTGCATAAAGTAAGGTGGAGCAGTATCAATTTTCCAAGGAACTATTTCAATATAAGATAGAAGAAGGATCTTCAATCAAACTTACACGTGCTGAAAACGAATGGGTATATTGAAATTTTAACTTAATTAGGTTTTGTCATAGAACATGAGTTGAGTGTTTATGTTACAGTCTCTAAGTTTGAGCTTTTCACAGTTTTCATAAAATATCATATGAACCAAAACATGACATTTCGTAAACTATTGAACATGCCCAATACTATAGAAGGATGTCTTAAAAAGGAACCCAATTTTATATTTGTTATAGGTTCTTCTAAGAGAAAGAAAATGAGCTTTAAGAAGAATAAGAACAAAAAACAAAAGGCTTCTACTAATGTAGTAAAGGTCAAAGGAGGTGTCAAAAAGAAGAGTAATGACAAGGGCACATGCTTTCATTGTGGAGTCAATGGACATTGGAAGAGGAATTGTCAATCTTATCTTTCTTCCCTGAAAGATAAGAAACTTATGGAAGCTGTCTCTTCAGGTACAATTATGATTGAGATCAATTTTTCTACTTCTATTCCATATACTTGGGTATTGGATACTAGTTGTGATTCTCACTTATGTAATAACATGCAGATCACATGGAGTAGATCGTTGAGAAAAGGTGGAGTAGACCTGTGAGTTGGCAATGGAGCAAAAGTTGTTGCATTAGCTATAGGAACTTGTAGTTTAGCTTTACCTTCTGGCTTTGTCTTAGAACTTAATAATTGTTATTATATTCTAGTTATTACATTAAACATCGTTTCTATTTCTTATTTGGATTTGAATGGATTTGTCTTTATTATTAAGAGGAAAATGTTCTTTTTTATAAAGATGATGTTTATTATTTCTGCAAGAAACATGTTTCTTTTTAAGAGTCCTTTAACTAGTGGATTACAATCAAATCCAAATAAGTTATTTAATTTGATTAATGATGCATATGTTCTGATAAATCCTATTATTTATCTAAATATTAAATAATATTTCTTACAGTCGTGTTTTCATGTTTCCTTACAGCTAGAAAGTATTAAAGAGCATTGATTAGAATACCATTCCATATCATCAAAAAAATCGATATCGAGCAAGAAAGCTCTATACCGAACTCTAGTATCGGTCAGTATCAACTCTTTTGATTAATATCAATCAGTAACTAGAATATCAGTGAAATAACAATCAAAATTACAAATTTAAAACAATTTTAGTACTAAATTAAAAAGATTTTGATTTCTTTATATAAAATAATAATTCTTGATAAATAAAAAGATTATGGTAAAATTTTCTATAGTTTATTTAATAAATAACAAAATATAAATAAGAATGTATTAAATATTTTTTCACGTCATTAGACTTATACAAAATGATTATAGATTACATTACTAGATATATTAGTTTAATACAATTATATTTAGTAATTTTTAAAATTTATATATTTCATATTGATAATATATATACTTTTTAATGTACACGTAAATATTAGAATAACTTTTGAAATATATAAAGATTACATTTGAAAATTAAATTTATTTGTTATAAAGACATATTTTACTTATTTATTATTAATTTTATATCTATATGAAACTTAAAGATTTTTTAATTTTAGTTTGTAAGAAATATGAGAAAATAATATTAACATAAATAAAAATATTTGTTATATCAAATTTAAACTATTATAATTTCTTAAGACATAATTAAAGTAAAATAAAAAGAACTGTATAACATAATATATTGAGGGATATTTTGCAATTTTATAAAATTTAGAAGCTATTTTATAATTTAAAAATTATCTCAAACATATTTCATATTGAAGGTACCGATAATGTACCATATCATAACAAATATAATTCTAAATTTGATACAAAATTGTAATATTGGTTAGAAGTAATAATGATAACATGCCAAAAGCTAGGACATTATCCATTCACAATGGAAAATACAAGTTGAAATTTGTAATCATACAATTATGCAATGCTGAAAGGATATTTTTCAAGTTATCTTATTTCATCTGATAATACAATTGGTACATGTCTAGAGGTTTATTGATCTTGATAATCTCAAAGCTAGACACCATTAATCCACATCAATCCAAATGCCAGTGAGACACTAGACCCTCTTTTGGCAAGTTCAGTAAACACCACTATTGAACAACTTGGACAACATGATGGTAGTATGTTTTGGCAAGTTGTATGGTTCCTTTAATGGTGTATCTATAAAACTAAAGAAGTTGGAACATGAAATTAGGTTGCTGGACAGATGGTGTTTTAGGTTGGCTATATGACAATGTTGCATGGTGGACATTGAATGTTGCATGGTGAACATTCAGTGTTATGAATGGACTGCATGCAAAGTTACATAAATGCATGGGATAACATATGTAATGGATCATATGTCATACACGTATAGATGCTTAATGTCTCCTTATTATTAGACAAGTTTATATTGACAACCTTGTAACTGTCCAGAACTTTGTTATTATCTAAATGTTACCATTGGGTGGATATCTGTATAAACTGTAAATCCTCCAAATGTATATATGCGTTGCCACTTCAATATGCTACAACAATCCGATTGTTTTATTAACTATCGTTGGCCCTTTTCCACTTTGTATTTCACATATGTTTGTTCCATAAAAATAGCCTATTATATATATTATCTTTAGTTTCTTTTTGTGAGGGGCATTCTGCTGAACTAAGTGGAGGCATTACAAGACAAATTTTTTGGGTTTTGCTAGCTTTAAAAATAACCTTATAACAAGTTGGTATTAGAGCTACATTTGGGACCATTTTTTGGTATTTTCTAATTGTGGGTAGACTATTTTTTGTGGAAATAGTGGGAAAAAATATGGACCAATTAAGGGAAAAGATGGCTAAATTGGAGCAAATTCTTGGATCAGTTTCGAAAGAGGAGGAATTCAACGTCAATCCATTGGTTATGGAAAAAACAATAAGAAGTGGAACTTTTAGGACCTTTGACAAATAAATATGACGATTGTACATCGAAGGGAGTTGAGAGGGGCTCGTATAAGCAACCTTTGATGGCGATAAGGGGGTACGAAGGGACTTATAGTCCCATCTTGATTGTTCTTATGGAAGCAAAGAGGTTTGTTGTCTATTGAAGTTTATAAGATGGTAGCAGGGATTGTCACTGTAAATTATTAATGAAATGGCATGCAAGGGTGTGTCATTTAAGTATGCATTTACACAATATGTTGTGTTGGACTTTTGCAGGGCAAAACATGAGGGATTGGCCAGCTTTGGGACTAAATAGCCAAGAGCAAACATGTTGAACAGATTCAACATTTTGACTGTCAAGGAGGACGTTAGCTTTCTTTTGGTTGGAGAGTTTTGTGAACACCAACATTGTACAACTTGGACAACATGATGGTGACATGTTTTGGCAAGTTGTATGGTTCCTTTAATGGTGTAGCTATAAAACTAAAGACGTTGGAACATTAAATTATGCAGATGGTGTTTTGGGTTGTCCACATGACAACATTGCATGGTGGACATTAGATGTTGCATAGTGAAGTTAGTTGTTGTTAGTGGACTGCATGCAAAGTTACATAAATGTATGGGATAACATGTGTAATGGATTATATGCCTTACACGTATATATGCTTAGTGTCTCTTTATTATTGGATAGGTTTATATTAACCACCTTGTAATTGTCTAGACCTTCATTATAATCTGAATGTTACCGTTGGATGGATGTTTATATAAACTGTAAATCCTCCAAATGTATGTGTGCGCTGCTACTTCACTATTCTGTAACATTCTCGTTGTTTTATTAACTATCATCACTCCCTTTCCACTTAATGTTTCACATTTATTTGTTCCACAAAATAGCTTGTATATATTGCCTTTCATTTATTTTTGTGATAGGCATTTTGCTAAACCAAGTGGAGGAATTTGGTTGCAACACGGGGAAATTTTGTTAGGTTTTTCTAGCTTTGAAAATAAACCCATAACAAGTTGGCATCAAAGCTGTGTTTGGGACATTTATGGGGTATTTTCCAACTGTGGATAGACTACTTTTGTGGAAATGGTGGGCATAAATATGGAACAATTAAGGGAAAGGATGGCTCGGTTGGAGCAAATTCTTGAACCAATTTAAGAAGAGGAGGAATTCAAAGTCAATCCATTGGTGGTGAAAAAAACACCTAGAAGTGGGACTTTTAGGACCTTTGACGAATAAATATGACGGTTGTACATTCTTTGTAGTCGAGAGGGGCTTGTATAAGCTTCCTTCGGTGGTGATAAGAGGCTACAAATAGACATATTGTCCCATCTTGATTGTTACAATGGAAGCAAAGAGGTTTGTTGTCTGTTGAAGTTTATAAAAATTATTGATGAAATGGGTGTTTCATTTAGGTGTACATTTACCCAACATGATGTTTTAGACTTTTGCAGGGAAAAAGGTGAAGGATTGGCCAAATTTGGAAACAAGTATCCAAAAACAAACATGTTAGATAGATTCGGCATTTTGATTGTCAACGAGGACACTAGCTTTCTTTTAGTAGGGGAGGTTTGTAAGACCTTTTTTCGGTGTTCCGTAAACACCAAGCATTGTATAACTTGGACAACATGATGGTGGCATGTTTTGGCAAGTTGTATGGTTCCTTTAATGGTGTAGCTATGAAACTAAAGATGTTGGAACATGAAATTACATTGCTAGAAAGATGGTGTTTTGGGTTGGCTAGATGACAATGTTGTATAGTGAACGTTGGGTGTTGTTGGTGGACTGCATGCAAAGTTACGTAAATGCCCGGAATAACATGTGTAATGGATTACATTCCTTACACATATATATGCTTATTGTCTCTTTATTATTGGACAAGTTTATATTAACCACCTTGTAATTATCTAAACCTTCGCTATTATCTAAATGTTACCTTTGGATGGATGTTCTATATAAACATTAAATCCTCCAAATGTATGTGTGTATTGCTACTTCACTATGCTGTAAAAATCCCATAGTTTTATTAACTATCTTTGGACCATTTCTAGTTCGTATTTCATATATTTGTTACATAAATAGCCTGTTGTATATGTTGTCTTTCGTTTATTTTTATGAGGGAAATTTTGGTAAACCAAGTGAAGGCATTTGGTTGCATTACGAGGAAATTTTGTTTGGTTTTGCTAGCCTTAAAAATAACCCCGTAAAAAGTTGGTATCGAAGTTATGTTTGGGACATTTCTAGGGTATTTTCTAATTGTGGCCAAACTACTTTTATGGAAATGGTGGGAAGAAATATGGAACAATTAAGGAAAAGGATGGGTCGGCTGGAGCAGACTTTTAAACCAGTTTCGAAAGAGGAGGAGTTCAACATCAATCCTTCGGTTGTGAAAAAAGCACTTAGAAGTGGGACTTTTAGGACCTTTGATAAATAAATATGATGGTTGTACATTGAAGGAAGTCGAGAGGGGCTAGTATAAGCTTCCTTCGAAGGTGACAAGGGGCTATAAAGGGACTTGTAGTCCCATCTTGATTGTTCTAATAGAAGCAAAGAGGTTTTTTGTCTGTTGAAGTTTATAAGTTAGTAACAGGAGTTACCACTCCAAATTATTGATGAAATGACATGCAAGGGTGTGTCATTTAGGTATACATTTACCCAACATGTTGTGTTAGACTTTTGCAAGGCAAAAGGTGAGGGATTGACCAGCTTTGGGACTAAGTAGCCAAGAGCAAACATGTTGGATAGATTTGGCATTTTGACTACCAACGACGTTGGCTTTCCTTTGGTGGGGGAGGTTTGTGACACCCTTTTTTCAGTATTTGTAAACACCAACACTGTACAACTTGGACAATATGATGGTAGCATGTTTTGGCAAGTTGTATGGCTCCTTTAATGGTGTAACTATAAAACCAAAGACGTTGGAATATGAAATTAGGTTGCTGGACAGAAAGTGTTTTCGAATGGCTACATTACAACGTTGCATGGTGAACATTGGATGTTGCATGGTGAACGCTCGGTGTTGTTGGTGGACTGCATTCCATGTTACGTAAATGCATGGTACAATATGTGTAATGGATTATATGCCTTACACATATATATACTTAGTGTCCCTTTATTATTAGACAAGTTTAGATTAACCACCTTGTAACTGTCTAGACCTTCGTTATTATATAAATGTTACCATTGGATGGATGTCTATATAAATTGTAAATCCTCCAAACATATGTGTGCATTGCTACTTCAATATTCTGCAGCAATCTTGTTGTTTTGTTAACTATCATTGGTCCCTTTCCACTTTGTGTTTCACATATGTTTGTTCCATAAAATAGCTTGTTGTATACGTTGTCTTTCTTTTCTTTTTGTGAGGGGCATTTTGTTGAACCAAGTGGACGCATTTGGTTGCATTATAGGGCAAGTTTGTTGGGTTTTGCTAGCCTAAAAAGTAACCCCTAATAGTAGCTATCATAATTGATAAAGCTCTAAAAGATAATCTCTTTTCTCTTAAATTGACATGGTTTCTTATACTAATCATGTTTGTCCAACTTCTTAAAAACCGGTCAAAGATGTAGACCATCTTTCTAATATTTCAAAACATGTCTAATTAATTTTATATTAAAATATATTTTAACATTGTCAAAATACTATTACCAGCACCTAAACTCAAATTATATTACAATTTTGTTAATTGTACTAATGGGATATCATCTCATTATACATAATTTTACAATTAAGCACATTAAACCCAATTTAGAGTTCATATGAGTCTTTTAATAACATAATAATTTAAATATATTTATAAAATTAGAATCTATTTAGTAAAATGAAATCTTTAAATGCCTTTGTTGTTTGAATCACTCAACATCTTTATCCATCGCATCCCTAATGACTTGTTTGGTTAAGTGGAATAGTTATTTTGTTACTGATTTATTCTAGATGAATAGTTATCTCTTTGTTTGGTTAGAAAATAATACACAGAATAATTAATCTCGGGTTTAGGTATTCCTGCACTTTGAGAAATAGCTAAAGATACCATTCCCGTCTTTACGATAACCTTTCTCCCTCTTTATTATTTTTTTTAATGAAAGGTAAAAGGTATATTCATCAAAGAAAATGTGTACATCTGCACAAGGGCATACCCCAGTTAAGGGACACCCGGTCCAAAAATGCCATAGGTCCTAAGATGGACCAAAATAACTAGAAGCCTAAAAATAGTCAAAAGCCCAACACCCTTAGGTTTCCTTGCTACACTAAAGCCCCAAAACTAGAAAACCATGAAGCCCAAAAGGCAAACAAAAATACGTATGTTGATGAACTTCATAATAACAATAAATCATGCACTCAGCCCAGATGGTTGGAACGTGGGTCTAACGGGAAAGAAAACAGCCCAGTTAGTAGTCCACGCACAAGGGAATTCCAAAAAGTGATGCACGGAGACTATCAAAAAGTGCCACAGCATCCTGTGCCTTCCGCCTAAGTGACAGCGTTTAAGGCCAGCTACGCCATCGTTCCAGTGTAGTACGCGAAGACACACGCCAAGCAGCACTGGAGTTCTTCAAGTCCATTCAACATCAGCCTCCAAAGCAGCTAAGGCAAGCAGTATGTAGATATAACAAAAAGAAGAAGAAGAAATTAATATTAATAGTAATATTAATAAGGAAATTAATATTAATAATAATAATAACAATAATAATAATAAATGTAGTTATTAGAGACTATAATACATATTTTGATTTTTTGTTAGTTATTTCCTTATCATTCTAAATTTATATTTTCAAACCAAATATTACTATAACTATTATTAGAAATTATTAGGAATAAATCAAACTAAATAATATTCGTTTCATTTCATTATTCATCTATTATATTTCTAAGAATAATTATTCAATTCCTTATTTATTCTAACGGGTGAATCAAACATCCTGTAAATTCTTTTCCCTTGAAAATCACCATTTCGTAAGAAACACTTAATCTAGCAATTTGCAGCTTTTAGTTGCTATAACGAGGTGATATATTTTGTTTAAGATAAAAGATATTAATTGCTCTTGTAATTTCATTAATTTTATCATAATCTTCTATACTTCGAAAAGTTCTAGAATAAATCTATTTATCAAGTTTTATAGTTGACTATGGTTAATATTTGGGACAAGTGACACTCCTCGTAAGCTAGGGATGTTTAAAAAAATCTACGAACCTGTAAACCGGATCTGAACTGCACGAATTGAACCTGTAAATAAGGTTAACCGAACTTAAGTTCAGGTTCGGTTCGAACCGAACCTAAAAAATCAGATTCATGGTTCAGGTTCAGGTTTCTAACTTGCGGTTCTAGGTTTAAACCTGAACCTTAAACACTCAAAAAAATTATCATCTATTTAGATATAATTTAAGAGGATAATAATAATAATAAATTCACTAGTATTTACTATATTAATTCTTGAGTAAAAAAGAAGAAAAGGAAAAAAAACTACTTTAATTATATGTTATTAAACATTAATCTCAAACATTGCTATTATAAGTAACAACTAATGCATAACACTCAATACTTCTACGTCAAATAGAAATTAATATGTGTCAAAGTTATTGATCAAGTATTAAACTATTAATAGAAAAAATCATTGACTAAAATAATATAATCATTTAGAGATTAATTAAAGAAATTAATAAATGTAAAACACATTTATTAAGAAATATATAATATAGTTGCTAATAATAATAAGCATATAATAATATTTTTTGTACAAATACAAACATAACTTTATTTATCTAAGCACTTCGATTGGAAAGTAACAAAGAGCTCTATTGAAAGTTTTTAAGAAACGAGACATTACCATAAAATCTTTACGTAAAGTTTTGTGTTCAATTTTGTTAATATAATGAATAGCAATCATTTTAATATTTAAATTGAGAATAGTAATGTAGTTTGTTCTTATATGAATCATTGATATGACAATGTAGTTTGTTCTTATATGAATAATTTATAAAATTGCTAAGATCACTTATAAATTCAATTCTTCTAAAAAAAGGTGATTCAATCCAACGGTCTTAATACAAACCTAGTAAATTTATGGCTAAGATCGCTTGAATCACAATTAATCTTTTATCAAATATCAACCATTGAAGTTGAAAAGTTTTTTTCTTGATGAAAACAAAGAAAAATTAAAGGTCATTCTATTCGTTCGAAAAGGAAAAAAAAAAATTCAATCTTTAATCCTACAGTAACTTCTCAACCTCTCATATCTCAAACTACCATCCTACCATCCTATTTGAAGAATAATTATTGAATAATTTATTTTTTTTTTCTAGTATGAATCTTTTATAAGACATTGTTTGATTTATTTTTACTTTGCTTGGGTTTAACATATTGGATTAATCTTTGATGGATTTTATATGCATACTTTTATGAATAATTTGTATTTGTTTTCATTAATTATTTTTATAATTTTTGTCATATATATTGATATAAATAGGTTCTGGTTATCCTGAGAACCGAACCTGAAAATAGGTTAACCGATTCTATAGGTTCTTCATGTTCAAGTTCAGGTTCAGGTTTACGAAATTGCCGAACCTGACATTCAGGTTCAGGTTTAGATTATTTATGAACGAGTCATGTTATCCTACCATGAACACCCCTGTCGTAAGCAACCACAGCACGTAAGGTGATTGGGAAAGCAAATCGTAAAGGTGGTATACATCAAACAGACCGATAATTGATCATATATATATGGATAAGGTGATTGGGAAAGCAAATCGTAAAGGTGGTATATATCAAACAGATGGATAATTTATCATATATATAACCTTTAAGATTTGCCCTATATATATATATCAAATATTACGTAATATTATTTTATTTTATTTTAATAATTAATAATATATTAAATTATCATATTTGATTTTATAATTAATAATTTTAATAATTTTAACATGATAGTAAATTAAGTTTTTATTTTAATAATTATTTTCTAAATTTTAATTATTAATAATTTATTTTCTATAAGAAATTAATAATGACTTGACTGGTTTTATCATTAATAAACAAAATTTATGAAAAATTTATTATTACTTATCTTATTTACATACTACCACTTATATTAAATAGTATAATGACGTTTGATATGTAAATTTATTTTATTTTATTAATAGTTAGTGACTTATCGTAGTTTATTAATATATTAATAGATTACAATATATTTATTAGTCTTATATAACAGTAAATTACATATTTTATTATTTTTATGTATTATATAATATTAAAATTAAGAAAATGTTCAATTTCTCTTATTTTATTAAATTCATAAATTTTAAATAACTTTTATGCATTAATTACATCTACAACAATAAGTTATAAATAAAAATGAAAAATTCATCTTATTTAATAATAGTATTACATAATAATATAAATTTTAAATAAAAATTTATTTTACCTTCATATTAAAATAATTAATATTTTATTAATTATTAATCAAATATAATATATTGTTAGTTAGAAAATATAATTAATTATTAATTATTAATAAAATAATTTATACTTTTTATATAAGTAATGAGATATGAATATGATAAATAAAAATAAATTATTAATCAACTTATATGATCATCAAAAGACTACAACAATAGAAGAAATAGAGCATGTAATAAAAGGATTACAGTAAGCTATAGAGATGCAAGATAGAGCTAAATAATTCTCCAAATGGCTAGCTACTGAGAACTGAATGAATGCTTATCCTTATAAACAAAGATGTGAATTCTAATTCTAGCACATATTGCTTGAAAAAGAATTTCTGAAATTATTAGTGAAGATCCTTTTGTTTCTTTTATCTCATAAGCTAGAAACCAAATAGCTAAAAGTTAATCTAAAAATCTATAGATCACCTTCAAAACTCATCTTAATATTATGATTCCGCTCAATAATACTAGACTAGAGGACAAGAAGACAGTTGGTGTAGCAGAGGTTAAAGATTGCTTGCCATAAGTAATTGTTACGTTGGCATTGAAAAATAAATAAATGCTCAATATATTTAAGTGATAATTTGCAGAGAGTGCACCAATTAGGTAAATAACAATATATGATTGAGAAGGAAATGGGAAAGGGTTGTTATTGGAACGATGTTAGCTAGGTTGTTGATGGACAAATCTTTAGTAACTAAGGGATTAGGTGATATAACTGCCTTCAAAGGAGAAGCTTTAATAACAGAATCTAAAGGGCCAAAAAGGGACCAATAATCATACCAAACTGAAGTCTTTTTACCATTTTTGACAATGGATCTATAGGTATCCCTATTGTCCCATCATATCTTGAATAAACGTTTCATGCAGGAAGAAGCATTTGCAAGAATCCTTACAACCCACAGGTTTTTATCTTTGATATTGGTTCTGTCGGATTCTGACGGAACTGAACATTGCCGTTTGGATCTATGAGTTGGCTGCTTTCTGTAGTGACTTCGACGTTGAGATCTCTGCAAAACAGAGAAGGCACGTCGGGGGTTGTGTCCCGATTAGCCCCTCCGACGCTCAAGTCAGTCTTTTGGTAAATGTGAGATTGCTGTAAAACTGAGAGAGCTAGGTTTATGATTGCGTACCTTTGTTATGATAGAATTATACCTTATATATGGAACAACAATTAGGTTTAGATCTTTACGTGTGCATGAGAGTCTCTCACATGCGGACGGGCTGAGGAGAGCTTAGATCGGGCTTAAGCTTGACGTAGCCATTAGGTATGAGATCGATCTTTGAAGAATGGACCGATCGGCCTACGGTTCGTCTGAGCTCGGGCCCTGCACGACCGACCCGACCAGATATAATATGTGTATACCCATTATGTCTCGAGAGCTTATTGATTTTGGAAAAGTCTCCATAGTCTTGTGACTAGGAGAATAGAATTGAGGCTATTGATAGGTAAAATTCCCAAACCACTATGCTTCCTAGGTAGATAGACTTCAAACCAGCATTCTCTGTAGCTTCCAACTTTGCTACTGCTAATTGACCATAAGAAACTTCAAAACAATTTTCTATTGTCTTAATAATAGCTAGGGGAAAGACAATGTGAGAGGCCCAAAATGTACTTTAAAAAGAGAGCACATGGTTGATTAGTTCAATAAGAAAAAGTAATCTAGAAGCCTAACTATCAATTCTTCTTTTAATTTTGTCAAGAAGAGGCTTAAAGTCTAAAAAATGGGTTAATAAAGGAGACAAGATTCCCTAGATATTTGTAGGTAGATAGGACAACTTGAAGCCAGTTATTAGTGACAATTTAGTAGCCAACTGAGTAACATTTATTATGATAAACAAACTGGACTTATCCTTGTTGATAATAAGACCTAACAGTCTAAGCTTTGCTAATGACATCTTTACACTACAAGAAAAGAAAGAATTAACGACGGAATTTACCGACTGAATTTGTACATATTCCGTTGGTAAGCTTATTTAGCGACGGAATTTATTTATGGAAAAAGGCGTCGGAGATATGGCCGTTACTAAATTTAACGACGGACATTTTTCGTTGGTAAAGAATTACCGACGGTAAAAATTTTCGTCGGTAAATTTACCAACAGTTTTTTTGTTCAGTCAGTAAATTTTTCTGTCAGAAAATTAGCAACGGAATTTGTAATTCCGTCGGTAATTAGTGACGGAATTTTTTCCATATGTAAAATCCAATATATTTACCAACGGAATTTTTTCCCATCGGTAAATTTGCTGAAAATTATTTTTTAAAATTTATCTGCAAACTGTTTAGTTTCTTTAGAAGCCACCATGGAGAGAACTTCATTATTTCAAGTAAAAGAATTAAAATATTAAAATTCATACTAAAACAAAATTGAAAATAAAGAACTGAAATTATGTTTTCAAATAACAAACATTTCATCAAACACCTTACATGCATCAGAAATTTATTTTAACATCACAACTAAAATCACGTTTTATCCCTTCTATCACTAACATTTATACCTTAAAGTTATTTTTCGATAATAAAATACATAAATAAATGAAAGTAATAAATACCCAAATTAACTTTCATCTAATATATGAAAAAACACGTTACAGTACTTGCAAAAATACCTCTACCGAAGGACACGATGACAATAGCCGGAGAAGACAACATCGTCGAGCAGAAAAGGAGTCCACAACAGAGAAATGGGCTCCAAGAAAATCGAAGAGAAGATGTAGGAAGAAGGAAGAAAAAGAAAGGAAAAAGAAGATAGAAGTGGGAGGGAGATGTCGGGTGAGTTTATATTTAAAAAGAATTTACCGACGGAAATTTTCGTTGGTAAATTCAAAAAAAATTTATACCGCCAATAATTCCCGTCTTTTTACCGACGAAAACAAAATTTTCTTCGCTAAATTAATTTACCTACGGAATTTTTCGTAGGTAAATTCAAAAAATTTTATTCTGCCAAAAATTCTCTCCATTTTTAGCGACGGAACGTATACCATCGCTAATTTTTCCGACACGAATTCCCTCCAAATTTAGCGACGAGTATTAGTACCGTCGCTAAATTACTCAATTTTAGCGACGGAAATATGCTTTCCGTCGCTAATTTCCAACGGTATATTTTCCGTCGGTAATAAATTACCGACGGCTATATTGTTCCGTCGCTAATGTCCATCGCTAATTTTTCCGTGACAAATTCTTTCCAAATTTAACGACGAATATTAGTACCGTCGCTAAATCACTCAATTTTAGCGACGGAAAGCATATTTCCGTCGCTAATTGCCTACGAAAATG
Organism: Erythroxylum novogranatense; assembly: GCA_029891385.1. NCBI lineage: Eukaryota > Viridiplantae > Streptophyta > Magnoliopsida > Malpighiales > Erythroxylaceae > Erythroxylum > Erythroxylum novogranatense. The sequence goes on along the minus strand of CM057227.1, from coordinate 88,154,368 downwards.
TTTCCGTTGCTAAGTTTCCGTCGCTAATTTACATTTTTCTTGTAGTGTTATCTTCTCCAAAGCTAAAATTACTTTATCATATTTTGATAGAAGCAATAACATGTAAGCATGATAAATTAATAAATCATTATTTTTTATAAATATCACCTTTTGGTTTTATTTTTCCTAATGATCCCCCTTATAATGTGGTTGTTCATGTGGAGTGTCATATGTCTAAAAAATGCTAAATTAATGAAAGTTAATGAAAAAACTTAATAGAGTGACTAATTTTGAACTTATCACAAAGTATAAGATCTTCTCATAAGATCTTTAAAGCAAAATGGGTTTTAGTGGAATAAATGAAATCACATGATAGGTTGGTGTTTTACATCTTTTTGTTTATTCTAATTGCGGCTCGTTAGGGAAGAACAATTAAAGAATTAACTGGAGGTGAAAGAACCCAACTTGGAGTTTCCCTTCTGGAACCTGAGTGGAGCCCTCTCGGTGACCCCTCGATAGCCCTCCAAACAATATCTAACATGACGTAAGGGTTTCGGCAAAGCTAAACTGTTTAACTATTTAAAACCTTTTATACTTTAACAATTAAAAGTGTAAAAAATAGCGGGAAATTTTTCTATCATTTTATTGAAAATTTTGGCATCATTACGACTATATTTTGAATTTCCCAAAATTTTCAAAAACCTACATAACATATTTTAAAACACTTCTAATATTTCATATACCATCTCAACTTCTCAAATGGGACCTTAGGTCCACATCACAAGCAATCACAAACATACAATTCTCAACATTTTTAAACCATCATTGAGGATCAAAGCCCTCGTAGTTTATTAAGAAAAAGAGATTTATAATCCCAAAGATGTTTACAAGATCACACTTTTGAACTCTTTCCAAAATAACTTAAAACATATCACATATATAGCAAAAATAACAAAAACACAGCAACACCTAATGATACAACTAATCTTGAGGTGGAGTCCCAATTACTACAACACTTGTACAAACACTTGAGGTGGTTTGTTTAAAAATATAAAATAAGAGTGAGCTAAACAAGCTCAATGAGTGTAATCAGTTTTTAAAAAATTGAACTTTTCATAACAATATAACCATAATATTCCATACAATCAAAAGTTACTGGTAAAACATTTTTCATAACAATTTATTTCTGCATCATCAAATCTAGTAATAACATAACATTTCATAAAACACAATTTCAATTTTTTTGAAAAAACTATTTCAAAATATTTTTCGAAATTAAACTCATCATATAAGAGTTTCCATTTTCCATTTTCCTTAATTAGTAAACGGTGGTGGCAATAAGTTTTCTGAAAACTTTAATACTAAAAATAAGTCATCCACTAGAATTGGTATGGTACCTCTCAAATCACTTTTAAAAATAAGTAATTGTGACATTATTATTACGTTAATTTTCTTACTCAATGTTTCCCACCACTAGTTTCTTTACTATACAGTACACTAGGCCTAAAGTCATGGAGTTGGTTCTACATTGCTTACCTGTGATTGGTTAACACTATTTACAGAGTGAAGTGAATCACACGTTATTACATTGCTTATTATACGATGTATGAATGTACAAGAAGGGGGGTTGAATTGTGTATTCTCCTTTTTTATGAACCTTTAAAAATGTTTTGTCAAAAGAAAAGAAACAACTTGTTCTTTTCACAAGAACTACTGTAAATCAAAGTTAATCGTATTTTTGAAAGCTTGTTTAAAAAACTAAGTAAGAACGAAACTTTGAATGATGAGAGATAAGGATAGAGAGAAATTGACACAGTAATTTTTATACTGGTTCACCCCAAACTGTGGGCTACGTCCAGTCCTCAGATATCTTTCTGAGATTTCACTATCTCTCAACAACTTTATAATTATTCTTCCTTTCTGAGCCTCTTCAGGTCTCTTTACACTCAGTATTCTTTTACCCTTAGCCTCTGCAGGCTATCTGTACTATTTTCTTGCAGAAAGATGTTTTGAGCTTTGTTACAGTAATATAACTCTAGCTATTTTCACAATAAACTCTCAAGTAAGCTTTTTAACATTCACGTATATATATATCAGCTAACTTTGCAATCTTCGACTTCGACTCATATTTATAGCCTTCGTCTTCAACTGCTTATTATGCTTCTTGAATCTTGCTTCTTGAATCTTGAAAGAAACGGTTATTTAGTTGAGTTTTGTAACTAACTCGAGCTGACTCTTGATTTGCTTCCGTCTACTTTTCATCGTCTGCTTTTTCTTTAAATGCATTTTTTGGCTTCAAATCGCTTTTTGATCTTTAAATGCTTTTCATCGTCTGCTTTTTATTCTTCCGTCTGCTTTTTTATCTTCCGTCTGTTTTTCATTCTCCGTCTGCTTTTTATCTTCCGTTTGCTTTTTATCTTCCGTCTGTTTTTCATCTTCCGTCTGCTTTGCATTCTCCGTCTTCTTTTTATTCTTCGTCTGCTTTTCATTCTTCGTCTGTTTTTCAACATTATTTGTACTTCATCAAAATTATTAATGTAAAGTCATTTTGACTTAACAATCTCCCCCTTTTTTATGATAACAAATAATCATACGATCAAGGTGAAAAACATATCTTCATACTGTCTTCGTCTGACTTCTTCATGTTCTGCTTGCTCTTCCTCCCCCTATCTTTTTTCTTTCAAAAATTCATCTCCTTCATTTCACCCCCTTTGATTTCTGCTTTCCATTTTCTTCTCCCCCTATTTGTTATAATGAAAAATGATTAATAACGATGATGCTTCAACAACTCTTTCACCATTTCCTTCAGCTCCTTGACTTCTCTTCATAGGTGCATTACCTCTGCTTGCAAGTCAAAAGGAAAGGTGGGTTGGTCATCATCCTTCGGGAGTTCTTCAAAAGAAATTGTAGTAATATATGCGTTTGAAGATGGAATATAGTCTTAAACAATCTCAAAAGTAGGTGGTTGAGCCGATAGGTTGGGCTCAGGAAGGTCTAAGTCATAAGGAGCAGGTAGCATTAGCACTTGTCTTCCTCGTAAGGGTAGAGCTTCTCCTTCAATTGACAATGTATTAGATATAGGCCTAATACGCACTATTGTCTGCACAACGGATTCAGTGAATGTCCCTTTAGTAAACTTTCCCCCCCACTGGACAATGTTCATCCTTTGCTGTAGAACTGCTACTAGCTGTTGAAATATGACGGGAAACGAAAGTTCTCATCATTATCTTTTCTGAAGTGCATGCTTCATCTATTCGCCGCACTTCTTCTTCAATATGATCTGCGGACAGATCATCAATTACCCCTTTTGGGTATAACTTCATCTTCCCCTTATTAACATCCAAGGGATATCTTGGTTGCAGGTCTGGTACAACCTTTATCACCGTTTCCTCTGTAATTGGATAAATAGTGTGCGGTTGACTGGTCATCTTTGTAGGGTATGGCTTTATGGCAGCATACCGCAAGGCTTCATAGAAATTCCTTTCTTCTTCATTCAATAGATGCCATATCCCACTATTTATAGAAATAGGTTGTAAGTATGCCTTTACTAACCTCCTCGGTATATCCCTGATGATTATTAAAGTACTCCTCTTAGTCACAGGCTCAACTACTTCAATCAATCTGGTTTCCAATTCAAAATAATTGAATGGAACCAGATTGAGTTCTTTTGATTCCTCTTGTTGAACCTGCACTAAACTAAGTTCTGTTGCTTCCTGATTATGAACCTCAGTAGGAATAACATTTACCAGACTTAGTTCTATTGTTGTCTCTTGTGGAACAGCAATAGGAGTATTCTGCGTCTGACTAACTTCTGCTGATTTCTCTGGTGGAACAAAAGTAGGAGTCACCTTCTCCTGTATTGGTGTTTTAGCAATTGAAGTAGTTGTTTTCTGACTAACTTCCCTAGTAGTAATAACACTCTTCTTTTGACTAACTACCTTAGTCTTTTTCACTGCCTCAGTCAGTCTTGGAGTTTTCTTCTTCACAGACTCCAATTTTTTTTCCTCTCAGTCTCCTTAGCCTCATTGGCTGAGTCTTCACTTAGGACCGAGACTAGAGATCTCGTAGTCTTCGGTGCGCGAGTCTCAGAGACCTCTGCTTGAGTAAGTTCTCTGGCTCTCCTTTCTTCTTGCTGTCTCAAGGTTCGAATCCTGGGTGATCTCTTCGCCTTCTTTGAAATATCACTCAGAAGCTTCTCCCCTTTTCTCTTCAAGATACTTTCGTCTACACTCCAAACTTGGCTACTTTCTTTTTGAGAAATCATCTTTTCCTTCAGAACTTCTTTAGATGATCTCCTTTTTCCAATAATGGGCATTCTTGTATTATCTTGAGATTTAGAACTCTTTGTGGGAGATTTCTTCTGTATCCGCTCCCCCCAGTTCTAGCTTTATTCTCAAAATATGCCTCTATTCTGTCCATATTCTTCAAGCCCATTTTTCTTATAGTACCGGAGTCAATAACACTCTTAACAGGCACCATTCGTCTGATTCTTCTGTCAAGACGGACTCCAGATTCCCTAAAAGTCCTTGTTAACAACATTCTGTATGGGTAACTATTAGTGTCCTTCATCCCCTTAATCATATACTGAAAAATCAGAAATGGTAGGTCATCTGGTTGGCGAATCAGCAGGTAGAATAGGCACTGTTCATCTAGAGTAGTCACCAAATGCCTTGAACTTACTCTCGGTAAGACGCAGTTAAACAGAATCGCGTGTAAGACCCTCGCCTTTGGCACCAAACTCGAGGTCTTCCTTTCTGTTGGGTCATTAACTCCATACAATTATCTACTAACTTCGTCTTCCTTTAAGCTAACCTTTGTCATCCATATGGCTTTGCTCGTTAGCTTCTCTCCAACAGATTGACATCCAGTCACCTTCTCGATCAACTTCGTTGTTACAATAATAGACAGTCTGTCTATTGGAAAAACTTCCGCCAACTGACTTCTACAATCTCTGGTTCGATATCCATATCATCTCTCCTCAGAGATTCAAAATCCACATGCCTTCTGTAGATCATAGCTTGCTCCATTGATTCTGAATAGAAACTGACTTTGGTAATCTGTTTTTCAAAGGTAAGGTTGATTTTAGAGGTTTGAGATAGCTGAACCGTTTTGTGGGTTGAGAGTATTTGAAGGGTTTCTGTTTGAGGCTACTCAAAAGGTCTTAGCAGGCGTGTTCTAGAATCGGTGAGGTTCTCAAGGCTATGAGACTTTCCCTCCAAAATTTTCTTGTGAGAGAAGTTACCAGATGTAACTTACTGTTTCTAACGCTGTTAACATTGATGACCTTTTTTTTAACTTGGCTGTGAAATATCAGACGGTTGGTCATTTAACATCACCATGTTGAGATTCCGTCTAATTTCCTTGAACCGTTCTTCACTCAAAGGTTTACTGAAGATATCTGCCCATTGAAACTCTGTCTCAATAAACTGTAGACTCACAACCTTTTTCTGAACGTAGTCTCTCAAGAAATGATGCCTGACTTCGATATGTTTTACTCTCGAATGCTGTATAGGATTCTTGGATAAGTTGATGGCACTGGTGTTGTCACAAAAATTGGGATCTCCTCTTCATGAACTGAATAATCTTCTAGTTGGTATTTGATCCATAATGTTTGCGAACAACAGCTTGCGGCAGACATGTACTCAGCTTCGGCAGTTGATAGTGCGATTGAGCTTTGTCACTTGCTTGACCAGGAAACTAGGTTTGAGCGAAGAAAGTGACAGCCTCCACTCGTTGTTTTGGTTTAGGTGCATTTTGGAATTTGGAGATTTTGAAGGATTTTAGAAATTAATGATGTACATATCTTGGAATTAGTATGAATTGATGACTTATGCATCAAATTGAAGGATTAAGTTATTTATGAGATTGAATTTTGATGAAATTACTTTAGGGAATGTTAATTGGAAGAAAGAAGGAGGCTTTGGAGCAATTGAGGCACAAAGCAAGTTGTTAGCATGGATATGAGGTGGGTGATGTATTTATATTTTGAATCATGAGTAAATTATGTGATTTTGAAAAATCAAGAAAAGAATAATATTTTTGAAATTATGTTTTCAAAGGATTTGAAAATAATTATTCAAAGATTTACGTTAAAATGTTTGAAAATGATTTGGGAAAATTGTAGAAAAATTTGAGAATACGAGATTTATGAAAATTGTGTTTTCGCATTTTTGAAAAATGTGAACCATGATGTTTATGCATTAATATATATTGATTGTGGGTTGAAAAAAATACTTGCACTCTTTTTTATGCATTTGAATGATATACGATTAATTGAGTTATTGAATATGATTGTTATATAAAATGATTGTGAATTTGTAAGAAATTGATTGGTGAATTTGTATTTTTGCAGCATGACATATGAAATTATGTGCTTAGTGAATGTAACTGTGTCTAGTAAGACACGACATGAAAATGTGAAAATTTGAAAAGTGCCTTCGGGCAATCTGCTTGTTTTAAGCATGAATATGTGAATTGTATGGGTTTGGTCAGGTCCCCTTCGTAGAGTCAGTGCACTGTCTCCCTCTGATAGCCTTCTCCCGGCTGCCCGCAAGTGGCTTAGGAGTTTCGATTTTGAACTCCCCTCTGTTCACGGCTGCACATGACCGCTATGCGAGAATGTGCAGTACGTCCTGTTAGGACCGAAACCAAACCATTTTGTTATGTTCTGTGATTTTTGATTTTGTTTATGTGCATGAAATTTCTCCGATGTGATTGCATTCATGTTTATGAGAAATTTTGAAAAATGAGAAAAAGGGTTTTCAACCATGAAATTATAGAAATTTGATATGAAAAGTTTGGAAAATTGAAAAGGGTTTGAGAAAAATATTTGAAAGTTGTAAAGTTTGAAAACTAAGCCTTTTGGCAAAAAGTTTATGAAAATTGATTTCGCTTATTATTCAGTTTATAAATATGTTACCCACGAGCTTTGAGCTCACCCCTTTCATCCCCATCTCGGGTTTCGTGGGAGATCGGATGAAAGAGTGTCAAGACATTCGATTCGATTTTGTAGTATTTGGATTTTTGTGTAAATTGAGATTTTGGTATTAAAATTGGATATGGCTTAAATTGCCATGTAAGTATATGATTTATGAATTTTGTATGTAATTGTGTATATTGGGTTGATGCAAAAGAATGAAGAGGTTGATGTCTGGATTTAAAATCAGAATTGTAAATAATTTTGGAAATTGTATATGAAATTGTGTATGATTTTGGGAAAATATATTGTTAATTGATATGAGAATTTGATTGAAGTGTTTAGAACTAAGATTGCGTTTGTTGCTGGTGTTTGGATTCCGGACGGGAGAGTCCGATGATTCTGAATTTTGTGATATTAGAAGTGTATTTTGGCTTTGCAGGAATTTTTAGGATAGGATAAATGCAGTCGTTATGCTGCCAAAATTTCGATAAAATTGGGATAAAAATGTAATTTAAGATTTGTATGGATCAATAAGAATATGATCAGATTTAGAGATTTGCATGAGAATGATTTTCCAAAAGTGGAATTTGCTTGTGTGATTTTGAATGAGATTGACTAATGAGGTAAGAAATGAGAATAAGAAAGAAAGAAAAAAAATTATACTGGATTTCGGAATGGTACGTCTTAGGGTTTCCAACGCGATTATGTTCATTCGATCGTTTTCTTTGATTATTGTTCTCAGATGTCGGATATGTTTCAATTTAATTGATTATTTTGTTTATCCCCGCCTTAGGATTCGATTCTATTAATTTCTGTAAATTTGGTATTCGATTCTGATTCGATTTGCATTTGCTTCGAGTATGCGCTTCGCTTTCGATTCTTATGCTTCGTTTTCTGATTCAAAATTTCGATGCAAAATTTCCGTTTCCATTCGATTCCGTTTTCTGTTCTGCTTTTCTGGTTGGGATCCGGTTTCCGGATCGGGTCCCAATACTCGTACTCTTCCTTTCACTCGTACTCTTTCTTTCAACTCTATCTCCGGCATAGTCCGCATCGCAATATCCAATCAACTTGAAATCTTCACCTTTCTCAAACATTAAGCAAAGATCAGTAGTACCTGCAAGATATCTCATAATTCTTTTAACAGTTATGTAATGAGATTCTCTAGGATCGGCCTGAAACCTTGCACACAACCATACACTGAACAAAATGTCAGGTCTGCTTGCTGTAAGATAAAGCAAAGAACCGATCATCCCTCTATACAGGGTTTGATCCACCTTCTTACCAACTTTGTCTTTCGACAAAAGGTTTGAAGGATGCATCGGAGTTGCCATAGGCTTCACATTATTCAAATCTAATTTAGACAATAGTTCTTTCACATATTTTTGTTGATGGATAAAGATCTTCTCATCGGTTTGCTTAACTTACAACCTAAGAAAGAACTTCAACTCACCCATCATACTCATTTCAAACTCATTTTTCATCAGACTTTCAAAACTTATACATAAATTCTTTGAGGTAGCACCGAAAATGATATCATCAACATAAATTTGTACTAAAATAAACTCCTTCTTATAGTTCTTCCTAAAGAGCGTCTTATCTACCTGACCTCTACTAAAACCACTCTTTAAAAGAAAGGTACTTAGACGATCATACCAAGCTCTAGGAGCTTGCTTCAAGTCGTATAAAGCTTTATGAAGTCTATAGACATGATCTGGATACCTAACATCCTCGAAACTAGGAGGTTGCTTAACATACACCTCTTCGTCTATAAAACCATTCAGAAATGCGCTTTTCACGTCCATCTGAAAAAGCTTTATATTATGACAAACCGCATATGCCAGCAATATCCTAATCGCTTCAAGTCTCGCCAATGGAGCATATGTCTCATTGTAGTCTATTCCTTCTTGCTGATTATAGCCTTGTGCTACTAATCTAGCTTTATTTCGACTTACTCTCCCTGATTCGTCTAACTTATTCTTAAAAACCCATCTAGTTCCTATAATGGATTTCTTCGAGGGTTTAGGAACCAAGGACCAAACTTTATTCCTAGTAAATTAGTTCAGCTCCTCTTGCATGGATAAAATCCACGCTTCGTCCTGAAGAGCTTCCTTAATCTTCTTAGGCTCTATTTCAGAGATAAAAGCTACATTAGCTTCTCTTCTGAACTTGAACCTTGTTCTGACTCCTTCTGAGGTCTCTCCGATAATTAACTCTTCTGGATGAGAATTCTTATATTTCCAATCTCTTTTTAATCCAATAGTTTATGGAATATCCTCAACCTTGTCTACCTGAGTTCCTGATGATGAAGGTTCTATTGTATCACCTAAGAGCTTTGAAGGGACTTCACTCTCCATGTCATCTTCCTTCGAGGTTGGGAACTATCATCAAACTTGACATGAATGGTTTCCTCAACCGTCTTTAAGGTAAGATTGTAAACCCTAAAGACCTTGGATGACAAAGAGTAGCCTAGAAAGATTCCTGAAAGGGTCTTTGAATCGAACTTATCCAACAATTCCTTTGTATTTAGAATAGAGCACTTGCAACCAAATGGATGAAAGTAAGATATATTCGGTCTCCTTCCATTCCATAACTCATAAGGAGTTTTCTTCAGCAATGGTCGTAGCAATATCCTATTCTGAATGTAATACGCTGTATTCACAGCTTCTGCCCAAAAGTACTTAGGAAGATTCATCTCACACAGCATAGTCCTTGTCATTTCTTAAATCGTCCTGTTCTCCCTTTCAACAACTCCATTCTGCTGCGGAGTCCTAGGAGCAGAGAAATTGTGGAAAATTTCATTCTCCTCATAGAATATTCTAAACTTCTCATTATCAAATTCTCCACCATGATCACTCCTGATACTGGCTATAGACATTCCTTTTGCATTTTGTAACTTTCTGGAAAGGGTCCTAAAACACTTAAAAGACTCATCTTTGTGTGACAAAAATAATATCCAACCAAATCTAGTAAAGTCATCAACAATAACAAGTCCATATTTCTTTCCGCCAAGACTTATCGTCCTAGTTGGACTAAATAAATCTATATGTAACAACTCTAGAGGTCTAGAAGATGTTACGAAAGTTTTAAAAGAAAACGATGTTTTGACTTGTTTCCCTTTAAGACAACTTTCACAAAAGAACTCTTTGTCAAAACTTATTTTTGGTAAACCTCTTACCAAATCATGTTTTAACAACTTTGAAATATGTTTAAAACTGACATGACCTAGCTTTTTATGACAGATTAGTCTTTCTTCTTCAGTTGATAAAAAACATGATACATTTTGATTTTGAAAATCCTCTAAATCAATTTTGTAAAGATTATTTCTTCTCTTGGCAGAAAAGAATATAGACCCATCTTTGTTTTTGACTTCACAAAGATTTTGATTAAACGTAACTTCAAAACCAGAATCACACAATTGACTGACACTAATCAAGTTGTGTTTCAGACCATCAACAAGAAGCACATTATCAATGCATGCAAAGGAATCTTTACCTATTTTACCGATTCCAATTATCTTGCCCTGCTGGTTGTCTCCGAAAGTTATCGATCATCCCTTTTTATACTGAAGATCTAGGAACATAGACCTTCTTCCATCTCTTCAGATCTATCTACAACTTTCTTTTTCTTATTTTCCTCTACTTGTTGTTTCAAGCATGTATTTTCTCTCTCTAAATCTTGCGTATTTTTAAGATTTTCTACATACTTTTTTTATAACAGTTTGTACTGTTTCAGAATAACATGAGAATCTTCTAGTAGTTCTGAATATGCATTATGCAGGTCATCGTATTCAGACGTTACCTCCTCATCACTTTCCTCTTCGGCTACTAGGAAAATATTTGCGTGTTCTGATTTCTCGGAGCTTGTATCTGATTCAGATGAATCTAGATCCTCCCAAGTTGCCATCATGCTTTTCTTGCCTTCTTTACTCTTCTTTGGTTTCTTCTTTAGAGTGGGACACTCGGACTTGTGATGTCCAGGTTGATTACACTCATAGCATATGATGGATGTCTTTTGCACTTTTCCATCATCTTTGTCGTTCTTCTTGAAGAACTGACTTCCTTTAGACTTCTTCTTCCACATCCGTCTGATCTTCCTGGAAATGAAAGATAACTCGTCATCTTCATCACTTGACTCTTGTTCTGATTCGCTGGAGTCATCATGCTTTGATTCTTCAATCTTTAATGCTTTTGATGACTTTCTCCTCCTTTGAGTCTTGTGATTCTTCTGTTCGACCTTCAGTGCTATTGACTTGTCCCGTTTCGGCTTGTCTTCAGCATCGAGCTCAACTTCATGAATCTTCAGCGATCTAAGAAACTCGTCAAGCTTTAGCACACTCAAATCCTTAGCTTCCTGCACAGCAGTAACTTTTGGTCTCCACCTCTTTGGAAGACTTCTTAAGATCTTACGTACGTGATCTTGGTTTTCGTAAGTTCTTTCGAGAGCTTTCAATCCATTGATAATTGTTTGAAATCTTCCAAACATTTGATCAATATTTTCTTCATCTTTCATCTTGAAAAGCTTGTACTGGTGCACAAGAATGCTTATCTTGGATTCTTTGACTTGGTTTGTGCCTTCATGTGCGGTGGACAACGTGTCCCACATCTCCTTCGCAGTATCGCATCCGTGGACTTTGTCATACTCACTTCTGCTTAGGGCACAACTCAAGAAGAACTTCGCTTTAGAGTTCAGTTGAATTCTCGCCTTTTAATCAGCCGTTCTTCTGATTCGTGGAATAAGATTTCCTTCTTCATCTACTGGTGTGTATGGTTCATTCTCTATCACGTCCCAAAGGTCAACATGAGTAGATTCTATAAACAGTCGCATCCTATCTTTCCAATAATATTAGTCTTCTCCGTTGAATGCTGGAGGTCTAGTGACTGAGGCACCTTCTGCAATGTACGTATGTGATTCTGCCATAATCTTTGATCCACACTTTGTTACAGTGATCCTTGGACACCGAGCTCTGATACCAATTGAAGTGAATCACACGTTATTACAATGCTTATTATACGATGTATGAATGCACAAGAAGGGGGGTTGAATTGTGTATTCTCCTTTTTTATGAACCTTTAAAAACGTTTTGTCAAAAGCAAAGAAAAAACTTGTTCTTTTCATAAGAACTACTGTAAATCAAAGTTAATCGTATTTTTTGAAAGCTTGTTTAAAAAACTAAGTAAGAATGAAACTTTGAATGATGATAGATAAGTAAAGAGAGAAGTTGACACAGTAATTTTTATAATGGTTCACCCCAAACCGTGGGTTACGTCCAATCCTTAGATGTCTTTTTGAGATTTCACTATCTCTCAACAACTTTACAAGTATTCTTTCTTTCAGAGCCTCTTCAGGTCACTTTACACTCAATATTCTTTTACTCTTAGCCTCTGCAGGCTATCTGTACTACTTTCTTACAGAAAGATGTTTTGAGCTTCGTTACAGTAATATAGCTCTAGCTATCTGCACAATAAACTCTCAAGTAAGCTTTTTAATGTTCACGTATATGTATATCAGCTAACTTTGCAATCTTCGACTTCGACTCATATTTATAGCCTTCGTCTTCAACTGCTTATTATGCTTCTTGAATCTTGCTTCTTGAATCTTGAAAGAAACGGTTATTTAGTTGAGTTCTATAACTAACTCGAACTGACTCTTGATTTGCTTATGTTTTCTTTTCATCGTCTGCTTTTTCTTTCGTCTGCTTTTGGCTTCTGTCTACTTTTCAATCTTCCGTCTATTTTTCATCGTCTGCTTTTTATTCTTCCGTCTGCTTTTTATCTTCCGTCTGTTTTTCATTCTCCGTCTACTTTTCATCTTCCGTCTATTTTCATCTTCCGTCTGCTTTTTGTTCTCCGTCTGCTTTTTATTCTTCGTCTACTTTTCATTCTTCATCTGTTTTTCAACATTATTTGTACTTCATCAAAATTATTAATGTAAAGTCATTTTGACTTAACACGGAGCTGGTTCTACATCGTTTACCTATAATAGGTTAACTGCTATAGACCAGTAGTTACAAAGCTAGTTCTGCATTGCTTATCCATAATAAGTTACAGAGTTGGTTCTACTTCGCTTACCCATAATAGGTTAGTCGTTATAAATATACCAGTATAATAAAAAATATAAAGCCTAGCGGTGTACCATAGGCAAAAGCAACTCTTACATTTACGACTCATCTTATTTTCTAAATCAAGTATGGGAGGATTCATAATTGAATTATTTCAATGTAACTCCCAATCATATAAAATTCAACTTTCACATTAAAAATCATATATTGCCAAAGGATACACTTATGCTAGCAATATTCATTTGTAAAATATCATTTGCATAAAACTCGACTCAAATATTCATTTCATAATCAAACGAAAATCATTTGCATAAACTTAACTTAAAGAACACTCACATACATCAATTCTTTTACAAAGAATTAAGTCATATAAGATAGTTAAAATACATGCATACATCATTAATTATTTTTTAAATAATTTAGTCATATAAAACAAATAAAATACACTCATAGTTTTGTGAACTTATCTCCAAGTATACTCACACGTTCGATGCCTCTCCTTTACCTACACAAAGCACATTTTGCTTGAGCATTTATTTCCAAGTTAGGAAATAAAGCATTAAAACTACAAAAAAATTTAATTGAATTCGAGATTAGTATTTAATCACATAACACATACATTAATCATATTTTCGCTTACTTCCATAAGCTAACCTATTATTCTTTGCTTCCAAATCTAACTTCAAAAGTCACTTAAATACTATATTTTACCGATTGTAACTTACCAATTTCTTCAAAACACTATGTCACTCAATTTAATTCACCATATCACGATCATACATGATAAGTCACAGTTACCCATATCCAGAAGTCATACCTCTACTTGTTCCTTAATTTTCACATAGTAAAACTTCAAATTAGGTTTTGAGGTCTTCTAGACATTTGTTCCCCTATGTCTCTAGTTTCCATATCATTTAATAATGTCATTTAAACTTTAAAAACATGAAAAATGTACCAAATCTCACAAGTTGTTTCAATAGAGGGACAATATCAGGTTACCATTTTCAATCTCAAATTTCAATATCATTAATCATGAATTAGGTCTAGGTTTCTACTAGAGATTTTTAGTACTATGTCTTAGATTTCAAATCCAGTTAGAATCACCCAATTTAGAGGTCTGTTGGCCGATTTATGGTCAAAACAACGAGACTGGTAAAAAATTTTCTAAGACTTCCACTACAAATTCCTCTCTTATCACATTCAACCAATTTTATGCAAAGAAACATCAAAGTAATACAAAGACACCATTGATCTTAAACACTTCTATCTCACTTAATAAAACCCATAAAAATTAGAAAATTATTATAGGAAACTTATCACTTTTTCCTCCAATCTTGTGGGCATTTGATGAATACTTAGTCTTGATCGAACTCTCTTCAAATCATGCTCTAAAATCCATCAAAAATCAGTTGCACTCTCCTTCTTTCCTCCTTGGCTGAAACTTCACTCTTTCTTCTCTTCTTTTTCTTCTTTTTTGTGTCTCTCACGTTACTCTCTCATCACTCTCATGTTTATGTTGAAAGAATGAAGCAAAATGCCTTAAGTTTTGTTTTTTATACTCATTTAATGGATTACACATATCACCTTCCTATTTGTCATCATTGATGACTCATCAAACACATGTCATCATCTCATTGGTCATCTCTAATGACTCATCAATCTACTAATATCATGTAAAAAGACCAAATTGTTCTTAATTAGTACAAAAAGACCAAATTGTCCTTTAATGCATTTAATTGACTAACTAACTAAATTAAATCTTAAAAACATTTCACAATCGTCTTATTTTCAAATTGACCATGAATTTAATTAGGGTCAATAATTATTGATCGGATGCTTTTAAAATTTTTGAATGGGTTTAAAATCATCAATACCCATCTTAAACTTGTTGATGATTAATTCAAACTTAGTATTAACATGAGGAACTCGTGTAATTGACATGACCATTATTTGTATAATAAGCCCCTAGGATGGTATAAGGCTAGAAACCATGATGCAGCTCCTATGAGGCCTATCGGTGAAAAATTCCACGAGCCTAGAAGTTACAGTGAGAACTTGCTTTCTCAATTCATATGGTGTAACAATGCCACGCACTATAGTGCTTGTTTAGAATCAAACTTTGGAAATCAACTTGTAGGTGATTAATGCAAACATAGTTATCTTGGTTTTGTAAGCTGTTGTTTGGAATATTATTAGAATGATTGATGGCTAGATGTATAAATTATATAAGTATTTATTGCATGTCAAATGAGTTTGTATAATTATGGATGATTTTGAGGCATAATAAACCCCTAGGATGGTATATAGGCTGGGACCCCTGACGCAGCTCCTATGAGGCTTATTGGTAAAAAATTCCACGAGCCTAAGAGCAAGATTGAGAACTTGCTTTCTCGATTCATATGGTGTGACAATGCCACTTACCATAGTGCTTTTTATAATCAAACTTTGGAAATCAACTTATAAGTGATTAATGAAAACATAGGTATCTGGGTTTTGTATATTGTTGTTTGGAATATTGTTAGAATGATTGATGGCTAGATGTATGAATTATATAAGTATTTACTACATTATGAATGAGTTTGTATAATTATAGATGATTTGAGGCATAATAAACCCTTAGGATGGTATATAGGCTAGAAACCCATGATGTAGCTCCCATGAGGCTTATCGATGAAAAATTCCATAAGCCTAAGAGTGACAGAGAGAATTTGCTTTCTCAATTCACATGTGTAAACAATGCCACATACTATAGTGCTTGGTTGACATATTGTTTTATTTTATTGATGCTTACATATGTTCAGTTTGTATAATTGTGAACTCATATGGTGGGATAGGTTAGTTTCAATTTAGAGGGAAAATGGGCAAAGACCTGTAAAAATATAGGGGATGTTCTGTAAAGTAAATATTAAATGTTCTGTAAACTTAAGAGAATTGAAGGATACTAATTATGAAATCACTTTTTTAAATAACAATTTTGCATAAATAATTAATGTTGATAGATCTTGGATGTATAGACGATTAACACCTGATGGTTTCATTAATCCTAAGTTTGTTGAGAGAGTTAAAGCTTTTATTCACTATGCTTGTTCTCAAGCTGCATATGTGGACGGTCCAAAGATCAAGTTTCCATGTAAAAACTGCAAACATATTCGCTTTCTTCCTATTAATGAAGTGAATCTCCATTTGTTAAGAAAAAGGTTTATTCCAGATTATTTTGAGTAGACATGACATAGGGAGCCATTAATTTGAGCACCTCAAAGGGTAATGTAGTAAACTTGTCAATAAATGTGGATGGGTTTGAAGGGGGGTTGGATTTATAACAAATAATGTTCATGCAACTAAAAGTCCTTACACCCTAATGATTTATGATGCAGCCAGTTATACCTTTTAGGCGAATATAGAAAATCTTAAAGAAGAACAAAACCCATATGCAAAAAAGTTTTTTGACTTGCTAAAATCAATTGACTAAGAATTATTGCGAAATTGTAAGACCACGACTTAATTATCTTCAATTTCTCGAATGTTGAATATAAAGTCTAAATGGCATATTTCTAATCAAACTTTGGATAAAATTCTGGCTTTTATAATGGATCATTGCCTCCTGAGCATACAATTGTTGATAATTTCTACAATATGAAGAAACTTATTAGGGTCTTGGTTTGCTATTTGAAAAAATTGATTGTTGCAATTTTGATGTATGTTATTTTGGGGAGATGATGGGGAATTACAAGAGTGTAAATTTTGTGGTCAATCTAGGCTCAAATCTTGAAAGTGTTCTATGAAATAGAAATTAGTACCATATAAGTAGATGTAATATTTTCCGCTAACTCCGAGACTTCAAAGACTATATGCCTCTGATATCACTACATCTCACATGAGATGGTATAATGAGCATGAACAGGAAGATGGAATAATGAGTCATCCATCAGATGCACTTGTATGGAAACATTTCAATAGCACCCATTTTGAGTTTACAACTGAAAGTCGAAATGTTAGGTTAAGATTGTTGATAGAAAGATTCCAACCTTTTGGTCAATATGACAATATTTATCATGGCCAATAATAATTACTCCTTATAATTTGCCTCTATGATTGTGTATGAATGAGGTATATATGTTCTTAACGGTGATTGTGTCAGGGCCTACAAATTCAAAGCATAAAATTGATGTTTTCTTACAACCATTGGTCTCTGAACTATATTATCTTTGGGAATTTAGTGTGGAGATATATGATGTGTCTCTTAGGAAAAAAAAATTGAGAGTAGCTTTTATGTGGACTATTAGTGATTTCCCTGCTATGTTGTGTTGTCTAGATGGAGTACAACAGGAAAATTGGCTTATCCTTACTGTAGCAATGATTCTGATGCGTTTTATCTTCCTAACGGGGCCAAAACATCTTGGTTTGACAACTATAGGAAATTTCTTCCTCTAAATCATCTATTTAGATGCAATAAACAAAAAGTTCATTAAGAATAGGATGGTACAGAAACCTCCTCCCCTCACAAAGCTATTGAAGGGATATTATAAGAGATTTATGAATTATGGTTACTAAAAGTTACAGAACTTGAAGCTGAAGAAGTTAATAGAAGCATTGGTATAAACTTTGGTTGGAGAAAACAAAGTATCTTTTGGCATTTTCCATATTGGAAAAGTAATTTGATACGTCATAATCTAGATGTGATGTATATTAAAAATATATATTTGACAATTTGCTCAATACCATAATGAACATTGAAGGGAGGACAAAGAACAATGCAAAATTATGAGTTGATTTGAAACTTTTTTGTAAAAGGATTGAGTTAAATAAAGATCATTGCACTGGTAAATATCTAAAAGCATGTTACACTTTGGACAAAAAATAAAAGGAACTTTTGTGTGAATGGTAGAAGAAGTCTAAAGTTTCCCAATGGTTATGTTTCGAACTTGGCAAGGTGTATAGACGTGAGGAAGTACAAATTATTTGGGATGAAAAGTCATGATTGTCATATGATTATGCAAAGGCTAATTCCAATTGCATTTTGAGAGCTTCTATCGAATAAGGTTTAAGAAGCTATAACAGAATTAAGTTTGCTTTTCAAAAACTTAACATCATCTGAAATAAAGTTGGTTGAAATGGAAAAACTAGAAAGGGAAATTCCAGTTATCTTGTTCAAATTGGAAGGGATTTTCCCTCCTAGCTTATTTGAATGTATTGAGCATCTACCTGTACATTTAGCAAACAAGGCTAAAATTGTTAGTTCAGTTCAATATCGATGTATTTATCCGTTTGAGAAGTAACTATAGTTAATATTTAAATAAAATTTATTGCATGTTTTAATGACATAATTTACATAACCCTATTTGTAATGTAGGTATTTGTATCACTAGAAGAAAAATGTCAAAAACAAGTTTAGAGAGGAAGGTTTGATATGTATTGCTTATTTAATAAAGGAAGCAAGTACATTTTATTCACATTATTTTGAGTCACATGTGCACACAAGAGAAAGAAAAGTTCCTGTAATGACGATGGGGGAGAAACGAGTGATGTTGATGGTAACTTTTCCATTTTCACATATCCAGGACGAACATATGGATGTTCAACAAGAAGAATGTTAACAGTGGAAGAAATAGAGGCTGCCTATGGTTACATTTTATTGAATTATTAAGAGGTTCAATCTTTTGTGTAGTAAGTTTAAGTTGATTTTGAAATAGATTATTTAAATTTTCGAAGTTACTATTGTTCATAACTAAAATATATAATAATGCTTTTAGATTATACCAGCAATGGTTACATGAGCTAGTGCACAAAGCAACACAGGAGAATATTAATAAAGAAGTTGAAAGACACTTTTATCGATGATTCAAGAAATAGGTAAGTTTCACTTGTAATAATTTAAATGATTGAATTATCAAATCAAAGTGATTAGATGACATTATACTATTTAATATGATAAATTGTTTTTTGTGTTGGCCTTATAAAATCCAATAGAGAATAAGTTCATACGTGATCTTGTGAAAGGACCTTTGCAAATTGTTAAATTGTATCCAGTGTATTTTGTTAATAGATACAAGTTTTATACAAAATATCATGATTATAGCATGGCAACAGTAAATAATGGGGTTTGCATACAAGGAGAATTGACGAATTATTATATTAAAATAGTTTAGATACTTGAAATTGAGTACCCTGCATTGCTAATAAAACAGAGTGTGATATTTAAGTGTGAATAGTTTGATCCAACTGCAAATGTTGGAACAAAAGTGCACAGGCGATACAATCTAATTGAAATCAACCAGTAAAGAAGATTTAGATAATTTGAACATTTTGTGTTGGCGATGCAAGCGATCTAAGTGTATTGTGTCCCTTTTCCCAGCTTAGAATGACATAAATCAGATTGGTTGGTCATATATAAAGTAAAACCTAGAGATATTTTTGAATTACATGGAAAAGGAGAAAAATAAGAGAATTGAAAATGAAGCATTTCAGAAAAATGTTTATGAAATAAATGCATGTGTAACATATGACGAGAATGAACCTTTTAATGATCTAAATAATGAATATGTTGAAATTTCATCTGGAGAGGACAAGGAGGGCAAGTGATTTGAAGAGGAGCTCGAGTTTGATTCTAATTCTTCAAAAAAAGAAGATGATGATGATTTTGATTTTGATTTTGATTTACAATTAAATGTTGATAGTGATTAATTTATGTTTGTAATAAAATTTTATATGAATAAATCTATTATTGCATTAACAAAATATTTTTATATATTGAATTTATATTATTCTATTATTTGAAAATTCAATAAAATTTGAATTTCAAGTTAAAAATATGTCATCAAAGAGAAAATAGGATATGATGCAGCCAAGGTTCAAGTTACAACCATTTAGAGAAGCCAACGCATTCCCAGGTGAAGCATCATATTCTGCAAGTGCTATTGGATATCCAAATAAGGCATCACCTTTTGTACCTACTACTATACCATCCAACAACTCTGCTACATGATCCACTACCCCTATATCGATAGAGATATCGGGGTAAACGTTGTGGATGAAGGAGGCAATTTCCAACCTAGTGCTAAGGGAGTTAATAAAGGAACGTACATCATAATTGTCAATAATTTGTAAGTAAAATCTCGTAATTTTGTAATACATGATAACATCATAAGTTTATACTGAAGTTATGGTTTTAATTTGAAAATGATCTAAAAAAACTTATAATTAGGTTGGTTTTGTCTGGAACATACTTAAGAAATATCTCATCCAAGTTTAATGATAGGATAGACCTTGAGAGTTATATATAAAAAAGAATGTCTCTCAGTCGACAAAGGATTTTTATTATCAGGAGTTTGAGGTACAAAAAATATATTCTTTAATATTTTTTATTTTATCTAATTTTATACATTAATTAGATAAATATTGTCTTTTATAAGTACTTATTGTATGTTTTTATTTTCTTCAAAAAGATTTTTTTGGGATCCAAAATTTGATATTGTAATTTATAATGTATGGGAGAGGTGACCTCGTACACGTTATAGAGACTTTCATGCTTCGTTATACAAGAATGGTGTACGACCACCATATATATCTTAAGAAATATGGAGTTGTTAGCAGCAATATTGGGCATCATCTGAGGAAATATCAATTTCAGAGTGCAATTCTGCCAACAGATGTGGAGGACCAGATGGAGAGAGCCTACTTGTAGCACCCCACCCTCTCGAAACACGTATCCGACATCCTGAGTGATGTCTGAGTGCGAGTCCCGCAAGGGTGGCATGGTAGAATAGTCAATCGATTTGACATCCAAAATTAAGTACATTTTTTCGCAGCAATACAATAATGAGAAAGTTTAGTAGCTATTTGGGCCCATTACAAATACAAAATACTTGTCATAATCTCATTACATTACAAAATCATTTACAAACATTTCTAACTTGTATATTCAAATATTTATGTATGAAATAAATTTCCAATTTGGAAATTTATTTCATATAGAAACATTTGAATATACAAGTTACAATAATTGCGGAAGACTCAATTTGATACAAAATAAAGGAAATACTAATGCAGAGGTGAACTGATCCCGACCTCTATCCCTTAATTGCATACAGTAGATATAATCTCGTTTATCTAACGAAGTACTCTTCCGAGCTGAAAATATTTACAAATTTTGGGTTAGTTTTACGAACTCAGTGAGTGACCATCATTGATGGCTCACCCAGTCACATAACACATAATTCATATCATTTATTTAATAATCATATTGGATCACATACATTTAATCAATCAATTCACATTTTACATTCAACACATTATAATCATTCATATCATACATATGCAGTGCACATGAGACCCATTTTTTATTTGTTACTTTGTTGTGACCAAGTACCTAAAATATCCCTTATCCATTGTGGATACCGGGCTCATTGATAACTGTCCCATATCGAGTTCATTGATAACTATCCCGTATCTGTTAGGGATATCAGGCTTATTAAACGTTGAGTCTGAGGCTCTAATGCACATAACTGAGCTTAAAGCTCTTTTCATATTGGCTACTCTGGTCACAACTATCTTTATCTTTCATGCATTAGATAAAGATAAAGATCTCTCTTAATCCTAGTTTTCTTCTCTCACTCGTGCATCACCATTCAAGGGTGGTAAGGTTAGGTCTTTAGAAAGAAATGAAGAAGATGAAGAAATGAAACTAGTATCGTGGGCAAATTCACCAACGGAATATTGGGATTCCATCCATAAAGTAGCGACAGAATTCTATAAATTCATTGGTAAATTTTCTTTAACATACCGACAGAAATCTAAAATTTTATCACTAATGGTACCGATGAATACACAAGCTATCAATGCAAAATTTACCAATGGTAGTTTCTCTAACATATCTTTCGTCAATAATTTTTGTCGCCAAATTTGTTTCCCAACATAAAAGCTTTATTTTTCATCAGCAATTTTCGTCGCAAAAACCTGTTTTTTCTTTTAGTGTTATAAATAGTTTATGAAGTATTTTTGTTATAATATAATGCTTGAAAACTAGAGTTTGATATATTGAAAGTTGAATATCTAGATAAATTTTTGTTTGAAATATTTATGACGGATGATAGGCTTAATAAGAAGCTTAAGCATTATAATCAAACCTAAAGCTTGAGTTGGTATCATTTAAAAGCACTATCATCAAATTTATTTTATAATTTTAATTATGATATAGTAAAATAAAATATTAAAATATATATCTAAAATTGTATTTAAATTTTATTTTATTTAAAAGCATGTCAATTAGAGATAAAATTTGAGCTGTAAATAGAAAAACTTGAGTTGATTGAATTTAAAGTTAGGTTTGAACTATAAAAATTAAAAATTATTAACATGATTAACATGTCTTCAATTGTAAATTTGGTATATAACTTGATTATAGGGATTGATAACTTGATTGTAGTGATTTTGGGTAAGATTGTAGCTTGATCAACTCATATTTTCTTGTACATAGGTTATGTCTGTATAGGAAATATCAACTCATTCTACAACATTCCAATTCTCTCTTTTGTTAACATAGTATCAAAGCCATGCTTAAGACATTGCCATCTATTTACTATTGTCCTTGCTCATCCTTAGTCACTTGCCTTGATCAGTCACTATGTCTCTTTTAGGTGCCACTAGCTTCTCCAACTTGTGCGTCATCCATAAGCCAACAATCTGTTAATGTTGATTTGTCATCTGTTACTCTTGAGTACTCAGCGTAGATACCACTTATTGCCTTAGTCTTCCTAGCAACCTGCCTTGCATATTTGTTCCTTGACATCACTTGGTTCTGTAATACCTCCGTTACCTATGTCCACATCTAATTTGCTAATTTTGACTCTGCTAAAGATATTTGAGATTTTTTAGGCACTCGATATCAAACTATCAACCTTGCTCATTATTCTTAGTTGACAAATCTCCATAATATCGAACAAAAAGTGGTTCAATTTGTTAATGATTTTCTTGCTCAGGTTCAACCTATCTAGAATCAACTATCTCAGGCCAAAATCAGTGAAGATCATCTCCATCTCTTTCAGGTCCTAATGACTCTTCATCCTGGGTATGAAGCTTTATAAGCCTCCCTGCTCCATCACAATCCTCTTCCCTCACGGGATATTGGTACCTAGGAAATTATTTTTGAAGAGACTCAACTCAAACTTGATAAAAATCCTCAATTTGAAGTTGCTCTTGCCACTCCTCGATATGCCCCTCCAAATTCTAGCCCCATATTTATCAGTCAATTATGTCAGAATTGTCATCTTCTTGACCATTTTTTTGCTAATTGTCCTACTTTCGAATGCAAATAGTGTCATAGTTTGGGTCATATTCTTGGACATTGTCCCACACAAGCTCCGAGATCAAAAGATGGGAACTCAAAATCTAAGAATATTTCGAAGCCTGGACCCTTCTCTGTCATTGATGTTACTGCTGCTTCTATAAACCCTAGCTCTTCCTTTACACTTGCTACTGAGGGTTCTCCTCCTATCACTCTCAGTGATATCAAAGCACTCCTCAAATAGGTATTACCTTCCAACCCTTCCACTCTCAGTCATATCAAGCACTCCTCAAACAGGAATACTGTGATTCCTTTTGACTCCAGTTTCTCAATCAACAAGGTATTATTGTACAACACTCTTGTCCTCACACTTCTCAACAAAATGGACGAGTTGAGCATAAACATCATCATATTCTAGATTCTATCTGTTCTCTCCTTCTCTCAGCATCATATCCTGAAAAGTTTTTGGGAGAAGCAGTTCTTACCATTGTCTACATAATTTACCTCCCTTCCCACTCTAATCTTGCATCATTTATCTCCCTTCCCACTATAGTCTTGAATAATTTATCTCATTTAAGAAATTTTTCGGTAAGCCTCCTAACTATTCCCTACTTAAACCTTTTGGTTGTGCATGTTTTGTTCTCTTATAGTCCCAAAAGCACATAAAACTAGAACCACTAGCTAGTCTATGTTGCTTCCTTGGATATGGCACTTAACACAAAGGGTATCGTTGTTGGGATCCAATTTCGAATAGATTACGTTTCTCTCGTCATGTTACATTATGGGAAGATACCATGTTCTCCACTCTCTCTAAATTTCATCCATATGTCAGCTCTAATCCTCTATTCTTCACAGATTCCTCTATTGAGTTGTTTTGTAGTTTTGACCCTGATCCTTGCTCTTCCTCATCTATTCCTGGTCCTCCTGTCCCAGATGTTGATTCTGTACCTGAGACCACATCGGTCCCTAACACTACTCTTCGTTGTTCTGCCCGAGTAAGAGAAACTCCTCATTACTTTCTAATTTGTCATTGTTATTCTACTATTTCCACTCTCCATAAGCCTTGATCTTATCGTGAGGCCAATATTGAACCTCTTTGGCAGCAAGCTATGGCCAAGGAACTTCAGACCTTGACGAAAACTCACACTTGGGATTTAGTTTATCTTCCTCTACATAAGACCCTTATTGGTTGTAAATGAGTTTATAAGATTAAAACTCGCTCTGATGGCACTGTTGAATGCTACAAAGCTCGCTTAGAGCCAAAGGGTACACTCAGGAATATGACATAGATTATGAAGAAAATTTTGCTCCCGTTGTCTAACTTACCTCTATTCACAGTCTCTTAGCTATTGTTGCAGTTCGTAAGTGGAAACTTTTTCAAATGGATGCCAAAAGTGCATTTCTCCATGGTGACTTGATGGAATAAGTTTACATGCATCCTCCCCCTAGTTATCATTCTCCACATAAGGTTTGTTGACTTCGACGAGCTTTATATGGATTAAAACAAACTCTAAGGGCCTGGTTCGCCAAATTTAGCTCTTCTCTTGCTCAGTTTAAGTTTGTCTCCAGCCCATATGATTCAACCATATTCATCCACAAAAATGACCTGAAATGGTCCTTCTATTATTGTATGTTGATGATATGATTATCACAAGAGATGATACCTCTGGTATTTCAAAATTGCAGCATTATCTCAGTCAACATTTCGAAATAAAAGACCTTGGTTTTCTCAGTTATTTTTTGGGTCTCGAGGTCTCTCATGATTCTCAAGGTTATTATCTCTCTCACGCTAAGTATGCTTCTGACTTACTTTCTCAAGCTGGCATCACTGAGAGCAAAATGGTGCTACCCTTTTATAGTTCAATTGTAAACTCACACCTCGTGATAGATCCCTTCTTGATGATCTTACACTATATCGCCAACTCGTTAGGAGTCTTGTTTATCTCACTATTACTCGCCTTGATATTGCCTATGTTGTTCATCTAGTCAGTCAGTTTATGTCTTATGTCTACTCCCCGGTTAACTCATTTCATCGCAATCCTTCGAACACTTTGTTATGTTAAAGGCACACTTTTTCATGCTTTAGACTTTTCTGCAAACTCTTCTTTGGTATTATCTGGCTACTCTAATGCAGTTGGGTTTGAGATATGAAAGATCATCAGTCTAACAATGGGTTATTAATTCATCTCTTGGCGTGGCAAAAAGCAAACCATCATTTCTTGCTCTAGTATTGAATCTGAGTATCGTGCCCTTACTGATGCTACCTCTGAATTACTTTGGTTACAGTGGTTACTAATGGATGGATGTCACTCATTCCTCGGCCACTGTTCTTCATTGTAATAATTCTAGTACCATCTAGATTTTTCATAATGATGTTTTCCATGAACGTACTAAGCACGTTGAAATTGATTGTCACTTTGTCTGTCATCACGTGAAACATGGCACCATCTGTTTAGTTCCTGTCTCATCTGCTGATCGGACAATAGATATTTTTACCAAAACGCATCTTCCTGCTTTCAAGATTTATTAAGCAAACTCAAGTTGGCGTGTACTGTACCACCTTGAGACTGTGAAAGGGGGGGAGGGGGTTGTTAACATGATTAACATGTGATCAATTGTAAATTTTGTAGATAGCTTGATTATAGAATGAAAATCTACAAACCCTTTTCTTTTTAAACATCACTCCTGTTTTGGTTCCCTCCTTATTGTGTGTTCTTATAAATAGGTTCTGAGGTATTTTTGTTATAATATAATGCTTGAAAACTAGAGTTTGATATATTGAAAATTGAATATCTTGACAAATTTTTGTTTGAAATATTTATGATGGATGATAGGCTTAATACGAAGCTGAAGCATTATAATCAAACCTAAAGCTAGTGTTTGTATCATTTAAAAGCAGTATCATCATATTTATTTTATAATTTTAATTATGTTATAGTAAGCTAAAATATTAAGATATATATCTCAAAAATATATTTAGAATTTTATTTATTTAAAAGCATGTCAATTAGAGATAAAAATTTGAGTCGGTACATAGACAAAGCTCGAGTTGATTGAATTTAAAGTTAGGTTTGAACTAAAAAAAATTAAAAACAATTTAGAATTTATACTAGATTTGAGTTTAGTCTCAGGCTTCAATTCCACCCCGAATTAAAGTAGCTTAATTTATTTTTTAAATAAAAAACGCAGTTAATTACTGAGCACATGTGTTACATGTTATCGTCATCCCTTCCTTTCTCGTCTCACAATCTCTAAGTTATCTATAAGACTTTGACGCTACTCTCGCTGTTGCCTCGGAAGACTTAGAAAGCTTTTCACTGCTGGAGTGAAAGCTGGAGCTAGAGAAGTGAAAGTAGAGTCAGAGTGGTTGACTAGTGGAAATTGCAAGGCTACTTAATTCCTTTTAGAGTTTTTATTGAGTATTTAGATGAAAATTTGAGCAAGGAAGTCGCAAGAAGAATGGAATTGGTGGTAGAATCAAATCTCCCGCCTACTCGTCAAGCACTCCAAATATCAATCTTTATTTGATCTGTTAATCACATTAATAAAATACTGAAAAATAACTTTTTAATTGCATTATTCAAATTTAAAATTTAAATACTGAAATTAAAAAAACTTTTATAGTTCATTTTTCCTAAATTAATCCATACTGCTACTACCACATCTTACAAGCGGAAGGAACAGGCAAAAAGAATCTGAAACACTTCTTTCCTACGTACAAAAACTTACAAGCTTAATTCCTATCATATAAAATGCAATTGAATAATTACATTTGCTGTTGTTTCCGTCGTAGCAATGTTAGAAAAAAAAAATCAAGTTGACTCATATTCCCTTTAATTCTTTATGACCTAACTGAAAAATTGATGCGAAATTAGTAAAGTGAAAAAGAAAAAACATAAAGCTGGCAATTAAGCAATGGATCTTTGTTCATCTTCAGTGAGTTGTGAGCTTAGATCTCTTCTTTGCCTCACTGTAAAGCACCACTCCCATGATTGTAACTACGAATCCAGTCATTCCCATTACGGTAACCGGATTCCGAAATATCAATACCGAAACCCCCGCAGCAACCGCCGCCTTGGCATTGCCGAGCACTTGCAGAGTCAAGGCACTGGTGTGCTTGGTCACCAAAAAATTAGTCAAGTTAACCAAATATGCCGCAGTTGCATTGCCTATCAACAAGAACACTATAAAGGGATCTACTTTCGCTTTCTGAAGAGTGATCACCGCTACATTCCCTTCTAAGAAAAGGGTAAATGGCAGCAAAATCAAAGCCGCCATGGGAGCCATGTAATGCAGCAAGTTCATAGAGTGAAGTCTCTCAGCTTCTGATGTTAACAAAATCCCCTGAACCACAGACTTTAGAGCACGTCCAGCAGTTGAACCAACACACACAAGGAAGCCAAATAAGTGAAACAAAGGCTCACTGTTGCTCGCCAGAACAATCCCACAAACCACAGGCAAAAGGGCACAATAAACTTCGGCGGATTCCTTCTTGCAAGTGATCAAAAACGCGAAAATGGCAGTGAAAAACGGAGTGGTCGCGCCAATGGCTTGATTAAACGACACCGGCAAGTACCTCAATGAAGTGTTCCCACACACGACAGAGAAACAGAAGATTGCGCTTAAAGCAAAGATCTTTAAGAACTGTTTCT
This sequence comes from Erythroxylum novogranatense, assembly GCA_029891385.1. Taxonomy (NCBI): domain Eukaryota; kingdom Viridiplantae; phylum Streptophyta; class Magnoliopsida; order Malpighiales; family Erythroxylaceae; genus Erythroxylum; species Erythroxylum novogranatense. The sequence continues at coordinate 88,126,478 of CM057227.1, read as the reverse complement.
TTGAAGAAATATACTGCAATGGCACGATTTCAAGGAAGTTTATAGCTACATAGCTGTAAGAAGAGCATGATATCATGTGCAACATCGTGAGGAAAATTGGATAGCGATATCCATATATGCTTAGTAAGTACTTGTTCAAGAGCAGAACACCAATGTTGGATAAGTACCATGATCCAATTATAAGAGCAGTTAAAATGTTGGGCGAAAAGTGCGAGCCAAGTAGAGAGTACGCGTTGTTCCGTACATCGCCAGTTGGGGTTGCCGGAATATCGATAGCCTGGTCGTCGGCGACTGCGGTGGTGGGGTCCAATCTGGGATTACTCATTCTTCTCGTCGTCCATGTCTGTGCTTCCACCATTTCTGGCCTCGGGGTCAAAATTTGTCCGAGAGACGAATCTTTCTCCTCCCAGAAATAGGAGCCTATGTCTGAGACAGAGAGATACTTAGGCAGTTTGTCCGTGTAAGTCTGGGATTCGAGAGAAATTGAGCGGTTGAGGATGTTTTGATGGTGGAGCGTGAGTTGATCTAGATGGACGGTGAACATTTAGATTTGGAAGATAAGTGGAATGAGGAGCGTTGGATTAGGTAAGAGGGAATTAGGACATAGTACTTAATAAGATTCCTCGTGAAGGGAGCTAAGGTTAAAGAGTCAGAGTGTCGGTAAAGGCACACAACAGGCTAGAAATGGCGGGACAAGCAATGATCAGGCAATTTTTACCGAGTGGACTCACCTCACTTTTTATGGTAAGAACCGCAGGAGCGCTGGCATCCACGAAGTCCTAAAATTCCTCAAAATCAGCTAAAACACTCTGGCTGCTTTTGGTATAAAAATATAAAACTATTATGATGCCTAATATTAGCCTATTTTAGAATAACTGTGATCTTATAGAACCCTGTTGGGATTGAAAATATATTTTTGATTCTTGGCAAGTTTATGCACCATGTTTGCGTCCTTTGGCGTCATTATATAACCCCCGCTACTAATTAAAACTGAAACAGGCTGAGCATTTCAATTTCTGACTAGATAAAAGGCTATCTATTTGCAGTCTCTTTAAATCTAAAATATGAAAAAAAGAAACTAATTCCAGAAAGCTTCTTGATTTGGTGACCTAATTTTCATTCTTTTTAGGTTCTGATCTCATTTAAGGAAGAATTCGAGCAAAAAGCAGGGTTAGAGACACGGTCCATAATGGTTATACTATTTATGTTTAGGACACACCACCATCGGACAACTATTCTTGTTTCAGAAACAAATGGATAAAGAGAATAATGCATTTTAATGCAACGGTAAAATTCCACCAACCTTGGGTTGTTTCACAAGTGAGATGTCCCAACCACTCAACGTTTTGCGGGGCCTACCCAACCATTTCAAATTCCTTGGTCGGCTTTCACTTGAACGACACCCACACTGCGTACTGTACCATACACATGGAGTAGAACTTATACACCTAGTCTACACGTTATTGTGCCCTTTCTAGTTTTAACTTCTTTTAATTGCATCGTTTTCCAAGTTAGGCAATAAATTGTAGATGTCTGTAAAGAAGTGGAGAGGCAGACTCTAAAGTAAAGGTGAGTTAATAAGGGGCTTTTTTAATTTAAGTAAGGCTGTAAGTTCGAACCGTTCTCGTGCATACAGTTGTTTAAAATTTGAAATTAAAAATTTGTCTCTCGTAAGAGACCTATCTGATTCTAACAAGGATTAATCTGAACATGAATAACTTAAAAGTACTTTTCTATAATTGAAACTTTCTTAAAATATCTCGTAAAAAAATAAAGAAAAGAAAAAGAAGTGACGGAGAGGCAAACTTTGCAAGTGGCCCTCCTTTTAAGGCCAAAGAGTATGTATTTGTCCATCTCATGGCTTTATATATGTCCCGACGGTAATACAACTAGATATGATTACAGTTGGTAAATATTTTATAGAGGTATGATTACCTAGGCTGGGCGAGATAATGCTTAGGGGCATTCGGGCATTTATTGATATTAAGCATTACCTCGTTAAAATTGTATTAGTCGCAGCAATTGACGCGAAAAAGGCAACTTACAAAAGGAGGAATTGTCTCCTCAAGTCTAAAAAAGTAGTCAAACCTCTTTCATTCTCTACCTTCGATTTGTTTATCCACTTACTCCTTTTAAATAAAAATTAAAATAGAACTACTCACATTTCCAATAATTCTCTCAGTTTATGATGAAATAGTTTTTATCCTCTATTCTATAAAGATGGTCGTCAAAAAAGGAAACGGTAGAAGAAAAAAAAGAAACATTATTTGAACATTCTAATAAATGTTTATTCCTTCCTTCTCAATTAATGCAGTTAATGTCTCGTCTAATAATATACACATTAATAAGAGTTTAAAGCATGTATTCTTCTTCTTTTCTTATGCTTTTACCATCACCTCTTTTAGACACTCATAAATTAAAAGTCTTGTACTAATCACCAAATTTTTTTTTGAAGTTCACCAAATGTTGATTTTAAAATATATATGAGTTACACACATATATACTAGTGTTTCGTTTTAAACTTAGATAATATTTCTATATATCATTTCGTTTTAAACTTGGATAATATTTCTATATAAAGTTTTACTAACTAGAAAATTTTTATGGTTATTGTTTAGTGATTAGTAGTGATAAGCGACACTATCATAAATAATAAAATTATTTAATAGTAAGTCAAATTACTTACTATTATAAATCTGCATTTCTTTCGGCCTATTTGGAAAGCTTCGAATTGAATTCATTTACATTAATGAGATTGAATTGAATTCAATTTACAATGTTTGGAACAAATCCAGTAATATTAAAATTGAATTCAATTACACTGTTTGGAACAAATCCAGTAATATTAGAATTGAATTCAATTACACTGTTTGGAACAAATCCAATAATCTTATAATTGAATTCAATTATTTCATATGACACATTTAACCTTATCTAAAAATAATGTTATTAACTAATAAACATTCACACTTACATAGAGCAACTTATAAACATTAATTTCATTATAAGTAATATCATAAAAAAGTTTATTATTAAAATGAAAAGAAAAATGATTGCAAATGATATCAAGCTAGACCGAATTATGAAGATAATAGAAAACTATTATAATTTAGAAGCTTAAAAATGCATCACCTAAAAGTAGTTCTTTTACGTTAATAACTACAAAACACTATCAAATTTTGACATTTCACTCCAAATTACATATAATATCATAACAAGTTTTAACATGTCTTCCTATGATAAGGAGACATAAGATCGTTACATAAGAAAACTAAATAAAAAACATCCATACTTAATTGTATAGAGCAAGTTACATCATCCATAAAGTTCCACACTTAAATAGAGCAAGCTATAAAAACCTAACATTAACCCATTTGCCTAGACAACCAATCTAAACGTAGTTCAATTGGACATGCAAACAACATACCAATAAAGTTAAGATGCTCTTCAAGCCAAGTAACTACATCCAAAAGAACACGTCCTTCCAATCCTAATTCTTTCATTGCGTCAAATATTTCCTCCTCTTTTCGAACATGAGGGTTTATGGCTACAATAGCTTGTGCAATTTCTTTCATTGCATTGGACATAACTTGTAATTCCAAAAAAAAATTGATCTTCCACTCGTGCTTTTCTTTTCTTACCCGTGTAGGATGGTTTTGACACTGAAGGTGTTGATATGAGGGAGCTTGAGTTGTTGGTGTTGTTGGAGTACTCTCGCTCCCAAATGGATAAAAACTCTCTAAATGAACCTCATTATTTGCTTGCATATTATCAATGTCTTCAATATTCATATCACACCTTTATTTTTCCCATCTTTGAACCTTCTCTTTTGCACTTTCAGCTTCAGATCTAGTGGCTCTATCTTTCTCATAGATCTCGCGAACAAGGTCCAAATTAGGTAAAGGCTTCCCTCGAACATGTTTCAGCTTTTCGTTAACCTATCAATCAAAATACAAGAAACTATGTCAACAAACTTCATACATAAAAAATAATACAAATAAATTTTTTTAACTATATAAGTATTTAATAAAATACCTGTATCAGATTTTGTCACACCTCTGGAATCGTTTCAAATGTCTTGGTAACATCATTTCATCCAGTTCCACTTTTTCCATCAAGAAATATTGCCAAATGCATTTCTTCCCTTAAAGTTCTCAACCGATTTACAATTTTGCTTCAATTAATCTTAACCCCAAACTTTTCATTAATTTCCTTTATCACCTCTCTATATGCACTAGCACTAAAATTTATATCCTCCTTTTGGCCTTTATTTTTTTTCTCTCTAAGAACTTGAAGTATGCACTTATCCATTTCATAATTCCACCTAAAATATCCATCAACTTATTTTTCATCATAATTCACCTCTACGTCCATCTTCACCTATTTTTTCCAAACACAATCCCACACATGCCATCTTATATTGTTATTAACTTTTATTTTTCTCAACAACATAAACAAGCATAAAATTGTTAAAGACAATTACATTTAAATGACAAACAATCATGTTTACAAGTGTCGGTAACAAAAAGAGACAAAAAACATAAACAAAGTTACATAATGAAATGACAAAATTTTCATCAATTCAATGTTGACAAATGTAATCATTCCACATATGCGCAGTGATAGTATTTCTTATTATTTCTCCTATTCTACCATCTTCATTGTAGCGCCCCCTCACCGTAGAGTACACATTGGGATGCTCGACGTGTATCCCATGATAAAGGTGCACTACCAGAACAGTTATACTAATATCTACATGGCATCGCAGTAGTTAAATCACAATATAACAGAAATCAGTAAATTAAAAATCCAAAATGATAATCATTTTATACAGTCATCCAATGATAGAATAGACCAGTCTATCAGTCTCCTAACAAAACCAAAAAGGAAACTGATACAAACATCTATCCTAGGTCATCCTCAAAACGCTAACCCAACTGGACCGAGCACATGTGCCATCGTCTCGCCAAAGAAGACGCACGGCAGAAAAGAATATCTTGAGCTAGAGTCTACTCTATCGGTCTGAAAAATATGATGCAATTTTGGGTGAGTTTGCGAACTCGGTGAGAAACCATCATCGATGGTTCACTCAATTATGCATTACGCTGCATCACAGACAAAGACAATTCAAGAATAAATCAATTAATGATATCATATACAATTTATAGTAGTCTATACCGGTTTACGATCGATATCATTTTACAAGACTATACAACATTTATGATGATAGACAATTTACAAGATACAATTCACGGTGATAACCACTTACGGTAGCATGTAACACTTTACAATATCACATCACGATCCACGATCAATCATGTCATCACGTAATCATCAATGTCACAATTGATCGATCAAATGTATGTAATGCATATGAGACTCTTTTCCGTTATTGAAGGTCGTGCCCAAGTGCTCAACAAGATTCAATGAAGGACGCGTCAGGATAAATCCTCGAGCTATGCCCGGTCAAGATAGTGTTCGAGCTCAAGCTCTTTTCGATGATTTTAGCAACTGGGACACATTCCATTATCGATCATGCATTTATGCATGCAAATGCAAATCTTTCGATAATTGATGTTTGAGAATTCAATATTGATGAGTTCAAGATGGTTGGCTAAAAGCCCAAGATATTACGATTCTCGGTATCACTCAAGAATCCAATCCACTACAAGAATCGTATGCGAATCGGTCACATATGTTCCAATAATAATACGATTCACTCTCATACATTTCAAATTGGTCTAGTCCAATACGGAGAGCATACAGATTTGATCATGTATATTTCAATAGTCATACAATTTCGATTGGATGTAACGGTCTCGTTCAAGACAAAGAAAAGCATACAATTCAATCACATTCATTTCGGTAATCATCATACAAGAATTCATACAGAGAGCACTTAGACAATCAAGAATTTGAGGAACCAACTAGGTTACTCACCGTTATTTCCGAAGCTATCGCACGGAAGTTCCAAAGAAAGTCCGTGAAACGACGATCCAATGGCGCCTCTATAATTGATTAAATCGGTCCATTACTAATTGCCCAATTGATCAATACAAGAATGCATATGTCTCGATGAAATGATGTACAATGCATGTTCACGATTTCCGGTGCTAAATCCCAATTTCGATATCTTTAGCCCAATTCCATTTTCTCACTCAATTTCTTGACAAAACCGATCCAAATCCTATGATTGATCCAATCTCCTATATTCATACTTCCTATAACAATTTCCTATCCATTGGGTCAAAACCTCTATTGCAATCTCCAATTAAAACTTCAATAGTCTCAATTTGACACTTATGTCACACTATGAATCACAATTGACCTTAATCTCTATAATTCAATACCATTTAAATCAAATCTAGTTCCCATAATTATTCTCAGTTGTAGACCTCTTTTCCTATTTCATAACAAATCTGAAATTACCTCAATTGGAGGTCTACACCAAAAGATATGCCCAACAAACCATAATTTAAGCCAATGAAATAGTTCCTCGCCGCGACGAAAGAGGCACGCTCGCCGCGACGTGAAGCACGCTCACCGCGGCGTGCGTCTCCTTTGCGGCTCGCCTCGACGTTAGCCATAGGTTCGTCGCGACGTGGCTTTTTCCCTTGCTCGTCGCGACGTCTTGCTGCATACGTCGCGACCAATACATTTAACTTAATTCAATTTTATTCGTCGCGACGAAGCCCTAACGCTTCGATGCTCGTCGCGACGTGCGAAGACCAGGTCGTCTTCTCCGATCGATTTCCGCCATTAATACACATACCAACCTCCATTAAACACTCTATCTACTCAAACAAACCCCATAAATGCCATAAATACTCAAATGACCAGTAATAACAACATTAAAGCCAACAAAACTTACCAATCGATGATAAATCCCAAATCTCAAAATCGCCGTAACCCTAACTTCCTCAAATCACCGATTAACACTCTCCAAATCTCTCAATCCTTCATCAATCACAATAAATCAGTTGGCTAAGCACAATAGAAGGGAAAACCAAAGGGAGAAATAGCAAGACTCACCAATGGGGAGGGATCGTCGAACGCCGAAGGGGAAGGAGAAGAGAAACGATGAAATGCTTGAACCTTTTCCCCCAAAATCTCAACCCTAGCTATTTATAGACCTGGGTCTCCATATCAGTCTCAAAATTTCAATGGCTCAACATATTTATTTCCTATCAGTCAAATTCTAATTTTTCATCGCCATCGGACAGTTCTTTCAAGATTATACTGATAATCGGTCGATCACCCAAAAATTTGTGTCCGCATTTTCTCCTAATTTCACGAAAATTTCCTATAGCCTCTATAAATTACCAATCACTCATAAACAAGATTAAATCAGTCAATTACACTCAATTACTCTAATTTCTCAATCGGTCCCCATTAATCCAATCGGTTTCAAATAATTCTAATTTACAATTAAATGGGAAAATCATGAATGCATGTACCTATGAATATATGCATATCGGTAGACCAGTTCCTCTATGATTAGAGGCCGAGAGCATCTCGATCGGTGTATGCAGTGAAATCCTATCAGTCCGTCCCAAAATTACCATTATACCCTTAATGACAGTAACGGGATGTTACAATTCACCCCTCCTTATAAAAATTTCGTCCTCGAAATTTCATATACAGTCGATGAGGAGGACAGGAGAATTTACTCACTCCTTTCGATTCCGATTCTCGCTCATAGCCTTATAATTATTTGCCAATCCTTACATTCAGTACCAGAAACACATTTACCAATTCTTAACACTGTATCTTAATCCAATCCATAATACACTTTATAGATCAGGATCATCTTTTAGATTTTTAAACCACTTTACCAATCTACTTACACTGCGGTCACATAGAGGCCATTTAATGATTTAATCGGTTCCTTGTCGATTCGACTTATTGTCATAATCTGGGATCGCTCAATCCCCTAATACAAATTCACTTCACTGTCTTCATTAATTCAAATCAATCATACGTCCTGCAATCTCTCATAATTGTACCTCAATCCCAATGGTTCCATATATATATATATATATATTAGTCTCACATTTTGCCTCAGCGGTCACATCTGTTCGTTATCCCAACGAATAACTATTCGAGTTCACACTCTAAATCTTTTATTACTCTTTCGGTACATTCTTGTTGAAACACAACGTTTCGATGGATCTTAGAGATTTCTCTAACAGTCTCCTTTTGGCGGCAAAATACACACTTCACAAGATAGTCATAAATATCATTTTCTCAAAAAAAAATGACTTCCATTTAAATTTCCCAATACGGTTTGCAATTTTCTGAATCGCCAATTTGTTTTGCCAGTCCTTTTTATACACCATTAATTTGGAATTCCTATAACTCATACTACTTTCTTTTTGCCCTATACCAATTTGACAATTATCATTTAACAATAACACATTTATACACTATTGAATTTCTGCCCAATCCATTTAATTTCATACTTGTCTTAACTTTGCGACTACTCATTACTTTAATCTCTTTCACGAATCATTCAAATTCTCAAAATATCTCGATCATCATTGATTTGCATATCCATGGACATATCCATAAAATTTTATATAATTAATAGTCCCACGCTGATGACACCACAATTTGGATAATTAATCACAAGATCGATCTACTTACATTATACTTGTCCTCAGATACGTTAAATCACATTGCACTATTCCTCATAACCTTTACGGGGACATTCCACTAAATATTGCCAAATCTCCAATTTAAAACATTGTGATTAATAATGAAGCAGTGCAGTTCTCCAAATATCTCTTTCACAATTATCAGTCATACTTTTTACACATTTTCCTCAAATATTTTGTCATTTTCGGATAAATCCAGCACTCAGTTAATCCTTAATAATTCCAAATTCCGAATACCAATATTCCTTATACCCCTTATCAATTCATATACCTTTCTAAAATCGATTGTCTCCAATGAGAAACAATGTTCGCTACCTTTCTCGGCCCATCATAACACATTCGACACATATTCCTTTACCCTAATTTCCCTTTACAGGTTCAGTAAGCCTATTACACAATCGGATTTCTTACGTTAACATATTGCACATTTCCTCAGTAGCAGACTCTATCTCTCACTCTTGAGTTTCCTTGGCCTTTCCCAATTCATCAGACTTCTAAAGGAATGGTGACCACTAACCCACGCAAGAACCTCATCTATTATCATGCGATCTATATGCGGAATGCAAGGCAATAAAGAAAGATAAATGAATCCAAAATCCAAAGAATACATATGCTTTAAAACCAAAATTAGAAGCATACCCGCTTATAAGATCCGGGAATCCTGGGCCTCTGCGAATCATGGCATAGACCACGGCACGAGGTTGTTGTCTGCTGTCGCACCCTCGAGACCTCATTCTCGATCCTCACTCGACCTCGGCCTCTCCATCCAATCCACCACTACTCGCTACACCGTGGTATTGCTATCGATCTTTCACCATAAGACTGGGCTCCAGTGTCTCGGGCAGTTCCTCACTAGGTGGTTCATCGAACCACACCTCAAGCAGGCTCCAGACAGCCATCGGCACTCTCCACTGTGCCTCTTACCACAATGCTCACATAGAGGAACAGACTGCCCTGAACTTCTAGCACTGACGCCACCACGACCAGTCTGTACAAAACTGTCTCTCTGCTCATAACCGGACTGTCTAGTCCCTCCTGAGGATCTAAAAGGTGCGCTCCCCGCCTCGCTATACCCTCTACTCACTACTCGGTACATTGCGGGGTCTCTTATTCTGGTCTCTGACGACCGCGGCTGCCTCTCCTCGATGGTTGCTCGATCCTCACTGCTGAAGCCCTCAACTCAATGAAATCAATCATATCGGATCGAGCCAATAGGGTACGGATCTCTAGATTGAGTCCGCCCTCAAAACGCCGACACTTGTCAGCCTCAGAAGCAACCACAGTAGAAGCATAGACCAATAGCTCGTTGAACCGCACCTCATAGTCGGCCACAGTCATCTGTCCCTGTCTCAGCTCTAGGAACTCCTGTAGCTTCATGTCCAGATAAATCTTGGGCATGAAATTATCCTTGAAGGCCCTCAGAAAATCATCCCATGTCAGTGTGCAGGGCCTGGTGGTACTGCCCGGGACAGTCCTCCACCACCGATATGCAGGACCCTGCAACAGAGAAACCGCGAGTCGAAACGCCATCCGGTCACAGTCCATCGATCGAGGACTCTCTCGGTCCTCTGCGGTCAATCCTCGACCTCCGCAGGTCGGTGCCGCCATAAAGTCAACCACCCCCGCCACGCGATTGTTCATATCTCCGTTCCCGTCGCACAGGAACTCGAGGAGGCAACTCCTCGGATGAGGCATCGGAGACTCCTACTAGCTCCTACCGATTCTAGGTCACGGGTGATTCAACTCGGTTTCCAAAGACGGATGACCTAAAAGCATAAGAAATTCCAATCGCCTCGCTATTCTTTCCAATAATTCCAGCCTAACAAAGACACTATGCCCATAAGATGCCAAACCATGCTCTGATACCAACTTAATGTAGCGCCCCCTTACCGTAGGGTACACATTGGGATGCCCGACGTGTATCCCATGATAAAGGTGCACTACCAGAACATTTCTACTAATATCCACATGGCATCGCAGTAGTTAAATCACAATATAACAAAAATCAGTAAATTAAAAATCCAAAATGATAATCATTTTATACAGTCATCCAATGATAGAATAGACCAGTCTATCAGTCTCTTAACAAAACCAAAAAAGAATCTGATACAAACATCTATCCTAGGTCATCCTCAAAACGCTAACCCAGCTGACCGACCTGTGTGCCATCGTCTCTTGCCAGCAGCACGCACGGTAGGAAAAGAATATCTTCGGAGCTAGGAGTCTACTCTATCAGTCCTGAAAAATATGATGCAATTTTGGGTGAGTTTGCGAACTCAGTGAGAAACCATCATCGATGGTTCACTCAATTATGCATTACGCGCATCACAGTCTGACAATTCGAGAATATCAATTAACAAAGATCATATACAATTTATAGTAGTCTATACCGGTTTATGATGATCGATATCATTTTACAAAGACTATACAACGATTTCTGATGATAGACAATTTATAAGATACAATTCACGGTGATAACCACTTACAATAGCATGTAACACTTTACAATATCACATCACAGTCTACAGTCAATCATGTCATCACGTAATCAGTCAATGTCACAATTCAGTCAGTCAAATGTATGTAATGCATATGAGACTCTTTTCCAGTTATTCAGTGTCTTGCCCAAGTGCTCACCAAGATTGATGAAGGACGCGTCGAGGATAAATCCCCCTGCCATGCCCGTCAATCTGATGTTCGAGCTCGAAGCTCTTTTCAGTGATTTTAGCAACTTGGGACACATTCCATTATCTGATCATGCATTTATGCATGCAAATGCTGAAGAATTCGATAAGGTGTTGAGAATTCAAGATTGATGAGTTCAAGAGTTGGCTAAAAGCTTTGATAATTCAAGATTGAGAGTTCAAGAGTTGGCTAAAAGCCCAATATTAGCTTCTCAAGATCACCAAGAATCCAATCCACTACAAGAATCGATGCGAATCGGTCACATATGTTCCAAGAATAATCTGATTCACTCTCATACATTTCAATGGTCTAGTCCAATCGGTGAGAGCATACAGTTTGATCATGTATATTTCAATAGTCATACAATTTGATGGGATGTAACGGTCCGCTCAAGACATAGAAAACATACAATTCAATCACATTCATTTCAAGAATCATACAAGAATTCATATAGAGAGCACTTAGACAATCGAGAATTTGAGGAACCAACTAGGTTACTTCACCACGTTACCAGCCACTCTTGCTGAAGTCCCAAAGAAAGTCCGTGGAACGACGATCCAACGGCGCCTCTATAATGATTAAATCTGATCCATTACTAATTGCCCAATTGATCAATACAATAATGCATATGTCTCAGTGAAATGATGTACAATGCATGTTCACGATTTCCGGTGCTAAATCCCAATTTCGATATCTTTAGCCCAATTCCATTTTCTCACTCAATTTCTTGACAAAACTGATCCAGTCCTATGATTCAGTCCAATCTCCTATATTCATACTTCCTATAACAATTTCCTATCCATTGGGTCAAAACCTCTATTGCAATCTCCAATTAAAACTTCAATAGTCTCAATTTGACACTTATGTCACACTATGAATCACAATTGACCTTAATCTCTATAATTCAATACCATTTAAATCAAATCTAGTTCTCATAATTATTCTCAGTTGTAGACCTCTTTTCCTATTTCATAACAAACTGAATTACCTCAATTGGAGGTCTACACCAAAAGATATGCCCAATAAACCATAATTTAAGCCAATGAAATAGTTCCTCGTCGCGACCTTGGGCCTTGCCATGACAAAGAGGCACGCCACGCATGGCGTCGTCTCTCTATGCTCGCCGCGACGTTAGCCATAGGTTAAATCGCGCGGGCTTTTTCCTTGCTCGTCATGACGTCTTCTTCTGCATACGTCGCGACCAATACATTTAACTTAATTCAATTTTATTCGTCGCGACGTGCGAAGACCAGGTCGTCTTCTCCGATCGATTTCCGCCATTAATACACATACCAACCTCCATTAAACACTCTATCTACTCAAACAAACCCCATAAATGCCATAAATACTCAAATGACCAGTAATAACAACATTAAAGCCAACAAAACTTACCAATCGACGATAAATCCCAAATCTCAAAATCGCCGTAACCCTAACTTCCTCAAATCACCGATTAACACTTTCCAAATCTCTCAATCCTTCATCAATCACAATAAATCAGTTGGCTAAGCACAATAGAAGGGAAAACCAAAGGGAGAAATAGCAAGACTCACCAATGGGGAGGGATCGTCGAACGCCGAAGGGGAAGGAGAAGAGAAACGATGAAATGCTTGAACCTTTTCCCCCAAAATCTCAACCCTAGCTATTTATAGACCTGGGTCTCCATATCAGTCTAAATTTCAGTCTCAAAATTTCAATGGCTCAACATATTTATTTCCTATCACCAAATTCTAATTTTCTATCGCCATCGACAGTTCTTTCAAGATTATCACAATCGATCATCACCCAAAATTTTCGAGTAGGGCATTTTCTCCCGAATTTCACGAAAATTTCCTATAGCCTCTATAAATTACCAATCACTCATAAACAGATTAAATCAGTCAATTACACTCAATTACTCTAATTTCTCAATCAGTCCCCCACAATCTAGTCAGTTTCCAGTCAATTCTAATTTACAATTAAATACCGGAAAATCATGAATGCATGTACCTATGAATATATGCATATGCGGTAGACCAGTTCCTCTATGATTAGAGGCCAGTAGCATGCTCAGTCAGTGTATGCAGTAAAATCCTATCAGTCCGTCCCAAAATTACCATTATACCCTTAATGACAGTAACGGGATGTTACATTCATTCCTAGAATTCCTCCCAAGACATTATCATCCTCATGATCACTATTCAATAGCTCTCTATCAACTCTTGCAATAAGTTCTTCATCCGGATCATATTGTATAAAAAATTATGGAAAATATAATAAGCTAACATAATTTTAGATAATGTGTTCACATCATATCTTGACATCTCAGATAAAATGGGAAATCTGCACTTCAAAACACCGAATGCCCTTTCAATTGCATTACGTAATGAAGCATGACAGAGCTTGCCGAGAATACTCTTTTGAATGTTATCGAGTACTTCTATAAGGAGCAATAAATCCAGACCTCAGCATATATCCAACATCAACTAAATAGAATTTACCTATAAATAAAAGTAAAAACATTTACTAGATGCTTATTAACAATAACACTTTTTGTATATAATATGGAATTTAATAATCTTCAACTAAAAGATACTTTGAGGAACAATGAGTTTATCTTCTCTAGCTAATGCATTATCTAAAATTTTTGAATCTGAGGCTGAACCTTCCCATCCAGATAAGACATATGTAAATTTCAAGTCAAAAGTGCATGCAACCAAGACATTCATTGTGGGATAACTCTTCCTTCGTCTGTATCTTGATATATTTTTCTTTGAAACTTTTACTTTGATATGTGTTCCATCAAGAGCACAAATACAAATTAAAAAATTTCATAAAATGTATTAGAATTTTTTATTAATAAAAATTATGTTTTTGTATATAAATTGTTTTTAAAAAATAACTAAAAATATGGATAAAATCTTCCTCTGCTATTGATTATTTTAGGAGGGACAACCAAACCATTTGGTTGAACCAAAAATTGATCCTCGAGGGTAACTATTGCTCTGAGTACTTGGTTGAAGTGACTACTAATTGTTTTAGTAGATCGTCGGAAAAAGAAACTTTGTGCATGAGTGCTAGCTCTACCATTTAAAATATGTAAGAATGTTTCAACTTGTTCCTCAACCAAACCATATTGGTTATCTCTTAACAGTCTCTATTGCTGTTAATAATTCATGACGTACAATTTCTCTATGACCTCTGTTTGGATGCACTAGTTATCTATTAGCTCGACACATATATTGATATATATGTCTCAAGCAAACCAAATAACCCGCATAAGCTACCATAGCAAGTATAGCATTTCTTTCAAATCCTCTCATATCGCCTGCATTTAAATTTTATTTATCGTCATAACACAAGTAGAAAAAATATTGACATATCGATTCCTACTCTTATGACATGTTCACATCTTCAGAAAGAAAGAAAGAAAGAAAGGGAACAAAACAACTTCAAATTTTCAATGAAACCAAGAATTGCATAAATGCATAAGAGAATGTTATTCATTATAATAATCATATAGAAAGATGGATCACTTCTATAAGTACTGAAAAAGTTTTTGGATAATGCATATACTGGTTTGGACCATGAGTTGGAGAAATTTGATTAAGATAAAATCAAAGGTTTCTCTCATACCAATTTTAAAAACAAAACTAGGGTGATTAACAAATATATGGTAATCTCTATCTTCAGTAATGAAAATGTTAAGGGATAAGAGTAAAAAGATACAATTGATCCCTTTGAAAATTCTATGCCCTAAAAAGAAACTTTAAACAATAATACATAGGCTGCCTTACAATATGCCGTGATTATTAACTCAAGGTTTAGGAGGAAACTGTGAAGAACTAGTAATGAGGAGAAACATATGTGTTAATTGCGACTTTAATGCAAGTGGACTTGGAATTGTTTTTCCCCTAATGTTAATTAGTAAGAAGTTGACCTTTTAAGGTACATTGGTACAATGGTTTGTGAGCAAGCTTTAATAGGAAATTATATGGTTTGAGAATACACCTGAATATCTTGAGAAAAACGAAAAGAAGCAGGTCATTTGCTTATATCAATAAATAATCATAAGGAAACGGACAAGGAATATAATTATATCAGCATTGTTTTTAATTAAGAAATGGTAGTATCGTGAGATTTTTGTATCCACACTCCATTATTTTGAAAACAAACAAAACTTGGAACAAAGAACAAATTGGAATTTATATTTAAGTTTGGTTTATTGTTTAGTCTAAGAAGTAATGCCAATCTGATCTTCACCATCGAAAGTCTCTACATTACAAGCTCAATACCCAACAAAACCCACAAGCAGTTTTAACCTATCAAACCATTTCAAGGTCCACAATAAACATCAAACTTCAAACATAAAAGTACATACTAATTCCAAGTGTTTAGTTTCACCAAATAGAGCTTGTTCAGAAATCCAAGTGTTTAGTTTCACCAAATAGAGCTTTTTCAGAAAATCCAATACACAAAGAATCAAGACTTACAACACACAACAAAAATTACATCTGCATCTACGAAACAAGTATGTAAAACAAGAAATTACCAGAAAAAACGTGAGAAGAACAAAGCAACATCTTAGATCAACTCAAGCGACAACAGTACTTACAATACGCAAAGTAATTACAAAGATCAGAGTTATCCATGAACACAAACAAAACAGAGTTGGAAGACAAAAGAATAATACCTCCAATAGATAAGAGTAAAATTGAGAGAGGAAAAAGATGTAGAGATGCATTGCTATTGCGTGGACGTTGCTGATGATGCGTGCGTTGCTGTTGCATTAATTGGTGATGTGTGTGTTCCTGTTGGGAGAAGAGTAGCGTCTGGTGGTGCGTGGGTTGGTGTTGGGAGAAGAGTGTGACTTGTCTGGTTTAGGGTTATTATGTTGGTATAGTTTATTTTATTGGATTTGTGAGTTTAAAAAGAAGAGAGCAGCTTTTGGGGTTCAATTCACGTGATTTATAACGTGAATTGAATTTGTTAACATAGTGGGTTTTAAACCCACGGGAGAATTCAATTCATGCCCTTTTTTTAGTTCCAAACAGATGAATTGAATTCAATTCATCCTTTTCCAAACAACCTGTTAATAGAGATTATATAACCTTGTGGATGTAACTATAATAAGAAATATCTATTTTGTATAAAATTAACTACATTTCATCTAATTTTTATTGAAAATTTAACTAAAATCTTGTAGAAGGCAATGTCATTAATAATGACAACAATAATAGTATTAATAGTAATCTAAAAGAAAGAATGTGAGAGAATCACAAGGTAAACTTAGGCTTAAGCAACATCTTATGTTGGATAATTATGTCCTTTACTATAAAGTTAGACAATTATTAATTACATTTTTTAGTTTTTAAATAAATTATCGATTAAGTTACATAATTTGATGTAGATAAAGATAATAAAGTGACCTAATAAATAATCTAGATTAATAGGTTAAAATCCAGGTAAAAATAGATCCCAATTAGTGTAAATCGGACCCATATTGACTTTGTGACGGGGAAGCTTGATATGAAAGCTATATAAAGGTTAAGATCTCCTGTAGTTACTTATATCAATTGTAAGCATAAGAAATCTCTAACCCATTAGGAGAACTTACATATTGAGAAAACTATAAAAAGACTCAACCCATGTCTCGATAAACTCTTTCTATAAAGATCCCAAGAGATTCGTGATCATTTGGAGCTCGGAATCGACATAGGAATAAGAGATGGAACCGAAATCAGGTATTTCGCATTACCTTCACTGGGAGTCGGCGTATGACATGTGCGTTCAACGCATGCATCGACACATTGCTCCACTGACCCGCTCTCCCGCGAGCGTGGGATGGCAAGCGCATGCCGCCCATCCAGGCTGTCCATATAACACGCACGGATGGGGGACAAGTGGCCGCACGTGTATTGCACGTGTCATACAATAGCCACTCGTCTGCGCTTAGTGTGCACGTGACACGTACGTGTTAGATACATCTGGCGCACGTCGGTGCACGCGGACCCACGGCACGCACACTAACATGACGTTTTCCATAGGGAGCTACAGTGATTTTCCAAAAAAAACAAAAATTTTAGATTTTTCGTAAGGGTGCCCAGGGTGTTTTGGGTCACTTTTCGGGTCTGGAAAATTTATAAAGTAAGTTTTATATTTTTCTAGATTTATTACATTAGTAATAAATTAAAGTTTAACTCTAAAAAATGAATTAAGGTATTCTGAATTCGATTTTGAATGAATTTTATGCTTCAGACATTGTATGAGGGAGATACATGAGGTTTTTGTATCTCGAGTCTCATGTTTGATGTTTGGAATTGCATGATAGTCGATTGGAAAAGAAATTGAGACATTCTGAAGTCATTTTTTAGTGAGTTTTTGTGCAATGAACTGACCATAAGGGAGATACATAAGGTTTTTATGTCTTAGGTGGTCAGTTCAGTATCCGATGAGGCATGATAGTCACTCTACTGAGATTTTTCTTTTACAAAAGTCTCAAATGAAGTTTTCAAAGAATGTCTTCAACACAAGTGTGTGACAATGAGACTGTGCATTCAGATTTTTGCATTTATTGATTTTACATTATCACATACTATATGCCCATAAAGAATGTGAGGATAATATAAAGATGCATTCCTTGTGCTTGTGGACTTTTTGAGTCCTAATGAGGATGTAGTCACCATAGTGGCCTTCCGAGTCAATATTTTGAATTGTTCTTACACGTTAGGGGATGTCTCTAATCTTATGTTTGGTTATTTTGTCCACAGGTGTTGGCCTTACATGAGATTTTGAGATGTGCATAAAGGCATTTGATAGAAGAAAGCCGTTGCTTAAATGATCTATTCGCCCATAGGTGGTAATGTCATAAGAGTTAATGATTTGTACTCTGATCGCTTTTATGTGGGGAGGTCTACTTTCATATATTATGTATTTAGCCCACAGGTATTTCGTAATATATGTGACCAAATTTTCAGTAAAGATACTATTTAATAGCTTTGAGTATCGCTGTTATCCTGTATTTGTACTGATTTAAAGATTATCATCTTAAAATCACCTTTTTAGTCAACTAAATCAGTATCACCATTGAAATCTTGTCCAGTTTCAATTTAAAGAAGTAGACGGAGGATGTATTGAATGCAATGGAGATAGTTGTTGTTGATATGACCATAAGGATGGATTGGCCATCACCATTTACATCCATGACCTTAAAAACTCATAAAGCAACCCATGAAACCTAGGATCGGTCTAACAGATTATATCTACTGACCATTAAGAAATACAATCCTAACCATCTGCTAAGTGGACGTTCAGAAATAGACATAGTGAAGTAGTTTCTTGATAATGTCTCTTAGAGGTACACAGTCTCATCTAATGTCAAGACAAGTGCCTTGATGAAAGAATTATCTCCATAAGGGATATCGGAGAAAAGAGGAGTAATGTAGTACATATCGAGAATGATTCATGTTCACAGTAGATTGAAGATGTTGGGACTTCAATTCTTTGATTGCCCATTGTGTTGTTGAGGAGGAGAAACTCAAGTTTGCTACTTCTACAGCCCTCGAAGCAACTAAAGGGAAGACAAAAATGAGGCCTGCTAAGTTCGAAGGTAGAAAATTCAAATTTTCTCCACATGTTGAAGTTGGTCAAATTAGTGCTGATAAAGGTCCTAAGGACATGAAAAAAAACCAGTAGTATGAGGTTTAATAGGAAAGACTGAGACCATCAGGTTACTCTTTGGCTTGTCAATTATGAATTTAATTTACGATAGTCGCATTAAGCACATGGGGACTATTTAGTAGAGCATCTAGTTAAGTTGCTTCCATGATGCAGTAGTTCATATCAAGGATAAATCCAAATAAAGGGAAGGAGGAACTGATGGTTCACAGTAATAAAGAAGTGGAAGTAATATCTATAGGGGATATATGTACTGAACTTTATTGTAAAGTTTATTTGGGTTTTACACTACACATTTTATATATGATCTTTTGATCAATTTTGGATAAAGAAGGTTGACATTTTGCATTTAATACTTCTGTTGTACGGTTGTTGTTTAATGCAAAACATAATGGTAAAACTTTCTTATCATATGGTTTATATAGAATATGTCTTACCTCGAATTAGGTAAATGCTTCTTCGTATCTTGGTAAACAAGTTATGTTATGAAGGACCCGGATGAATGAGAAGCCATACATGATGTGGAATAAAAGTTTAAGCTGCATTTCTAGAGTTAGGGTTGAGAGATTGATCAAGGAAAGCTTTTCTTAATTATAGATTATGATGATCTGGGAACATGTGCTCACTGTTATAGAGGTAAGTTGACTAATAAGGATATTGAGCTCAACTCATGCTTCTAACTTATTGAGTATGATACATAAAGATATCGGTAGACTTTATACAGTTGCATTGTGCAATTCTAAATGTATTCTGACATTTGTTGATGATTATTCCCATCACAATTATGTGTTCTTGCTTAAAGACTGAAGGATGAGAACCAATTGGAAAAATTCATCAAGATAGTCAGATTTGACTGTGGAGGAGAATATCATGGCAAACATGATGTTGCAGGACTTTAAAAAGGTCCGTTTGCTAGATATTTGGAATCAATTGCAATAGTGACTTGATTCACTATGTTGAGTAGTTCTGAGCAAAATGGTGGGTTGTCAAAAGGCATAACTGCGTCCTAAAGGACTTACAGAAGTTAATGCAGAACATGACTAATCTACCTAATTATTTAAAAGTTTGGAGTCCTAGCCTTGCACACATTCACGTATGGGGCTGCCCTATTGATGTGGTATAATCCTTATAAAGAAAGATTGCATGCTCGTTTCACTCATTGCTATTTAGTAAGATATCTCAACCACTTTAAGGTTTCAACTTTTACTGTAAAGAAGGAGGGATCAAAATAGTGGAATCACTAACATCTAAGTTTCTGGAATACCATGTCTATGATGATGGTGGGATCTTTGACCCTTCAAATGATAGCAGGGTGGATACTACAGTTATCATGTACCCACTACTCATACAGTTAGATCCGGTGGATCTAAGTCTCTGTACAGTGCCTGTACAGAAACAGAAACCCATACCTGTAGACACAAAGGTTCCCAGAGATATAAGATCTAATAGAGTTAAGTGAATTCACGAGAGTGAGACGACCTATTATCTCATCTGATTACATAGTCTTTTAAGTGAAAAGGACTATGCTATTAGACATGTTGCGAATCCAATTACTTTTACAGAAGTTATTTCTGGACCCAATGAGAATATTTGGTGGGATGCAATGAATGAAGAAATACAAGCCATGAAGTATAGTAAGGTTTGGGAATTAGTTAATTTGCATCAGGAAATGCAAACTCATCAGTTGTAAATGTAGTTTTTAAGACCAAAAGGATTTCAGGATAGAGTTCAGCGGTTTATGGGCTAGTTTAGTTGCCTGATGGTTTACTCAGGAAAAAGGTTAACTTTGTGTTATCTTTTCTCTCGTTTCCTCGAAGGATACATTTTGTGTGATTGAGGCAATTGTAGCTCATGATGATATAGAGTTACATCAGATAGCTGTCAAAATCACTTTCTTGAATAAAGACCTTTATGAAGTGGTCTATATGGTATTGCTTGAAGGATTTCAGGATCCAGATGGAACTGACATGGTTTGCGATTTATGTAGATCAATATATAATCTGATGAGATTGGGGCCTCTTTCGACTTCATGAAAAATAAAGCTTAAAAAAAAGATGCTTGTACTACGATGTCAAGAGGAGCAAAGTTATCTTCCTATTAGTGCATATGGATGATATATTTCTCACGTCTAATTACTTGACCATATTGTATGAGGTTAAGCAAATTTTGGTCAAGAACTTTGACATGAAAGACCCTGTGTAGCATCTTCTGTCCTAAGTATTTAGATTCATCGGGATAGATCTCAACACTCATCAGACCTTTCAAAGATGCATACATTGAGTATATATTACAAAGGTTTAATATACTTGATAGTAAACCTATCGTAGCACCTGTTTCTCATAGTGAGAAATAATCTTTGGTACAGTATCCAAATAATAAAGTAAAGAGAGAGGTTATGAGGAATGTTCCATATTTTAGTACAGTTGATAGCCTAATGTATGCTCGGCTATATACTAAATAAGACATTGCATTCATTGTTTGACTGTTTGGTCAATCTCTTAATCTAGTTGTAGGCCATTGGAATGCAGTCTAGTGAGTATTGAGATACTTAAGGGAATTAAGGATTATATGTTGACATATAAAAAGGTCAACAAACTAAACCTCATAAGGAATTCAGATTCAGATTTTAGTTATGTGTTCGGATGATCGAAAGTCCTCTTAAGGTTATAGTTTAAATTTACAAATGGTACAATGTCGTGAAAGTGTGTCAAGAAGACACGAGAAACTTCCTTAACTATGTATGCAGAGTGCATGCTATGGGGCTGCTTCACAGATGATTTAGGTCATAAACTTGATTTCTGAGTTGTCTGTAGTTGATTTAGTGGCTAGACCCATTCAATTGTACTGTGGTAATCTTCTTGCAATGTTATTTATTAACAACAAAAAATATCACAAGGTCTTAGCAATTAAAGGTCAATTATTTAGTCATAAAGGTCTTGGTACAAAAAGGTGACATTAAGCTTTGGAGCATTTAAAAACTGAGGAATTGTAAGTCAATCCTTTAACTAAAGGACTTCACCTACTTGTGTTTGTGACACAAGTATACAGTATAGGTGTTTTGACGTCTTTAGCCACTGTTAGTTAGCAAATCGTTATGTTTGCTCCATGTACATTTGTACATTTTGATGTATTATGATAGTATGATGGTTCATTGATAAAGATGATCATCGTTTATCCTTAAAAATATGTGTTATCATACATTGTCATAATACGTATGAAAGTCTTAAGATTTGTGTCTATCTTAAGCATTTAAAGCCATTAGGCATATATACAAGTTGACCTTGTGCTTATGTCATTTAGATGCACACATTTTTAGTATAGATATCTATGAAGTTTGACATGACATAAGGGGATATAAGTTTTAAATCCCATAACGGTTCTCTAATGTAGTTTAGCATTCAGTTGGAGAACATAAAGGTTTTCTCTAATGCAATTTAACATTTGGTGGAAGGAAACAAGTTTTCTCTAATGTTATTTAGCATTCGGTGAGAGAAAACAAGATTTCTCTAATGCAATTTAGCATATACGGTTTAGCATCAAGTTGGAGAAATCAAGACCTACAAACAGAGATGATATAATTGAGATCATAAAGGTATCATCGTAGTTTGCCACACTCTATTTTCCCATTCATTTTAGTAAGGTACTAGGTATATGTGATTGTATTGGATCTATGTCACACATGACATATGACACCTTCATCTGATATTTTTTGGCATCGAAAACCTTCTAGGACAGAATGATGGACTTTCATTATCTTTAGATCAAATGTTTTATTTTTAAAACCTAGTCGACTAATACAGTATCATGACTTAATCGAGTTTTTAAACTATTTTAAAACTAGAGTCAAAACTGCAATTAATAATTGTCTAAAAGGGAGATTGTTAGATAATTTTGTCCTTTCCCATAAAGTTGGACAATTGTTAATTACATTTTTTGGTTTTTAAATAAATTACCGATTAAGTTACGTAATTTGATCCAGATAAAGATAATAAAGTGACCCAATAAATGATCTAGATTAATGGGTCAAAGCTTGGGTGAAAAATAAATCTCAATTAGTGTGAACCAGACCTATATTGACCTTGTGATGGGGAAGCCCGATATGAAAGTTACATAAAGATTAAGGTCTCCTGCAGTTGCTCATATCAATCGTAAGCATAAGGAATCTCTAACTCGTTAGAGAGCTTATGTATTGAGAAAACTATATAAAGACTTAACCTGTGTCTTGGTAAGCACTTTCCATAAAGGTCTTGAGAGATTCGTGATCGTTTGGAGCTCAAAATCAACATCAGAATCATATATGGAACCGAAATCAGGTATTCTGAATTACCTTCGTTTTTAATTCTTTCACGTTGATCCTGAGTACATAATAAGGTTTATACTATGTATTGCATCTTATACATGAGATAACAAGTTATATTACTGAGAAAACTTTATTGACTTTCAATTCTTCTCTTCTTTAATATCTTAGTTTAGTTATAATATTACTAGGTGTTGCTTTAACAACCGACTCTTTTGCTAGTCTATCTTGATGTATTGTGATTTATTAGAGATGCATTTGGTGAATTTATTATTAATTAGTTCATTACTTTCCTTTTCAAAACAATTTAAAACTTTGTTAAGCTCTAAATAATCTGCTAATTATTAAAAATATTTAATAAAATTTTCTAATTTTTCTTTGTATGATCTTAATAATATTTAATCATTATAATGCCAATTACTTTTAATTAAAAATTACGTGATTAATTATCTATAATGCAAATATTAAGATTTCAAGTTAAAATATTCGTTAATTTCACGCTTTAATAAAACTTTGAAGAACAATAATAATAATATAGTAAATGGTAAAAACACAAATGAGGAAAAGTTAAATTAATTAATTATAAAATAAAGCATAGCTAGTGAATTACCATCCACTTATAAAATAATAAATATTAAATTTAAGTGATGGATGTTAACATTCATTCCAAAAATGTAAAGTATAAAATTGAACTAGACATAATTATTAGTAAGCAAAAATCTAAAGTATAAAATATGAAATATTATAACTTGATAGGTGGTGAAGTCAATGTGCTACATATTATATAATTGAAAGAAGAACATGGTTGAGAAAATTGAAACTGAATTGCATTGTATAAATTCTAACATGTGTATGACATTACGATGTATACACATATAGAGATAATGTGATGAGATTGTATTTTGTTCTATCTAAACTAAATGATCAATTCGTATTTGATTCTATCTAAACTGAAATGATAAGTGACAATGACAATTTTATCTAATATAATTACAACAAAAAGATTGGATTATGATTAAGAATTTTGTTATTAGCTCTCCACAAACTAATGTATGTAAGAATATTGAGCTTGTGATGTAAAAGCAAAAAAGGATGAGAACCTAATGGTTTTGTGAGAATGTTAGCAATTTGGTGAGAAGCTGATATATGATGTATGAATAAATTTTTTTTTCATAACCAAATCATTAACAAAATGTATATCAATTTCAATGTGTTTGGTACGAGCATGAGAAACAGGACCTATAGCAAGAAAAGTAGCACCTATATTGCCACAATACAAAAATGGTTTAACATTGGAGAATCCAAGTTCTTCAAGTATAGAATTAAGCCAACATAATTCAATGATAGCTAAAGCAATGCTCTTATATTCAACTTCAATTCTAGATCTAACTATAATAGGATGTTTCTTCGAACTCCAAGAAATTAAAGAGGAGCCAAAGAAAATGTAATAACCAAATGTAGATCGAAGATTGTCAGGACACCTAACTCAATTGGCATCAGAGTATGTAGTTATGGCTAAAATGATAGATTTGGTTAAGTAAAGACCATGGGATGGGGTAAAGCGAAGATGTCAAACAATACGCTTAACTGTTGTCCAGTGAACACTAGTAAGATAGTATAAGAATTGTGAAACTTTGTTAACAATAAGTTGGATATCTAGTCTGATGTATATAATTTATATATATATATGCTATCTTGTTGTAAAACTAAAATAAAAAAGACAATTAACTAACGTGTGAATGTTCATTTTAAGATTGCCTCATTATTAAAAAATTATATAATTTAATGAAAAGTATTTTTATTATATGTTATATTATATTTTTATAAAGTGTTGATCATGATATCAAATAAATGTATGGTTCAATTTTTCATGCTTTAGTCTTAGTGTAAATATTTTAAGAGCAAGTAATTTGAAGGTATAAACTCGTTGAATTTCCCACTAACTTTATCAACTTATTATTATTATACCAAGAAAAAGGAATTAAATGAGGTATGCAAACTCACCTAAATATTTCCTTTTGTTAAATTGAAGAAAGAAAGCATAATTGACATAAGTTTGTATTTATAATGTTACTTTTAATATAGTATTTAGTAAATATATAGAAGATAGGCTCTCAAAACCACAAACTTAGGGGTCGTTTGGTTTCACATCTATTTTTTGTTGTTATTTTTGGTTTATGTTTCCTGTTTTTAGTTTATGTTTTTCCTTAAGAAAATGAAAACTATTTAATTGAGATTTGTGATATAAAACTCGAAAACGAAAACCTGTTGGTTGAGATTTATAATAAAAGCGAAAATGGTTTTATCATCTAGTTTCTATTTTTCGTAATTATACTCTTATGTGTAATAATTAGAATTTAATACATTATATTTTAAGTTAATTAACTATCATTATAGGTAAAACTAAAATATATGCAAATCAAATATTATTAAAAATTATATATTAATTGTATATAATAAAATTACATAAATTAGAAATTATATTAAGTCATTCTAACAAATAAAATATGTCCATCATACTATAATTCTTGAAAACATAATAGTACTATCATTTACAAAGAAACATAAATTAATTAGAAATAATATAATCACTCCACATTTGTCTAGCAATTTCATCTCGCTTTCAAGATATACCCCGAAGTTGTGCTGGAGTGATATTATACTTCACTTGAGAACTTGCATCTTCATTTTCACTTTTCCTAATTTGTTTTTCATTTTTAGCACATCTATCAAATAATTCATCGCTTTGTCCATACATTCTAATATAGTTATGTATAATATAACAAGCAATAATGATGTATTTTTGTTTTTTCATATCATAACTCAACATATTTTCAAGTGTAAGGAATCTTGCTTTTAAAACGTCAAAATATCTTTCAATAACATTTCTTAATAAAAAAACATGTAGTTAAACAATTCCTGTGAACTTTGAGGTCTTCCTCTACCTTTATAATCTCACAAATTATATCTTTCACGTCAGTATGGTGAAAGAAATTCAAGTATATTAGTGTAGCCTAAACCAAAAAGTACTTGCCTAATATATAAAGAACATATAACAAAAAATATTAAAGATGAATCATAATTACTATGTTTATTTAGAATAATACATTACGTTATAGAGACATAGGAAATTGATTTGCTGGATTTGTCACTATTTCTAAAAGAACTCGAGACTAATTTGCAGTACCTTCCCATCCAACCATTACTTATGTAAAATGCATGTCAAATGAGCAACAACACATAATATTTTGGGTTAGATTAATTCTTTTGCCCCTATATGGTATTTTTTTCAGTGGTCAAAACATGTGCATCAATATGTGTACCATCTATTGCTCTTACACAATATTAAAAATTAAATATATATTAAAATAATTATTAATCATAAGAACATAATTAAAATCGTAATTAAATATATGAATGTTCCTGAAAATATGGAAAGAATTTTGAATTATGTTGAATCTCAGGAGGTGTATTAGTAAAAGATGACGTAATAATGACTCTTTTTGCAAGACGATTAACTACATATAAGACTTTACGAAAGTACTTCGAAATTGTCGAGATTGAATGTTGAAAGCATTTTGCATTGACTCTAGTTGTCTCACTATACCCTATAGTCATCAAGAAAACTGCTACTTGTTCCTTCACAGCCAAATGACTTGTTGCTTTTAAGTCTCCTAAACTCTTCAACTCATCACATAAGCTTAAGAAGATTATATTATCTTTCTCATTCTTATTTTTTTCACAAATCCTTATAGGATTCCCATTCAAAAGTTTCATTATCCAATCATGACCTGGTAAAGCAGAAGTTCTACATGGTTGCTTTTGTAAATGAAAATATTTTTTTCTCTCCACCAGCTAGAAAAATAATTATTACCTTCTTACGTTCATAATCATAATTTGATTCGAAATTTGATAAAAAAAATCCATGTATCCATAATGACAACATTAAATAATAAACAAAACATTCAATCAAAAAGTTTAACTGAATGTAGACAAAATATTCATACATTAAGTCAAATATTCATACAAATCACAAACTTAAAATGTTCAAACTATAGAATAATGTTCAAAATAAAATTGTCAAATTAATAAGAATTCGATGTGCAATAACATAAAAATATAACTAAAGCAATATAATCCAATGTAGCTTCCTTGTATCTATCATCTTCATAAAAATATCCCTATAAAGTGGAGAATCGTGTAAAGCCCTTATAGTTTTTCTATATTGCACATTATTAACACCCAATTCATCTAAGGACTTCATACATTCCATCATTATGTTACATTCTTGAGATCTACTCTCTGCAGTGGATGATGTTTCACTCAGTTTTTTTGCAACTAAATCATTCTTTCTTTTTCTTATTGTTCACAAAGTACAAGCAAAACCTCTTCTACAATGTTGTAATGTGTTTTTTTTTTGCCTTCTTATCCTTAGGAGATTTCTTTCTTTTAGATATAGAACTCATATCTTGAACTTCTTTTTCATGATGCGAGTAATATTCATCAACATCATTTTCATATTTCTCTTTTGTACTATTAGATGGATAGTTGATAGATGTGCATGCACACCAGTTGTAGTAGTATCTTCAAAAATATGATATAAGTCTGAAAATTTCTTACATCATTTTTCTTGAATCTGTGAGTCATTTTATGCACCTATAATAATGAAAAATGAATATGAGAATAAATATTATATAATATGATATATTAATAAAAAGGACATATTTTACCTTAAGTAGATTTCCACAACATTCATTTACGGCATTAACTTCACCAGCAGGGGAGTTATAGTCGATTCCTGTTTCTTTCAATAAGTTCTTGAAATTCTTCAATCTAGCCCTTAATCTATTATACTTATTCTTCAATTGAATATCAATATACTACTGATTGAATTTTCTTTGAAGCCCTGCCTTAATATTCTTCTAAACAGATTTGGAAAAGATAGTAGCCGTTCGATTTCTCTTTTTCACTTCGTCAACCATCTAGAAGATTAAATACATCTCTATAGTATCATTCCATACCCCATCTTTTTCATTTATTTCCACATAATCATTGGAATCGTTCATATTGTTCAAGCCTTCCATCACTAAATGTAACCAAATATAAGTGACATGAATCATAACACTTTGTGACATGAATCATAACAATTTTTACAAAGTATTAAATTGTAAACATGGTTCAAAATAAATATGAGATAACCATATTAAATGCTAAATTGCATAAAGTGCAAGGAAATGAATGAACAAAAATAAAGGTGTAAATTTAATTCTATAGCATAAAAATAAAGATGTAAATTTAAGCAAATTAATAATATATGCATGATGGTCAAATCACTAGCCCTGTCATTTACCCCACTTCGATCTCATGATATATGTATTTAAATAAAAGGAGATATATATCTCATGATACATGTATATCAACTGCATTGTTATGAATCTAGTTAATGCAGGCATAATTGAATGATTATTGATTATTGCAATTATCTCTATCAATTATATAAGGTGGTGACATTTATTGAAACCAAAAAATTATAATCTAATTGTGGCTGCCAATTATGATTGAAAACTTGGATTAGTACTTTCTCTTTAAGTGTCTCTAGATTGTCATATACAAATGACTCTGTTAGGGACTAATAACAGCTCTATATGGATATAACTTATTGCTCATTTATGGCTAAGGAATTGGGTGAGCTCGTGTACTAGCTAGCTTTTCATGTGCACTTATTGCTCAAAAGCTCTCTGACTAGCAAATAGAAGTGTAGTCATGATGTAGCCACTGACTGCAATCTTCTTATGTCACAAATCACTTCTCTTTATGTCAATATTTTAAACGTCTTTAAGGAAATTTAATATGCATTAGTTAACAAGCCAAATTGATATAGATGTCAAACACCTCTATTTCACCTATTAAATACCGCACATCACCATGTGGGCCTATCATTAATGTTCTGCCTTCTAACAAAAGTTTGAAATTGCACATGTTTCAAATGCAAAGAATCTTAATAACAAGATACCACGATGACATCCCTTTTTTAGTTGAAAAGTTACCACGATAGTAGCCTTGCCAGCTACAATTGGCCAGGTTTTCTAGGACATGAATAATCCGTGGAATGTGCCATTAAATAGAAAGCTTTTCATATGCACTCATTGCTCAAAAGCTTGATGACTAGCAAACAAAAGTGCAGTCCTGACGTAGCCACTAATTGCAATCTTCTTATTTCA
Organism: Erythroxylum novogranatense; assembly: GCA_029891385.1. NCBI lineage: Eukaryota > Viridiplantae > Streptophyta > Magnoliopsida > Malpighiales > Erythroxylaceae > Erythroxylum > Erythroxylum novogranatense. Next base: position 88,096,962 of record CM057227.1, on the reverse strand, counting down.
AAAACCACTTCTCTTTGTGTCAATATATTAAACGACTTTAAGGAAACCCTCCAAAGCTTTAGCCATTTAAGCTTTTTAAGCAACAATTCAAAACTATGGCTTTAAGAATTACTATCCTATTCTAAATACTGGTGATCTTAAATGAAATGAGCATTTTATTGCAGAAATGGAGCCTTCAAGGAGTACCTTGACCAATTAGAAACGTGAATAATGATATCACCAAAATATCAGGTACTTTAAGATAGTTACCAATGCTCCAAACCTAGGAACACAACACTACTTGTTCATCGGAGCTAATTCTTATTGTTGAATTAGACGTTTTTGAAATTGTAACCGTTTTTACTTTATCTTTAGACAATTTAAACAAATGATCTCATCTTCACTCAAGATACTTTCATACTATAACTTTCCATTCACTTTTTCCATTTTAGGATTTGTCAAAGAATGAGGAGTGATATCGTTATATCCCTTAATTAGGTGATCAAGTTACATATCTGAGATAGGTATCAAGTCGTTATGCTATCCCTGAGCACAGTCCAGTGAGAAACATAAGAAATCTCCCTCATGAAACAAACAGTGTTGATGAATTTAATGAATTAAGTTTAATTATGCCACAGTAACATGTGCATGTTACTGTAGTATAACATACACTCTCTAGCGTGATTTCGAAGAAGAGATGATGATGGACCTATTTGTGTTTCAATGTAAATAACAGTAGTCGACCAACAAGTTACAACACACACATAAGCAGGTGAAAACAAACCTATAAATCACAGACTGGAGAAAATGCAGAAGAGGGTAGAAGATTACAGAAGACGCAAAAATCACAGTTGGTAGAAAATGCAAAAGAAGGCAGAAGACGACAGAAGATGCAGTGACTGAGAAATAGTAGAAGAGGCTGAAGATGTAGAGTCGGCGATGGGAAATTGTTTTCGTTAAATATAAAAACCTATTTTCAAAATACATCGAAACGTTTTTTTTACGTTTTAAAAAATCATTGTCCTTTTTTATTTTTAACAAAAAAAATGAAAACATCTTTAACCAAACAAGTTTTGTAGGACTGTTTCATTTTTTTTTACAAAAACAACAACGAAAAACAAAAAAAAGGAACCAAACACCTCCTTAATAAAAAGATAGACTTATATATTCATGAGCTAGGAAATTATAGCCTTCATTGTTTTTAATATTTTGTGATGTAAATATCATATTTTCCTTATTAGAATATAGATATTCTCATCAAGCATTAATTTTGAATGAAGTTTAAAAGATTTAGTACTAATTGAAGGTTGTACGATCAACAATATATCAAAGGGTTGGTAATGCTTTGATGTTACTTGTGTAGACGATTTGTATCAAAATGTTATCAAGGATAGAAGAGTTTTTCAGCCATGACTCTTTTATAATTTTAACTAGAGTTTTAGCCATGAGTTCTTCACCCACGACTCTTTTATAATTTTAACTAGAGTTTTAGCCTATGTTTTTGCTTACGAAATAGAGTTGTTTGAGTCCTTAAATTTAAGGCTTACTTTTCATATTGCTCTTAAGATCTTAAAACTCAGTGTTCTTCTAAAAAGTTGAAGTTTCTTTTTCATTGAGGAATGGTCATTTATTTGCCTATATAACTTTCTAATAGAATATAAATACAATCCTCCCTGGGGGTAACAACAACAAAAGGTCAAAAAACATAGTGAACATTTTCTGACAAAAACTGCCTGGAGTATACATGCAGGTGCAGTAGCAAAACAAATGGGGTCAAGTTTTTCATTTATTCAGCAATTAGAGAATAGCTTCAAAGGAAGAAGAGCCTTGAAGGGACAAAGGACGAAGAAAGGACATTAGAGTTAGTGAAAGGAAGAGGTGGTGGGTACTGAAAGTGCGATGGAGAGTTTGGTGCAAGCAGTAGATGGAGAAGTAGCAGCTTCCCCAAACTTCCTTGACCGCTGACGACCTCTGTGCATGTGCTTCTCACAGTACTTGTGATCAGCCACTGCCTCTCTGCTGCACCTCCATTTCTTTCCATCTGTTCTTCTGCATCTACCTGGCTCCGATTCCCCATTGTTCTTATTTGACTCTTCGTAACCCGTAACTACAAATTTCATCATCAAACAAAAACGTTGGCTATCAATGAACGTAAAGCTGGAATTTAAAGGAACTCTATCCTGTTTTCTTCTTTTGTATATCATGGATTTAAGATTTTATTTGACCGTAACTTCAATATTATAATTTTGCTCATTCTTACCATTATAATTAAGAGGCTAATGACTTGCAAGTATATTCATGGTGGTTAAATAGAAAGATAATAACCACAATTAATGCTAAGACTGTTAAGGCTACAAGCCGCCGCAACATCTGTAATAGTCTCTAATGATTTACAAAAAAAATAAAAAATCTCTCAAAATGATTCGTTTCTCAACTGGTACAAATTTAATAAGCATTAATTGTGTATGATGTATGATGTATGCACGGCCTAGGGGTGCACCGAATTCAGAAGGGGTTCTGTTTTTATTTGTGCAACTAGTGAATTATTGAAGCAACATAACTCTATGAAAATTCATCCGAAGGAGTGATTTGTTGGGAACTTACAGCCGGGGTAGACTTGGTAAAAGTTTGAGAAGCCACCGAGAGAGCTAGCAACAGTCTTCCATATAGGGACCAGAAGGTTGTAAGGTACTGGAAATCCAGATTCTATGTACTTGTAAATGACATACTGCATGTTCAGCTCCTGCCATTGAAGTATGGTGAACCCATAAGATTCTTCTTTGCACTTACTCATCCCTCTATCACTAAAGCCGCCGCATCCAAGCTCGAGTCCCAGTTCAATAGGAGGTGAGCGAGAACCTCCAACCGACTTATTTCTCTCTTCCATGCTACAGCAACTAATTCCTAGTCCATTCCCTGAAAATTTGACAGGCAAAATTAGTGAAAAGAATGGATTCGGAATTGTCTTGCCAAACAAGAAAATATTAAAAAGGGCCGAGGAATTGTGCACTTTAAAAGTTAGTAGGTACTGATGCCTGCTAGACGAGCAATCTTGGAAGTTTGGGGTTGGCTCTCCATTTTCTGGCTTTACAGAGATCAAAATGGGTCAATGAGAGCAAATTAGCGTCAAAGACCCAATGTTGAATGAAATGAATGAGTTAGACTACAAAGAGTCCAATAGATTCCCAAGTCAGAAAATTACTTGACAGATAAGGGTTGTCTGTATCTTGTGGCAGGCATGAACGTAAAACTCTAAACGAGCCAGGAATAGGGTAGAGCACCATTTGGCTTGTATGCTCAGCTGATAACAAAGAGGGACTGAAAGTCTGCTGACATGTCAGAACTTGTGCAGTTGTTATCAGAAGCACACGCGTTTTGAAGGTAAAGCTGGACCCCACATTCTACTGGCTGAGGCTGACGAGTGACGGCAAGTAGGTCTTTTGGCTTCTTCTTCACCTTAGACTGTAGGACATGTAACCATAATCTCAACAACAGTGCGTGAAGCACACATTGGAATCATGCAAAGCAATGATCTGCCAGATTGACAATGGGATTAGTCTGGACAAGACACAACGCAGTTATGGACAAACGGTGTGTGTCAGTGCGTGAACTTGTTTTCACTTAGTTATTAGTCTCAACGTTTGGTCTTTTATTTTTTGATCTCGGTTTAGTATATATATATTCCATATGTATACTATACGTGCTATAACACTTCTTCTCCTCCTTTTTCACTGCTGTCAAAGCTGTTGAGCCACCTCTGAATTCCCCTAAGATTATAGGAGTTAATTCCTAGTCGTGGTGTAAGTATTGAGCAGGGTGCGGAATGAGACTACTCCAATCTCAACAACCTTCATGCTGCCGTTTCCATGAGACCAGTAATTCGCAGCTTTGATGCCTATTGGAGGAAGGAAGAGAAACAATTATGCAATGAATAGTGAAAATACGACTGATGGTTTCAATTAGGGTGTTCAGCGATAGAGTAAGAATCAACCTGCTCATAAATAACTCGAACACTAAACTCGAATGTCGCGTTCGCAATTTCATTAACTTAAACCCGAACTCGAACCAAAGAACCCAGGATTGATTAACCTATTTTCACGTTTGGCTCGCAGAACTGTAACCTATTCATATAATAATAAGCCAAACGATGTCTTATAAAAGATCCATGCTAGAAAAAAGATAAAATATTAAACAATTATTATTTGAATAGAATGGTAGGATGATTCATTTGTTATACATGAAGCCACATCTATAGAAAATAAAAATAAAAAGAGTTAGACTCTTTATTTCTTTTAATTAAAAAGAATTTTTATTTATTTGTATATTAAAACAAGGTAAAGTAAATTAGATTGCCTAATTCAATTTGTTCAAATTTTTCAAGTCTCTCTTCCATGTAAAGAGGAGCCTGTGATTTTCTCAACCAATCTTGTTTACAAACAAGAGTCTCCACCATGTTTGGAGTAAGAGAGCTGAAATGAATCAAGACTCGACCTCTTGTCTTTAAAAAGTGAATTTCGAGATGCAATAATGAGGAACGAACCGCCTACTAGATCTCATTGATTAAAAAATAATAAAACTATTCTTCTAACATCATTAAATCTTATTTTATCATGTTAAAATAATAATAATAATAATAATAATAATAATAATAATAATAATAATAATAATAATAATAATAATAATAATAATAATAATAATAATAATAATAATAATAATAATAATAATAATAATAATAATAAAACAACTAATAAGCACAAAAAGTATCCTTCTTCTTATTGCAACTTAGTGTAGAAAATGCAATTAATATCATAGTTAAAACTTCAAATATTATATTATAAAAGCATAGCCATATAAAAATACAATCCCATAGTCTATTACTAAGTCAACTCATTTTTCATTCGTTTCTAATAAATAAAACTATGTTTGTATTTCTACAAGACAATATTATTATATTCTTATTATTTATTAGCAACTATATTATATATTTTAAGAATCATATTACTTGCTAGTTTAATGTTTATAATATCTTATGAATATCTAAACTAATATATGTGCCTTAAAAACTAAAATTGTAGGATTTTTAATAAATGTGTTTTACACATTAATTTCTTTAATTAATCTCTAAACGATTATATTATTTTATTCAATGAATGTTTTATTAATAGTTTAATACTTGATCAATAACTTTGACACATATTAATTACTATTTGAAGTAGAAGTATTGAGTGTTATGCATTAGTTGTTACTTATAATAGCAATGTTTAATATTAACATTTAATAACATAGAAGTAAAGTAGTTTTTTCCTTTTCTTTTTTTTTCATCAAGAATTAATATAGTAAATACTAGTGAATTTATTATTATTGATATTCTCTTAAATTGTATCTAAATATATGATAGTTTTTTAAGTATTTCGAGTTCAGTTTAAACCTAAACCTATAAATCGAGTTCGGTTTGGTTAATCGCTATAGAGTGCGGTTTAGGTTCGGTTAACCTAGAACCATGAAGTTAGAAACTCGAACTCAACCATGAAACGATTTTTAGGTTGGTTCGAACCGAACCTAAACTCGAGTTCTGTTAACCTTATTCTGAGTTGGTTCATGCGGTTCATGAGTGCAGTTCATGATTCGGATTTTTTGAACACCCCTAGTTTCAATTGCTTAATTCCTTTTGTCTTTAAACCAAGGCCCATCCATCCATTTCAAAAGAACAGAAAAAGTACGGAATGTTTGATTCTATTTTAATTTTTGTTTTAATTTGTAAATTTAATAAAATATATTCATTTAACTTTTTATTTCTATTTCTATTTCTAGTTTTGTTTCTTTCAATTTCAAAAATTATGAAAATTACAATAAGAATTTTTGTTTTGTCTTTTTTTCTCCATATTTACTATCAACTAAGTATATATTATTTAATTATTTAATATATTAATTTTAATAAAATTATGAATAAATAAATAAATAAATAAAATTAAAATTAATTATTAATAAGGATTATGAATAATTTAATTTTACTTAATAATTAAATTTAATCTTTAATTATGTTAAATAAATTTAATTTAATAATTACTAATAAATATAATTAAATTTTATGTGTCTTCAAAATATATAAATTTCAAATAAAACTTCATATAACAATTAAAATATAAATTAAAATATTAATTTATAAACAAAATATTAATTTCAAATAATTTATTTTAAGAAAATAAATTATTTGATTAATGAATATTATATAAGAGATTAAAATGAATTTATTTAATTAAAATAATTTATCTTTAAGTTTGATCTAATATGTAATTATTGTAATTGATAAAAACATAACTACATTAACATTAAATAAAAAGGAATAAAGAGTTGTGTAAAGATAAAATAGAAAAACATGTTAATGTGTGCAATAAAATTACTTTATTAAATTATGATCTAAAAATATTATGTTAATATTTTCTAAAACTATAATTTTAAGATTGATGTGTTTCAAGATTATGGTTACAGAAGTTTTAAACTTTAAAATCTACTTTTTGGAGTGATTGTTTAAGACTCTAGAAAACATCTTTCAACTAATATATGCTCCTCCATCCTTTAAGAATAGTATAAGTACTAAATAAATATATCCAATTTTTTAGATTTTCACAAATAAAATTTCTATAAATAGGTGTAATCAAAATTGTTTAATAGTTGGTTCTGTCAGATTTTGGTGGGGCTGGGCGCTGCCACTTGGATCCATGAGATTGGTTGGTTCTGGTTCAAAAATACCTGCAAAATAATAAAGGCACATCGGGGGTTGATTTTCGGTAGGCCCCTCCGACGCTGAAGTTAGTGTTTTGTGAGAGTTTTGGTGGCTGGTGAATAATGAAAAATATGGTTCTTGGGAATCGTACATTTTTTTGATGAGGTAATGAATTTATATGGTAAATACCTGTAGGAATTAGGTCAATCCCCAAGGGATGGGCCGATTGGCCCACGCTGTGCTCGAAGTCCGCGGGCCAAGACGACCGACCCAACCATAAGCCCCTCTACTCCTCGAGTCTGACCAAAGAGAAGGGTCAAAGGAGTACATAAGGATCGTGCAACTCATATATAAGATAGCTCGTGATAGGCCTGATCGGTCAGACATCAATGCATAGTGCATGGCAACTCGTGCTAGGATCGGTCGGTTGAATGTCTCGATCGATCGGCATCGATGCTTAGTGCATGATAGCTTGTGTCAGGATTGATTGGGCGAACGTCGACGCTGAGTGCATGAAGGCACTTGGTTTAATCATTTCTAACGACAGGTGCCCTCTGACAGGTTTTCGAAATTTGAAACGAGGTGTCTTTTTAATTATCGCGCAGCTATCACGGGCGTCTTTTCGGCTGTTGCGCCGTTATGGGTCATCAGGAATTTGAAACGAGGTGTCTTTTTAATTTCCGCATAGCTGTCATGGGTGTCTTTTCAACTGTTGCGTCGTTATAGGTCATCAGGTAACCCTAATTTGGAAGGCTCAGATTTCGCCGCGCGTCCAAATCCCATCCGTATGCTCGCTTAGTATCTTGTTATAAATGCTCAGAATTGATACCACTTCACTTTCTGCGTGTTTGATTCTTCAATCTCTGCTTTCTCTCTTCATCTCCCTATTTGCAACCATTGGGATTCCCTTTTTCACCGTCGTCCCAATCCCTAACTCCAGTCACTAAACTAGGTACGTCCTTCTTCCTTTCCTCGTCTGTAAGTGTGATTTTTAGTGACTATGTCGTCAACTAGCTCTAGGAACAGATCTAGCTCCCCCTCTCCTTTTCGGTCGCCTCCTTGCCAGCCTTCGCCACCGGCACCCCCGAGTCCTAGTGGGGAAGTAATTACGGTTCTGAGAGAACTCCATTAGGAACTGGTAACCGAAGGAGCTTTACAGGTTGTTGGGTCACTGGAGATAGCAGCGGAAATGGTGGAGGCACCGGAAGCCGGCAGAAATGAGGCGTCGGAGTTAAGGGGGAATGAGGAAGTCGAAGTGAGTGCCCGAAAAGATGGGCAAATTGTTGAAAAACCACCGAGCGACCCTTCGACGATGACTGAAAGGGAGTTGAATCGATCGGTTATTAAGAACAATATCCCTTCGTCTTGGGGGCCTAGGCTGGCTGGCCAGAGCGAAAGGATTTACAGCAATGGGGGCGGCTACTTTGCTGTGACAGAGAGATTTTTCTCGGTCGGTGGTATGAAGCTTCCGTACGTCCCGATCATCGATGAAGTATGGCGCGCCTACCAATTAGGGTCGAGCCAGATTCTCCCAAATGGTTGGAGGTTCATCAACGGTCTGACTTTGCTGTGCCATCATTTCTGGTGTCCTCCATTAATTGGTGTCTTGCGAAACTTTTTAAGAATGAATCAGAGCTCGAGCGTCGAGGCCGGGATTCCTCACCTCTAGTATAGGGATGCGAGGTATCGTCCAGCTGGAACAGCAGAATCAATCAAAGCATGAAAAACGAAGTACTTCTTCGTGAGGTCTCCAGGATCCATTTTTGAATCCCGGCCGTGGAGGTATCCCCTGGCCGAGCAATGGAATGATATTGCCGACCTACACCTTTCTAGGGAGGAATAGGAAGTGATCGGTAGGATCAAGGCGCTCGGTCGGTATTCTTTTGACCGTCTCATTCTGGGGTATCGTGGAGGAGCATCAATCGATACATTGTTGATTGATCCCCCTCCTCAAATTAGAGGGCTGGAAGAGGAGACTGCCCCTCCTGGTTAACTCCTCGTAGTTTATTTATCTGTTGTATTCATAAGTATTAATTTCGATTTCTAACCTGCTTTTATAATTATGCAGCTATGGTGAAGCTTAAGGAGTTCGTCGGGTCCTCCCGTCTGCCCAAATCCAAAAGGCAACCCAAAGGGCCCAACTCTTCGAAGGCGAAGAAGCAAAGGAAGGAGGTAGAGGCCAGCGGAGACATCGCTCAGCCAGCGATTTTGGACTAGCTTTTAGCAATTTTGACCCTTCTGTCCACTGAGGACCGACCTGGCGTGTTAGCGTCGTTGCCAGTCCAGCCGATGAGAGCGGACCGAGCAGATTCGGAGGAGGAAGAGATGGAGCCGCCGCTCAAAAGAAAGAGGACCGCTCGGAGTGCTGGTCGATCGTCCAATCAGCTGGAGAGAGGAATGGGGGAAGAGCAGGCGCCCCGATTAGATAAGGGCAAGGGGAAAGAGCGAGCTTCCAGTGGTGAAAAATGGGTCTCCACGATCAGTCTTGATAAGACTGTATCGCTTAGGGATGTCAAGGTCGCTCTGCATGTTGCCCAAAAGGTTGTTCTTCCTGAGAATGAGAAATATTTGGATACGCTGAATAATAAAGAGCTGGTGGTTAGTCTCATCCGCAGCTGTGCCAGGGATCTGGCATTCGCTTCTGCGGTGCATCAACGTCTCGATCAGCTCGATGAAGTAAACCAAACAATGGACCAGGAGGTTCATGTTCTTCTCGAGTAGGTTAATACTTCAAGAGCTAAACTTTCAGAGGCGAAGGAGGGATAGGATGTCTTACGAGCTCAACTCTCTTCACTGGAGGAGGAGAAGAGCATTTTGGAGGAAGAGAAGAGCGTTTTGAGGGCTCAACTCGCTTCGGGGGAGGAGGAGAGGGGTAGAGTGATTGCTTCCAGGGTCGAGCTAGAGAGTGAACGCCGAGTGTTGCAGCTCCGTGTTGAGGGTCTAAGGAAAAAGGTGCTCGACGCCACTGGGAAGGAGAGAGTGGAGGAGGAACTCTGTTCGAAAGCCCTCCTTGACTGTCATGCGGCGGTGACAGGTAGAATGGAGGCCGAGAAGAAACTGCTGGAGCTGCAAGGTTCTGTCAGGGAGCAAAGGATTGAAGAGATCAAGCGATAGAAAGAGCGGTATTTACACGAGGAGTGTCTGGAGTTTTCCTGTGACTTGTCTCTTTCCATCTTAAGGAGCTGCCACAATATTTGCGTCCCTGAAGGGTCGGAGAGGCTTTCATTCGAGGATTATGCTGAGCCGATGCTTCCCTCCGAGCTCGGTCTTTCACTTGAAGAGATGAGAGAGATAGCCGAAAAGGAAAGAGAGGTCTTGACGGATGAGATGCTGGACCTGAGTTCAGATGAAGAGGATGTCTCTCCCTTGTCTTCTCCTGCCGATCCAGTTGTTGGCCCTTCCTCTCCCCCCGAAGGGTCGAAATGATTTTTTTTAACGCTCATCTGGTCGAGCTTGTGACCAGAACATAAATTCAAGGAAATAGAATTCTTTCATTTTTTTATCACCTTCATCTGTCGTGTTAAGATTGGACGATCTTTTCCAATAGCAGGTAGTGAACGAACACACTCGATGTGCGTCGACCGATTGTAGGGTCTGAGAGAGTCAAGGTCGACTGAGACAAGAGAACTTGGCCGAGCGATTGTGAGGCCGAACGATCCAAGATTTTAGCTCTTGGCATCGCCTGGTTCCAAGATCCCGTCTTGGTAACCTGGCCGAGCGATGTAGAGGCCGAGCGATCCAAGATTTTCGCTCTTGGTATCCCTGGTTCCAAGATCCCGTCTTGGCAACCTGGTCAAGCAATGCAGAGGCCGAGCGATCCAAGATTTTGGCTCTTGGCATCGCCTGATTCCAAGATCCCGTCTTGGCAACCTGGCCGAGCGATGTAGAGTCTGAGCAATCCAAGATTTTGTCTCTTGGCATCGCTTGGTTCCAAGATCCCGTCTTGGCAACCTGGCCGAGTGATGTAGTCGGCGATCAGTTGGTAGAATTTTCTCCTCTTTCCCAATTTAGTGAGATTTTTCTTGCCAAGAAATTTGAAATCCCTTTATTGACGATGACAAGGGTGCGGTCCGTTAAAAAACCTGACTGACAGGGCCAGGAAAAAGGTACTCATAAGTTGCCTGTATAATAAACAATAAACAATAATAAACAAGGGAATAAGAACTAAAATAAAGCTTATTTATTGGTAGAACGCCTTCAAGTTTTGAGAATTTCAGGGCCTCGGTAGAATCTTCCCGCTCGTATCGCGCAGGACGTAAGAGCCGTGTCCAGCCTGTTTGACCACTTGATAGAGTCCTTCCTATGTCTGACCGAGCTTCCTAGAATGTTTTCCAGCCACCTCGGCCTTTCGCAGAATGTATCCACCGACCTTTATGTCGCTCGACCTTACCCTTTTATTGTAAAACTTCATTGCTTTTTGTCTGACGACTTCTGAATGAGCGGTCGCCCTATCTCTGTCTTCGCTGAGAAGTACCAGTTCCGCTCTACGGGCTTCGTCATTCCTCTCCTCTTCGTAACTTGAAACCCGTTGGTTATGCAACACTACTTCTACTAGGACTAAAGCCTCTACCCCAAAGGTCATTTTGATCGGTGTCTCACCAGTGGCCCCGTTTAGGATTGTTCTGTATGCCCACAACACTTCATCTACTTCGTCCACCCAAGTTTTGCGTCCATCTAAGCGCTTCTTGATAGCACTCATTATCTTCTTGTTAGTATTTTTCGCTAGACCATTACTTTGAGGATGAGCTACTGAAGTCAACTGGAGCCTTATCTTCAATCGTTCACAGAAGTCTTTGAACTTGTCGTTATCGAACTGCCGGCCATTGTCTGTCACCAAAACCATAGACATCCCAAAATGACTCGGTATATTTTTACGTACGAAGTTTTCAATTTTCTGCTTAGTAATGGTGGCGACCGCTTCCGCTTCTACCCATTTAGTGAAGTATTCTATTGCCACTATCAAAAACTTCTTCTTCCCCGGTCCGAGAGGAAAAGGACCTAGTATGTCCATTCCCCATTGAGCAAAGGGAATAGGATGGCTCACAATTTTCAGCTGCTCAGTCGGCTGGTGAGACAAATTGCTGTTCTTTTGGTAGGCCTCGCATCGGTTAACCTTCTCTTGACAGTCCTTCTTCATCATCGACCAATAATACCCCTATCTGATCAATCTGTGAGCCAACATTCTACCTCCTAAATGATTTCTGCACATTCCTTCATGAACTTCGGCCATTGCTCGTTTTGCCTCCTCTTCATCCAAGCAACGTAGTAGCGGCCAGTCATAAGAGCGCTTGTATAGAATGTCATTGATAATCACATATTCGGCCGCCTTTACCCTTAGTTTCCTGGCTTCCAAAGCTTCCGTTGGCTGCGTTCCCTTAAGAAGGTACTGCCTGATCGGTTCCATCCAACTTGACCGTTCCTCATCTGCTTGAAGGACTTCAGTAGCCTTCTGGATGCTAGGTTGGTCAAGTCACTCAACGAAGATGTTGTTCCTAGCATTTTGACCGGAAGCCATCTTGGAGAGTGTGTCTGCCTGAGTATTTTGTGTCCATTCTATCCTGCTGACCGAGTATTGCTCAAAATTGTTCAACTCCTGTTTTACCAATTCTAGATACTTGATCATGTTATTCCCCTTGGCTTCATACTGACCAATAACTTGACCAACCACTATTTGGCTATTACTGTACATCTTCAGATGTTTTAACCCCCATCTATCTTGCCAACTAGAGGCCGGCTATTAGAGTTTCGTATTCTGCCTCGTTATTGGATGCTCTAAATTCTAACCAGAGAGCATACTCCACCTTCTCTTCCCGATGTGGGCTGATCAATACCACTCCTGCTCCGCATCCCTCAGCGTTGGACAACCCATCAACAAATAGGCTCCAGGCAAGGCGTTGCTCACCCTACGAGTCAGGTTAACTCATTTCTGCAACGAAGTCCGCCATTACTTGGACCTTGATCGTCGTCCGTGGTTTATAATGTATATCGAAATCCCCCAGCTCTACTGCCCATTTTATTAACCACCCAGAGGTCTCGGGCTTTTGGAGGTACTGCCTGAGGTGTTGGTCAGTCCATACCTCGATGGTATAACTCTGGAAGTAGGGTCTTAGTTTCCGTGCCGTAGTTATCAAGGAAAGAGCCAACTTTTTAATGGGCGCATACCGGGTCTCTAGTCCGTTCAACACTTTACTGACATAATAGATCGAGAATTGTTCACTACCATCCGATCAAACAAGAACTGCGCTGATCGCCCCCTCTGTGACTGCCAAATAAAGAATCAAATTCTCTCCCCCAACAGGGCTCTACAAGATGGGTGGACTGGTCAAATATTGCTTCAAATGTTGGAATGCTTTTTCGCACTCGTTTGGCTATTGGAACTGGGTCACATTTGCCTTTCTTAAAATTTTGAAGAAAGGGAGGCACTTGTCCCCCATCCTAGAGATGAATCTGCTCAAAGAAACTATTCGCCCGATCAGTATCTGTACATCCTTCAAGCATCGTGGTGAGGGCATTTGGACAATAGCTTCGATCTTTTTTGGATTAGCTTCGATCTCCCCCTGAGTAATCATAAATCCCAAGAACTTTCCAGACGCTACACCAAAGATGCACTTCTCGGCATTCAACTTCATTTGGAATTTATTGAGGGTCAGGAAGACTTCTCTAAGGTTCTCCACATGTTCGACAGTTGTCTTGCTCTTGACCACCATGTCGTCCACATAAGCTTCGACTGTTTTGTCGATCTGTCTCTTAAAAACTTCCATGACAAGCCGCTGGTAAGTAGCCCCTGCGTTCTTCAGACCGAACGGCATCACCTGGTAGCAATATGTGCCCTGGTCAATTATGAAAGCCGTTTTATCTTCGTCTTCGAGGCTCATTTTTATTTGATGATAACCAGAGAAGGCATCCAAGAAGCTGAGGAGCTTATGCCCTGCCGTGGAGTCTACCAGTTGGTCGATCTTGGGCAGGGGGAAGCTGTCCTTTGGGCATGCTTTGTTCAGGTCGGTGAAATCAATGCACATTCTCCACTTTTTATTCTTCTTCTTCACCAATATCACGTTGGCTAACCATTCGGGGTACTTGACTTCCCGAATGAACCTGGATTCAAGCAGCTTCTCTATTTCTTTCTCGATCAATCCCTGTCGTTCCTTGTTGTGTCATCGCTTCTTATGTCTGACCGGCTTATAATTTTTCTAAATACCTAGGGAATGGGATGTTACTGCTCGAGAGATTCCGGGCATATCGCTCGGTACCTAAGCAAAGACCGATCGGTTCTTTACCAAGCAATTTGTGATTGCTACGGCCAACCCTTGTTCTAGTTCGGCACCCAAATTTGTGAATCTTTATCGGTCTTCTTCATCCAGTATGACCCGCTGAGTTTCTTCTGCGGGGTTCATCCTCTCGGTATCTTCATCTGCTCTTACATCGAGAGAGCTTTCCAACACTACCACTCCCTCAAGAGTTCTTGTCTCCACCAAGTAGCATTTCCTAGCGATCCTTTGCTGATCCCTGACAATTTCGATGCCATTGGGGCTTGGTAACTTCATCGCCTGATAATAGGTTGAGACGACAGCTCTGAGTGCTTTTTGTGTGGCTCTTCCAATTATTGCATTATAGGCTCCCACAAATTTCACAACTAGGAATTCAACATTCTTCTCTACTTGGAATGGCTTTTGTCCGAACTTTACGTTCAACAGGACTCGAGCGAATAGATAGGCGGATGCTCCTGTTACTCCTTTGATTGGCCCCTCTATTGGCAGTAGCCGTTCCTCCGGAATCTCCATCTGCTTAAAAGCATCATAGTACAACAGATCGACCGAGCTGCCTGTGTTGATCATTACTCGCTTCACCTCACTACAGTCCATATTCAAAGTAACCACGAGTGCGTCATCATATGGACAGCTGATGTCAGCCAGGTCAGACTCGTCAAACGAAATCACCTCATTAACTTGCGGCTTTTTTGTTGCTGATTGACCCTCAGCGATCTGCCTGACATATCGCTTCCTTCCTCTGGCAGTGGACCCCCTTGCAGTACTACTGCCAAAAATCATATTTATGACCCTAACCGGTCGATCATCATGCTATTCGGTTTTGGTATTTCTGCCATCTCTAGCCCTAGACTGTCCTCTCGCATCACGTCGGTCGTTCACATTCCTAGCCTGCCTTTCGCCATCATTCATGTTTTGTTGTCTCCACGGTTTCGCCAATTGTCAGACCGATTGCTTTTGCCCTCATTACCTCGATCGTCATTTCTACCATACTTCAGAAATCTACCCAGCTTTCCCCTCTGGATGAGGAGTTCGATTTATTTCTTTAAGTCCCAGCAATCCTCCGTGTCATGACCGACATCTCTGTGGAAACGACAATATAAAGAAGAATCCCTTTTCTTGAGAGGAGTTTTCAAATTATTGGGTTCTCGGAGGGATTCCCCTTCTGCTCTCATGACCTCCAGTACTTCCGCATATCGCCTGTTAAGCGGAGTGAAGGATTCTCGCCTCTGGTCCTTTTGATCGGTCGATTTCCTCCAGCTAGACTAATCCTTCAGCCGTTTATGTGAATCATCGGCTCTACCACTCTGCCAGTGGTCATCCGCTCTGCGCTTTTTGTTTTTCAACACTTCCTCCAGCTGGATGTATTTATCTGCCCGATTTCTTATCTCTTGGATAGACCTGGGCAGATCAAGAGCCAGCGACTTCTTAAACTCTTCATCCCTCGTATTGCTCATCAAGGTAGCCAATATGGACGAGCAAGGGAGGTCAGGAACTTCGACAGCTTCATTGTTAAATCGGGTGATGAACTCCTGCAAACTCTCGTTCCTTCCTTTATTCAGCTGCATCACTTCCAAGGCAGTCTTCTATGGTCGTTTACTTGTAGCGAATTGGTTGAGGAATAGCAGCTTAAAATTCTCAAAACTGGTTATGCAGCGTGGGAGCAAGCTGTTGAACCATCTTCGGGCCCATTCTTGCAAGGCGGTACAGAAGGCCTTGCATTGAATGGCGTCTGGAACGCAATGAAGGTTCATCATCGATTGAAAGTGCTGCAGATAGTCAAGAGGATCGATCTTTCCCGTATACTTTTCTGGCGTCGGTATCTTAGTACCGAACGCTGGGAGGCTATCTAAGATCTCAGGAATGAAATGTAACATCCCGTTACCGATGTGATGGGCATAGTGGTAATTCGGATGGGTTAGGTTTGAGTGCATTCATATTTTGAAACTGCACATACATTTTGCCTCTATATTATAGATAAATGATTATTGTTGCACTAGCATATGCATGTATGACATATTCCCGGTAAATTGCGGAAATCGAAATTTTGAGATTTTTGTACATGGGTTGTGCTTTGATTTGTGAATTGAAGTGAAAATTAAATGCTAGAGGTTTGGAATATGGAATTGGAGTGTATAATCTTGTGTTTTATATTTTTGAGGAATTATAGGAATTTTCCTGGAATTTTTAGAGTATTGGGTCCGGACTGAAAAAATGACTTAGAGGCTAATTAATTGGATTTTCGGTTCCGAAATTAATTGGCCAATGGCATTGGAACTTTAGAATTTTGGTTTTAGGAATTATTGCTTGAGCCATTGGAAATTGGGAGAGATTTGACTGAGAATTGGATTTTTAGACCCTGGGAAGTGGGCATGTGGCAAATGAATTGCCAAACATGCCCTTAGCTTTAAATCCCTAGTATTTAAACCCTTCCCTTTTGAATTTGGCTTCCACGACATTTGCTTCCTTGAGTTTGAAAGAAGAAAATTTCTCTTCTTCTCTTCTTCTTCGTGGATCACCATCTTTGCTCTTTGTTTTCATTTCTCTTGCTTAATTACTTCCTCCTTCACCATAATCTACCCTTTAAGCTTTGAGATGGAGAAGATGATGATAAGAGTGGGTTTGAGTGTTTGTCGTGGTTGTTGATTAAGTTGGTAGGGTTTGGAGATTGTGAAGAAATTGGAAGATAAAACAAGTAAGTTCTCTTTCCTTCTTGCTTTGATATAGTTTGATTTATGATTTAATTAAAGCTATTGATGATTTATTAGTGTATTTGATGAATGAAAGATGGTTAGGTTTCGAATGATGTATATATTGAGGATTTTGCTTCTTTTTGTTTGGGTTATTGAGGAATATTAGTTATTGGATGAAATCGAGGTTAGGGATGAGTTGTGGGAAGCGTAATAAGTTGTTTTAGAGTGTTTAATAGAAGTTAGAAGGATTTATATTCGACAGAACTGAGAATTTCTGGGTGTCGGGCGTGTTTTGGGTTTGCACGTCACGACGTGCTCGTCGCACGCCACGGCGAGCGTGAAAAGATACGCCGCGACGCGCATTAACGCATACGGCATGACGTATGTAGGGGTTTTCGTAGCGGTGAGAAGCCGTGCGCCGCGGCGAGGGCGGCGAGTGTAGGGATCTCGCCGCGGCGAGGATGCCTATTTTTCCGAGAGTGATTAGTGAATTGATTGATGATTTTGAGGTTTTATTCCTATTAAATTGGTTCATGAGTGGTTGAAATTAGAGACTAAGAATTGTGAATTTATAAGAATGGAATTTCTGAATTATTTTTTAGGGTTCTTCAAATCGGATGGAAATTGAATAGTGATTGTGAATTATAATTAGAGTGTGACTTTAGAGAGTTTGGATCTTAGTCAAATGAATTATGGAATCTAGGAATTTCTATCTTTTAGCGAGAAAGAGTTAAAACGGAAAGTTTCGAGTATAGCACTGAGAATGTCATGAACAGGTATAGTACATAATTCATTCGTTGCATATGCATTACTGATTACTGAAATTGTGCAATTGGTAATATTGTATATTCTGATTATTTTAGAGGCTCAAGTGGAGCGTCGATCTTTTGACGTAGGCGAGACTTCCCGGCAGTAGCTCGGAAGTTCAGAGGTGAGTAACCTAGTTGGTTTCTCAACCTTTATGTGTTTAATTTTATGCATTCATGCCATGTGGAGATAACGGAGGATTTAATCGTAATTGCTTTTGATTGATTTCGAACCACAGGTGTCCGAAATATCTGGAATTTGTTATAGAAGTGTAAATTGTGATTCTTGGCAATGAATTGATTTTAGTGCAATATGAGACACGTGCATTCATGCATAAAGATATGATCAGATAATGACAGTTGTGACCGAAGCAGCCAACGTATTTTAGAGCTTTAAGCTCAATGCATCAGCGCCTCAAGCCCAACGAAATTTTTAGAGCCACAAGCTCAACATATCAGGGCTTCAGGTCCTAGAGTTTTCGTGAGACGGGAGAGGAGATATGATCGACTGCGTGGCGAGGGCAGCAGACTTTATGGCGGCCTGAGACCTGCCGAGGTGAGGGATGGGTGGAGAGGATCGAGCGAGTCTTGACGGATGGATTGTGATGCAGGAGAGATTCGACTACGCAAGATCTCTCCGCAGGCCCGACTTATCGCTGGTGGAAGACTGTCCCGGGCAGCACCACCAGGCCTTGCTTATTGTCATGGGAGGATTTTCCGAGGGCATTTAGAGACAACTACATGCCCAAGGTGCATCTTGAGATGAAGATGCAGGAATTTCTGGAGTTGAGACAGGGTTCGATGACAGTGGCAGAGTACGAGGTGCGGTTTAATGAGCTGATGGGGTATGCTACTGTCCTGATTGCTACAGAGGCTGATAGGTGCCGGAGATTTGAGGGAGGGCTTAATCTGGGGATTCATACCAGGTTAGCCCGATCTGATATGGACACATTTGTAGAGTTGAGAGCTGCTGCAGTGCGAGTTGAGCAGCTTCTGAGACAGAGTCAGGATGAGACTGGTCAGGGATCCAGGGGTAAGAGATCGAGTGACAGTCAGGGCAGCTCTGGTAGGAGTTTTAGCAGGCGCCAAAGCAAGGCCTTCAGATCTTCAGGAGGATCCAGACAGTCTGGTTTTGTTCAGAGAAGGAGATTTGGGCAGTCTGGCAGTGGTAGTGGGAGAGGTTCTGGATAGGCATCTCCTGTTTGTGTGTATTGTGACAAGAGGCACAGTGGAGAGTGTTGGCGACTGACTGGAGCTTGCCTTGCATGCGGCTCTATGGATCGTCTGATTAGGAATTGCCCCACTACTCTGGGAGTTCAGTCTACTGTGAGTGGGAGAGCTGGTAGTAGCACGACAGTGCAGCAGAGTCGCGATGGTGGACCTGGATTCAGGGGCCGAGGTAGAGCCCGAGGTAGAGCTGAAAATTCCTATGTGGGGACTGAGGGATGTGGTAGCCGACCCCAATCTCAGGCCAGGGTCTACGCCATGTGTTGGACCCCGATCCTTAAGTGGCAAATTAGAGATATGAAATGAATTCAATGAGTGTTTTCGGATATGAATTATGTTATAGAAGTGTTTATGCCTTGAGGAAATTGATGAGAAAAGGAATTTATTAGTTTTGATGACTTTGAAGATTAGTCTTGGTTATGAAAGTTTAGGTGGATGAGATGATTGAAATGGAAGTTAAAAGTAAGAAATAATTAGTGAAAGTGTTATATTTTGAAGAAAATTAGAAAGTTTGACTTTTTGGAGTAAAAAGTTGAGTTTTGGTTTAGGGAAAAAATTTGAGGAAATGATCTTCATGAAATTGTAGCTTATGTTGAGAGCTTTTCGTAGCTATAAAGTATGCTATTTTTCGATATCGGGAATGAAAGTTATGATCTTTGAAAGTTAAGTGTATTTTGCTTTGGTTTTGGGAAATGCTCTAAGTGTAAGATGGTATATATTGTGTTTTGAGACAATTTCTGTACTGATGTGGTTTGAATTGGAGTAAATAGTTACGTCAAAGTTATAGAGAATTTGAATAACTTTAAAATGATGTATGAAGTTATAGCTGATCGACCGACCAGTCAGCATTGTGTGAAGTTTTTGACCCATTTAGAGGTCGATCTGATTCTTAAGGCCTTCATAAAAGTTGTAGAGGGTTCTTTTAACTTTCCATAGACACCAAGTTTGTCAAATTTGGAGTTCTGGATCTAAAGTTATGATGTTTACAAGTTTTGGTACTGTTGAGGAGTTTATCGATCGGTCACCTTGTAGCAAACTTTTGATTCCTTTAGTGTCCGAGCTTGCCTTTGAGTCCTTCTTAAAAATGGTAGAGCTGTCTCTTAGCTTTCCAACGAAACAAACCGCGTGTCATTTGGAGCTTGGAGTCAAAAGATATGAAAGTTTGAAGTTTAGAGGTCGGATCGCGTGGTCGATCGCTCGGCAGTGGGCGATCGCTCGGCAGCGATCGACCGCTCGGCAGCGAGTGCCAGTGCGCGCTTGAGCGACCCGCTCGGCAGTTGGTCAATCGGCCCGCGGGGTAGAATTTCAACCGACCGACCTCTCTTCCTTGTTTTGGCCATAACTTCTTCGTCCGACATTCGATCGACCTGATTTTTGAAGCGTTGGATTTCTAAGACATTTTTCCATCTTTTCATACTAGATTGATCAGTTTTGGAATTAAATTGAAAAAGGTGCATTGAAACAAAGTGAGCTGTTCAGTGATAAAAGTTTGAATAATGTTCAGTATTTTGGATATATCTGGATCTCTAGAGCTCGGATTGAGTTCATTCTTATTTTTAATTAAACTAGAGACATGGAGCTACAAATGTTATGAAGAAGCCAATCGACAATTTAGCTTCTAAGACTTTCAAATACGGGTCGGAAGTTAGGTATAGAGTTCAATCTCAGCTTTGTAATGGTATGAGCAGTGTTCAGTATTTTGGAGTTATATCGGTCGCTAGAGCTCCGATCGATCTGATTCTTTTTGTAAATTAAACTAGAGACATATATCTATAAATTGTATTAAGGAGACAATCGACTATTGAGCCTCTAAGACTTCCAAATTCGGGTCGGAAGTTAAGTGTAGAGTTCAGTCTCGGTTTTGTAATGGCTGAACCCACTTCGGTATTTTGGATATATCCTGAGCTATAGAGCTCTGATTGAGTTGATTCTTTTTGTAAATTAAAATAGAGACATGGGGCTACAAATGTTATGAAGGAGCCGAGCTATAAGGTAGCCTCCAAGACTTTCAAATACGGGTCGGAAGTTTGAGGTAGTGTTTAGTCTCGGTGTTGTAATAGCTGAACAGTGTTTAGTATTTTGGAGATATATTGATTGCTAGAGCTCGGATTGAGCTGATTCGTTTTTAGAATTAAACTAGAGAGATGGGGCTACAAATGTTATGAAGGATCCGATCGACAATGGAGCCTCTAAGCCTTTCAAATATGGGTCGGAAGTTAGGTGTAATGTTCAGCCTCGAGTCTGAAGAACAGACTTCAGTATTTTTGAGATATCTTAAGCTATAGAGCTCCGATCGATCTGATTCTTGAAGCGATGGATTCGTAAGACATAGAGGGACATTTCTCTAAAGTTTTTAAGGCAAAAAAGAAGGGGCAATTTTGGAAGTTTACTTAAAGGGGTTATGTAACGCCCCCTTACCATAGGGTATCCACCGGAACGCCCGTAGGTCGTTCCGATACATATCCTACGACAAGAGACCACTACCGACAACAACCACTACACTCCTCATGGAATCACAATCATAAAATAGTTATAAGAAATTGACCACTTTTTAAAACCAAATTAGATTCCATTTCATTCATTCAAAACTCAGTAATTCACAACTGTCAGTACTTTTTAGTTTACACATGTTCCACATACTGTACGCTAAGTAACATACTGTACTGTACAATAAACAGATCTAACTATCAGTCTCCAAAAGGAAGCCCAGCTGACCGACCTTTGAGCCATCGCTTCTCTCACCAATCCACAGTATACGGCTCTACAGTCCTGAGGGAGCTATCTGTCTACACTTAGGCCTGAAAAATAAGTTGCAATTTTGGGTGAGTTTTGCGAACTCAATGAGAAACCATCATCGATGGTTCTCCCAATTCATGCATCATATAAGCATGAAACAGTATACACGCAGTAATTATACAAAACACAACATTGATACAGTCACAGAACAATTACAGTAACAGTACAGTAAATATACACCCAGTTAAAAATATTGCCAGTTATTGAATCCAGTATGAAATGCACATGTGACTCTTTTCCAGTTCATTTCAGTATTGTGACCGAGCGCATATCAGTGATCAGTATAGACGCGTCTGGGGAGAATTATCTCCCGTCGAGCTCGAGGCTCGGTTCAGTATATCGAGCTCTAGGCTCGGTTCAGTACAGTGGCGCCTCGGTTCACAACTTTCCTTTTAACAGTGTGATGTATTTGTGCATGAATGCACATGTTTCACAACAGTAAACATGGTATTTCACAGTCCAATATTCAATCCAATTAAACAGTTACCTCATGTAAATTCACAGTCAGTAATACCACATGTAATCCACGTAATCCCCGTAGGGTAATCAATCACAATTATAATTCACGTAATCCCCATAGGGCAATCAATCACAATTATAATTCACGTAATCCCCGTAGGGCAATCAATCACAGTAAACACATAGATTGGAATAACCAACTAGGTTACTTACCTAATAACTTCCACGCTAACGCCGGGAAGTCTCTGCCAAATCTGTGGAACGGTGGTCCACTGGAGCCTCTAGAACAAATTAAATGAATAACCATTACCATTGGTGTAAATGATTAAACAATGCACATGAAATCAGTAAAATGTGTATAATGCATGTTCATGGCAATCCCGGCCCTAAACCAATATTTCCCCATAATAAAATTCTATGAAAATTTAGAAATCCATAGGCACTGACGGTGCGCAATTTGGACCTCTATAGGTCCCCAATTAAATAAAACAGTGGTTCACATGTTCCGTTAATAGGGGCTACGCCAAATTCCCGTCTAAAAATTCCCATTTTCTCATAAAATGAAATTAAATATTCAACGAATCCGATGCCTCTGAAATCAGGTCAATCGGACGTCGGACGGAAAAGAAATTGACAAAGAAACCAAAACCCTTTTATATGCCAATTAATAAATAATAAAATCCCCTTTCCCCTTTGTCCTAACACACCAACCCACTTCCAACATTCATAACTTTTTACACACAAGTCAGAACATTATAAATTATATCTCATTGGAAAGCTTATGAAATTCTCTACAATTCTCAAGAAGACCATAAAAATCAATTCCAACCCTAAGGGTATCAAATAACCCATCAAACCTTCTGCCTACTAAATTTTCATCAACACAGGGCAGTACATTTACAATGTCATAACTCACTGATTCTTCAGTAATAAATTACCACAAAAATATGGTCAACAAGTTCACAATGTCTTCTACAACTTTCATGAACAACCTAAAATCAAATTCTATTGCAAACCAAGTCAATTAATTCATCTAATGTTACTGTCCCTGAAATCCTTCACCTTGGACAGTAATCTTACAAGAAGTATAACTTCCAGTATACAAGTCAATAAATTCAGAACTTTATATCCCTGAAAAGATAACATCTCAAACTTCAATTTTCATGAAGCACTCAACATCCAATTCGATCTCTAACAATTTGAAAACTGTTATGGAAGTTTCTGTTATCATCAGCCATTCATAACCTAATGTAGGATCAGTTTTTGAAAAATCATATCTCCCAATTATGACTTCTAAAAATTACATACCAAATATCAATTTCAAGGTAATCTCTTCCTCTACAACTTTTCAGAAGCTCACTCACACCAATTCAGTCCACATAAAATGTTAAAATTGCCTCAAATCAGTAAACTCACAAAATCACACTTAAACTAGGTTTCATCCAAAATGCTCAAAACCAGCCATTAGTAATCAATTCATATCTCCCAACACACAATTCCAAAAATATCAAGATCAGTAGCAATGGAAAGATAATCAAATATTCTACAACTTACATGAAGACCATTCTCCCTAATTCCATCTCAATTAATTCATAAAAATCAACAAAACTCAGATGTCATGGTTGCGGTTACTGTTCACAGGCAATGGAACAGTAACTTTCCATGCAAAATTTCACCCTTCTATCATTGAACTTCAACAACACCTATTTCACACTAAATTAAAGTCAACATCCCAAAGTTTCAGTGGCCACTAACCTTACCTCATTTCCATTTCTACACAATAAGTTATGAATAAAACAGTAACATCAATTAAAATTCCAACTTTCCAGATTTAAGGTTAACCTTAGTTCACCCACTTCTAATTCCTTTTTCACATCACTAGACATCAAAATAAATACAAATTAAATATAAATACAGTCATACATATATTAGGGCTAACACTGAAAATTTTACAGCATTTAATTCCTCCATTCAAAACTCAATTAATTACCCTTGTTCAATTCAAAATCAAACCACATCATTAACTTCAATGCATCTTCATCTAACCTCATCCCCTTTTCTTCAAATCATAATAATCATCACTTTAATGCCCAACTAAACCTAATACATGCTTTAAACCCTTTTATTAACTATCCCACACTATCATGGCATTGAATCCATATAAAGACATCATTTAAACTCAATTACTTAAATGAAACTTACCTAACACAATTCTCCTTCAAAGGTTCAACTTCCAACTTTTACCTTCTAACTTCTATATCAAGCTACCACCTTTTCCTTCTCAAGAATATACCATACTCATCATCATCTAGCTTTGATGGATTAAGAGATGGGAGCTTAAAGTTGCAAAGAGAGATGAGAGAAAGAGAGCAAAATTCGATTGTTTAAAAGAGAGTTTGTGTGTGTGTTTCGGATGAACCATGCCTTAAACCAATTCCTCCTTTCCTTCTTTAAAACATACTCATCCGTAAGCTTTGAGAGGAGCATTTAATGAGCCCTTTTGTCTTGGCAATTTATGATTGGTTCTTACTTAAAGAAAAGTCAAAATATATTTATTTAATCCGGTCAAAATTCTACTCCAATTAACTCTAATGACCCTACATGGGTCCCAAAATAATATACCCAATATTATTGTGCCCTTTGGTAGCGATTTTTGCTACCGAGAATTGACCGATTCGCCACTTAGCGATTTTACCGGTCCGGGAATTTTCTCCGAAAAAATCCAGAAAAATTCTTAAAAATCCCTAAAAAATGTAAAACGATTTATGGCACAGTCAAAATAATTTTTCAAACTCCATTACCCCATTAATTTTCCACAAGAGTTCAATTTCAACCTAGTAGGAATATGACATGAATGCATGTATACTACGTGCATGTGCAACCAATCGATAATTATAGAGGCTATATGCTGTATGCGCATGCCGAGATATAATTAAATATCCCGAACCCATCCTAATTACCAAAATACCCTTCCTATAGGAGAGGGGATGTTACAATTCTCCCCTCCTAACAAAAATTTCGTCCTCGAAATTCTTACGATTGATCGAAAAGGTGAGGATCTTGTCTCCTCATATGCTCCTCGGTCTCCCTGTAGCCTCCTCGGTCGAATGGTTCCGCCAGAGAACCTTCACCGATGGAATACTCTTATTCCTCAATTGTTTCACCGAGACCCGATAACTGGATCGGCTCCTCCACATAACTCAGATTACTGGAGACCTCAATCTCCGGAGCCGGTATCACATGTGTCGGATCCGACCGATATCTGCGGAGCATACTCACATGGAAGACGTCATGTAACTGAGACATCTCACTCGATAAAGCTAGCCTGTAGGCCAAAGGTCCGATCCTCTCAGTGATCTCATATGGACCAATGTACTTAACTTACCCTTTCTCCCAAATCTCAGTACACCACGCCACGGTGACACCCGTAATAATACTCTGTCGCCCACATTATACTCAATGTCCCTCTATCTTTGATCAACATAGCTCTTACATTCATCCCGAGCCGCCTTTAATGCGACTCGAATCGATTTCACCTTATCAACAAAGTATCCCGAATCAACTCGGGACCCTCAATCATCCTTACGCCCTCTTCGTCCCAATACAAAGGCGATCTACATGGTCGCCCATACAGTGCCTCATATGGAGCCATCCCGATGCTACTATGATAGTGATTGTTATAAGCAAATTCAATCGAGGCTGAATCGATCCCATGCTCCTCTGAACTCCAATACACAAGCCCAAGCATATCCTCAGCAGTCTTAATCGTCCTCTCACTCGCCCATCACGTCTCGAGGATGAAATGCGATCTTGAAATTGACTTAGTACCCATAGCAGATCGCAAACTCGCGAGAACCTCAAGTAAATCTGGGATCCACATCGAGACACTATCGACACGGGACCCCGTGCAGATCTCACTATCTCCGCCACATACTTCGGGCCAACCGATCCATGGTATTATTCTCCTCATTTGGTAAGAAATGGGCCGATTTAGTAACCGTCCACGATGACCCAGATAGCATCATCTTTGCCTCGGCCCCAGGCAACCCCATAATGAAATCCATGGTAATCCGTTCCCATTTCCACTCGGAATGGGCAACGAATGAAGCTTCCCCATGGAGCTTGGTGCTCACCTTAACTTGCGGGCACGTCAAACACCTAGACACATACTCACCACCGCTTCTTCATACCAGCCACCGAAATGTTGCTTAAGGTGTTATACATCTTGGTAGTACCGGGATGCATAGCATATGTGGCCATGTGAGCCTCCTCCAATATCTCTCGCCTCAGATCATCCACATCAGGTACACAAAGCCTCTGTCCTATCCATGAGTCTCATCCTCACATCAAACTCGGATCTCGAATCGCCTTTCACTTTCTCAATCGGTCTCACCATAACAGATCCTTATCACGAACTCTCCGATCCCGCCCAAGAGCATCGGTCTCGGTCTCAATGTAGCCAATAATACTCCATCCGCTCCAGATTCAACTGCACATTCAAAGCTCTCAATCGAATCAAGTTAGGCAACCTCATTGCACGAATCAAATAGACTAGTATGTGACTTCCTACCGAGCATACGCCACCACATTAGCTTTCCTGTGGTGATACTCAATAAGACAGTCGTAATCCTTCAACAACTCAAGCCACCTCCTCTCGTCTCAAATTCAACTCTCTACGCTCAAGAGGGTATCTCAAACTCTTATGGTCGGTAAAGATCCGAAAGGTCTCACCATACGTAATGCCTCCAAATCTTCAATGCAAATACATTCGCAGCCTAACTCCAAATCATGAGCAGGATAGTTTACCTCATGAATCCTCAACTGTCTCGAGGCATAGGCAATGACTCTACCATGCCGCATCGAACACATCCCAATCCACGATGTAATGCATCGTCAGACACCTCAAATCCTCCAGGTCCAGATGGAATAGCCAACACCGGCAAGAGTCAAGCGATGTTTCACTCCTCAAAGCTCTTCCGACACTCCTCGGTCCATCTGAATGGCACATTCTTCCTCGGAAGTTTTGTCGAGAAATTTGAGATCAATGAAAACCCTTCGACAAACCTCCGGTAATAACCAGCCAATCCGAGGAAACTCCTAATCTCCGGCACATTCCTAGGAGCTTCCCACTTCAGCACTGCCTCAACCTTACTCGGACCCACCTGAATACCCTCACCAGTCACTATATGCCCCAAAAAGATCACCTGATCCAGCCAAAATTCACATTTGCTGAATTTGGCGAACAACTGCCTCTCCCTCATCGTCTGTAACACAATTCTCAAATGCTCACTATGCTCCCGTCTATCCCTCGAATACACCAAAATGTCATCAATGAAGACAATAACAAACTGATCCAGGTAGGGCTGAAATACCTCATTCATCAAGGCCATAAAAGCTGCCGGGGCATTTGTCAACCCAAACGGCATCACTAGAAACTCAAAATGCCCGTACCTGCTCCTAAAGGCACTCTTAGGCACATCGGCCTCTGCAATCTTCAACTGATAGTAACCAGATCGCAGATCTAACTTGGTGAACACCTGAGCTCCCTGCAACTGATCAAATAAGTCATCAATCCTAGGCAGTGGGTACTTGTTCTTTACTGTCACCCGATTCAGCTGCCTATAATCGATGCACAGCCTCAAAGTCCCATCCTTTTTCTTCACAAACAAAACTGGAGCTCCCCATGGTGAAACACTAGGTCTAATGAACCCCTTCTCCAGTAACTCCTGCAACTGAACCTTCAACTCCCTCAGTTCCACAGGTGCCATCCTATATGGAGGTATAGATATAAGAGCGGTACCTGGAACGAGGTCAATGGTAAACTCTGTCTCCCGATCTGGCGGCAAACCCGGTAACTCATCAGGAAACACATCTGGAAATTCCCTAACCACGGGAATATCCTGAAGTCTCTGCTCAACTCTGGTGTCAACCACATGAGCTAGATATGCCTCACAACCTCCCTGCATCAATCTCAGGGCACTAAGGAAAGAGATCATCCGGGCTGGCACTGCCTGACTAACTCCTCTGAACACTGCTCTAGGCTGACCAGGAGACTCCAACACAACCTCCTTGGTATAGCAGTCCATGATAGCCCTATGGGCCGTCAGCCAGTCCATCCCCAGAATCACATCGATCTCTCTCAGCGGCAATACTATAAGGTCTGCCCTCAATATTGCTTAATCAATCTGGATCGAGCATCCCCTACAGACCTCTCCTAATGCAGTAGTAGTACCTAGAGGTGTACTCACCTCAGCCCATCCGTAACATCTCCCTATCCCCATGCGATCTACATGCCATATGAGGTAATAAAGGAATGTGGATCCGGGATCCAGCAGAGCAAATGCCTCAATATCGAAAGGAGAAGCATACTAGCTACAACATCGGGGAATCTGGCCTCTGTCGCGTCATGGCGTATACTCTCTTTGGGGCGTGGTCGGTGCCCGACCCTCAGTCCTCACAAAGGACCCCTCAGCTCTACCACGGCCTCTACCTCGGCCCCTCTGTCCGGATCCAACCACTCTACTCACATGACAACAGATTACTCCCGACTCGTCCCACTACCAAAGAAGTTGAACTCTCAATGTATCAGGGCAATCCCTGACTGATGCTCCGTCGAGCCGCACCTCAAGCAGGCTCCAGTAATCCACCAACACTCCCCACTGTGTCTCCTCTCACAATGCGGGCACACTGGGAACTCTATCCAGAGCCCCTGCCACTACCACTACCAGTCGGTCCAAATCTCCCCCTCGCCCAAAACCAGATCGTCTCGAACCTCCCGAGACTGAAAGTCCCGCTCAAGGCGCTTACTAAAGCTCTGCCAGAGTCGACGACTCACCGGGCCGCTTACCCGGGACCCAATCTCACTGCCTCTGTCTCATCATTGCTCCACTCTAACTAAAGCAGCTCTCAACTCAATAAATGTCCCCATGTCCGACCGAGCCAACCTGGTACGAATCTCAGTGTTGAGGCCATTATCGAACCTCCGGTACTTATCAGCCTCAGTCGGGACCATCACAGTAGCATAATCTATCAGCTCATTAAATTTCACTTCATATTCACCACCGACATCCTACCTCGCTTGATTCGAAACTCCTGCATCTTCATGTCAAGATAGACCTTGGGCATATAATTATCCTGAAGGCCCTCGAAACTCAGCCCGTGTCGTAAAGCAAGGCACGGTGGTACCGCTCGCACGATCTTCCACCACTTATATCTTTGGGCCCCGCAATGTTGATCTGCATAATCGAACCTCTCATCAGTTCGCAATCCATCCGTCAAGACTCTCTCATCCTCTCCAACCATCCTCGGCCTCGGGAGTGCATCTCGCCATAGAAATCTCATACCCCGCTTGCAAGAGAAGTCATACCTCCTCTCCCGCCTCACGGGAACTCGAGGAGGCAACTCCTCAGTACGAGGCATAGAAGACTCCCTACTTGCTCCCACGGATCCTTGGTCAGCTGGCTGATCAACCTGATCACCTAATACAGAAGACCTAAAACAAAACAAAAATTTTGATCAGTTCCAATGGTTCCATCCGATTCAAACCTACATTGCTACTATTCCCAAAAGATGCCAAACCATGCTCGATACCACCAAATGTAGCGCCTCACCATAGGGTATCCAATTTAACGCCTGTAGTCGTTCCGATACATATCCTACGACAAGAGACCACTACCGACAACAACCACTACACTCCTCATGGCATCACAATCATAAAACAGCTTATAAGAAATTGACCACTTTTAAAACCAAATTAGATTCCATTTCATTCATTCAAAACTCAATAATTCACAACTGTCGGTATTTTTAGTTTACACATGTTCCACTTATCAGACGCTAAGTAACATCTTGCATCTTGCATAATAAATGATCTAACTATCGTCTCCAAAGGAAGCCCGGTGACCGACCTTTGAGCCATCGCTTCTCTCGCCAATCCACAAGATACTACTCTACAAATTCCGAGGAGCTATCTGCTACACTTAGGCCTGAAAAATAAGTTGCAATTTTGGGTGAGTTTTGCGAACTCAATGAGAAACCATCATCGATGGTTCTCCCAATTCATGCATCATATAAGCATGAAACAAGATACACGCAGAATTATACAAAACACAACATTGATACGATCCGCAGAACAATTACGAGAATAAAGACGGTAAATATACACCCGCTAAAAATATTGCCGATTATTGAATCCAAGATGAAATGCACATGTGACTCTTTTCCATTCATTTGAAGATTGTGACCGAGCGCATATCAGTGATCAGTATAGACGCGTCTGGGGAGAATTATCTCCCGTCGAGCTCGAGGCTCGGTTCAGTATATCGAGCTCTAGGCTCGGTTC
The DNA here is from genome assembly GCA_029891385.1 of Erythroxylum novogranatense. NCBI lineage: Eukaryota > Viridiplantae > Streptophyta > Magnoliopsida > Malpighiales > Erythroxylaceae > Erythroxylum > Erythroxylum novogranatense. Next base: position 88,066,672 of record CM057227.1, on the reverse strand, counting down.
AGTACAATGGCGCCTCGGTTCACAACTTTCCTTTTAACAGTGTGATGTATTTGTGCATGAATGCACATGTTTCACAACAGTAAACATGGTATTTCACATCCAATATTCAATCCAATTAAGCGATTACCTCATGTAAATTCACATCAAGAATACCACATGTAATCCACGTAATCCCGTAGGTAATCAATCACAATTATAATTCACGAATCCCCGTAGGCAATCAATCACAATTATAATTCACGAATCCCCGTAGGCAATCAATCTGAGTAAACACATAGATTGGAATAACCAACTAGGTTACTTACCTAATAACTTCCACGCTAACGCCGGGAAGTCTCTGCCAAATCTGTGGAACGGTGGTCCACTGGAGCCTCTAGAACAAATTAAATGAATAACCATTACCATTGGTGTAAATGATTAAACAATGCACATGAAATCAGTAAAATGTGTATAATGCATGTTCATGGCAATCCCGGCCCTAAACCAATATTTCCTCATAATAAAATTCTATGAAAATTTAGAAATCCATAGGCGCCGACGGTGCGCAATTGGACCTCTATAGTCCCAATTAAATAAAACAAATGGTTCACATGTTAATAGGGCTACGTCAAATTCCGTCTAAAATTCCCATTTTCTCATAAAATGAAATTAAATATTCAACGAATCCGATGCCTCTGAAATCAGGTCAATCGGACGTCGGACGGAAAAGAAATTGACAAAGAAACCAAAACCCTTTTATATGCCAATTAATAAATAATAAAATCCCCTTTCCCCTTTGTCCTAACACACCAACCCACTTCCAACATTCATAACTTTTTACACACAAGTCAGAACATTATAAATTATATCTCATTGGAAAGCTTATGAAATTCTCTACAATTCTCAAGAAGACCATAAAAATCAATTCCAACCCTAAGGGTATCAAATAACCCATCAAACCTTCTGCCTACTAAATTTTCATCAACACAGGGCAGTACATTTACAATGTCATAACTCACTGATTCTTCAGTAATAAATTACCACAAAAATATGGTCAACAAGTTCACAATGTCTTCTACAACTTTCATGAACAACCCAAAATCAAATTCTATTGCAAACCAAGTCAATTAATTCATCTAATGTTACTGTCCCTGAAATCCTTCACCTTGGGCAGTAATCTTACAAGAAGTATAACTTCCAGTATACAAGTCAATAAATTCAGAACTTTATATCCCTGAAAAGATAACATCTCAAACTTCAATTTTCATGAAGCACTCAACATCCAATTCGATCTCTAACAATTTGAAAACTGTTATGGAAGTTTCTGTTATCATCAGCCATTCATAACCTAATGTAGGATCAGTTTTTGAAAAATCATATCTCCCAATTATGACTTCTAAAAATTACATACCAAATATCAATTTCAAGGTAATCTCTTCCTCTACAACTTTTCAGAAGCTCACTCACACCAATTCAGTCCATATAAAATGTTAAAATTGCCTCAAATCAGTAAACTCACAAAATCACACTTAAACTAGGTTTCATCCAAAATGCTCAAAACCAGCCATTAGTAATCAATTCATATCTCCCAACACACAATTCTAAAAATAGAAAGATCAGTAGCAATGGAAATATAATCAAATATGCTAAAACTTACATGCAGACCATTCTCCCTAATTCCATCTCAATTAATTCATAAAAATCAACAAAACTCAGATGTCATGGTTGCGGTTACTGTTCACAGGCAATGGAATAGTAACTTTCCATGCAAAATTTCACCCTTCTATCATTGAACTTCAACAACACCTATTTCACACTAAATTAAAGTCAACATCCCAAAGTTTCAGTGGCCACTAACCTTACCTCATTTGCATTTCTACACAATAAGTTATGAATAAAACAGTAACATCAATTAAAATTCCAACTTTCCAGATTTAAGGTTAACCTTAGTTCACCCACTTCTAATTCCTTTTTCACATCACTAGACATCAAAATAAATACAAATTAAATATAAATACAGTCATACATATATTAGGGCTAACACTGAAAATTTTACAGCATTTAATTCCTCCATTCAAAAACTCAATTAATTACCCTTGTTCAATTCAAAAATCAAACCACATCATTAACTTCAATGCATCTTCATCTAACCTCATCCCCTTTTCTTCAAATCATAATAATCATCACTTTAATGCCCACCTAAACCTAATACATGCTTTAAACCCTTTTATTAACTATCCCACACTATCATGGCATTGAATCCATATAAAAGACATCATTTAAACTCAATTACTTAAATGAAACTTACCTAACACAATTCTCCTTCAAAGGTTCAACTTCCAACTTTTACCTTCTAACTTCTATATCAAGCTACCACCTTTTCCTTCTCAAGAATATACCATACTCATCATCATCTAGCTTTGATGGATTAAGAGATGGGAGCTTAAAGTTGCAAAGAGAGATGAGAGAAAGAGAGCAAAAATTCGATTGTTTAAAAGAGAGTTTGTGTGTGTGTGTTTCGGATGAACCATGCCTTAAACCAATTCCTCCTTTCCTTCTTTAAAACATACTCATCCGTAAGCTTTGAGAGGAGCATTTAATGAGCCCTTTTGTCTTGGCAATTTATGATTGGTTCTTACTTAAAGAAAAGTCAAAAATATATTTATTTAATCCAATCCAAAATTCTACTCCAATTAACTCTAATGACCCTACTGTCAGTCCCAAAATAATATACCCAATATTACTGTGCCACTGGGTAGCGATTTTTGCTACCGAGAATTGACCGATTCGCCACTTGGCGATTTTACCGGTCCGAGAATTTTCTCCGGAAAAATCCAGAAAAATTCCTAAAAATCCCTAAAAAATGTAAAACGATTTATGGCACAATCAAAATAATTTTTCAAACTCCATTACCCCATTAATTTCCCACAAGAGTTCAATTTCAACCCTAAGCCGGAATATGACATGAATGCATGTATACTACGTGCATGTGCAACCAATCAGTAATTATAGAGGCTATATGCTGTATGCGCATGCCGAGATATAATTAAATATCCCGAACCCATCCTAATTACCAAAATACCCTTCCTATAGGAGAGGGGATGTTACAGGTTAAGTTTATAGGCTTAAATGGAGGGGCATATGGGTCATTCCCCATTCATTAAATGACATGGCAATATAAAAGACAGTGGCTGTCATATAAGGCATAAGGAAGCATAGAAATGAAAGACTTAAAAAAATAAGAGAGAAGAGAGAAGGGAGAGCAAACTTCGGAGAAGAAAGAAGGGAGAGTTTAGGGTTTCGGATTTTTGGGGGTTCAAACTCAATTTTTCGTTGATTCATGAAGGAAAAAGATGGAAGGAGAAGAGAGCTTCCTTCCAAGCCTAATAAATCCGAAAATGGTGAAAAGTTTGAGGTAAGAGAAAAGTTGAGCTTTGAGCTTTTCTTCGATTTATGGTTTAGAAATATGGAAAATGGTATGGGTTTATGGAGTATGAAGTCAATTTTGATGATTGCTAAGTATGATGGGTTTAATTTGGGATTTTGAGAATTAGGGTTTATTCCCAAATTTGAAATTTGGGGCTTTTAGAAATTTGTAATTTAGAAAGCTTGAATATATGAGGGATTTATGTTTCTAAGTTCAATTTGAGGATTAAGTTATTTATGATGTTGAATTTGGGTGAAATTGCTTTAGGTGAAGTTAAATTGGAAGAAAGAAGGAACCAATGGACAAATTGGAGCTAGGAACAACTTTCTAGCATCGAATCGAGGTAGGTACCTGTTTATAATAGAATTTATAAGCCACTACTGCTTTCTCTAAATAAAGGGATTTTCTGATTTCAATTGCATCATAAGTGTTGCATCATTGTGTGAATGATTTGAAAAATCATCATTGATTCCATACATGAGCTTTTGATGAATTGCAAAATACATTTGTGTTATGCCTCGAAAGATTCCATGACATTTCGTATATTCGAAAGAAAAAGCATTCAATAAATGATATTGAGCTTGAATATGATAAAGGTTTGAAAAATTATGATTTCCGGTTAGTTTTAAGAGCTTTTATAAAATATGGTTTTATGTAAAAGTTTGAAAACTTGTGATTTCATAAATTGAAATGTATAGAAAATATTGTTTATGGAAATATTTGAAAGTTTTGATTCTTAAAAATGCTTTGAAATTGTCTAGAAAATGGTTTATGCAAATGTTTGAAAATTTATGATTTCCGAATACTTTCGAAATTAGTTAGAAAATGTTGTTTATAAAAGTGGTTGGAAGATTTCGATTTTGAATGTCTAATGTTTATATAAAAAAGTATTTGAAAATTATGATTTTACATTGTTTATAAAAGTGTTTGAAAAGGTTACGATTTCCAAACTTGTTTATAAAAATGTTTGACAAAGTGTTCAAATGCATTTGAAATTGTTTAGAAAATAAGGTTTATTTAAATGTTGAAAATACGATTTTGAAAGGTGTTTGAAATGGTTTTAAAACTGTTTTAAGAATTTATACAAGTTTTAAATGTTTGATAAATTAAGAAAATTTCAAGTTTGAAAAATGACCAAAGGTCCAATTTCTTGTCTTCAAATGATTTGGGAGATTGATTGAAAAATTGAGAAAGTATTGAATTTTATTGTTCCGAATATTTTTGGAAAAGGGTTACGAGTTTTAAAATGAATTGAGAAATGAAGAAAGATTTTGAAATTTATTTAGTGATTTGGATTTAAAAATTTCAGTAAATTGTTAAATTCGTTATTTTGACTGAATTTGATAAGTTATGAAAATGTTTTGGAATGTTTTAAGAAAATACAAGATTTATAAAATAATAATAATAATATAATAAAATAAAATTGAATAATGTGCTTTATGAACCTGCATACGTTGATTTATGTCTTAAAGAAATCACTTGCATTCATTGTTCTGATGTTGATCCATACGTGATTACATTGTTGAATTGAAATTGAATATGTTTATTGATGTGATAATGTTATGCCATTGGAGTGTGCCATGGCATTGTGATTTGAATGGAAAGAAGAAAAGAAAATGGAAGCATATCATTTTGATAAATGATCTTGAGCATTGCTTATATGCTTTTGTGTGGGCGAGAGAGTTACGGATGGATAATCACGTGCACGTCGACGTATGGAAAATTATAGCCTTCTCCCGGTTGCTCGCTTGAGGCAACGAGATCTTTGAGAAATCGGACTCGGATAGTTTACGGTATAAACTTCGGTTTATTCGTTGTGTTTACGGAACTCTCGAGCCATGTGTTGTTGTGCATTGCTTATGTGATTGCCATTGCATCTATGAATTGTCAAGTTGATGCATTCATGTTTTATAAACTTATGGGTTTATGGCTGAAAGCCTAAAAATCATATGTTTTGCAAATGGAGATTTCGGCTATAGCAAGGAAAAGAACCTTTTGAAAATGTACTTTACGGATTTCAAAGAAATGTTTTCTAAGACCAGAAAAGAAAAAGAATTTCAAGGATTTTGCTTATATATTTGTTATAAACTATTACCCACGAGTTATAAGCTCACCCCTTCATTCCATCCACGGTGATGAGAAAAGATCGGGTGAAAGAAAATGAAGATTTCTATTTGCATGTGTTTATAATGTATTATTGGTAAGTTAAATGGTTCTTTGAGAAGTCTAGAATTGTTGTGTATTGTGTACTTTGGTTTAGGGTTATGGGTAATGTATAAGGCTTGAAAATGCCACTATGATTTGTATAAAGCTGTGATTTATGAAATTGTGTATATAGTGAGTATAAGGTGTATGGATTTCTGGAATTATGCATTGGTTTAAGTTATGTATGGGATGTGTATATGATTATGAGTATGATGAGGTATTGTGGTTTGAGATTTGGATAAGGCTATTGAGTTATGGTATTGCACATGGATAGTGCGATTGTATGTGAATGTATTTTGGATTGAGTTTGGTTATTAAAGAAATGAAAAGGAAAGGAATAAGAAAGAAAGAAAAGAAAAGGAAAAAAATTTATACCAGATTTAGAATGTCTTAAGGTTTCCAACGCGACAGTGATTTCTAAGATTTTGTTCACGGATGTCGGTACTTGTATTTCAGTTCGAATGCTTCGATTCGATTTGTGATTCGTGATTATTTGTTTGGTTTGTCTCCAAGCCAATTCGATTTGACTTTGTTTGTATGCTTCGCTTCCAAGTTGGCTTTCGATTCGTTAATGATTTGTTTTGCTTTGTGATCAATCGTTTATTCGTTCTGCCTCTTTGTGATTCGTTCCGTCTCCCGTTTTTGGGTTGGAGCGCCGGTCTCTGGATCGAGTCCCAACATTTGTGGTATCAGAGCCCAGTAATATGATCTTACTTGGGCGTATGTGGATAAGTAAGAAATCGATAAGAGTTTGTAAGGATAAGATTGAGATTGTGAGAAAGTGCTAAGTGATCGTTTGCTTTTGATGACAAGAAGTATGATTGAATTAGTGAGATTGGGATATTAATGTGAATAAGTGTTCATAAATTATTCGAGGAATTACAGTGACTATTTGATTTAAGTGTCAAGAGTATGATTGATTTTAAGATTGTGTGTATGGAAATTAAGATTAGAAATTCATGATGAGTTTGGATTATTTGACTATGAATATATAGGAGATGCAATAGCAGAATACTTGAAAGATGAGATAAATGATAGAGATATATATGTATAGAAGTTCAAAAGGTTGATTTTGAATGATGATTGGTTCATATTAAGGTTATTAAGAATTGGACCACTGAATTGTGTAAATATGTTAAGGAACATTGATTTGTGGGTATAGTAATGTTGACATGGAATTGGTGGTATTAGATCTGAAGTGAAGGATATCTCAATAAAAAGGAAATTAAATAAGAAAAGTTTTTGATTATGATCTATTGGAGAGAAATTAGTTAAGAGATTGTGATACTTGATAATGTCTTAGTAGGAATTTCGTGGACGAAATTCTTTTAAAAGGGGGAGAATTGTTGGACCCCGATCCTTAAGTGGCAAATTAAAGATATGAAATGAATTCAATGAGTGTTTTCGGAATTTTGGTTTTAGGAATTATTGTTTGAGCCATTGGAAATTGGGAGAGATTTGACTGAGAATTGGATTTTTAGACCCTGGGAAGTGGGCATGTGGCAAATGAATTGCCAAACATGCCCTTAGCTTTAAATCCCTAGTATTTAAACCCTTACCTTTTGAATTTGCCTTCCACGACATTTGCTTCCTTGAGTTTGAAAGAAGAAAATTTCTCTTCTTCTCTTCTTCTTCGTGGATCACCATCTTTTCTCTTTGTTTTCATTTCTCTTGCTTAATTACTTCCTTCTTCAGCATTAATCTACCCTTTAAGCTTTGAGATGGAGAAGATGATGATAAGAGTGGGTTTGAGTGTTTGCCGTGGTTGTTGATTGAGTTGGTAGGTTTTGGAGATTGTGAAGAAATTGGAAGATAAAACAAGTAAGTTCTCTTTCCTTCTTGCTTTGCTATAGTTTGATTTATGATTTAATTAAAGCTATTGATGATTGATTAGTGTATTTGATGAATGAAAGATGGTTAGGTTTCGGATGATGTATATATTGAGGATTTTGCTTGTTTTTGTTTGGGTTATTGAGGAATATTAGTTATTGGATGAAATCGAGGTTAGGGATGAGTTGTGGGAAGTGTAATAAGTTGTTTTAGAGTGTTTAATGGAAGTTAGAAGGATTTATATTCGACAGAACTGAGAATTTCTGGGTATCGGGCGTGTTCTGGGTTTGCACGTCACGACGTGCTCATCGCACGCCACGACGAGCATGAGAAGATACGCCATGACACAGATCAACGCGATATCTGCCTGCGGCGTATCTGAGGTTTTCGCCTTGAGAAGCCGTGCTTGGCGTAGGGTGGCAGTGTAGTAGGATCTCGCCGCGGCGAGGATGCCTATTTTTCCGAGAGTGATTAGTGAATTGATTGATGATTTTGAGGTTTTATTCCTATTGAATTGGTTCATGAGTGATTGAAATTAGAGACTAAGAATTATGAATTTATAATAATGGAATTTCTGAATTATTTTCGAGGGTTCTTCAAATCGGATGGAAATTGAATAGTGATTGTGAATTATAATTGGAGTGTGACTTTAGAGAGTTTAGATCTTAGTCAAATGAATTATGGAATCTAGGAATTTCTATTTTTTAGCAAGAAAGAGTTAAAATGGAAAGTTTCGAGTATAGCACCGGGAATGTCATGAACCGGTATAGTACATAATTCATTCGTTGCATATGCATTACTGATTACTGAAATTGTGCAATTGGTAATATTGTATATTCTGATTGTTTTAGAGGCTCAAGTGGAGCGTCGATCTTCCGACGTAGGCGAGACTTCCCGGCAGTAGCTCGGAAGTTCAGAGGTGAGTAACCTAGTTGGTTTCTCATCCTTTATGTGTTTAATTTTATGCATTCATGCCATGTGGAGATAATGGAGGATTTAATCGTGATTTCTTTTGATTGATTTCGGACCATAGGTGTCTGAAATATCTGGAATTTGTTATAGAAGTGTAAATTGTGATTCATGGCAATGAATTGATTTTAATGCGATATGAGACACGTGCATTCATGCATAAAGGCATGATTAGATAATGATAGTTGTGACCGGAGCAGCCAACGTATTTCAGAGCTTTAAGCTCAATGCATCAGGGCCTCGAGCGCAATGAAATTTTTAGAGCCACAAGCTCAACGTATCAGGGCTACAAGCCCACCGTAATCAGGTGCACGGTCACAACAACGTAATAAAATGGAAAGTGTCACATGTGCATTTTGTATCTGATTGATAAATTGTGAATTGTATGAAAGGCAAGACACCTGATTTCTGTGAAATAGAATGCATGTGACATTTCTGAATGTGCTAATATGTGATATTATGTGTATTGTTTGGTTATGCATGAGTTGGGTGAACCATCGATGATGGTTTCTCGCTGAGTTCGCAAACTCACCCAACATTGTATTTATTTTTCAAGACAGAGATAGTAGACTCCTAGCTCCAGTGAGAGACTTTTCCTGCTGAGCGTGTTGGCAAGAGAAGTATGGCTCACAGGTCGTTCAGCTGGGATGGCTTTTGGGGATGACATAGTTGTGTATTAGTTTCCTTTTGGAGTATTGTACTTAGACTTTGGAAATCAGATAGACTTGAACATTTATGATTTTTAAGAAACGAAATGAGATCAGTATTTTGGTTCGAAATTTAGTGATTTTAATATTGCAGTTTTATTATATCGATGCCATCTGGATTATAGAAATGATCGTTCGTAGTGCACCCTCATCGTGGGTTATGTATCGGAATGACCTACGGGTGTCCCGGTGCATACCCTACGGTAAGGGGGCGCTACATGAAAGGAGAGCTGTATTGTGTTGATGATTGGTCAGGTCGGGAATTCATAGCTATGTTGATCCGGTGGTCCATGATTTTTTCTAGGGCTTCCGCAGAGTGCCGATCGGCCATCACACCAACTTACCGAGCTAGTGTTTGCTGCTGTTCCGGTTGAGATTGTAAGATTTGGCGGATCAATAGATCGATCGCTTCTTCTATTTTTCTCTGCGTGAGGAAGGCTGGTTGCAGTACAGGAGGGTTCGTGTTGAGGGGGTATTGGATGTGAGGATGTGAGCAAGTTCGAGCGTCATCCTCTAGGGCCACGCTTTGTGCTTCTTGGTCTTGGATTTGGGATTGTTGTGGTTGATCATGCTGGTGTGAACGTTGAGAGGGTGGCTCGTTTATACTAGGGTTTTGGTGTAGGGACGGAGGGTGTGTTTGACGATCAGAATGCGGCGATGGAAAGGCGGCGGGTAGCCGCAAGCCCATTCACTGCAATGCCAGTGCCGCAACAGCGGCTACATAGGGGTTCGTCGCCGCCGCTTAGCTGATCTAAGTGTTTCTGGACATGGTGGCTTGATGCCCGGCCCCATGGTGGGCGCCAATTGGTTCTGTCAGATTTTGGTGAGGCTGGGCGCTACCACTTGGATCCATAAGATTGGTTGGTTCTGGTTCAGAAATACCTGCAAAATAATAAAGGCACACCGGCGGTTGATTTCCAGTAGGCCCCTCCGATGCTCATGTCAGTGTTTTTGTGAGAGTTTTGGTGGTTGGTGAATAATGAAAAATAGGGTTCTTGGGAATCGTACCTTTTTTTGATGAGGTAATGAATTTATATGGTAAATACCCGTAGGAATTAGGTCAATCCCCAAGGGATGGGCCGATTGACCCATGCACCGTTCTGAGTCTGGGCCTGGACCTAGCACGACCGACCCAACCAATAGTAAAAGATCTTTCAATAATTATTATAGATAACATTGGGAAAGTGATGAGATAAGGACTGATGAAGTTTTATAATTTTCGAGACATATTAAATATAAAGCTCAATATAAGAAGACTTCATTCGCTATTATGTATTCACAAATTACAAATTCATTAATCAACCTAGTTAGTTAGGTAGTATATTAATATTATCTATTCCATATGTTGCAAAATCGTTATTTATTCATAAATTATAAATTTGGGATCAACAAATTTTTATTATCGTGAATGAAGTAACTTGACCTTTAACATTGAGACTCTCTAACATTTATATATCTATGACCATTTTTCTAATTATTTTTGGTAATGGTCTTTTCCGTGTTCCCTTTTTTTCTCTTGCTCCAGGTTGAGTTTCTTTTTTTTTAGATAACAAACTAGTCCATGGAGACTAATACACCACCTTTTTCTTTCTCATTATCCCTTCTTATATCCAGTTCCCTCCCCTTCCTTTACTTAACACCCTAGTGTTATCTTCTGCCACTGTGAAAGATAGAACTATTGCTCCTACCCTAACTTACCTTAAGTTATTGTTGGGTTAGTGAAAATACTTATAAACTAGGACAACTTTCTTGTTCAAGTTCAATGAAGACAGCAAGCAAAGAGTCATGGACTCAGTCCTCTAGCATATATAAAGTAAGCCTCTCTTAATCCAAATGTAGAAACCAAGGATGAGTTCAGACAAAAATAACTTAGAAACACTTCCCTCTATGGATCAATTAGCACCAATATCTTTTAGAATATTAGGCAACTATGAGCTTGAGCTATCTCGTCAACTTTATTGTCAAACCATAGTGTATAGATGAGAAAATAGTACGCTTCATTGTATGCTATATGAAAGAATATGTCTGAAAGTGTGACAAGAAGCTCCTATATTCACTGATTTTAATTAGTCTTATAGAAGGAGGATTAAAAAAACAAAAAATTAAATTATCATACACTACAAGAAAAATACCCCTTCCGCGACGTTTTAAAAATGTCACAAATGATCAATAAATGTCGTAGAATGTAATTTATGACGTTTTTAAAAATGTCACAAAAAATGTCGTTGAAGGTGGAGTAGGGAAACGATTTCACGACGTGTTTCATGCTGATTTAACGACGTTTTGAAAAACGACATAAAAGGGGATGGAATGGGCGACGTTTGAAGGAAACGTCGTGGAAACCCCGAAGGTATATGTGACGTTTATTAAATGTCGAAGTATGTTATTATTAGTTAATTAATTTGTTTAAATTTATTTAAATAAATTTTCAATTTTAAATAATTAAATTTTTGATTAATCCGAAAATAAAATTAAATGTGAGAATTATTAAAATTTAATTTGAATTTTCTTTAAATCCTAATATGGTTTTAATTTTAATTTTAATTTTAATTGAATTAGTATTACGATTTAATAATTAATATTTGAAAACAAATTTATTAAATCTCATTTATTTAATAACAATTTAATATTATATATGGAATTTATTTATTTAATAATTCTTCAATTTGTTGAGTATATCATTAATTTGCGAATGATTAATCATGTATAACAAGAATCTAATACATGTAGACACAAGAATTATATAATTTCAATTCCCAAACATGTCATAATATAGTAATTAATATAAACAATATGTCATAAGTGATTAATATATCAATATGAGTACTTATCTATTCTAAACGAATATTATGTGTAGGACATAAAAGTTCCAAGACCTTTTTTTTTTGTTCGACTTCGGTAGTTAATTTATCCTCCATTTCATCAAATTTTTTGGTCAATTCATCGACTTTAGACTGTAAGCCCTCATTAACTTTCTTCGACTCCTCTAATTCGTCTCGAAGTCTATTTTTGACCGATGTCTTCCCTTGTGATCGAGGCCTCATTCCCATGCTAACAATGTAATCTAATTTAGTGCCCAAGACTTTAACACACACTTCATCCACTGTCATCGGATGACCTTGTTCTGTTGAATGTATCAATTTGTGACACATTAAGTCCTGAAAAAGTAAATAATTAATTACATACACAATCTTATTTAAGAAATATTTGTAAATAAACTATGTACTCACCCATTTTTCTTTACATTTGGGAGTTGTCTATTGACTTTTAGTTTCATCATAATGAGTGTGATACCGTAACTTCATCCGGTCACATTCTTCTCCATCTCTATTACTCTGTTGTATAGAAATATATAAATAATAATATTTAATATAAAATTTGAAATGTCGATAAAAGATAAATATAATTAAAAAGATAATAACTCACAATCTTATGCCGTATCGCTACAAAGGCCTTGGAGTCAAAGTTTGGTTGACATTTGACCTGACTCCTAGCCAATTTTGCTTTTTGACATTTCTCCTAACCATACACGTAAGAAAATCTATTATAAGATCTATAAATCACAAGTCATAAATACTAAAATATAATAAGTTGTCAAAAAAGTAGTGATCAAATAAACTAACCTTTGTAGCTGATTGCTCCCAATATTCGCATAAATCCATCCACTCTGCCACTGTGACATTATGCGACTTAACATCTTTTCTGTGATTGGTAAAATGCTTTTTTAAACTATATTTTTTATCTTTGGACCTTAAAGCAAGAAACTTCTTCACAGCAGCATGTACTTCGTTGTCATTCCTCATTCCCTTGACTTCTAACTTTTGTTGGAAAAAATTATAAATTATTGGTCAATGCTATAAGCATATGGAAAACACGTACAAATTAGATTAGTTTATAATACTTATGTCTAACTTATCAAATGCAATGTCCAATTCCTCATTAGTAATTTTTGAAAATTTTGTTTTTACAGGTAAGGAAGTTCAGGATACCACACCAATCTCACTTGAGAATTTGGCAAATTGTACAGAGTTGGTTGGTCGTCCTTCAGTAGGGGAGATCTCTATCTCCAATCTCTTACCTATCGCCTTGTTAATCTTTCCCAATCCATGTCCTTTTGTAACACCCATTGTTTTTTTTGGATCAATCGTGGATCCTAAAATAGGAAAGGAATAATTTATAATAAGCATATAACATACTCTTAATTGGTTAGATAAGCACAATAATTAAACTTAATAAATTTCACCAATGTGATGTGCAAGATCAAACCTGCAGTGCTTGCAGAAGAAGAGCCCACAGTGGGAATAATAGTCTGATTTACTGGTGTCTGATAAGTAGAAGCTGGAGGCATCTCTTAAGAAGTGGATGGAGAACTAATATTGCGTCGCATATTCATAATTTTTTCATACTTATCTCTAGCATGAGTAACAGGCATAGATATGACTTTTCTTGTTGTTGGAGTAGGCTCACAAGGTGCAGGTTTGTAACATCCCATCACCGATAGGAAGGGTAAAATGGTAATTCGGGATGGGTTATGAGTGAGTAAACTAGTCTCGACATATTTATACATAATATGGCCCCTATATATACATAAGTTGTAATTTTTGTATATGCACATGGTTGTACATGCATTCATGACATTTTTCGGCATATGTGTTTATTGTGAAAAATGTGTTATTTGTGCTTGAAAAATGAATTGGAGTGGATTTTTGTGTGTTTTTCATTTTTGTGGACTTTTAGAATTTTTTTTGGAATTTTTCAGAGAAAATTTTCGGATTGGAAAAATTGACAAGTGGCTGACTGATTGAGTTTTCGGTACTGGAAAAGACTGTCCAATGGCACTAGAAAAGTAGACTTATAATTTTAGGATTTATTACTTTGAGCCATTAGAATTTGGAGCGAAATTGGACTAGAAATTGAATTGAAATTTGGAAAAAAGACCTGAGGAGTACTTAAAACCAGGACAAGTGGCAAGTGACACATGTCACTTGCCTACTTAGTCTTGCTATATAAATATCCTATCTAATTTAAGTGCTTCCACGACACTTCTCTTTTAAAGGAATACAAAGTGTTTTAGATGGATTTTTCTCCTCCATCTTCGTAGCCTCCTTCATCTTCTCTTCTTCATCAATTTTTCTCCTTCTTTTTAACTAGAATTGCTACTCTTCTCTTCTCCCTTAAGTGCTTCCTCTTCATGTGTCCAAGCCTAAGCATGTTGGCTCCCTTATAGTGATGATCGTATGGTGAGAGAGGAAGGTAGATGATGGGTGAAAAGTGGAAGAAAAGAAGAATTAAAGGCTTGTTAAGTGAGTATTTTGTTTTTATGGTTTTAAATTGGTAGTTGATGCTTTATTTGTGATGTCTTGAACTTTAATTTCATAGTACTTGGGATTTGATTATATGGGTCTAACTTCATATTTCTGTAAGGATGAATGAAATAACATGTAAAGTATAGTTAAATTGTGTGTTTTGGATGGATTTTTGTGACGTAGGATGATTATTTCTTAAAAGAAAATGATTGAGTATTTGTGCTGGAATTTTGTGGGGTTATGTTCAAGTGAATGTCTTGATGATTTTGTGGCTGAATTAGAGACTAAATTTGTAACATCCAATCACCGATGGGAAGGTTACATTGGTAATTTGGGACGGGCTAATAGGTTTTATTGCATACACTGAATTGAGCATTCATTTGGCCTTTAATTATAGAGGAATGAGTTATTTGCACATGCATTTATAGGTACATGCATTCATGACATTTTCCGGCAATTTAATTGTGATATGATATGATTTGTAAATTTTGGGATAATTATGTTTGATTGTGATCTGTTTGAGAGTTTTGGAATAATTGGGTCTGAATATTTGATTTAGAATGGTTTAAGAGTAATTGGCAGTTAAAAGAGATCCATAGGAAATTTTCTGGAAAATTCGGGAGAAAATGTCCGGACCGAGATTTTTAGAATGACAGACCGGTTGACTGTATGGTACTGAAATAATTGTCCAAGGGTAATGGGAAATTAGATTCTTGATTTTAGGAATGAAAATGATGAGCCATTGGAATTTAGAGACTGAAATTAAAAGAATTTGAGGACTTTGAGCTATAGGTTAAAATCAACCCTTTAAATACCTTAGGTTTTAAAGTTTGGCATTAAACCCTCTTCCTCCAACCTAGGGCATTTTTCTTCTTCCTCTTCCTTGGTGATTTTTCGACCTCCTTCACGATCATTGCTTGTTGCTCCCTCTCTCTGTGCAAAGCTTAGCTTGATCTTTGAGGAAGATGAAGATTGTTGAGTTTTGAGGGTGAAAACCGTGGGTGTTAGGCATTGGAGGTGTTTTTCGGAGATTTGAAGATTCGGGCTTGATTTGTAAGTGATTTGGCTTTAATGTTGTTTTTATGTTGTTAGAACGCATTTATGGTGTTTATTGTGGAAGATTGGGTAGTTGTGAGTGAGTTAATACTGGTTTGAGTGAGAGAAATGGGAAAAAAATTCGTCAAAGAAGACGATAGGAGCCGCGAATGACGCGACGTATGCTGAGGGCCTCGTCACGATGAGCAAATAGCTACTCACCGCGGTGAGCATGGTTGGACGTCGCGGCGAGCGTGCAAATTTACGCAGCGACGAACCCTTTTCATTGCGTTGCGGCGAGCGTCTCTTCATGGCCGCGGGCTCGCCTCGGCGAGCGACTCCAGGGCGCCGCGGCGAGAGACATTTTTCTGAACTGAAATGGTTTAGTTTTCGGGGCATAACTTATGGTGTAGACCTCCAATTGAGGTGATTCTTGATTCGTTATGAACTAGAGAAAGAGGACTACAATTGGGGTAAAGAATGAAAGGTTGAATTTAATTTAGTAGGATCTCAACCATAGAATGAAAGTCTAATATGGTTTCCTATTGCAACCTAAGGATTGAATTATGATAATTGGAGTTTGAATTTGGAGACTTAGGAAATCACTGATATGTCTTTGGAGTCTACAATGGATGATATTGACCTAGTATATAGTGAATTTTGGCTTTGAGACCTTCTTTGAGATTAAGGGTAATGTATAAATATGATAGAGCCTATAGTATGAGAAATTGGTTATGAGGCAAAAGTTAGTGAAACTGGGGATTAGCGCCGGAAAGTCATGAACATGCATCGTACATCTTTTAATAAAGACATGTGCATCATTGAATTGTTCTGATTTCGCAGTTAATAATGGGTAATTATTTAACTGTTATAGAGGCACCGTTGGATCGTCAATCCACGGATATTGCTGGGACTTCCAGGCAGTAGCTCGGAAGTTAAAGGTGAGTAACCTAGTTGGTTCCTCAATTTCTGATTGTTAAATGCTCTGTGAACTGTCTGCAAATGTGAATTGTATAATTATATGGATGATTAGGATTGATACTTCTACTTTTGATAAATCGAACTTGACTGATACGTGATTCTGAAGAGTAGTGATAAATAGGTTTTAAATGGCAATGTAACTGTGAATTAGTGGGCATGTTGCATTTCATACACAAATGCATGGACAGATGATGATAGTTGTGACCTGAGTCGCCACTGATACTGAAAAAGAGCCTTGAGCTCGATTACTGAAAAAGGGCCTTGAGCTCAAGAGGGAGTTAGTGCATACTCAAAGGGCTCTCCTACTCCCTATACGCGTCTATTGATCACTGTACACTGTTTATGCGCTCGGTCACAACACTGTAATAAAATAGGAAGGGTCACATATGCACTGGATATACATTGTGATGGTTTGAATACTGTGAATGGGAATTAGGCAAAAGTGCAAGCTATGATCGTGATAATTGCTTTGTGTCAATTTCTGAGTTTTGTGACTTGCATGAAAAAAGGTATATTGTTATATGGTATTCTGAATATGTTATTGTGTTATGTTGTACGCCATTTGCGTAATGCATGAATTGAGTGAACCATCGATGATGGTTTCTCATTGAGTTCGCAAACTCACGCAAAATTGCATCTATTTTTCAGGACTGATAGACTAGACTCCTAGCTCCAGAGATAGATTTTTCCTGCCGTGTGAGCGTGTTGGCAAGAGAAGTTATGGCACACAGGTCGGTCAGCTGGGATTGATTTTGGGAATGACTTAGTATAGACTTTTGTATCAGTTTCCTTTTTGGAGTAATGTATTTAGACTGTAGGGAACTGATAGACTTGTCTATATTTCTGTCGATGATATGAAATGAGAAAGTATTTTATGGTTTCAAAACTTTAGTGATTTTTAATCTTACGGTTTTATTTCATTGATGCCATGTGGATTATAGTAGTGATCGTTCGTTATGCACCCTTATCGTTGGATATGTATCGAAATGACCCACGGGCGTCCCGGTGCTTACCCTACGATAAGGGGCGCTACATTTAGGTGGTATCATAGCATGGTTTGACATTTTTTGGGCATAGTGTATAATTAGGGTTGAATTTTAGTGAGATAAGCAGAAATTGATCAGACTTCTTGTTTGTGATAGGTCATCCGTTTTTGGAGATCAAGTTGATTAACCAGCTAACCAAGGATCGATCGGAGCTAGTAGGGAGTCGACGGTACCTCGTTTTGAGGAGCTGCCTCCTAGAGTTCCCGCGAGACGGGAGAGGAGGTATGATAGACTGCGTAAGCAGGGGGCTTTCGATTTCTATGGCAGCACAGACCCTGCTGAGGCTGAGGGATGGCTGGAGAGGATTGAGAGAGTTTTCGATTAGATGGACTGCGACTCTGATGAGCGTTTTGATTATGCAGTTTCTCTCCTTCAGGGTCTAGCATATCAGTGGTGGAAGACTATCCCAGGCAGTACCACCAGATCCTGTATTTTGACATGGGATGAGGCGTGCACTTAAGTGTAACAAAACTTTGAGGTCTTGGGTTGGAGTCGTGGCTCACCCTTGACCAAAGAGGACAATACCTGGAGTGATGGCGGTAGAGGCTGGGCTCTACATGTAGCGATCATGGGCCTCTTGAGTCTTGCGGAAACCCACCGGTATGCAAAGTCTGGTCGCTCTGATCTGAAGTCGACTTATGTTGGCTTCAACGGTAATATCCATCCAAAACTTCTATAATCCTCATTATTAATGTCTCTTTTACTTATAAGGAAACTTCCATCTTGATTCTTCAATGATTAGTCACTTGCCCATCTTGATTTGCACAATTCTTTCATTGGATAATACTAGAAATAATTTCTTAACTAATTCTAGATATTTTATTATTATCAAAACATAAAGGGATTTAATTTGTCAACCGCTATTGGTCCAACAATTTCCCCCTTTTTGATAATGACAAAATATTTAGAAATTGAAAAGAAATTAAAGACAATGAATTTGATCAAGGTTTTTAATCCCTTATCTCAATGGTTAGTTTGTCTCCCCCTTAATAGATAAACCAATGAATTTAATAAACGTTTAAAAAATATTGAAGATAGTCTCAAATAAAACATAAAACACATACTGCCCTTAATCAAACATCAATTTCCAATATTATCATCAATTTCCAATATTACTCCCCCTTTTTGTCATAATCAAAAATCAAGATGAACAAAGGTCTCAAATGAAATTTATAAGCAAACACAGCATCAAACACAAATAAAGACAATAGTCAACAAGCACCACAAACACTGAAAAAGCATAAGAGTAAATGTAGGTCGAGGCAAAAGCAATACACATCATGATGAAGAATCATCATGCCTACAACCTAACTTCTTAAAGATCTTCTTGAGCATTCGGTGTTGTGCATCCATTTTCTTTGCAAACCCATGAAGCACAGCCTGGATATTATCGACACGATCATTTAAATCGGCCTGGATATTATCCTCATGAGATACCTTACTCCTTCTCACATTACTGAGCTATGAGCTACTCGGACGATCCGCTGCCCTCTTAGACCATTGTCGTGGAGGCACGTGCTCACTCTCCAAGGCCAGACCGAGTTTCTCTACATGATAAGAGTAGACCCATCCTTTTCAACGGTTTTCACCAGCTTCATGCTTCTCAAGTTATAAGGAGTGAATCTCCAACTCTGAGGATAAGGAACATGAGCATAGTTATTCAGAGCACACCTTTGGTATTGAGAGATAGATGTTATCAAAGCAGCATAAGGCATTCCTTTATGCCGAACTGGTTTGCCTTTAAGCTGTCCTCGTAATAAACTGGCTTTTTTCCTCATCATTTGTATAATCAAGCTCGAATAATTGATTTTCCTTCCTTCTTCCATATGCCAAAGAATCTCTTTATCCAATGAAGTAATCTGATTATTACTTGCCTTCTTCGGGTAAACAACTCTGTTAATTGCATAATGAAGCAAACGATAATGTAACGGCAAGTCCATTGCTTCAAATGGAGGGGAGTGATCAGAACATAACCTACTAAGTAGATCAGCACCTTTTTCCTCAGTATAGCCGAAATTTTCTTCGGCTTCCTCATCGGTCTCACCATCCTCATTTCTCAAAATTTGAAAATCAATAAAAGATGCACTAGGCCTTACTCCTCCTCTAGGAAAATGAAACATTGTACACAAATTTGATTCACACAGAGAAATTTCTTTCCCGTTAATTTTGGAATTCAGAATAACTCCATCCTCAACATTACTGCCAGCCACAATAAGATTCGCATAGAACTCCCTAACCACATCTTCATAAATATCATCATGAAAACCTAAGAATTCTCGTAGTCCAAGATTAACAATATCAAAAAACACATCTGAAAACTCACTGTGGTCTAGCTCATTCCAGTCAAATCTCATAGCAGGAATTAATACTTCATATTGGAGTACCTTGTAATATAAGGTTTGTGCTTCCCTTGAGACAAACCTAGGTTCAACCACATCATCTTCTCTTGAAGCATCTCCTCTCGAGGAAGACCCATGAACGCGTGGTCCATAGTGAACACGGGAACCTTGTGGAGGAGCTGGTTCTTTTCCTTTCCTAGTAGATTTTCGAGGAGCCATGGATTTGTAGAGAGAAGAGGAAAAAATTGCAGGTTAGGGTTTTTGAGAAGGATGAGAGAGGGGTTTTTGAAAAAGAAGGTTGATTTGAAGATAAAATGAGGGGGTTTTGTGATAATGGAGGTCGAAAATTGATGGGTAAGGAAGATTTGAAGAGATTGAAGAAATAAGTCGACTTGGAGGAGAGAAAGTTCAGAGATTGAGAGAGAATAGGTTTGCGGAGAAGAAAAGGGGAAAAGAATTTTAAAGCCTCCGTGTAGACATAAGTCGACTTGTTTCATTCATAAGTCGACTTATCGACCTTCATAAGTCGACTTGTCGATCTTTATAAGTCGACTTATCCTGAAATTTCTTCATTCCCAAAAGGCTGTGTATATCATAGGTCGACTTATTGATCCATATAAGTCGACTTGTTACCAGTCATGTCACCAATTAGTCGACTTAGACACCCATTAGTCGACTAGAATGTATCAGAACTCCAATTCAATCACATTTCAGCCTAAGTGTAAGTCATGATGATGGAATCTTCAGATGTAATTGCACATTTGCCTCAAAATTTGATCATTTGATATATTAATGAATGTAACAAATTCAACCAAAAGAGTTTAAATCACACATTCCTAGTCTCAATTTAATATTCACGAACACATCACGGATGAAATGATGTCTAATTTCTATATGCTTTCTTCTACTATGCAAGGTTAGATTTTTACTCAAACAGATTGCACTGGTATTATCACAATATATAAGAATATTTTTAACCACAATACCATAGTCAAGCAATTGATGTTTAATCCAAAGAACTTGGGCACATGCACTTCCAGCTGCTACATATTCAGATTCAGCAGTGGAAATAGCTACACTAACTTGCTTTTTACTAGCCCAAGATATCAAAGATGATCCTAAGAAATGACACAAGCCACTAGTGCTTTTTCTATCGATCCTACAGCCACCATGATCAGCATCACTAAAATCATATAGATCAAATGATTCACAACTAGGATACCATAAACCATGATTAACAGTTCTACTCAAATACCTAAAAATTCTTTTGCAAGCACTTAAATGAGAAATTTTAGGACAAGATTGAAATCTAGCACAAAGACACGTGGCAAACATAATATCAGGTCTAGAGGCAGTTAAATACAAGAGAGATCCGATCATACCTCTATAGAGTTTTTGATCAACATCTTCTTCATGTTCATGTTTCTCCAAGACCACATTTGTTACCAATGGTGTTGCTGTCACTTTGCATCCTTCCATTTTGAACTTATTTAGAAGTTCCTTGGTGTACTTAGATTGGTGAATGAAGAACTTGAGTTCTCTCATCATGCTCATCTCAAATTCACTTTGCATTAAATCAGTAAATTCTTTGCATAAAAGTTCATTAGTGGCACCAAACACAATATCATCAACATATATTTGACAAATAAGCATATCTTGATTAACATGTTTAATGAACAAAGTATTATCAATCTTACCACGAACATACCCATGTTAAGTTAGAAAAGTACTTAACCTTTCATACCACGCTCTAGGTGCTTGCTTTAACCTGTAAAGTGCCTTCTTGAGTTTGTAGACATTATCCGGATGTTCATCATCTTCAAATCCCAGCGGTTGTTTGACATAGACTTCCTCTTGAATATATCCATTGAGGAATGCACTGTTGACGTCCATTTGATTTAATTTGATCCTTTTATGAGATGCAAAAGCACATAACAATCTAATTGCCTCCAACCGAGCCACAGGAGCATATGTCTCATTATAATCAAGTCCTTATTCTTGATAAAATCCTTGAGCCACTAACCTTGATTTATTTTTAATCGCTTCACCATTCTCATCATATTTAATCCGATTTACCCACTTGACTCCAATAATAGTCTTGTCCTTTGGTGGAGTTACCAAATCCCACACATTATTCCTCTTGAATTGATTAAGCTCTTCTTGCATAGCTAGAAGCCAATTCTCATCTTCAAGAGCTTCTTTTATATTCTTGGGTTCTACTAATGAGATGAAGGCTGAATTGCTCATATTCTCTTAGATATTTCTCTTGGTTCTTAAACCATCATTCAATTCACCAATTACTTGCTCCATAGGATGGTTCTTTGCTTTCGCCCACATTTTAATGTTAGGTACATGATTTTCTTCATCTAACTTCAATTCCTCAATCTTGGATTCAATTTCTTCAACTTTATTTCCTGAATTTCCTGCATCATCATCAAAACAAACCTTTCTCGGGGGTGAAATCATATCATCAAATTTAACATGAAAACTTTCTTCAACACATTTAGTCCTATTATTATAAACTCTAAAAGCCTTACTAGTTTGAGAATAACTGATAAACACACCAACATCAGATTTTGAATCAAATTTTCCTAAATTGTTCTTTCCATTATTATGAATAAAAACTTTACAACCAAAAGGATGAAAATAAGAAATATTGTGTTTCTTACCTTTCCAAAGCTCGTAAGATGTCTTATTTTTGTCTCCTCGTAAATTGTAACATCTCATTACCGATGTGAAGGACATATTGGTAATTCAGATGGATTAGGATTGGGTACATGCATATTTTTATCTGCGCATGCATTTTTGCCTTTTTAATTGTTGATAAATGATTATTGTTGCACCAGCATATGAATATACATACATGTATGACAATTTTCCAACTTAATTGTGTAAATTGGAAAAGCAAGTGATAATTGTGCAGATTAGGTTTTGATTATAGAATTGGAATGAAAATTGGATTTTAGGGGTTTGAAAATGGAAATTGGAGAATAGGGTTATGTGTTTTATATTTTTGAGGATTTATAGGAATTTTTAGAGTAATGGGTTCGGACCGAAAAAATGGTTTAATGACTGATTAATTGGATTCTGGTTTCAAAATTGATTGACAATTGGCATGGGATAATTTGAGTTATGATTTTAGGATTTGTTATTCTCAGTCATCGCGAAATTGAGAGAAATTAGAATAAGAATTGGAGTTTTAGACCCTAAGTTTTGGGCATGTGGCATGAGAGTTGCCAAACATGCCCTTAGCTTTTAAGTCTTGGTATAAAAACCCTAATTATTTGAAATTGTTTTCCATGAAACTCCTTTGCCTTGAAAGAAAATTTGATTGTCTTCCTCATTTCTTCTTTTCGTGGATCATCATCGTTGTCCTTTGTTTCCATTTCCTTCTCATTAATTGTTTCCTTCCTCATCATTTACCTAACCCTAAGCTTGTGTTGGAAAAGAATGAAATTGGTGTTATTTGAGGGGAAATTGTGGGTGTGCGTTAGCTTGGTGAGTGGAGTAGTTTGAGGAATTTTTGAAGGTTTAAGGCTTGAATCAAGTAAGTTTCTACTTCTTTATACCTTAAGTTGTTTGATTTGATCATTGAACTAAGTTATTAATTGCTTAGAAATTTATAAGTTTTGGATGATAGGGTTTTGAGAATTTTATTGTGTTTAATTTTGGGCAATTGAGAGATAATGAATGTTTGATGGAATTAAGGTTAGGAATGAGTTGTGTCTAGTATATGGAGTTGGTTTGGAGTGTTTTAAATTGAATTAGATGGTTTGGGAGTCTGCAGATCTGGAAAATCTGGGTTTCGGGCGTGATTACGGGTTTGCGTCATGACGTGTGATGAACACGCTTGTGAGCATTTTCCCTTCAGCATCTTCGCGGCGGCGTTTGTCTTTCGTGACGTCATAACGAGCGAAGACGCACGTCGCGACGAGCGTAAGTGGTTACGCCGTGGGGAGAGAAGGAGCGTGCATCCCGGCAAAGGCGTGGAGTCTCGCATGGCGAGCAACCATCTTGCCCATGAGGACGCCTATCCGCCGAAATTGAAATTTGTTTATTTTAATTGAATATTTTTGGAGGTTTAAATTCTTGTTAATTTGGCTATAGATTGAT
Source organism: Erythroxylum novogranatense (assembly GCA_029891385.1). NCBI lineage: Eukaryota > Viridiplantae > Streptophyta > Magnoliopsida > Malpighiales > Erythroxylaceae > Erythroxylum > Erythroxylum novogranatense. Next base: position 88,042,735 of record CM057227.1, on the reverse strand, counting down.
CCTGTTTTGGAGACTAAGAATTGTGATTTTAGAAAAATGGAATTTCGGAATTTATTTCGGTGGTTCTCGAAATCGGATGGCGATTAATTAGTGAATGTGATTTATCAATTGGAGTGGTTTTTAGTCAATTAAATTATGGCATTAGGAATTGATGTTATTTAGAGGAAAACAGAATTGAATTGGAAGATTTAGGAATAGGATCAGGAATGTCATAACATGTATAGTACTCATCGCATTCGCTACAAATGCATTATTGACTATTGTAAATTATGCAATTAGTAATGTTGGTTTATTCTGATTGTTATAGAGGCTCAAGTGTAGCATCGATCTTCCGACATAGGTGAGACTTCCCAGCAGTAGCTCGGAAGTTCAGAGGTGAGTAACCTAGTTGGTTTCTCAACCTGTATGTGTTACATTTTATGCCCCTATGCTATGTGGAGTTACGGATGGATTTATGTGCTTGCTTTTAATTGATTTCGGGCCACAGGTGTTCGAAATATTTAGAATTGTTATAGATGTGTTAATTGTGCATAAAATTGAAATTAATTGGTTTAATTCGAAATTGGACATAGTGGGATAGGTTGTGGCACAATTATTGTGAATTGAACATGTGCATTCATGCATAAAGGTAGGAGTGTTAGCAGGCGACAGAGTTAGGCTGAGACTGGTCAAGGATCCAGGGGTAAGAGATCGGGTGACAATCAGGGTAGCTCTAGTAGGAGTGTTAGCAGGCGCCAGAGCAGGTTCTTTAGATCTTCAGGAGGATCCAGACAGTCTGGTTTTGTTCAGAGGGGGAGATTTGGGCAGTCTGGTAGTGGTAGTGGCAGAGGATCAGGGCAGTCACCTGTTTGTGTACATTGTGATAAGAGGCACAATGGAGGGTGCTGGAGAGTGACTGGATCCTGTTTGGCATGCGGCTCCATGGATCATATGATTAGAAATTGCCCTATGACTTTGGGAGTTCAGTCTGCTACGAGTGGGAGAGCAGGTAGTAGAGCGACAGTACATCAGAGTCTGGGTGGTGGAGCTGGATGTAGGGGCCGAGGCAGAGCCCGAGGTAGAGTTGGAGATTCCTTTGTGGGGATCGAGAGTCATAGCAGCCGACCACAGTCCCAGGCTAGGTCTACGCCATGACTAGGCAGGAGGTCCAGGATTCTCCGGATGTCGTAGCGGGTATGCTTTTGATTTTTGGCTTTGAGGTTTTTGCATTGATAGATCCAGGTTCCACGAATTCTTTTATTGCACCGCATGTAGCATGTATATTGCATGAGGATAGAGCGATGTTGCAGTATGGGCTGGAGGTGAGTACACCTCTAGGTAGTACTACTGCTTTGGGGGAGGTCTGCAAGGGATGCTCGATCCAGATAGATCAAGCAGTGCTGAGTGCAGACCTAATAGTGTTACCCCTTCGAGAGATAGATTTGATTCTGGGGATGGACTGGTTCACTGCCCATAGGGCTGTTATAGATTGCTATACCAAGGAGGTCGTGTTGGAGTCTCCTGGTCAGCCCAGAGCTGTTTTTCAAGGTGTTAGTCAGGCAGTGCCAGCCAGGATGATTTCTTTTATGAGTGCCTTGAGGTTGATGCAGGGAGGTTATGAGGCTTATTTAGCTTATGTGGTTGATTCTAGAGTTGAGAAGAGGTTGCAGGAGGTTCCTGTGATCAGGGAATTTCTAGATGTGTTTCCCGAGGAGCTATCGGGTTTGCCGTCGTATCGGGAGACAAAGTTCTCGATTGACCTCGTTTCAAGTACCGCTCCTATATCTATACCTCCATATAGGATGGCACCGGTGGAACTGAGGGAGCTTAAGGCTCAGTTGCAGGAACTTCTGGATAAAGGGATTATCAGGCCGAGTGTTTCACCGTGGGGAGCCCCAATATTGTTTGTGAAGAAGATGGATGGGACTTTGAGGTTGTGCATCGATTATAGGCAGTTGAATCAGGTAACAGTCAAGAATAAATATCCACTGCCTAGGATCGATGATTTATTTGATCAGTTGCAGGGAGCTCAGGTGTTTACTAAGTTAGATTTGAGATCTGGGTATAATCAGTTGAGGATAGCAGAGGCCGATGTGCCTAAGAGCACTTTCAGGAGCAGGTATGGGCATTTCGAGTTCTTAGTGATGTCGTTCGAGTTGACTAATGCCCCGGTAGCCTTCATGGCCTTGATGAATAAGGTCTTTCAGCCCTACCTGGATCAGTTCGTGATTGTATTTATTGATGATATTCTGGTGTATTCGAGAGAGAGAGACAGTTGTATGCGGAGTATCTGAGGACTGTATTGCAGATTATGAGAGAGAGACAGTTGTATGCCAAATTCACTAAATGTGAATTTGGCTGGATGAGGTGGTGTTCTTAGGCCATATTGTGTCTGGTAAGGGTATCCAGGTGGATCCCCAATAGATTGAGGCAGTTAGGAGTTTGGAGACCCCGAGGAATGTGTCTAAGGTGCGTAGTTTCCTTGGATTAGTAGGTTATTATCGGAGGTTTGTCGAGGGGTTTACAGTGATCTCAGCCCCTCTGACAAAACTTCTGAGGAAGAATGTGTAGGAAAATCCCAGGATGTACATCACATGTACAAGGTGCAGAAAACAAAATTTTTATGCTTGGGACCTTCCGAAGGCCGGGATCTATGTGTACGTATGAAGACTCAAACCTAAATAGCTAATAGAGACTATCTCTAAAGGTATCCACGAGAGATCGAGAAAACCTAAGGGACAAACCCTTTGACACAGGAATAGCTAGAACAAATTAAAGGCTGCTAGACCTTACCTTTGTCCTCTAGAGAGCTTGGATTGTTGAACACTTGCTTGGAGGAAGAGAGAAATCGATGGTTGCCTTAGGAAGAAGAAGAAAGATGAACTTTTCAAAGCTTTTTAACCTTAACTCTTAAGGAAACTTCCACTTCTTTAAACCCAAGCATTAACCTTTTGCAACACACCTCCAGTAAAGCCTTCTTATGTTGATTTTAACAATTAAAAATACTAGCATAAGATTAAGCCAAGTGTGAGCTTACAACCATTCATTTATTAAAGCATTAAACTAATAAGGTTGAAAAGTCAAATATCTCATCCTCCTTACCAAGTCCAACGTCCACATGCTTAATAAATATAATAATTAATTAATTAATTTACTTAATTAATTAATTAGAATATAATTACTAAGGTCGATCCAATGGGAATTGGTCCTATAAACTCACAGGGCCCCGATCAAAAGCGCTCAGGAGACCTTTCTTAGCAATATCGATGTCGCGATCTCATCGGGACATATCCCGATCTCATTGGGATCCATTAAATCCTAATGCTCTCCATAATTGGAACTCGTCCAATTACTATTTCTGATTCTCGAATCACTCTTATCGTGTGACCACTTTAGGTTCCGGTTATGTTGGCCACTTAGATTAACAATTAATCTGAGCAAGTCATGAGAGGCGTCTAACAACACATCATGACCCCCAATTCACCGGAAAGTAATTGATTTGATGAATTCATCACGAACCAGATCACGAACCCTTCCATAGACAATTACCGTGCAATTCGTCCTTTCACCATCCTATACCCCACTTGGTTATGAGTATGGTCAAAGTGTCAACTCTCACTAGACTGAGTCTAGCCCAAGTGAAATTAGTTCTCGTCCTAGGACTCATTACTCTATATTTCAATGAGGACACTCTTCATGACATATTTGCTGGTCAGCCTTACAAGTAATGATCCCGACAAGAGGCCATGGGTATCTCTTCTGCTAATCCAGAAGTGGTGAATCCTTTATTGGCTACTCCTTGGAGTCAAAGCACAGAATCAGTATCCAAGATATCCTTGAGTACCTCAAGTCTAAGGATACTTGCACCATTGCTATGATGAGATTATCACTGACACTAGAAGAAGATATCCATGTGATGATCTCATGGCAGGTCATCCAATGTACTTACTACCGCTAGTAAACATCCACATGTCAACTCTAAATATCTCATATTTACAGTTTCTGAGATCCATTGCTTGATCCAATCAAGGAATATGACATGTGCTAGTCTAACAGGATTAATGATGTCGGTCTCATTAATCCTATGACTAGGAAAATTTGAATCTTGAAATAATTGCACATGATAGGAATCTCGGTAGTATGATCACATCATAATTTCCTTCATGCTATGTCATATATCATGGACTTCATTAATTGATTAAAGATCCAATCAATTCATAAACACTTTTCATGAATATCAAATTAATGAAATATGCCTTTCTTTATTTATTCATAAAGTCCGCATACGACTTTGAATAAAAGCAGCGCTAAAGGGATTGCCTTTAGGGCACTACTCTAACAATCTAACGGTACTGGACATCCATAAGTCGACTTACACTGGTGAACAAGGCGACTTATCAGTACCGAGCAAGCATAAGTCGACTTACACATGGTACAAGTCGACTTACACTTACAAATCTCCCACTTGACCTAAAGCCAATCGCCTTGGTATCTAATACAATAAGCGTGTCCATGAGAATCACAATTCTTTTGTGACTATGGCTTTGTCAACAAATTAGCAACACTTTGCTCTGTGGGAATTCTCTCTATTAGGACATCACCTCGATCGATGATCTACCGAATCAGATGGAATCGGCGGAGTATGTGTTCGGATCGTTGATGAGACCTTGGTTCCTTTGCCTGTGCACTAGCCCCATTGTATCACAATGCAACCCTATGGGCCCATCACAGCTAGGAACCAGATCAAGTTCGAAATGAACTTTCGATCCAAACCGCTTTCTTTGCATCGATGTGGCAATGTACTCTGCCTCGGTTGTTGAATCAGCAGTCCTCTCTTGATTGAAACTCTTTCCAACTGATCGCCAGGACGTTCAGTGTGAATGTATATAACCTGATCGTGATTCAGAATCATCCTTATCAGATTAAAACTGGCATTTGTATGCCCGCTCACTTGGAGATTTTCATCTCCATATGTCAAGAAAACATCCTTAGTGCTTCGCAAGTACTTGAGGATATTCTTGACAGCCACCCAGTGACCCTCACCAAGATCCAATTGGTATCTTCTCGTAACACTTAGAGCATATGATACATCGGGTCTCGTACATAGCATTGTTCCATGCTAAACCTCTTTAGCATCTTATCTATGTACATTGATTATGAAAGACCAAGCAATCTCTTTGATCTATCTTTATAAATCTTTATCCCAAGGATATAAGTTGCGTCACAAAGGTCTTTCATGAAAAAATGTTTGGACAACCAAATCTTAACTGATTGTAGCATAGAGACATCGTTTTCCTAGTATTAATATGTCATCTACTTATAACACAAGGAATACGATTGCAGTCCCATGAACCTTCTTATACATACAATGTACATCCGAATTTTGTGAGAAACCAAACTCTTTGAGTACCTCATCAAAATGGATATTCCAACTCCTGAATGCTTGCTTCAATCCATACATGGATTTCTGAAGCTTGCATACCATTTCGCCATCATAGGAGGTGAAGTCCTCGGTTGTGTCATATACACATCCTCGGGAAGATTTCCATTCGGGAAAGTGTCTTCACATCCATTGCCATATCTCATAATTATAATGGAGCGCAATGGCTAGGAGTATCCGAATGGATTTAAGCATTGCTACGAAATTTGAAGGTCTCGTCATAGTCAACTCCTTGTCTCGGCGAAATCCTTTGGCCACAAGCCTTGCTTTATAAGTAATCACATTACCATCCATGTCGGTTTCTTCTTGAAAACCCATGTGCACCCTATGAGCTTTATTCCTTGGTGCAACAACCAAAGTCAAACTTGGTTTTCTTACATGGAATCCATTGATTTCATTGCACAAAGCCATTTTTCAGACTCTGAACTTTTCAGAACCTCTTCATAGGTAGTAGGCTCATCATCTCGTATGAGCAATACATCATTCTGTTCCCCACGAAAAATCCATATCTCTCAGGAACAGAGCGTATCCTACGTGACCTACGAAATTCTTGTGTAATAGAAGGTTGAACTGTTACCTCATCTGTATGAGTTACAGTTGCAGGTTCAGGCAGTTGATCTGCGTTTGTTCGAGCATCTTGAACTTCTTCAAGTTCAACTTTGCTCCCACTGTCCTCTTGTAAAAGAAACTCTTTCTCTAAGAAAACAGCATGCTTTAAAACAAACAACTTTTGCTCCTCAGCAAGGTAGAATTGATATCCCACGATATCCTACGAACAAACAATTGTCAGACTTTGCATCAAGCTAATCTGACTGTGTCCGCTTCACATAAGCAGGACAACCCCAAACTTTCATTTGAGAAAGATAGGGCTTTCGGTTAGTCCACATCTCATATGGAGTAACATCAATCTGTCTTTAATGGAACTCATTTAACAAGTAAGCAATTTGTCTCGGCGCATACCCCAAAAAGCTGTGCAAAACCTATCATTAATCGCACCATGTCTAACAAGGTTCGATATCTCCTTTCAACCACACCATTATTTGCGGCGTGCAAGGTGGAGTGTCTTGAGATAAAATCCCATTATCTACGAGATAATCCAAAAGCTGTTGGTCTAAGCAATTTCCACCACGATCAGTTGTAATGTATTCATACTTTTACCAAGTTAGTTTTCTACTTCATTTCGAATTATTTGAACTTTTCAAGCGCTTGATTTGTATCTCATCGATCTGGTACCCATATCGTGAATAATCAGCGATAAAAGTAATGAAGTAAAGACAACCACTTACGGCATGGATGGACATCGGACCACATACATCCAAATGTATCGGTCTAATATTCCATTCACTCGTTTTCCCTTTCCTTAAAGGATAACTTGGTCATCTTGCCTAATAAACAAGATTCGCATGTGTCATATGATTCATAATCAAATGACCTAAAGCGCCACTCTTATGGAGCTTAGCGATGCGTGTCTCATTTATATGGCCGTTCGACAATGCTATAAGTAAGTTGATTTTAAATTATCTCGATTATGTCTTTTCGCGTCATTGACATTCAAAGCTGGATATGACATATCTAATATGTCAATTCCATTGCATAATGTACCAGTAGCATAGAGCATTCCATTCGAACTAATAGAACAACCATTGCTACTAAAAGTCTAATGGAAACCAGCTCTATTGAAACAAGAAACATACAATATGTTTTTGTTAAAGCAGTACAAAATGACAATCATCAATTTGAATACAAGCCCACTAGGAGTAACAAGACATAAGTGTCTCACGGCTAATGTAGCAACTCTTCTTGCATTACCTACACGAAGGTCTAGTTCTCCTTTTATGAGTATCTCATCGTCCTGAAGCCCTGCATATCATTTCATATGTATGAGCTACAACCGGTATCAAATATCCATATGTTTTGATCAGAAATAGTATTAACCTCAATGACAAACATATTTGAAGGAGTAGGGCATCGATGCCTTCTTACATTTCGGGAACTCCAGATAGACTTCTGATTTAGCCTCTAGTGGCGGTCTTGCCTGATGGAAGCAAAATCCTTTTGGGGCGTTTCTTTGGTTTTTCCTTGATGGCACTTCCATTTGGTTTCTTGGCCTTTTTCTTCTTTGGACCAGAAGAAGAAGCATCCACCACTAGCACTTGCTTGCTATCCTTCTTGATAGTGCCTTTCATTTGTCATGAAGCAGATTGATCACTCGAGAATTGTTGTGGATATTTGGTTCATCGATAGTTTAACACGAAGCGTGAATAAGCGTCGGACAATCCAACCAGAATTAAGTCTATACTTAACTCATAATCCATTACAAATCCTAAGACAGTCAATCTCTCAATATAGCCATTCATCTTCAGGGCATACTGGACAGCAGATGTCCCTGGAGCCATCTTTGTGGTGAAGAGAAGCCTTGAGGTCTCGAACCTTTCAGACCGAGCTTACTCATCAAACAGCTCCCTAAGATGAAATACTATAGTGTGAGCATCCATAGACTCGTGCTGCTTCTGCAGCTCTGGTGACATCGAGGCAAGCATAATGCAAGTATCCATATCACCGTCCTTTAAATGCTTACGATATGCTTTCTGATCCTCATCAGAAGCATCGACAGCAGGTGCATCTGGAAGTGGAACATCTGGGCGTACCCGATTCCTCGGATCGAGAACAATTCTCAGATTCCTCAGCCAATCAAGAAAATTCGGTCCAGAATAAGGAGCGAAAATTCACACTGAAAGACTTCTTCAATCAACCTAAGCGCGATAGAGAGAAAGAATGCTAGAATAGAAATGCCTGCATGATCATAAGGACTTGCTTGACATGCATATGGCTCCCACTAGTTTCCTAGAATCCATAACCCTCTTCTGAATCCAAAGAAACAATATGACATAATGTCTAGTGGGTCGATATCCGACATTGCTAAGAGTGACCTTGGGTTTACCCAACAAGCCATAACTTAGGTCATTCGGTAGGTATCGGTCATACCAATTGCATCATCGATAACCGACATTAAGAATGACCTTGAGGTTAGCTCAACAAGCCACCTTATGTCTCAGGAGGTATCAGACATACCAATTACATCTTAGACACAACTATCGTCGATGCTATCAACTTGTTGATGTGCGCACTTACATTGGGTTATCAACTCTTTGATGCGCGTACATCCGATGTACACTACCCAATTTCGCCTCTGTCCACGTTGACCTTGAGGTTAGCTCAACAAATCAACGCTTCTAGGAAAACCAACCCATTAATCCGAAAATCTCATTTTCATGGTTCGAACATATTCGTATAGAGTGAGCTTGAGGTTAGCTCAACAATGACCCTAGAAGAACTCTGGTTCTTACCATATTAATGGAAGGCGTTAGTTTTCATATTCGAGGAGGATTTGAACTCTAGACTCAATTTGAAGGATTATAGTCGCCGGGACTATATGGAATGATTTAGGTTTCATCAATCACATTGAATCCATCCTTATAATCATCCATCATCCAACTGAGCATGTCATAAGTCGCCTTACATCAGAATGCAAGTCGACATGCCCTCGCTCATACACAAGTCGACTTATACGATACAAGTAAGCCTTATGGCAATACCTAGAACAAGTCGACGTATGTACAATACAAGTCGACTTATCCAGAAGAATTGCTATACTTTCTAATCGGCTAATTCCTCAATCCATGTAATCCCAATTCACAATACCAACATACCTTAGGTAATATCTTGTTAATTTGATGTACCAATGAACACTTCATTGTTTCATGTTTGCCATATCTGATCAAACCATACATGAAAAGCTTAAAACCGAAGTCATTACTCAAAGATATCCAAACAATTTAGGAACACCAAATTATCACCCTAAGCATCTCAAGCTAGTCTATACTTTATCAAAATTACTTCGGCACAAGCCACAAAAATTATGACGGCCAAAACAAGCAAGATAATGAAATACACTAACGAGACGCTAATGTGACCTATTCGGCATCCGAAAAATCTTGGAAAACCAATTTCAAGCAATTCACTTTGGCAAGCATACAACATCAAGATAACACATTTTCAATCACACTAAAAATGGTCCAAGGCATTGGAACTGAAAAATACACATTCAATTATGCCAAGCAAAACAGTCCCAGCAATTTTCACAAAACTGCCAAGCTCTACCTTTTGCTCGAAATAATCATTGAAAACATTTCAATAAATTCTGATAAAATTACATAGGTTACTAAATGTTCAGAACATGCTTCATGAATTTTTTCAGGATTTATAGCCATCAAAAACTCAGTCAACCTAAGCAACAAAACCGATTCAAAATCTGTGTTCATCAACACAGCTATTCCCAACAGCATAGAATAAATTCGTGAATAAATAGCAAATCACCTTGAAAACACTTTTCCATCCACATAGACATTCAAAAACAGCTTAGGGGCATGTTGGTGAAGGAAAATCCGAAAAAAAAAATTTCTAGAATTTATTATCGAATTTATACACATGCCTGTTCACAGAATGTGTCACAAAACAGCATCTAGAACCTTAGGGAATAAAATAGCAAAACTATATCAAATAAAATTGATAAATTCTCATCTTTCACAGACATATTCTATAACATGTTATGAACAATTCTGGGCAGAAAAATTTCGAAAAACATATCCCTATACAGAATCGAAATTGGGACAGCACACATGCATCAACGTCAAATTCACATAGGGCTTCCGATCTAGCTAGGGTTTTAGCTTCATACACGACACAAGTGGCTCTGATACCACTGTAGGAAAATCCCGAGATGTACATCACATGTACAAGGTGCGGAAAACAAAAATTTTTGTCGCCGGGACCTTCCCGAAGGCCAGGATCTATGTATCTGTATGAAGACTCAAACCTAAATAGCCAATAGAGACTATCTCTAAAGGTATCCATACAGAGATCAGAAAACCTAACCGGGACAAACCCTTTGACCCGGGAATAGCTAGAACAAATTAAAGGCTGCTAGACCTTACCTTTGTCCTCTAGAGAGCTTGGATTGACGCTGAACACTTGCTTGGAGGAAGAGAGAAATCGATGGTTGCCTTAGGAAGAAGAAGAAAGATGAACTTTTCAAAGCTTTTTAACCTTAACTCTTAAGGAAACTTCCACTTCTTCAAACCCAAGCATTAACCTTTTGCAACACACCTCCGTAAAGCCTTCTTATGTTGATTTTTAACAATTAAAAATACTAGCATAAGATTAAGCCAAGTGTGAGCCTTACAACCATTCATTTATTAAAGCATTAAACTAATAAGGTTGAAAAGTCAAATATCTCATCCTCCTTACCAAGTCCAACGTCCACATGCTTAATAAATATAATAATTAATTAATTAATTTACTTAATTAATTAATTAGAATATAATTGCTAAGGTCCAGTCCAACTGGGGTCGGTCCTACCGGCCTACCAGGCCCCGGTACCGAAAATGCTCCGGAGATCTTTCTTAGCAATATCGATGTCGCGATCTCATCGGGACATATCCCGATCTCATCGGGATCCATTTAATCTAATGCTCTCCATAATTGGAACTCTGTCCAATTACTATTTTCTGATTCTCTGAATCACTCTTATCGTGTGACCCTTTAGGTTCCGGTTATGTTGGCCACTTAGATTAACAATTAATCGAGCAAGTCATGAGCGGCATCTAGCAACACATCATGACCCCAATTCACGGAAAGTAATCGGTTTGATGAATTCATCACGAACAGATCACAAACCCTTCAATAGACAATTCTGTGCAATTCGTCCTTTCACCATCCTATACCCCACTTGGTTATGAGTATGGTCAAAGTGTCAACTCTCACTAGACCGAGTCTAGCCCAGTGAAATTAGTTCTCGTCCTGGGACTCATTACTCTATATGTCAATGAGGACACTCTTCATGACATATTCTTTGGCCACCTTACAAGTAATGATCCCGACAAGAGGCCATGGGTATCTCTTACGCTAATCCGAAGTGGTGAATCCTTTATTGGTTACTCAATTACCTTGAATACCTCAAGCTGTACCCAAGCACCACCCTATGAGCGACCTCATGGAAGGCAACAAGGAATGGAGTCAAAGCACAGAATCAGTATCCAAGATATCCTTGAGTACCTCAAGTCTAAGGATACTTGCACCATTGCTATGATGAGATTATCACTGACACTAGAAGAAGATATCCATGTGATGATCTCATGGCAGGTCATCCAATGTACTTACTACCGCTAGTAAGCATCCACATGTCAACTCTAAATATCTCATATTTACAGTTTCTGAGATCCACTGCTTGATCCAATCAAGGAATATGACATGTGCTAGTCTAACCGGATTAATGATGTCCAGTCTCATTAATCCTTTGACTAGGGAAAATTTAGATACTGACATAATTGCACATGATAGGAATCTCAGTAGTATGATCACATCATAATTTCCTTCATGCTATGTCATATATCATGGACTTCATTAATTCGATTAAAGATCCAATCAATTTGGCAAGGTGTCGTCACCCTTGCAAATTAACCCTACACAAATAACAAGTAGTATATGAGAGTAGGGATCGTTCCCTCGAAGATCTAATAAAGGAAAGCTAAATATCGTCAACTTGTTAATTGTTTGTAAAAGAAAAATAAGATAAAATAAAATAAAATAGACACGTTGACTTAATCGAAACAAAAATCTGAAATGCAAACTACCTCAATGATAAAGTAAGTAATGCAAAATATGAACTAAACCAGAAAACAGAAACAGTTAATAGAAGAGAAATGGAAATCGAAAGATAATGCAACACAAGCGCAACGCAAATAAAAATCAGATTTGACGCAAACAAAAATAAAACTAGATCAACTAAATTGGACACGAACGAATGCACGAAAATAAATTATCTGGGGGGGGTTTGATTTTGGCAGTTTAGAAATTAAAGAACACGAAATTAAACGAATAATAAAGTAAAATTATGAAGAAACTAAAAATTACGGAAACTTCAATTGCAAAGGATTTCGCCAACGACACCAATTAATTCATTCATCGGACTCTAGGAATTATTTGTGTATTGTATTTACAAAATCAGGGATCACCAACTTACTGATTTTATACTTCTTAACTACTAAGAAGACAAATCTTCGCAAACAATCATAGGATTCATAACTACTAATCCACCTACGTCGGCGTCTGGCGTTACTAAAGTCGGTTTAACGATCTTGCCTTGAAAACTATTGACAACTACTATCATCGGTTTAAGACAAAGTCGAATTATCTCGAATAGATTTGACAACTCATCATCAACCTAGCTATAAATCAATTAACATGGCAACTACTACCATCAATTAATCGAATAGCGTCCAAAATTCCTTATAAACCTTAATTCGGATTTTAAGATTTACAAGTTCAGATTAGCCATTGAAAGATCGAGTTCAAACACATGTATGCAAATCACTAACACAAAAATCGATTAAGAATAAATCCTCATGAATCCATCAATGTCAAAGGTATTACCCTTTACAATTGAAATAAAAGTTAGCTACACATACCTAATGAAAACAATACCACGATGGTCTAAGGCGGAAGAGTTCCTTAAAAAGCTGAAAACAAAGCTGAAAATAATCAAAAGTAAGGTGCGGCTAATGGAGAACGACTATGATTTTAGCTTCTGCGCCCACCGCTTGGTCGGCGTCATATATATATCTGTTATCCCTCATGATAGCTAACCTAATGGAGAAGCCAGCTGTCCTCGTGTGATCGTTGATTTGCTTGCATTTTCTCGATTTAATTGTTCCACGCATCATCTACGTCTCCTTCTCCTTGTATGTTGCGTGTGTTATTAAATTGCTGGCCATTCTCTTCTTAATTTGTCTCTCCATGTGTCATCGTAACTCCCACATCCTTTCAGCTTTTGGTTGTCTTGGATTGCGTGATTAATTGGTGAGGACAATTAAATTGTCATCCCCAATTAACGCCCACGTGATCTGCCATCTATTTCCACTTATTACTTGATTTAATTCTTCTCTTCTCTTCTAGGCATCACGTGGTTCATCTATTTCCACTTGTGTGTTGATTTTCATTTTCTTTCTTGATGAGCAGCCGTACGCATGCTCTCCATCCACTTGATTTATTTGTTGTTTCAATTTCATTTATGCATTTCGTCAATGAAACCCAAATAATTCCAAAACATGATAAACCGACTATAGATGAACATAAAATGAATGCAAGTCACTCTGAATTAACTCCTAAAATATATAAAAATATAAATGAATCAAATTCCCACACTTAGCTCTTGCTTGTCCTCAGTAAAATAAATATAAAAAGTAGCACTATAGAAAACACGAAAACAAAGTGCGAAAAACATAAACATGTAATGCAAAGAAAACACTTAAGTATGCAACTTTCAAGCAGATCCCCAACCATATCAAGTAATTCAAGTATGATAACTAGAACTCAGTTTAACACGATAAATCACATAAAATCAATGAACAAAATTTACATGTAACAGCCGAGCTAATCTAGCATACTAGAGTTAAAGGAAATCTATGTGTCATATCGAAATAATAAGTCCTCTCATTGATAAACACTCCAACACTCAAACTGTTTAGGCTCAAATGTGTAACTCTCAAAATTTGATCAATGAATACATTCTACCATATGCTTGCTTTTCAATCTTGACAACACTATCAAAGTGCGCATATACTAAACACAAATCAAAAGGTCTTTAACATGGTTGTAACGGGGCTTGGCTAAAGGTGAGGTAAAAGAAAGATAAGTGACGGCTAAAGCAAAGGAAGTAGAGCTATACAGAATATCATCGAACTCATGTACATGTATGCATGCAGGCACATAATTCTACAAATTGAACACAAACAACTCCACTTCATTTCATTCCATTCAGACTTTCATAGAAACACTTGAGAATCACTTTTCTGCTTTCTTTTTCATCTCACAGCAGATTTTTTTCTTTTCATTTTGTTTTCATTTTTTTTGTATTGTGTTCATAGCCAAACATTCGGATTAACACCACGTCATCATGTATCATCCAACACACATCTTCAACTTTGCCAAATAGAAGCTCTACTAACCTTGGCCATAGGGTATAGAGTATAAAATGAGATCAAGGCTAAGTTAATAATGTGGTAAGCAAAGAAAAGGATAAAAGCTCAAAGGGCTTTCTAATGGAAATCATGCTTTAGGTTGGCTATTTAAGTTCCAGTGGTTTCACCTAGATGCCCTTATCATATTTATGCAAGCATGCTAAATCAAGATATTAAGCAAGTTCTAGAGAATTATACCGTTGAAAGAATGCACACAACAAAGAATAATGTCGAAGGCACAAAAGCTCACATAGGTCATCTATTAAGTCAATACAACATAGTTTCGAGGTAACTCTACTATCTAGAAAGCTCAAGTGTTACATTAAAACTCATCCATCGTTATTAACCAAATCTCACGCATAATACATGAACTTGTTCAACAATTGGGAATCTGAAAGAAAGCTAAAACACTTAATATGCAAGAAAAACAGAAATATTTTTGCAATTTTTTTTTTAAGAAAGATTCCTCAAGTTCAAGCAAGAGCAAGAAGGTGAATCTGAACCTAAACTATTCTCAAATTCGAAAATTGTAACCTAGAACAAACTAAAGTCTCCCCTCCCCACACTTAAACGCAACATTGTCCTCAATGTTAAAGTAAATGCAAGAAGGAAGATTCACACCAAATTTGAAAAATAGAAACAGAAGTCGAAACTAAGAGAAAAGCAAGAAAAATTGAAATGACAAAGAAGAGAAAGAAGAAATCAAATCTGATTTCTCCAATAGGTTGCCTCCCATTAAGCGCTTTTGGTTATAGTCGTTGGCTCGACATTGCATGCGCATTAGTCTCCATAGTTGGGCGCATCCACAGCCACTTGCTCCGTCGGAATGTCCTTGAAACCTTCATAAAATGGCTTTAATCGATGGCCGTTAACTTTGAAGTTTCGGTTGTTACCTAAGTCACAAATCTCAACAGCACCATGTGGAAATACATTAGTAACAACAAAAGGACCATGCCATCGAGAACGTAACTTACCAGGAAAGAGCTTGAGGTGCGATTGGAAAAGAAGAACTTCCTGACCCACCGAAAATTCCTTATGTCTAACCATTCGATCATGATATGCTTTTGCCCTTACCTTCGCAATCCGTGCATTCTCATATGCGTCATTTCGTAACTCCTCTAGTTCTTGCAGTTGTAACTTGCGATGAATACCAGCATTGTCATAATCCAAGTTACACTTTTTAATGGCCCAAAACGCACGATGTTCAAGCTCCACGGGAAGATGACAATTCTTTCCATAAACCATTCTAAAAGGCGACATGCCTATGGGTGATTTGTATGCAGTGCGATAGGCCCACAGTGCATCGCCTAGCCGAAGGCTTCAATCTTTCCGATTAGGTTGCACAGTCTTCTCAAGGATTGACTTGATTTCGCGGTTTGATAATTCTGCTTGACCACTCGTCTGCGGATGATAGGCGGTTGAAGTTCGGTGGATGACGTGGAACTTTTTCATCAGGGCCTCGAAAGATCGGTTGCAAAAATGGGTTCCGCGGTCACTAATAATCGCTCTGGGGATGCCATACCTGTCAAAAATGTTAGATTTCACAAAATCGACGTCAACTTTAGAATCATTATGTTTGGTCGCTAATGCCTCGACCCACTTAGATACATAATCGACTGCAAGAAGGATGTATAAATTTCCGTTAGATATTGGAAAAGGACCCATAAAATCAATGCCCCAAACGTCAAAGACCTCACCAAATAATAAGAAAGTTTGCGGCATCTCATTCCTACGAGTAATATTTCCTACCTTTTGGCATCGATCACATGTTTTGCAAAATTCGAATGCATCTTTGAACAACGAAGGCCAAAAGAATCCACTATCAAGTACCTTGTGTGCTGTGCGCTTGGCACCAAAGTGGCCACCGCAAGAATAAGTGTGACAGAATGTTAAAATAGAATGAAACTCATCTTGATGCACACAACGCCTAATAACTTGATCCGAACAAATTTTCCACAAGTATGGATTATCCCAAAAGTAAAATCTAGAATCAGCGCGAAACTTATCGCGTTGGGCTTTTGTCATACCTGCGGGTAACTCGTGGGCAACTAGAAAATTAACCAAATCAGCGTACCATGGTCGCGACGAGGAGGAAGTCAGTGCAAACAACTTCTCATCAGGGAATTCGGCAAGAATACATTCGCCCGTGGCATCATTATTGCGCAATCTACTCTAATGGTCAGCAACAAGATTCTCAGCACCTTTCTTGTCCCTGATTTCGATATCAAACTCTTGTAGAAGCAAAATCCAACGAATAAGCCTCGGTTTGGTCTCCTTTTTCTGCATAAGGTACCTAAGGGCTGCATGATCAGAAAAAACAATAACCTTAGTACCCAATAAATATGACCGAAACTTTTCTAAGGAAAACACAACAGCAAATAGCTCTTTTTTGGTCGTATGGTAATTGATTTGTGCATTATCGAGAGTGCGAGAAGCATAGGCGATGATGTGTAAAAGTCGCCCCTCTCGTTGTCCAAGGACTGCTCCCACGACAAAGTCACTTGCATCACACATAATCTCAAAAGGAAGCTCCCAATTCGGTGGTCGGATGATGGGAGCAGATGTGAGGCTTTGTCTCAGGTTGTCGAATGCCAGTTTGCATGCATCATCTAACACAAATTCGACATCCTTAGCTAAAAGTTTGCACAGGGGTGCAGCAATCTTCGAAAAATCCTTTATGAAGCGTCGATAAAATCCTGCATGACCAAGGAAAGAACGAACATCCCTCACGCATGAGGGGTAAGGCAAAGATAGAATAATATCAATTTTTGCTTTATCGACCTCTAAACCATGAGAAGAAACAACATGCCCTAAAACAATTCCTTGTTCAACCATAAAATGACACTTCTCATAATTCAGAACAAGGTTAGTTTCCATACATCTTTTCAGCACTAAAGATAAGTTTTCAAGACAATGATCAAACGAATCACCATAAACAGAAAAATCATCCATAAATACCTCAATAATTCGTTCAACAAAATCTGAAAAGATACTCATCATGCATCGCTGAAAAGTTGCAGGAGCATTACATAAACCGAAGGGCATCCTTCTATATGCAAATGTGCCAAAGGGGCACGTGAAAGTAGTTTTTTCTTGATCCTCTGGATTGATCACAATCTGATTGTATCCACTATAACCATCGAGGAAACAATAAAAAGACTTACCTGCTAGTCGCTCCAACATCTGGTCCATAAATGGCAAAGGAAAGTGATCTTTACGCGTCGCCATATTCAGCTTCCTATAATCTACACACATGCGCCATCCACTTTGTACCCTTTGAGGTACAAGCTCATCATTTTTGTTTTTCACCACAGTGATCCCCGTCTTTTTCGGAACCATATGGATAGGTGCCACCCATCTACTATCAGTGATCGGATAAATAACACCTGCATCCAAAAGCTTAAGTAATTCGGTTTTTACTACCTCCATCATGGGCGGATTGAGGCGGCGCTGCATCTTCCTTGTTGGATATGAATTTTCCTCTAATAGTATGCGATGCATACACATCGAAGGACTAATACCTTTGATGTCAACCAATGTCCATCCTATAGCCGTCTTATGTTCGCGAAGAACATTCAACAACTGTTCCTCCTGAACACTTGTCAGATTCTTTGCAATAATAACCGGTAAAGTATCGTTATCACCAAGAAACACATACTTAAGATTATCAGGCAAGGGTTTCAACTCTAGCTCAGGTGCATGCATAACAGATGGTAAAATTTTCTTATGTGATAAAGGAAGATTTATGAAAGCCACCTCATAAAGAATGGGGGAAAGTACACGTAAAGCAAAAACAAAATCAATGACCTTAGGAAGCAAACACAATGCACGCATATCATCATCGTAATCACCACTATAAGTCACGGCATTCTCACTATCAAAACCATACCACAGTGTCAGGTCTAGACCATTATTGAATTGTAACTCAAAGTGATCATATACAAGCTCATCAATATCATCTAGACTATGAATCGAGTAAACATGATCAAGTGGATATCAGAAAGCATTATTAATATTGAATTCAACCACATCGTCTCCTACGTGCATAGTAAGCAGATCATGTTCACAATCAATCTTGGTTCTAGCAGTCTTTAGAAAAGGTCTACCAAACAAAATAGGTGTACTCCTGTGTGAAGTGTCCATATCCATTTCAAGTACATAAAAATCACAAGGAATTAACAAAGCACCTATTTTAACCAAGACGTCCTCTACTAAACCAAGCGGATAAACAAAAGAACGATCCGCTAATTGTATAACCACACTCGTCGCATGCAAAGGCTCAAGACTCAAGGCATCATACACATGTTTAGGCATCACACTAATGGATGCACCTAAGTCACACAAAGCTCTCTCAAACGAGGTGTTACCTATTATGCATGGAATGGCAAACGCACCAGGGTCTTTCTGCTTGGAAGGGATATTCGGTTTCATCACAGCAGAAATGGCTTCGCCCATATTCACAGTCTCGTATCCTTTCAATCGATGAGCACGCTTGGTTGTGCAAAGTTCCTTCAAAAATTTTGCGTACTTCGGGACTTGGCGAATTGCATCAAGAAGTGGAATGTTTATCTCCACCTTCTTGAACAAATCGAAGATATCCCTCTCTTTCTCCTCTTGCTTAGCCTTCGCATTCCTAGAACTCAAAGGAAACGGAGGCCTCAATTGAAAATCAGAATTGACAGGTTTAGAATTTACCTTTGGGACCCTATCAAGAGTTTCGGTTTGGGCAGGAATCAGAGGAACTGAATCTGTCTCATTCCTGCAATTTTCGGTCAAGGGTTGTTTGATATGGTTAGGGTGTGTCTCAAGTTCCTCTTCCTCGTCCAAAGCAATCCCCTTTTTTTCTGCTCAATGAGAGCCCTTCTGCTGCGAAGCTCAACTGCTTGGACAGATTCCTTAGGATGTAGGGCTTGAGAGGGCAACCTACCACTATTTTGCGTCTCGAGTTTACTCATAGAGGATGCGATTTGGCCCACTTGTTTCTCAAGATTTTGAATACTCGCGTATGTTTTCTGCTGAAAAGATAAGAAGTTTTGCTGCATTGAAACAGTGTTAGTAGCCATAGTTTTTACAAGTTCTTTCAAATCGATATTTGTAATTAGAATTGAAGAAGAAGGAACTGAATTATAAGAATTCGGCCTTGAGGCATAGGTTTGATTTTGCTGGAAACCAGGAGGCAATTGTGCTCTTCCTCCATTGTTGATCGGTTGTTGTGGGTTTCCATAACGCAAATTTGGATGGTCACGCCATCTCGGATTGTATGTTGGCGAGAATGGATCGTACTTGCGATGTGGATTCGTGTTGAATCCTCCACCAATTGCATGGGCATATTCCGTCGAATTGTCCTCCATTGTAGGAAACAAATTAGAAGTGTGTCCATTCAGAGAACAAATACCGCATGTCTTGACTTGCTGCACACTACCACTCATCATAGCACGCATTAGCGAGGTTAGTTCATCAACTTTATTTTCTAATGAAACACTACTTACCTCGCTGACGCGTTTCGCTTGGAATTCCCCTCGTGTGCCAAACTGTTTAGAATTTGCTGCCATGTTCGAAATCAAGTAACGGGCAACATCGGGTGTCTTGTCTACCAAAGCCCCTCCACTCGCGGCATCAATGATACTTCTGTCTTGGGGTGTCAATCCCTCGTAAAAGTATTGAATGAGAAGCTGCTCGGGAATTTGGTGGTGGGGGCATTGTAAGCATAACTTCTCGAACCTTTCCCAATACTCAGAGAACGTCTCACCAAGCAATTGCCTTATGCCACAAATTTCCTTCCTAATGTTTGCAGCTCGCGAAGCGGGAAAGTACTTCTCTAGGAAAATGCGCTTCAAATCGTTCCATTGCGTTACCGAACCAGGGGGAATTGAAAACAGCCACTCCTTGGCCGAACCTCTTAATGAGAAAGGAAAGGCTTTTAGTTTAACCAAATTCTCGTCCACCCCTTGCGGCTTCATTCCATTGCATACCATGTGAAACTCCTTGAGATGCGCATGTGGGTCTTCTCCTGCAAGACCATTAAAACCAGGCAACAAATGTATAAAACCAGACTTTAACTCAAAATTAGCTTGCTCCACATTAATACACAAAGGCTGGTTGTCAAGGTTAGGAGCAGCAAGCTCCTTCAATGTTCTCTGCGGATTGATTGCCATAGTTGCGGATTCTATTTGTGCAATTTCCTGCTGTTGGAAAAGGTGTGCAAAACTCTGAAGTTCTTCCTCGTTCACCTTGCGCAACGTGCACTGTTCAAGGAGCGGTGATCGTGGAGGTGTCCGATTGATGAAAAATGATTGCTTTTCGTAGAATTGCTCTATTAATCCTTCCGAAAGGTCTTGCTCAGAACTGCTGGACATGCAACCTAAAAAAAACACAAATAACAAAAACAAGCTGAAAAATACGTTAGCAAACCGTTAGATAGATCCCCGGCAACGGCGCCAAAATTTGGCAAGGTGTCGTCACCCTTGCAAATTAACCCTACACAAATAACAAGTAGTATATGAGAGTAGGGATCGTTCCCTCGAAGATCTAATAAAGGAAAGCTAAATATCGTCAACTTGTTAATTGTTTGTAAAAGAAAAATAAGATAAAATAAAATAAAATAGACACGTTGACTTAATCGAAACAAAAATCTGAAATGCTAACTACCTCAATGATAAAGTAAGTAATGCAAAATATGAACTAAACCAGAAAACAGAAACAGTTAATAGAAGAGAAATGGAAATCGAAGATAATGCAACCAAGTTTAACGCAAATAAAAATCAGATTTGATGAAACAAAAATAAAACTAGATCAACTAAATTGGACACGAACTAATGCACGAAAATAAATTATTTGGGGGGTTTGATTTTGGCAGTTTAGAAATTAAAGAACACGAAATTAAACGAATAATAAAGTAAAATTATGAAGAAACTAAAAATTACGGAAACTTCAATTGCAAAGGATTTCGCCAACGACACCAATTAATTCATTCATCGGACTCTAGGAATTATTTGTGTATTGTATTTACAAAATCGGGATCACCAACTTCTCGATTTTATGCTTCTTAACTACTAAGAAGACAAATCTTCGCAAACAATCATAGGATTCATAACTACTAATCCACCTACGTCGCGTACGAGCGTTACTAAAGTCGGTTTAACGATCTTGCCTTGAAAACTATTGACAACTACTATCATCGTTTAAGACAAAGTCGAATCATCTCGAATAGATTTGACAACTCATCATCAACCTAGCTATAAATCAATTAACATGGCAACTACTACCATCAATTAATCGAATAGCGTCCAAAAATTCCTTATAAACCTTAATTAGGATTTTAAGATTTACAAGTTCAGATTAGCCATTGAAGATCGAGTTCAAACACATGTATGCAAATCACTAACACAAAATCGATTAAGAATAAATCCTCATGAATCCATCAATGTCGAAGGGTATTACCCTTTACAATTGAAATAAAAGTTAGCTACACATACCTAATGAAAACAATACCACGATGGTCGAAGATGTAAGAGTTCCTTAAAAAACTGAAAACAAAGCTGAAAATAATCAAAAGCAAGGCTGCGGCTAATGGAGAACGACTATGATTTTCGTTCCGTGTGCCCATTGCTTGGTCCAGCGTCATATATATATCTGTTATCCCTCATGATAGCTAACCTAATGGAGAAGCCAGCTATCCTCGTGTGATGCGTTGATTTGCTTGCATTTTTCTCTGATTTAATTGTTCCACGCATCATCTACGTCTCCTTCTCCTTGTATGTTGCGTGTGTTATTAAATTGCTGGCCATTCTCTCTTCTTAATTTGTCTCTCCATGTGTCATGCGTAACTCCCACATCCTTTCAACTTTTGGTTGTCTTGGATTGCGTGATTAATTGGTGAGGACAATTAAATTGTCATCCCCAATTAACGCCCACGTGATCTGCCATCTATTTCCACTTATTACTTGATTTAATTCTTCTCTTCTCTTCTAGGCATCACGTGGTTCATCTATTTCCACTTGTGTGTTGATTTTCATTTTCTTTCCGATGATGACAGCCAACGCATACTCTCCATCCACTTGATTTATTTTTGTTTCAATTTCATTTATGCATTTCGTCAATGAAACCCAAATAATTCCAAAACATGATAAACCGACTATAGATTAACATAAAATGAATGCAAGTCACTCTGAATTAACTCCTAAAAATATATAAAAATATGAATGAATCACAATTCATAAACACTGTTCATGAATATCAAATTAATGAAATATGCCTTTCTTTATTTATTCATAAAGCCTGTACACGACTTTGAATAAAACGCGCTAAAGGGGATTACCTTTAGGGCACTACTCTAACAATCTAACGGTACTGGACATCCATAAGTCGACTTACACTGGTGAACAAGGCGACTTATCAGTACCGAGCAAGCATAAGTCGACTTACACATGGTACAAGTCGACTTACACTTACAGAATGTGGCTTTTAGATGGACTGATGAGTGTCAGAGGAGTTTTGAGGAGCTGAAACATCGGTTGACTACGGCATCGATGTTAGCTTTGCCATCAGGAGTTGGAGGCTTTGAGGTGTTTAGTGATGCTTTGCAGCAGGGTTTAGGGTGTGTCTGTAGGAAAATCCCGGGGTAGGCATCACATGCCCACAGTGCGGAATTTAAAATTTTGAGTCCCGGGACATTCCCGAAAGCCAGGATCCATGTGTAAGTACAAACAATCAAACCATAACGACCAAAGGAGACCGTCTCTAACGGTATCTACGCAGAGGTCGGAAAACCTAACCGGACAAACTCTTTTGACCGGGAATAGCTAGACTAAAGAAAAGAGTGCTAGCTCTTACCTTAGCCTTGGAGAGCAAATGAGATGATCTTGGTGGAGCCTTGGAGAAGTAGAAGCAATCTTGAGAAGATGAGAGGAAGAAGGTGAAAATCAAATTTTCCAAGCTTAACCTTTCGGTATTAAATGGAGAAGTTTGTAAGTTTGAAAAGTCAAAAGTAATGATGATTTATCATTTTAAGGCATTTTATGCCTCCAACGTGGATGCCCTTACACCAAGCCTTTGATATTGTGTTTTAAGTGTTAAAATACATAAAAGAAGGGATTGGAAGCATTGCTTGGTCGTGGGAAAAAAGGGAAGAACCGATTGCTTACATGTTAAGCTTGAAAATTTGATTTTCCACCTTCTTCCTCTCTTCCATTCAAGTTGGATTCTTCTTCTCCAAGGCTTCAATTGTTCATCTCCACTTGCTCTCCAAGGCTAATCTCCCACTTGACCTAAAGCCAATCACCTTGGTATCTAATACCATAAGCGAGTACATGAGAATCAAAATTCTTCTATGACAATGGATTTATCAACGGATCAGCAATATTCTGCTCTGTGAGAATTCTCTCTATCAGGACATCACCTCGAGCAATGATCTCCCGAATCAAATGGTATCGGTAGTGCGTGTTTGGACCGTTGATGAGACCTTGGTTCCTTTACTCACAAGAATAGCTCCATTGTTGTCACAATACAACTGTATGGGTCCATCACATGCCTAGGAACCACACCAAGTTCGAAATGAACTTCTTGATCCAAACCGCTTCCTTTCTTTGCGTCGACGCGGCAATGTACTCTGCCTCGATCATTGAATCGTGATCGTCTCTGTTTGGAACTCTTCCAACCGATCGCTCCGCCATTTAGTGTGAAAACATAACTGATTGGGACTTGAGTCGTCCTTATCAGAAAATGGCATCTGTATGCCCGCTCACTTGGAGATTTCCATCTCCATATATCAAGAAAACATCCTTAGTTCTTCGCAAGTACTTTAGGATATTCTTGACAGCCACCTAGTGACCCTCACCAGGATCCGATTGGTACCTGCTCGTAACACTTAGAGCATATGATACATCGGGTCTCGTACATAGCATTGCGTACATAATAGATCCTACTGCAGACGCATATGGGATCATATTCATACGCATCCTCTCATCATGTGTCTTAGGACACATGGACTTGAAGTGTTATCCCATGAGTAATGGGAAGAAACCCTCTCTTGGATTGCTCCATGCTAAACCTCTTTAGCACCTTGTCTATGTCGTTGATCGTGAAAGACCAAGCAACCTCTTGATCTATCTCTATAGATCTTTATCCCAAGGATATAAGTTGCTTCTCAAGGTCTTTCATGGCAAATTGTTTCGACAACCAAATTTTACTGATTGTAGCATTGAGACATCATTTCCTAGCAACAATATGTCATCTACATATAACACAAGGAATACGATCGCAGTTCCATTAACTTTCTTGTACACGGTGTTCATCCGGATTTTGTGAGAAACCAAACTCTTTGATTGTCTCATCAAGCGGATATTCCAACTCCTGGATGCTTGCTTCAATCCATAAATGGATTTCTGAAGCTTTTCAACTCTTCTCTCTTCATCACCGTGCAAGCTCCCTTTCCATAGCTTCTTCTATGTATATTTAACACTTAAAACACATATAAAGGCTTGGTGGATGGCTCATCCACGTAGGAGGCATAAAATGCCTTAAAATGCTAAATAATGATGAAGTTTGACTTTTCAAACTTACATCTCTTCTCCATTTAATGGCTTCCACGAAATTCAACATAATATATATAATTAATTAATTATTTACTTAATTAATTAATATATATCATTGCTGAAGTGGTCGATCAAGCGGGAATTGGTCCTACCGGACTGCCGCCCCCGCCGTGAAAAATCACCGAAAGCGGTTTTCAAGAATGTCGATGTCGCGATCTCATCGGACATCTCCCAATCTCATCGGGATCCATTTAATCCTATTGCTCTCCGGATATCGGATCTCTGTTCAAACTATTTTACTGATTCTCCGAGTCACTCTTATCGTGTGACCCATTAGGTTCCGGTTATATTGGCCACTTAGATTAACACTTAATCTGAGCAAGTCATGAGCGGTATCTAGCAACACATCACGACCCCAATTGACCGGAAAGTAATTGGTTTGACTAATGAAACCATATCACGAACCCTTCCATAGATAATTACCGTGCAATTCGTCCTTTCACCATGCTATACCCCACTTGGTTTGAGTATGGGCAATGTGTCAACTCTTACTAGACTGATCAGATCAAATCTAGTCCAAGTGTAATCAGTTCTCATCCTAGGACTCGTTACTTTATATGTCCATGAAGACCATCTTCATGACATATGTATGCTCGGCGCCAGAGACTTCAAAGTAATGATCCCGATAAGAGGCCATGGGTATCTCTTTCGCTATAATGTAAGTGGTGAATCCTCTATTGGTTACTCAATTACCTTGAATACCTCAAGTTGTACCCAATCACCACCCTATGAGCGACCTCCGAAAGGCAACAAGGAATGGAGTCAAAGTACGTAATCAAGGTTCAAGATATCCTCGAGTACCTCAAGTCTAAGGATACTTGCACCATTCTATGATGAGATTATCACCGACATTTGTATAGGACATCCATGTGATGATCTCATAGCAGGTCATCCAATGTACTTACTACCACTAGTAAGCATCCACATGTCAAATCTAAATATCTCAATATTTACGGTTTTCGAGATCCACCTTGATCCAATCAAGAAGTTTGACATGTGCTAGTCTATCCGGATTAACGATGTCCGCCTCGTTAATCCTATAACTAGGATAATTTAGATCTTGACATAATTGCACATGATAGGAATCTCGAGAGTATGATCGCATCATAATTTCCTTCATGCTATGTCATGTATCAGGGACTTCATTAATTTGATTAAAGATCATTATCAATTCATAATAAAACGAATATCAAATAAATGAAATATGTCTTGCTTTATTTATTCATAAAGTCTATACATGACTATGAACAAAATGCGCTAAAGGGGATTGCCTTTAGGGCACTACTCTAACAGTGTCTTGATGCAGCATGGGAGAGTGATAGCTTATGCCTCGAGACAGTTGAGGTCTCATGAGATGAATTATCCAGTGCACGATTTGGAGTTAGTTGCAGTTGTATTTGCTCTGAAGATCTGGAGACATTATTTGTATGGTGAGATGTTCCAGATCTTCACTGATCATAAGAGTTTGAGGTATTTCTTTGAGTCGTGAGAGTTGAATCGAGAGATGAGGAGATGGATAGAGTTGCTTAAGGATTATGACTGCACGATTGAGTATCATGCAGGGAAGGCTAATGTGGTGGCAGATGCTTTGAGTAGGAGATCCCACAGCAGTGCAGCTCAGATTCAGATTAAGAGATTGCCTAGTTTGATTCAGTTGAGAGCTCTGAATGTGCAGATGGATTTGGGTCAGAATGGAGCTCTGTTAGCTACTCTGAGGCTTAGGCCGATGTTGCATGACAGGATCAGGCAAGTTCAGGACCAGGATCCTGTGTTGGTGAGATTGATAGATAAAGTAAGATCTGGTTTGCCTTCTGATTTTGAGTTGAGAGATGGGACTCTTTGGATGGGTCAGAGGCTATGTGTTCCTGATGTGGACGATCTGAGGAGCGAGATTTTGGAGGAGGCGCATGTGGCTGCCTATGCTATGCATCCTGGTACTACCAAGATGTATCGCACTCTTATGTTGCATTTTTGGTGGCCAGGCATGAAGAGACAGGTGGCAGAGTTTGTTTCTCGGTGTCTAACGTGCCAACAGGTTAAGGCTGAACACCAGGCTCCAGTGGGTAAGTTGCATTCGTTGCCCATTTCGGAGTGGAAATCAGAGCGAATTTCGATGGATTTCATTATGGGGTTGCCTAGGACGCCGAGGCAGCATGATACGATATGGGTCATAGTGGACCGGTTGACTAAATCAGCTCACTTCATGCCAGTGAGAGAGAACAATACTCTCGATCAGTTGGCCTAGAAGTATGTGGCAAAGATTGTACGACTACATGGGGTTCCGGTGTCTATAGTCTCTGACAGGGATCCCAGATTTACTTCGAGGTTTTGGAGGAGTTTGCAGTCGGCTATGGGTATGAGATTGAACTTCAGCACAACATTTCATCCTCAAATAGATGGGCAGAGTGAGAGGACGATTAAAACTGTTGAGGATATGTTGCGAGCCTGTGTATTGGAGTTCCGAGGTGCTTGGGATCAGTATTTGCCTCTAGTTGAGTTTGCATATAATAATCAGTATCAGAGCAGTATTGGGATGGCACCGTATGAGGCATTTTATGGGAGGCAATGTTGATCGCCTCTTTATTGGGATGAAGAGGGTATGAGGACGTTAGAGGGCCCGAGCTGATTCAGGATACTGTAGATAAGGTACAGCTAATTCGGAGACGCATTAAAGCGGCTCAGGATAGGCAGAAGAGTTATGTGGATTAGCATCGGAGAGAGATGGAGTATGCTGTGGGTGGCAGAGTGTTCCTCCGAGTGTCTCCGTGGAGAGAAGTTTTGAGATTTGGCCAGAAGGGCAAGTTGAGTCCTCGGTATATTGGTCCTTATGAGATCCTAGAGAGGATAGGACCATTGGCTTATAGATTGGCGTTGCCGAGTGAGATGTCTCAGTTGCATGATGTTTTCCATGTGAGCATGCTCCGGAGTTATCGATCAGACCCGACCCATGTGATCCCGGCTCAGGAGATTGAGGTGGCAAGTAATCTGAGTTATGTTGAGGAGCCGGTGCAGATTATCGGATCGCGGGTTAAGCAGTTTAGGAGGGGAGAATTGTAACATCCCGTTACCTATGTGAAGGACATACTGTTAATTCAGATGGATTAGGATTGGGTACATGCATATTTTTATCTGCGCATGCATTTTTGCCTTTTTAATTGTTGATAAATGATTATTGTTGCACCAGCATATGAATGTACATACATGTATGACAATTTCCCGACTTAATTGTGTAAATTGGAAAAGCAGGTGATAATTGTGCAGATTAGGTTTTGATTATAGAATTGGAATGAAAATTGGATTTTAGGGGTTTGAAAATGGAAATTGGAGAATAGGGTTATGTGTTTTATATTTTTGAGGATTTATAGGAATTTTTCAGGAATTTTTAGAGTAATAGGTCCGGACCGAAAAAATGGTTTAATGACTGATTAATTGGATTCCGGTTCTGAAATTGATTGACAATTGGCATGGGATAATTTGAGTTATGATTTTAGGATTTGTTATTCTCAGTCATTGCAAAATTGAGAGAAATTAGAATAAGAATTGGAGTTTTAGACCCTAAGTTTTGGGCATGTGGCATGAGAGTTGCCAAACATGCCCTTAGCTTTTAAGTCTTAGTATAAAAAACCTAATTCTTTGAAATTGTCTTCCACGAAACTTCTTTGCCTTGAAAGAAAATTTGATTGTCTTCCTCATTTCTTCTTTTCGTGGATCATCATCGTTGTCCTTTCTTTCCATTTCCTTCTTATTAATTGTTCCCTTCCTCATCATTTACCTAACCATAAGCTTGTGTTGGAAAAGAATGAAATTGGTGTTATTTGAGGGGAAATCGTGGGTGTGCGTTAGCTTGGTGAGTGGAGTAGTTTGAGGAATTTTTGAAGGTTTAAGGCTTGAATCAAGTAAGTTTCTACTTCTTTATACCTTAAGTTGTTTGATTTGATCATTGAACTAAGTTATTAATTGCTTAGAAATTTATAAGTTTCGGATGATAGAGTTTTGAGAATTTGATTGTGTTTAATTTTGGGTAATTGAGAGATAATGAATGTTTGATGGAATTAAGGTTAGGAATGAGTTGTGTCTAGTATATGGAGTTGGTTTAGAGTGTTTTAAATTGAATTAGATGGTTTGGGAGTCTGCAGATCTGGAAAATCTGGGTTTCGGGCGTGATTCTGGGTTTGCACGGTGAGCATTTTCCCCTTCGCATGCCGCGACGAGCGGAACCGCACGCCTCGCGGTGAGTGTTTGTCTTTCGCACATCGCAACGAGCTAAGATGCACGTCGCGACGAGCGTAAGTAGTTACGCCGCAGGGAGAGAAGGAGCGTGCGTCCCGACAAAGGCGTGGAGTCTCGCCGCGGCGATCGACCATGCTTCGCGGCGAGGACGCCCTTCTGCCCGAAATTGAAATTTGTTTAATTGAAGATTTTTTTAGGTTTAAATTCTTGTTAATTTGACTATAGATTGATCTTGTTTTGGAGACTAAGAATTGTGATTTTAGAAAAATGGAATTGAATTTATTTCGGTGGTTCTCGAAATCGGATGGCGATTAATTAGTGAATGTGATTTATCAATTGGAGTGGTTTTTAGTCAATTAAATTATGGCATTAGGAATTTCTGTTATTTAGAGGAAAAGAGAATCTAATTGGAAGATTCAGGAATAGGATCAGGAATGTCATAACATGTATAGTACTCATCGCATTCGCTACACATACATTATTGACTATTGTAAATTATGCAATTAGTAATGTTGGTTTATTCTGATTATTATAGAGGCTCAAGTGGAGCGTCGATCTTCCGACGTAGGTGAGACTTCCCGGCAGTAGCTCGAAAGTTCAGAGGTGAGTAACCTAGTTGGTTTCTCAACCTGTATGTGTTACATTTTATGCCCCTATGCCATGTGGAGTTAAGGACGGATGTGCTTGCTTTAATTGATTTCGGGCCACAGGTGTCCGAAATATTTGGAATTGTTATAGAAGTGTTAATTGTGCATAAAATTGAAATTAATTGGTTTAATTCGAAATTGGACATAGTGGGATAGGTTGTGGCACAATTATTGTGAATTGAACATGTGCATTCATGCATAAAGGCATGATCAGATAATTGACAGTTGTGACCGGTGCAGCCACCGTATTTTCAGAGCTTCAAGCTCAACGCATCAGGGCCTCAAGCCCAACGATTTTAGAGCCACTGGCTCAACGTAAATGAGCTCAGGCGCATGGTCACAACAACGTAATAACCGGAAAGTGTCACATATGTATTTTTCATATGAAATGATCAAATGTGAATCATATGAGAAACGCCTTATAAATGTGAAATTGAATGTATGTGATTTTCTGAAAGTGCTAGTATATGTTATTTCCGTAGATTACGTGTATATGCATGAGTTGGGTGAACCATCGATGATGGTTTCTCGCTAAGTTCGCAAACTCACCCAACATTGCAATTATTTTTCAGGACAGTGATAGTAGACTCCTAGCTCCAGGGTTCGACCTTTCCGCTGTGTGAGTGCGTTGGCTCGGGAAGCATGGCTCACAGGTCGGTCAGTTTGGTTCGATTTTGAGGATGACCTAGCTTAGGCTTTCATTTCAGTTCTTCCTTTTTGAAGATATATGTGTAATATGTGGAAACTGTTATTTTTTTGTAAATGATATTTTGAGGTTATGAAATGAACGTATTTTGGTTTTAATATTGATGTCATGAGGTTTATAGAATTGATCGTTTGTAGTGCACCCTCATCGTGGGTTATGTATCGGAACGACCTACGGGCGTCTTGGTACATACCCTACGAAAAGGGGGCGCTACATTAGGTGGTATCAGAGCATGGTTTGACATCTTTTGGGCATAGTGTATTTTAGGCTTGAATTTTTGTACGAAAAGCAGAAATTGATCAGAATTCTTGTTTGTTATAGGTCATCCGTCCTTGGTGATCAGGTAGATCAACCAGCTGACCATGGATCAGTCGGAGCTAGTAGAGAGTCCTCAGTGCCTCTATTTGAGGAGCAGCCTCCTAGAGTCCCCATGAGACGGGGGAGGAGGTATGATCGATTGCGCAAGCAGGGAGCTATAGACTTTTATGGCAGAATAGACCCTACTGAGGCTGAGGGATGGTTGGAGAGGACTGAGAAAGTCCTAGATCAGATGGACTGCGACTTTGATGATGTAGCATCCCACTCCCGCAAGACCCGAACCCGATATCAATGGTGATATCCGAGCCCGTGCCTCACGAGGGTGGTATGCTAGAACAGTCAAAACAGTTCAATTACTCTGAATGACATTTTTTTAAAACACTCACGTGTGCGGAAATCAGCAACCATCTTAGGCCCACTCTTATATAAAAACATTTCGATCAAAACACAATTCCAGTAATCACATTTCAATCATAACATTTATCAAATGGGGACCCTCTGAAATAACAATACGATTTTGCAGAAATTGCAGAAATACCAATCTTATACAAAAACAGAATAACACTAATGCAGACGTGAACTGATCCCGATCTTAAACTCTGACTTGCAAGCGGTAATCATACTCCAGTGCCTAACGGGGTACTCTTCGATCCCTGAAAAATATTTGCAATGTTGGGTGAGTTTGCGAACTCAGTGAGAAATTATCATCGATGGTTCACTCAACTCATGCATATTCACACAGTTCACATAATTTCATATATTATCACTTCCAGAAATATCACATGTGCTGTCATTTCACAATTATAGGCATTTCGCCTTCCACACAATCCACATTTAATCATACATATATGCAATGCACATGTGACACTTTTCATTTTCTTTACGTTGTTGTGATCGTGCGCCTAAACTGTCCCAGTGACGGGCACATTGCGTTGAGCCTATGGCTCTGAATACATTGGGCCTGAATGCCCTGATACGGTGGGCGTGAAGCCCTGTACGTTAAGCTTAAAGCTCTGAAATACGTTGGGCACAAAATCCTGTGCGTTGAGCTTAAAGCTCTGTAGTACGTTGGCTGCTCCGGTCACAACTGTCATTATCTGATCATGCCTTTATGCATGAATGCACATGTCCCAATTTACAATTACAATCAGTTACTTTTCAATTTACAATCAGTTACATTTTATTGTCCAATTCCCATTCCTTCGGACCTTTGGTCTGGTATTTCAGTCATAATCAATTTGCACATTCACAATCTATTTCATTAGAGCATTCACAAAGTTACACACAAATAGCACTTTGATATCACATTCCAATACTTCAGACACTCGTGGTCCGAAATCAATCAAGAGCAAACACATGTAACCCTCCATTAACTCCACTTGGCATAAGTGCATGATATTAAACACATATAGGTTGAGAAACCAACTAGGTTACTCACCTGGACTTCCGAGTTGTTGCTTGGGAGCTCCAGCAATATCCGTGGAATATCATTCCATCGGTACCACTATAAAAATCAAATAACCATTCATTACTAAATGCACAATCAGAAAGATTCAATGATGCACATGTCTGAAATAAAAGATGTACGATGCCTATTCATGACCTTTCCGGCACTAATTCCTAATTTTCACTTTCTTTTGACAAACCCAAACTTTCACTCAATTGCTCAATAATAACTCGTTTCTTTTCAACGACCTATTACAGAATTCCACCAATTCCAATTTTAACATTCAGTCAATTTACCAAATCATACTCATTTGGATATTCTCAAGAAAACCTCAAAATCGGTGTCACTATTTTCTAGATCAAAAATTCATCCATTATGCTCAGTTTCTACAATCTCAAAAGCATTGGATTTAATCCCAAAGTCTCACAATTAAACTCCAATGATCACGAAACAACCTTTAGGTTGTAATAGCAATCTTAACCTAACTCTCATTCAATATTTAAGGTCTCACTCAATTGATTTCAAACTTTCTTTCTTTACCTCAATTGTAGACCTCTTTCTCTAGATCATAACGAATCAAGAATCACCTCAATTGGAGGTCTACATCATAAGTTATGCCCCAAATCCAAACCAAATCAATTCAGAAAATTGCCCCTCGCCGCGATCATAGACTCCTCGCCGCGGTGTAAAAAGGGTCGCTCGCCGCGGCGTGAAGAACGCTCGCCTCGGTGAACACCTTCATTTAGGCTCGCCGCGAGGCATAAACAATGGACTCGCCGCGGCATAAAATTATACGCTCGTCGCGACGTCCATCCGAGCTTGCCGTGACAAGGCCCTCAGTGCATGTTGCGACGTGCGAAGCTTCGATCGTCTTCTCCGACGCATTTTTCCCATTTCTCTCTCTAGAAACCAGTCCTAACCCCCTCTCAGTTATCCAAACACACAATAAATGCCATAAATGCGTTAAACCACATTAAATAACAACATTAAAACCATTAAACTTACCGATCGAACATCAAATCTTCAAACCTTCGAAAACCTCTTCCAAGCCTTAACACTCACGGCTCCCTCTTCTCCTCCCACGATTTTTCATTTCTCAAAGGATTTAAAGTCAAGCTTTGCACAAGGAAGTAGAAGCAAGCATTTTGGAAAGGCAAGGATCGAAATCATTGAAGGGGAAAGAGAACGAATTGTGCCCTAGGAAGAAGAAGACATGATTTTCTCCAAAATCAAACCTTAAGCATTTAAAAGGTTATTCAACTATGCCACATGTCATTTCCTCACAATACATTTAAATCCCTTCTTATTTCCAGTTCGGACATTTTCTCCCGAATTTTCAAAAAAATTCCTAAGGGTCATTATCAACTATTCAGACCCAAATGTTCCATAATTTCCAATAAATCATAAATCATATCGTTTTCACAAATCCCATCACAATTACAAATAATTGTCGGGAAAATGTCATGAATGCATGTACCTACATGTGCATATGCCAATTGACTCATTCCTCTAAAATTAGAGGCCAAATAAATGCTCAATCAAAATATGCAATGCAAATTACTAGCTTGTCCTAATTGACCAATTTATCCTTCCCAACGGGGACGGGATGTTACAATTCTCCCCTTCTAAAAAAAATTTCGTCCTCGAAATTTTATATACGATTGATCAGGAAGACAGGGGAAATTGTTTCGATCACTTACATATGTTTCATACTTATTGCACTACATGAGCAAATTCTGCCAATTCACTAGAATTAATACAATCGATCACTCTTTTTATCTTTCTCAAATTTTACACTGTCTTAACTATTTCCTCATGATTTCTTGCAATTCTTCACTTTCGGTATCAATAACACATATATCAGATCATAACAATACTTCCTAATCATGTCCAAGTAATACTTTGCGAATCAGAATCATCTTTTAGGTTTTAGACTAACTTACCCAGCTAATCACACCCCAATCACGTAGAGGCCACTTATAACAAATTTAATTCTCCGATTTACACACTTATCCTCACCTCAGTGCATCAAGGTCGAAATGATACGCTTCGAAGCATTTCATTTATCGCTTATCAGATTACATCCCTTTAGAGTTAAAACATCAATTTTATAATATTCTAATAACCTCAATATAATCAACTCAACTCATTATCATTAACTTGGATTTCTTAACCCCCTATTGCAGATTCATTTCATTTAGCAACATTATTTCAATCAATCATGGCCTTTGACTATTGAATGGTATCACCAATAAAACAATTGATATACCCACAATCAATCTGGA
Source organism: Erythroxylum novogranatense (assembly GCA_029891385.1). Lineage (NCBI taxonomy): Eukaryota > Viridiplantae > Streptophyta > Magnoliopsida > Malpighiales > Erythroxylaceae > Erythroxylum > Erythroxylum novogranatense. The sequence goes on along the minus strand of CM057227.1, from coordinate 88,008,014 downwards.
CTATACATCAATTTCATGTCTCAATAAATTCTAAAGGTATCAGTTTCACATTTATCTCCAACAACCAAGTCTATCAGTTATCCATACTTATAATCATTCGATTTCACATTCTAAACCTTCAATTTCTCTTTCAATGAACTAGCTGCGATTGTTCCTTAAGTTTTCTCCAACAGTTCCTTTGGAGGATGTTACACATACTACTTAATCCAATCCTAAAATATCATTTTCTTAAAAGTTGGATTCACTATCAATTCCTCCATAAGGTTCGCAAATTCTAAGTCCTCAACTCGGGTTTTGACAATCCTTTTTATACACATCTGATTTGGAATTCCAATAGCTAGTAATACTTTCTTTTTGCCCCTTTGCTAGCTTAACAGTTTGCACTCAGAATTACACTATGTAATAACTTTATCGCCCAAATTGTGATCTTTGATCATTGACTTTTCTATTCAATACATTAAATCGCATCACTGGCTTAATTTTAAAACGCTCAATCACTTAATCCCTTTCAATTCTTTCAATTTCCCGAAATACCTCAATCGCTGTCGATTTGCATATTCCTAGACATATTCAAAAATATTTCTATACGAACAAAATCTCCAACTTTCAAAGCAATACTCAGTACAACAAGTTTCAAGTCGTCAATCACTATGTAGTCCATGAGGTTATACTTGTCCCTATGCACATCAAACCTCTTCACACTATTTTAATAGATTACATCATAACCTTTACTGGGACATTTCGTTTAATATTGCAAAATCTCCAAATTAAAGTGGTACGATCAATACTCGAGTTGTAAATTTCTCAAAATATCTCTTTTTACATTTATCAGTCATACGATTCACTTATTTTTCCTCAAACACTTTGTCAAGTAGCTAAAACCAGAAAATCCTTAACAATTTCTGGACGCATGCAACAAGTTCTAAAAGAACTCCAAATCCCGTAAACATATGTCCCTTGCAATTTCACATTTTATCAATACCTCTATCATCATTAAGTCTCCCAATATGCCATGTTCGAATACTAATTCATCCACAATTTATTTGATCAAACTAAGATTCACTTTTATGAAACTTTCATAATATGAAATTTCCTCAACTATACTAACTATTCTTCTTCACTCTCCAAATGCATTTGATGTATCATTAATGATCATAGTCACTTTCCAATCTAAATACAATTGAAACACTTTACTCTTCGGTAGCATAATAAATTCCTTATACTCATGATTGACTTCCTTAACTCTTAAAATATCTAAATTCCCCAATGAGGAAAATTCTCTTATGATTTTCTCAGTTTCATAATAACATATGCTGACACAAGTTCTCTTACACTAGTTTCTCCACATACTTCAATTTATAGCCATCATTACAAACTTGGGTTGATAACACATTCATCAAATTAACTTTATACTTCCCGAACATTTTACACAAAATATTCGTAAATCAATATTCTCCTCATAATCACGACTAATGTCTCTTTACTGTTCAATAATCCTATTACATAATTGGATTCTTTACATTGACATAGTATATACCTACACAGTAGCAGATTCTATCTTTTACGCTTGAGTCTCCACTAGGATCAGGACTCCCAATAATGACTTTTCGTTCATTTCAAATTTGTCTCCAATTTGTCCTTTCATTACTAAATTTTTCAATTGTAATCATTTGATCGACTTAATCCAATTCAAGGAAACTCTTCTTTGAAAGAAGATTTCTCAATACTTTCATCAATACTACTCATGGAACTCCTAATCATCAACAGTCGTCTCATTTCTTGTCAGCCAATCACAATGCCTTAGGAAATCGACTTTAGCTATAACTTATAATATCCCATGAAGATCAATTATGCCATGATCAAGTCCTTAACATATAACAATTTCCATTTATCACTTTCCAACATATCATCATGTTCCTCACTATTTCTAGCAACTTAGACAATTGATACAGGCTCATGCATGTGACTCATATACTAGACTGGGGATCAGTTGTCACTGTCTGTCGTGACATGACTTCAATGCATGTAACTTGACCCATATTTCAGAACGCCCATGTAAGATTGTACTTCTGGGCTCTAATACCACAAATATAGCATCCCACTCCCGTAAGACCCGAACCCGATATCGATGGTGATATCCGAGCCCGTGCCTCACGAGGGTGGTATGCTAGAGCAGTCAAAATAGTTCAATTATTCTGAATGACATTTTTATTTTTTTTTTAAAAACACTCACGTGTGCGGAAATCAGTAACCATCTTGGGCCCACTCTTATATAAAAACATTTCGATCAAAACATAATTCCAGTAATCACATTTCAATCATAACATTTATCAAATGGGGACCCTCTGAAATAAAAATACGATTTTGCAGAAATTGCAGAAATACCAATCTTATACAAAAACAGAATAACACTAATGCAGACGTGAACTAATCTCGATCTTAAACTCTGACTTGCAAGCGGTAATCATACTCCCGTGCCTAACGGGGTACTCTTCGATCCCTGAAAAATATTTGCAATGTTAGGTGAGTTTGCGAACTCAGTGAGAAACCATCATCGATGGTTCACTCAACTCATACATAGTCACACAGTTCACAGAATATCACATATTATCACTTCCAGAAATATCACATGTGTTGTCATTTCAATATTATAGGCATTTTGCCTTCCACACAATCCACATTTAATCATACATATATGCAATGCACATGTGACACTTTTCATTTTCATTACGTTGTTGTGACCTTGCGCCTAAACTGTCCCAGTGACGGGCACATTGTGTTGAGCCTGTGGCTCTGAATACGTTGTGCCTGAATGCCCTGATACGGTGGGCGTGAAGCCCTGTACGTTAAGCTTAAAGCTCTGAAATACATTGGGCACGAAGCCATGTGCGTTGAGCTTAAAGCTCTGTAATACGTTGACTGATCCGGTCACAACTGTCATTATCTAATCATGCCTTTATGCACGAATGCACATGTCCCAATTTACATTTACAATCAATTACATTTCAATTTACAATCAGTTACATTTTATTGTCCAATTCTCATTCCTTCGGACCTTTGGTCTGGTATTTCAGTCATAATCAATTTGCACATTCACAATCTATTTCATTGGAACATTCACAAAGTTACACACAAATAGCACTTTGATATCACATTCCAATACTTCGGACACCCGTGGTCCGAAATCAATCAAGAGCAAACACATGTAACCCTCCATTAACTCCACTTGGCATAAGTGCATAATATTAAACACATATAGGTTGAGAAACCAACTGGGTTACTCACCTAGACTTCCGAGCTGTTGCTTGGGAGCTCCAGCAATATCCATGGAATATCATTCCATCGGTACCACTATAACAATCAAATAACCATTCATTACTAAATGCACAATCAGAAAGATTCAATGATGCACATGTCTGAAATAAAAGATGTACGATGCCTATTCAATGGGAGCTCCAGCAACTCAATGAATGAACCATCATTGATGATTTCACCAGATTACGCATACACATCACATATATCACAAATATTCATCCAAATCTTATATTTATTCCTGATTTTCATATAACACGGCATCTCATGTGATCACACAATTCACGTAGCCACGTATAGCAACAGTTCATATCAATTTACACTCGCTTCAGTTTTGCAAATCATTTCATAAATAAAGTCTTATATGAATGCTATATGCATGAGACTCACATTCGTTCTTATTGTTGTGACTGAGTGCCTATCACATACTTATACAAATACTAGCCCATAGGGCTCGCCGAAACGTAATCACGAGCATAGCTCTACGCAAGACACATATATCACGGAGCAAAGCTCTACGTGGAAGCGCTTCATACTGGCTACTCAAGTCACAACGCCTTTATCTGTGCATGCATTTATGACATGCATCAATTACTGATTATGCCATATCAGAAAATCACATATGATATTCAATCAGAAACTCATAATCATCGCACCTAAGTCCGGCATTCAAATATTAGACAATCACATATGATGTTTAATCAGAAACTCATAATCATCGGACCTAAGTCTGGCATTCAACTTTCGTTGAGGATTCACATATCATACAGAATTTCATAGCACTCAAAACCACAATCAAAGCATTTCCAATACATTCCCGAATATAGATCTCCTCGGACAATTTAAAATCCATAATTCATAACAAATCGCAAACAGTTTAATAATGTTGGAAATGTAAACAAATCAAATCAGATCAATCCTAGGAAATCATCTAGGTTGACTCACAGTACACTCCATTAAGTTATTGCCTGGATGGTCAACAATGTCCGATTGGTGTCCGATGGGCTCCTCTAAAATATACAAAACACATTCACAAATATCACATTTTGCACAAATACACAAGTGGTTCTTTTATAAAAATATAAATGTATAGAATGTATGCACAATGCATGTTCAATGAAAATTTTGGGGTATAAAGATGCAATCCTTATCGAGATCATTCATATATCAATTCCTCATTAATACCATGCATTCTTACAATTGAATTGGACCAAACAATGTCAAATAATTCCATAGCTTCATTGACCACTTCAGATTTTTCCTATAAAACATATTCGGGTCAACTTTCCATACTAAATCAGATAAGGTAAATGACCAAATTAGACAAAACTTCCTTCTGTAAAGTTTTTCTCCCATTTCTTAGCTTTCTAAGTACACTAAAAGCACTTAATTATGTTCAGTATGCCAAGAGATATCCTCAAAATATTCCAGACAGTTCATAAGTTCTAGCAAAATTCATACCTCAACTTCCAACCAAAAATTGAAACTCTTAGAGATAGAATTAAAACTTCATTTCTTCATAAAATTGTATCCCTATGTCTCTAGTTTACAGCAAATAAAAAATCACCCAATTTGGATCAGTATAGAGAAAGTTATGGTCAAAATACGAAAAGATGTTCGAGCTGTCGAAGGAGGGGTTGCTCGCTGCGACGAGGACAAAAAGTGACGTCGCGACGAACAGCCCAGAATTCAGTTTTTCTTGGGATTTTTGCAACGTTCGTCGGGACGAGTTCAAGGGGGGTCTCCTGCATCACGGCGTGAAATTAATCCCACGTCGTGACGTACAAAAAGACACGTCGTGACGTGCAAATAGGAATGAGTCACACGTCGCGACGTACAAAAAAGAATAAGTCACGATGTCTGGTTCTGAAACTCGTCTTCCTCGATTTTCTTTTTTCCAGATTTCAAACCCAGACTTCACTTTCTCACATCAATTAACTCAATAACATTCAAACAATTCTTCTAAATCATTTTTAGCTCATCAATACACATACAATTCAAAAATCCAGATTTGCACTAAAACACCACCATCCGATTCTCATACATGCAAATTCCAAGTTTCTGCATTTTTCCCACATTCACAAATTCAACTCCTCCTCTAAGACATTTAGCACATGCATTCACCGAAACTCTACTGCTTTACCTTCTCATGCATGTATTCATCTTTAACAATAGTCATCATCAAAATCACGGTTCAACAATATGGTTTCTAAAACATGCAATAAAAACAACATATCCATGGTCTGTAAATCTTCAGTTAATTCAATCCTCACCGAAACCTTCATCATGCATGTATATATTTCCACTACAGAAATAACATAGAATAACTTACTTGGTTCCATAAAATCTCCAGCAGGTGAGAGTGAAATCAATAGCACAAGTTTCGGTAGATGAAGTAGAGAAGAGGTTTGGTAAAGAAATTGTTTCCGATGAAAACAAAGGCATAAAGACTATTTTAAGTTTCAGCTATTTCTCTCCAGCAACACCACGTGTGTTCCTTCCATGTGGGCCATGTGTCAACATGCAAGGCTCCCACATGTCACTCTTCCATTTGTCTCATAGCTATAGGTCCACATGTCACACAGAATTTTATCCACTTGTTACTTTATAATTGGCCCATAAACCAATATTTTTCTAAATTTTCACTAAATAATTCCAAAATATCCTAAATAATACAAAAATTGCCAAAACATATTTTAATCACATTAACAACTCAATTATACCCGAAAAATTTCATGAATGTATGTACAATCATATTAATGTGCAAAAATGTGCATGTCAAATTTAGCATAAACATGAATTCCACTTTCTAATTTCTCAATAATTCTCGTAATTCACAATTTTATCCCTCACATGGGTAACGGGATGTTACAACTCTCCCCTCCTAACAAAAATTTCTTCCTCGAAATTCTTACCTGATTAATCAAACAGGTAGGCGTAAGTGTTTTCATCATATGCTCTACCTTTTCCCTTTTGGCACTATCACTCGAATAATTTCTTTTACTTGACTATAGTCAATGGAATCAATCGATTTTCCACATTTATTCAGATATCACACAATCTTGTTTGTCTCCTCAATATATTTCAGATCATTCAAAATTTTCACTTCTAGTTCCACAATACATCTGGATCAGATCATATCACGATTTCTTATCATACTCACACATCATACTTAATGCATATAAGTCCTCTTTGTTGGTGTTACAAACTTATGTTTATAGTCCTTTTCTTACAAAACTTTCCTATGCACAATTTCATGTCGGGTTAACCCTACCCTTTTTTTTTCCTATCCTAAGCACACCTTGGCAAGGTGATACTATCAAAAACAATTCATCTCTTGCTTGATATTTCATATCTCTTTTGTTTGAATACATTTAACTCATGTGTCTAACTCACTTTATTCCAATCTTTAGTGTTGATTCACCTAATTCAATCGTTTTTCTTAAGTTACTTAATTTCTACCACGCATCAATTTCACTTATCATCAATATCTCCTGTCACTTCTGGCTTTAATCTATTTTTAGGCCTTATTCACCCAAATATAAAGGCAAATAATTTTAGGTCGCATAACACCTCATATGAGCTTCGAATGATATCACTGTGATATTGATTGTTATGCTTCAAGTCAATTATAACTAAGCATTGACCTCATGTTTCTATGAACTCCAAAATATAACCTTTAAACGTATCTCCAACAGTTAAGATTGTTGGCAAAAATTACCTGTGATCACTTTTTTTTACATCCATATCCATCGACATTAATTCATTGCATTCCCACTAGGATGTATAACATAGGTTGTTTGTGCTATCTCTGACAATCTTTTACTCAATCATCTTTATTGTACACACAAACTTCATATTACAATCACACGGTACTCTTTTCCTGTTCAAGCTCAAAATTCAGATTCATTACCAACTTACAATTTCCTCAATAAGATTCATCAACTATAAATCCTTCATTTGGGCCTTGCCCATCAATTGGTGCGAAACTGATTTTACAATCATAGTCCTTCAATACTTCTATCCATTGTCGCATTCTCATACGAAATTATTTCAAGCTGATTAAGTACCTCAAACTTTATTATCTGCATATAAAATCCAAAATGTTTCACTACCCTAATAGTGTCTCCAAGTTTTCAAAGCAATGGCTATATCAACAAATTTCAAATCATATATCAAACATTCAACTCATGAGACTAATTGTCTCTATGCATACAAAAATCAGTTTGGTATGCTGTAACACAGTGCATCTTAATTTCTGATGTGGAACCTCATTGCATAATACAAAATCTCCAAATTCGATACTATTTGTTGTGATCAAGTGCCTTTCTGATACAGATAAAGGTAGTGGCCATTAGGCCTATTTAGAAATAGAAATCACGGAGCAAAGCTCTACGTGCAGAATTCTGAGCTTAAAGCTCTTTTAGACTGGCCACTCTGATCACAAAACCTTTATCAGAACATGCATTATATGATATGCATCGAATAACTAAATATGCTACACATAGTTTTCACTTTAATGCACAGACAGAATGTAACATCCCATTGCTAGTGGAAAGGGGTAGGATGGTAAATGTGAGTGACTAATGAGAGTTAGGAATGTATTCTACATGTTCATGCATAACTTGCTACATACTTAGACTTGATTGTTGCACATGAAAATACTTGTACATGCATTCATGAATAATTCTGGGTATAATTGGAATGATTTGAGAATCTTGAATGTTATTATTATTGAAAATTTTATGGGTTAGTGAGATCTTGATGTTTTGAATTTTAGTGGAATTATTGTATTTGTATATGTTGGTGAAGTTATGTTGTATTGAGAGAGATATATTTATAGTAGGGAACAAGAAATAAATTAGATAAAGATTTGGAGATAGTTGGGTTGTAAAGATGATTGTTGTATTGGAAAGAGGGGAACTAAATGGAGTTAGTTTCCAAAGAAACTAAGTTAGGGTTTAATCATTTAGAAAGTGACATGTGTCACTTAGACCTTGTACTCTAGCTAGAAGTAGGTCACTATTCCTTGAGAGTTGGCAGGTTATGGTCTTTGGTATTATATTGGAAGTGATTGATTGAATCAAAGTAAGGGTACCGGTGGAAGGAGTATGAATTGGATATTTTACTGAATGTATTTCAGTATTTTGATGATATCTTGGTCTATAGGATTCCAATTCAGGTAATTCTTGATTTGTAGTGAACTAGAGTAATAGGGCTACAAATTATATGAAGGAGTTGAATCTTGATACAGTCTCTAAGGTGTTCAATTTCTGGATGGAAGTCTGATATAATACACTATTTGTAGAAAGATCTGAAATGGTTCATCGATTATTAGATTGGATTCAATTGGTTTATGGAGGTTAAATCCCACAGAATGAGGCTAATTAAGTGAGTTTTGATAGTTGAACGCCTTGTGAAGAAATTGATGGATTGATACCCGGGATAGTCATGAATATGCATTGTACATATTTCATCTCATTCATGTGCATTATTAAACAATTATGATTGTTCAAATTGTGATATATGTATATGTTATTTGTTATAGAGGAGCCATTGAATGTCAACCTCCGACGCTTCTGGATCTTCCTGCATTAGCTTCGGGAGAAACTAGTGAGTAACCTAGACGGTTTTGCTCAATTAATTGTTTGCTTTAGAATATGTTTCGAATGAATTATTTAAGTGCTCCAAACATGCGAAAATTGTGAGTGTGCATATGAATGCAAAAGTGTGCTAAGCATTTCTACTAAATGTCGGACTAAGGTCCGATGATAAATGTGATCAAAATGTGAATGTGCATCCATGTAATTGACTGAGATTATGATATGTGAAACATTCATTACATGTATGCATGAAAGATAAAGGAAGTTATGACCTGAGTTGTTGTGATAAGGAGCTAAAAGCTCAAAATGTGAATAGAGCCTTGGGCTCGAAAAGCGATCGTCCCCGATATCACGAAGAGATATGGGACGTTATTCGACTAAGCTCGACATCCAAAAAGGGGTGAGCTGGAAAAAGGCACTCAGTCATAACGACAATAATAAACGAAAGTGAGTCTCATGTGCATTGCCAATAATAATTTATGTGTGTTTTTATTTGAACAATGTGATACATTGTGAATATGTAATGAAGTGAGCGTTGTGTTATGTGCGATGCTTTGATGCATGAGTTGAGTGAACCATCGATGATGGTTACCTCATTGAGTTCGCAAAACTCACCAAAATTGCAACGTTGTCTTTTCAGGACCGAAAGACGACTCTAGTTGTTATAGAAGATCTTCTAGCCGAGTAGATTGCGATTAGAGATTGAGGTCATGGCTCAAAGGTCGGTCAGCTGGGGTTCTTTTGGATGGTTTAAACAAATTTTGATACACTTTCCTCATTCACATAGTACTATTGTATTAGGTTTTCTGATGATGTACATACGGATATTGTGTTCAGACAATGTAGACCTTGATTTTTGTGAAATGTAATGAGGAAAAAAAAAAGAGAATTGGTTTTAAAATATTGTGATCTTCTTATGATGCTTTGTTCTTGAATTATGTTACCATGCCATGGAAAGGGATGTAGTGATCGAACGTAGAGTGCCCTCATCGTAGGATATGTGCCGGAATGACCTCCGGGTGTCCCGGTGGATACCCTGCGATAAGGGGGCGCTACACAGAATTTCATACATATATTCGAAATCACAGATCTTCTTAAGTAATCAAAATATTCTTTTTAACTCTTCGAATACATTCACAATATGATCACAACCACTAATTGATCAAACAAAATTGGATCTCTTTATTCTTCAATACCATGACATTTTCAGGGGTGTGGTTAACTCTAACAAATATTGCCAAAATTCTATGTTCCCATTATTTATTCTCGTAATTCCTTACACACTTGATTCCTCAATGAAATAATATTGTCTCATACTTTTGTTAATTTCTCAATTGACTAGTTTTCTCGAATGATTCTTCCATTTGTACAATTTCCACTGATTTCACATTGGCTTATTGCAATGTCAAACCATTCTTACTAGTGTCTCCACTCATTTCAAGTTATTCACAAACTTAACTTCCTGTATTGGCAACATACTCATCAAATCAATTTGTATTCCCAGAGCATATTTTCATATAATGTACTGTGGGCCTAAGTTCTCCTCATATTAGCAATAGCGCCACCTCAAATTTGAGAATCTAATCACATAGTTGGATACTTTACCTCAAACAAATTACATACACTCTCTATGTAGCATATTTTACATCTTGTGCTTAGGTCTTCATTGGGAATAGAACTCCAATATTCTTCTTTTAATTTATTCCATTTTTGTTCATTCTTAAAAGTAAACCAACTACTCCACTAAACCTGATTCGATGAAATTCTTCTTCCAAAGAGGATTTCTTGCTACTGTCAACTAGATTGTTCATCTAATCTTTATCAATCAACTATTCCCATTCTTGCTCATCAACATTCTTAATATCCTAAAAGGGTCAATTTTAATTATTCATAATCATTACATCTCATTTAAAGATGTATTTAAGACAATTCACTAATTAACAACTTATGCTCAGAATATCTTAATCTCATTTGATTTAGGAAAACACTTATCTCTTCTTCATCTAACCTCGGTCGTGGGAACTATGCCACAATCTTGCCCTTCTTCTTTTCCTCGATTTCATCACACACAATATCATCTTTAACACTCTCAATCTATCCCCGATCGATAACCATAAGCACTTTCATTCATTACTCTAATTCATCATAGACGTTAAATTATGGGAACTATAACTAAATATTTATTCATATCCCATAGATTGCTTCTTATATCCTCTCCACACATATAATTCTTATGTGCTCGATTCTCACACTTGTCATAGTAATCCCATTCTTAAATATGTGCTCACAAAATAACAAATTAACTAAACTATGATAATTTTTACAATTCTCACTATCTTTATCCCATCTTCCCATTACCACTATATCGTCATACATTCGTATTTTCACCATCAATTCAGACTTATCGATACATAATCATCCTAAAATTTTCAATCGCAATTCTACCAACATATTCTTATAGTGAGTCATAACCCATATCACCTTTATTTGACAATCATTTCAAGTCCAACTTTGACCTCTCAAAGTCATAGAAAAATTTTATTTCTTTCACCTTGGCTTGTACACTTTAAATCTCGTCATTCATCCTTATATCATTACTTTCCTTAATCAATTCAAGATAATGTTTTCACATTTATAGCAAATTTAGGAATATATGCCCACAGTACAATCTCGATATCGTATGTCGTCATACATCCACCAATACAATATATTACATCATTATTCGTCATATCCAACCATATACTATTTTCCCTTTCTAAATATCCACAAACTTTCATTTTCTCATAATCAGACAGATCATCATTCTTCCAACTAATTCCATTATTTCAAACACTTAACAAATGCTCATGTATGTGACTCATATAAATGCAACTCAAACTAGGGATCAATTGCTACTACTGCTATGACATGATTGAAACGCACGTAACTTAACACATATGTCAAAAACTGCCCATGTAAGATACTAAATCTGGGCTCTGATACCAAAATGTCAAAAACCAAGACACGTACCCGATATCCATGGTGATATCCGAGTACGTACCCCACAGGGGTGGCATGCTAGAATGATCATTCAGTCAGAATTCATTACAAAACTTTTGTTTCTTTAAAATAAGGAACATGCAAGCGAGAAATACTAATCAAATTGGGCCCATGTCATTTTAAAAACATTTCCATTTACAAGTGACAACGATTACAGCATTAGTATTCAATCTTAAATTTAGGCCCATTTCAGACAGAAAACACTTGAAACCATAGAGTCATTTCGTTACCAGATGGTTTACATACACTTTGTACAATTCTCGTTGAACATAATTCAAAAATAAAGCAAATGAAGGCATGTACAGGTGCAAACTGATCCCGAACCCTAATCCATATCAGACCTCAGTGGCTATACTCCATTTAGCCTAGCTGAAATAATTCCTCAGAACCTGAAAAGCCACATTGCAATATTTGATGAGTTTTGCAACTCAATGAGTGAACCATCATTGATGATTTCACCGGATTACGCATACACATCACATATATCACAAATATTCATCCAAATCATATATTTATTCCTGATTTTCATATAACACGGCATCTCATGTGATCACACAATTCACGAGCCACGATAGCAACAGCTCATATCAATTTACACTCGCTTCAGCTTTTGCAAATCATTCATGAATTACAGTCTTATATGAATGCTATATGCATGAGACTCACATTCGTTCTTATTGTTGTGACTGAGTGCCTATCACATACTTATACAAATACTAGCCCATAGGGCTCAGTCAAAACAGAATCATGGAGCATAGCTCTACGTGCACACACATATATCACAGAGCATAGCTCTATGTGCACACACATATATCACGGAGCAAAGCTCTACGTGGAAGCGCTTCATACTGGCTACTCAAGTCACAACGCCTTTATCTGTGCATGCATTTATGACATGCATCAAATACTGATTATGCCATATCAGAAAATCACATATGATATTCAATCAGAAACTCATAATCATCGCACCTAAGTCCGGCATTTAAATATCAGACAATCACATATGATGTTTAATCAAAAACTCATAATCATCGGACCTAAGTCCAGCATTCAACTTTCGTTGAGGATTCACATATCATACAGAATTTCATAGCACTCAAAGCCACAATCAAAGCATTTCCAATACATTCCGAATATAGATCTCCTCGGACAATTTAAAATCCATAATTCATAACAAATCATAAACAGTTTAATAATGTTGGAAATGTAAACAAATCAAATCAGATCAATCCTAGGAAATCATCTAGGTTGACTCACAGTACGCTCCAATAAGCTATTGCCTGGATGGTCCGGCAATGTCCGATTGCCGTCCGATGTGCTCCTCTAAAATATACAAAACACATTCATAAATATCACATTTTGCACAAATACACAAGTGGTTCTTTTATAAAAATATCAATGTATAGAATGTATGCACAATGCATGTTCAATGAAAATTCAGAGGTATAAAGATGCGATCCTTATCGAGATCATTCAGATATCAATTCCTCATTAATACCATGCATTCTTACAATTGAATTAGACCAAACAATGTCAAATAATTCCATAGCTTCATTGACCACTTCAGATTTTTCCTATAAAACATATTCGGGTCAACTTTCCATACAAAATCAGATAAGGTAAATGACCAAATTAGACAAAACTTCCTTCTGTAAAGTTGTTCTCCCCTTTCGTAGCTTTCTAATGAAACCAAAAGCATTTAATTATGTTCAGTATGCCAGGAGATATCCTCAAAATATTCCAGACAGTTCATAAGTTCTAGCAAAATTCATACCTCAACTTCCAACCAAAAATTGAAACTCTTAGAGATAGAATTAAAACTTCATTTCTTCATAAAATTGTATCCCTATGTCTCTAGTTTACAGCAAATCAAAAATCAACCAATTTGGATCAGTATAGAGAAAGTTATGGTCAAAATACGAAAAGATGTTCGAGCAAATAAGGAGGGGTTGCTCGTCATGACGCAAAAAGTGACATGATTTAATGCCCAAAATTCAGTTTTTCTCTGGATTTTTGCAACGTTCACTGCGACGAGTTCAAGGGGGGTCTCCTATGTCATGACGTGCAATTAATCCCACGTCGTGACGTACAAAAAGACACGTCGTGACGTGCAAATAGGAATGAGTCACACGTCATGACGTACAAAAAAGAATAAGTCGCAACGTCTGGTTCTGAAACTCGTCTTCCTCGATTTTCTTTTTTCCAGATTTCAAACCCAGACTTCACTTTCTCACATCAATTAACTCAATAACATTCAAACAATTCTTCTAAATCATTTTTAGCTCATCAATACACATACAATTCAAAAATCCAGATTTGCACTAAAACACCGCCATCCGATTCTCATACATGCAAATTCCAAGTTTCTGCATTTTTCCCACATTCACAAATTCAACTCCTCCTCTAAGACATTTAGCACATGCATTCACCGAAACTCTACTGCTTTACCTTCTCATGCATGTATTCATCTTTAACAATAGTCATCATCAAAATCACGGTTCAACAATATGGTTTCTCAGACATGCAATAAAAAAAACATATCCATGGTTTGTAAATCTTCAGTTAATTCAATCCTCACCGAAACCTCCATCATGCATGTATATATTTCCACTACAGAAATAACATAGAATAACTTACTTGGTTCCATAAAATCTCCAACAGGTGAGAGTGAAATCAATAGCATAAGTTTCGGTAGATGAAGTAGAGAAGAGGTTTGGTAAAGAAATTGTTTCCGATGAAAACAAAGGCATAAAGACTATTTTAAGTTTCAGCTATTTCTCTCCAGCAACACCACGTGTGTTCCTTCCATGTGGGCCATGTGTCAACATGCAAGGCTCCCACATGTCACTCTTCCATTTGTCTCATTGCTATAGGTCCACAAGTCACACAGAATTTTATGCACTTGTCACTTTATAATTGGCCCATAAACCAATATTTTTCTAAATTTTCACTAAATAATTCCAAAATATCCTAAATAATACCAAAATTGCCAAAACATATTTTAATCACATTAACAACTCAATTATACCCGGAAAATGTCATGAATGTATGTACAATCATATTAATGTGCAAAAATGTGCATGTCAAATTTAGCATAAACATGAATTGCACTTTCTAATTTCTCAATAATTCTCGTAATTAACAATTTTATCCCTCACATGGGTAACGGGATGTTACATTAGGGGCCAAGGCAGAGCCCGAGGTAGAGTTGGAGATTCCTTTGTGGGGACCGAGAGTCGTAGCAGTCGACCACAGTCCCAGGCTAGGGTCTACGCCATGACTAGGCAGGAGGTCCAGGATTCTCCGGATGTCGTAGCGGGTATGCTTTTGATTTCCGACTTTCAGGTTTTTGCATTGATAGATCCAGGTTTCACGCATTCTTTTATTGCACCGCATGTAGCATGTAGATTGCATGGGATAGAGAGGTGTTGCAGTATGGGCTGGAGGTGAGTACACCTCTAGGTAGTACTACTGCTTTGGGGGAGGTCTGCAAGGGATGCTCGATCCAGATAGATCAAGCAGTGCTGAGTGCAGACCTGATAGTGTTACCCCTTCGAGAGATAGATTTGATTCTGGGGATGGACTGACTCACTGCCCATAGGGCTGTTATGGATTGCTATACCAAGGAGGTCGTGTTGGAGTCTCTTGGTCAGCCCAGAGCTGTTTTTCGAGGTGTTAGTCAGGCAATGCCAGCTAGGATTATTTCTTTTATGAGTGCCTTGAGGTTGATGCAGGGAGGTTGTGAGGCTTATTTAGCTCATGTAGTTGATTCTAGAGTTGAGCAGAGGTTGCAGGAGGTTCTCGTGATCAGGAAATTTCCAGATGTGTTTCCCGAGGAGCCACCGGGTTTGCCGCTGGATCAGGAGACAGAGTTCTCGATTGACCTCGTTCCAGGTACTGCTCCTATATCTATACCTCTATATGGGATGGCACCGGTGGAACTGAGGGAGCTTAAGGCTCAGTTGCAACAGTTTCTGGATAAAGCGTTTATCAGGCCGAGTGTTTCACCGTGGGGAGCCCCAATATTATTTGTGAAGAAGATGGATGGGACTTTGAGGTTGTGCATCGATTATAGGCAGTTGAATCGGGTAACAGTCAAGAATAAATATCCACTGCCTAGGATCGATGATTTATTTGATCAGTTACAGGGAGCTCAGGTGTTTACTAAGTTAGATTTGAGATCTGGGTATTATCAGTTGAGGATAGCAGAGGCCGATGTGCCTAAGAGTGCTTTCAGGAGCAGGTATAGGCATTTCGAGTTCTTAGTGATGCCGTTCGGGTTGACTAATGCCCCGGCAGCCTTCATGGCCTTGATGAATAAGGTCTTTCAACCCTACCTGGATCAGTTCATGATTGTATTTATTGATGATATTCTGGTGTGTTCGAGAGATAGACAAGAGCATGCGGAGCATCTGAGGACTATATTGCAGATTATGAGAGAGAGATAGTTGTATGCCAAATTCACTAAATGTGAATTTTGGCTAGATGAGGTGGTGTTCTTAGGCCATATTGTGTCTAGTGAGGGTATCCAGGTGGATCCCCACAAGATTGAGGCAGTTAGGAGTTGGGAGACCCCGAGGAATGTGTCTGAGGTGCAGAGTTTCCTTGGATTAGCAGGTTATTACCGCAGATTTATCGAGGGGTTTTCAGTGATCTCAGCCCCTCTGACAAAACTTCTGAGGAAGAATGTGGCTTTCAGATGGACTGATGAGTGTCAGAGGAGTTTTGAGGAGCTGAAACATCAGTTGACTATGGCACCAGTGTTAGCTTTGCCATCAGGAGTTGGAGGCTTTGAGGTGTTTAGTGATGCTTCGCAGTAGGGTTTAGGGTGTGTCTTGATGCAGCATGGGAGAGTTATAGCTTATGCCTCGAGACAGTTGAGTTCTCATGAGATGAATTATCCAGTGCACGATTTGGAGTTAGCTACAGTCGTATTTGTTCTGAAGATCTGGAGACATTATTTGTATAGTGAGACGTTCCAGATCTTCACTGATCATAAGAGTTTCATAACACAGTCATCATATCAAAGTTGTACTTTCAGAACATAATTACACAAAATATACGCGAACCTATATTCTTCTCATATTCCCAATTAATATTTCCTTAATGTTCGGTAATTCTCTTACATAATCGGGTTCATCTCATCAACATAATGTACACTTTTTCTGTAGCATATTTTATCTCTTACACTTGAGTCTCCGCTAGGATTAGGACTCCAAAATTAACTTTTACTTCATTTCAAATTTATCTCTTCAATGATTGCTCTCAAATCAAATTATCAGATCAACTAAACCTTATCAATCATTAATACTGTTTATAAAACTTTATCAATCAACTATTTTTCATCACGATATATCATTCATTCTTAATACCTCGAGAAGATCAATTTCAACTACGCATAATATCCCAATAAAAAGCAGTTCATGCCAAGCCTTACAAGATCAGAGCATCCCTTATAATGAGGCTCTGTAGGGCATTTACACAATTTCATTTACTTTAATATCTTGGTATACATCGCTATAATCATCACATCTTATCTGAAAATATATTCACATCAATTTACCCATTAGTAGCCTATACTACTAAGAACACTTTAATCCTATTTAGTTATAGATAACCTTTCTCTTTTTGGTACCAGTTCTCGATCATGGGGACTTTGCTATACTCATGTCCCTCTTTTATTCCCTCAAGCTCATTACCTATGCTAACATCATTAACAGTTTCACTTCTTTCCCAATTGATCATCATAAGCACTTTCACTTCTTATTCTAACTCATAAAGGATTCTTATAGTAATCTATAAGAATAGGACAAGCAATTATCCACTAACTCATTAATTTCTTCCCATAATCAGGTATGCATTTACTTAGGCAAATCAACTAAACCCGAACAACTTTTTCATTTATCAGTATCATTGTCTTACCTTTCAATCTTTTCATTATTGCATCATACCCATGTATTTTCACACTCAAATCAATATCATAGATATTCAATCGCTCTTGATTTCTCACTAACATAATTGATTCACAGTCATAAATCATTATTCATAACTCTCGTCACGGTAATCAATCCCAATTGTAACTTCTCTATATCATAGAACACTTTATTTTCATGCACTTTATACACTTGAACTCTTGCCATTTCTATCATATTTCTATTTTCCTCTATCAATCCTCAACCATAACTTCATTTATATCCCACATTTGAGGATATACCTCAATGTAACACTTATATCCACTAATACCAATACATTTAATCTTCTTTTGTCCAATCGAACCATACACCTTTTTCTCATTTCATGACATCCACAACTTCCTTTTATCACATTCTAACACATTATCATTTTCCTCTCTATTCTAACCGCTTAAACGACTGAGACATACTCATGCATGTGACTCATATACTAGACTGGGGATCACTTGTCACTATCTGTCGTGACATGACTTAAATGCATGCAACTTGACCCATATTTTCAGAATGCTCATGTAAGATTGTACTTCTGGGCTCTGATACCACAAATGTAGCATCCCACTCCCGCAAGACCCGAACTCGACATCGAGGGTGATATCCGAACCCGTGCCTCACGAGGGTGGTACGATAGAGCAGTCAAAACAGTTCAAATACTCGGTAATGCATTTTTCTTTTGGAAAACAATCAAGTGCGCGTAAATCAGTAAACAATTTGGGCCCACGATATGAAAATATTTTCAATCAAAACACTATTTCAGTAATCAAATTACAATACATCATTAGTCAATTGGGGTCCTCGGCAATAACAATACTAAACTTGCAGAAATACAAATTTACACATAATTCAGAATGACACAAATGAAGACGTGAACTGATCCCGACTTCAAACTCTAACTCTCTTGCAGTAATCATACTCCCATTTCCCATTCCTTTGGACCTTCGGTCCGGTATTGTAGTCATATACATTTACAATTTATTTCATTGATGCATTCATGATCATTTACACACAATAGCACTTCAATATAAAGTTCTCAATATTTCGGACATTCATGGTCCGAAATCAATCAGAATCAAACACACATATCCATCCATTATCTCCACATGGCATCAGTGCATAATATTAAACACATAAAGATTGAGGAACCAACTAGGTTACTCACCTGTACTTCCGAGCTACAGCCTAGAAGTCCCAGCAACATCCGTGGAATTGTTCCATCGGTGCCTCTAAAACAATCAAATAA
The DNA here is from genome assembly GCA_029891385.1 of Erythroxylum novogranatense. Lineage (NCBI taxonomy): Eukaryota > Viridiplantae > Streptophyta > Magnoliopsida > Malpighiales > Erythroxylaceae > Erythroxylum > Erythroxylum novogranatense. The sequence continues at coordinate 87,988,851 of CM057227.1, read as the reverse complement.
TTACCCAAATTATTAATGCATAGTCAAAAATAATTTGATGATGCACATGCCTTAAATAAAAGATGTACGATGCCTATTAATGACCTTCCCTGTGCTATTTCCCAATTTCTACTTTCTTTTGACAAATTCTAACTTTCCACTCAATTGATCAATAAAGACTCATTTCAATTCAATAACATATTACGGAACTCCCAAATTTCAATTCTAATATCCATTCAATTGATCACGTCATATCCACTAGGATATTACCTCAAAATTAATATCACTATTCTCTAGATCAAATTCACCTTTTATGCTCAGTTTCTAAACTCTCAACAGCATTTTCTTAAATTCAGAGATCTCACAAATATACCCCAATTAATGAAACAACCTTTAGGTTGAAAGATGGAACCACATTTAACTTTCTTTCTATAATTGAGATCCTACTAATTTAAATTCAACCTTTCATCCTTCATATCAATTGTAGACCTCTTTCTCTAGATCATAACGAATCAAACATCACCTCAATTGGAGGTCTACACCATTAGCTATGCCTCAAAAACTAACCCATCTCCATTCAAAAAATTGGTCCTCGCTGCGGCGAACAAATTCCTTGAGGCTCGCCGCGACGTAGAGGAGCGGCTCGTCACGGCGTAATATTTCACGCCCGTCGCGATGTCCCACCTTGCTCGTCGCGGCGAGTAACTATTTACTCGTCGAGACGAGGCCCCCAGCGCACATCACGACGTGCGGAACTCCGATCATCTTCTCTGACACATTTTCACCATTTCTCTCTCTAAAACCAGTATTAACACACTCTCAACTACCCTATCTTTCACATTTTAAACCCATGCATGCATTAAACAACCATAAAAACACATTAAAACCATTTCACTAACCAATCAAGCCTCAATCTTCAAATCTTCCGAAAATCCTCTAAACCTTTAACACCAACGGTTTCCTCCCCAAAACCACACCAAAGATCATCTTCCTTAGGATTTAGGCTTGGCTTTACACAAGGAGAAGAAGCTATCAAGCATCAAGCCAAAGATCAAGCACGGTGAAGAAACGGGGATCGATCGAAGGAGAGGAAAATTTTCCCTAGGGAAGAAGACTTTTCTTTCTTCTTCTCTTATAACCTCAGGTATTTAAAGGTTAAACACCTAAGTCTCTTGTCTTTTTCCTCGCAAAACATTTAAATCTCTGACTCTTTTCAATTCATTTCCAGTCCAATTTGTCTCCAAATTTCAATGGCTCGACATATTAAATTTCTAAAATCATAATTCTAAATTTTCATAGCCATTGGACAATTATTTCAGTGTTTATACAATCGATCATTCCGTTACTCGGAGAATTCCCGGTCCAGACCCCTTTTCTCCCAAATTTTTCAGAAAATTTCGAAGAGTGGCTATCAATTGGCAATTACTCCAGAACATTTCCAATTCAATATTCAAACTCAATTTTTCCAAAATTCCCAACAAATCATAATCAAATCTCATTTTATCAAATGTCACAATTCCCATCAGTATCACAATTAAATGCCAGGAAAATGTGATGAATGCATGTACCTATATGTGCATGTGCCAATTGACTCATTCCTCTAAAATTAGAGGCCAAATGAATGCTCAATCAATAATATGCGGTAAAATTCTAACCCGTCTCAATTTACCAATATAACCTTCCCATCGGTGACGGGATGTTACATTATATTCCATCTTCAGACGCATATGTTACTACAATTACATTTGTAGAACTCCCGGAGGATGATGATCAACCCACCTCGCCTTTTGACTTGCAAGCTGAGGTAATACACCTACGAAGAGAAATCAAAGAGTTGAAGGAGATGGTGAAAGAGTTGTTGAAGCATCATCTGCATTAATCATTTTTTATTATAACAAATAGGGGGAGGAGAAAATGGAAAGCAGAAATCAAAAGGGGATGTACGAAGGAGATGAATTCTTCAAGAAGAAAGAAAAAGATAGGGGGAGGAAGAGTCAGCAGAAAATGTAGAAGTCAGACGAAGACAGTACGAAGATATGTTTTCTTATTTTTTTAACTATACATTTATTGTATGATTATTTTTTATCATCAAAAAGGGGGAGATTGTTAAGTCAAAATAACTTTACATTTATGATTTTGATGATAAATAAATAATGAAGGCAGAAAAGCTGACGAAAGAATAAAAAGCAAACCAAGCAAAAAAACATACGGATGAATGAAAAGCGTATTTAAGTAGAAAAATGATTTAAGAATGAAAAATGATTAAGAATAAAAAGTAGACGAAGATATTGAAAAACTGACGGAGAATGAAAAATGCGGTAGTTAAAAAGCGTATTTAAGTAGAAAATGACGGAGATTAAAATGACGAAAGCTGAAAAGGCACGATAGTTAAAAGGCCGGAAGCAAAAGCGTATTTAAAGCAAATCACGTCTAAATTTTTCGCTTCCTATTACTTTCGTTTTACTTTTTTCTCCGCACTTCGTCTTAGTTTGACTATGTTTGTTCTTAGTTTGACTCTGCTTCGTCTTAGTTTCCATCATCTTAATTTTTGACTTTTCAATTGATAGGTGATACATTTCTGGAGACTGCCAAAAAATTTTATTTGTCGCAAGGAAACACACGCTAACCCCCAAAATGTATGAACCAGACATTGTGATGTGTTTTTTTTTGTATCGAATAATGTTCTAGCTACTATAATAATGTCAATCGAACTTGAAAGAACTTTCTCCACCCACCTGCAACTATCTCTGATTCAATGTCCATGTTGTCTTTCCTCAACGACTCAAAATCGACAAGTCTTCCGTAAATCATTGCTGATTCCATCATAGATTTCTTCTGTAACGTAGATTGACGTTTGAATTGATAGGTATAATCTTCTACCTGCTATAATAATGTTAAACACTGCCAATAACGTATTGCAGAAGTAACCAAACATGAGGAGAATTAGAGAAGAAGAGGATCAGAATGGAGATTGACGTTTCAATGACCACCAAAATTTTTTATTCAGATGTCTTCCTCCTCTCTACACATGTCACCTATTTTTTACGAATCTCTATGAAAATCATTTCTGCTTCACTTTATCATCTTCGAGTGCCGCCCCTCATTTAATACCGTGCAACTCTTCAAAACTCAGCTGCCAGATGGTCCCCTAACACCTCTATATTTAAACTTTGTAACCTTTCTCCTCTAACTTCAATCAAACAATTCCTACCGTCTTCTTTTCCCTTCTTCTTGTTTAATCTAAATACATCACATTCTTCATTCCAGAAAGATAAGAACAGTCAAGGTTACCTCTTCTATTTCAATGATAAAGAACAACCGCTCGTGTCAAGAATCGATTCTTTTGTCCATTACTTTTTTGATCCCAATCTTTTCAATTTATAATGTCAACAAAACCCTTTCTTTATCTTTACACGCCATTTTTTATAGGTTCCCTCCTTATTCTCTGCTGCATTCTTCCACTCCAACCTTCGTCTTATTCTTGCTTCTCAATATAATTGTGAAATAATTATGACATTTGTAGACTAATTTGATTATTTTAATGGTAGATATGAATTCCAGCTATTTCGAGCGCAAAAGATATTTGAAAAATGCCATAAAGCAGACATATAATCTTCAAAATGAGCTAAATGAATTACTTATCGAATACCATGCACGGAATAAGAAGGCACATAATAGTTCACATGAACTTCGCTACATCGAGATGTATGAAACTAGTTGAATGATAAAGATGGCCAACGATCTCAAAGAAGTAAACTTCGAGACAAGGAAATTTTATGAAAGACAAATTCAAAAACTTATAGATTAAGGTATCTTTATACTGCAAATGTAAATAGTAGACATGTAAACTATTTTAAATGTATCTCAAAGAAAGTTATTTCATCTTATTTCTTCTCCCAACCAATGCTTATTTCATTACATTTTGATATTATTTTTTATTTAACTATAACGTTAAAATTTCCCCTGCGTATAATTTTAGGAGATTGCACGCGCTTTGACTTATTTTAGCCTCTCCGCTTCGTCTTATTTATGTCTTTGCACTTCCTCTTGGTATTCTCTCGATGATTCATATTATTGTTCCTTCTTTGCTTCCTCTTACTTTTGCCTTTGGACCTTGTCTGACTTTTCTATCGGCACTTCATATATAAGTGTTTACGAAACCACAAATATAACAAAGACATATTTTGTCTTACTTATGCGTTTGCACGTCGTCTTACTTCTGTCTCCGCACTTCGTCTTACTTTGATTTCCGCTTCGTCCTAGTTTGACTTTTGGTTCCGTCTAACTTTCGCTTTCACTGCTTCCTCTCATTCTCTCTTCATCTTAGTTTTCTTCACCCTTACCAATATGGTTCATCAAGTTCTAATACTATTATTATTTGGAAAATCATTTTTTTCTTTTTTATCATAATAATTGAATTCGTTGTTATTATCATTATTATTATTCAACTTGATTCATATATTCGCGTTTTTTATTTTTATTATTGTCAAAAATTCCATTATATCTATTCTCGTCTTACTTTCACCTCTCCAACCCCAGCTATATCCTCTACTAGGATATTAAAGCAACCCACCTCTTAGTTCGACTTCTGCTTCCGACTCACCTTCGCTTTCGCTGCTTTTACCAAAATGATCATCTATCAATGCCTAATATAAATATATATAATGAAATATAAGGAACGTTTACAGATTAAATGCCTTGTACATCTGCTTCTCTTTAACCTTTTTAATGTAGCATTCATCATTTAATACATCTCAGTTTATTATTCAAAACCCAACATTCAGATGTCTTCTTTTTCTCTACACATGTAAGTTATTTTTTACGTATCTCAACAAAAATTGTTTCTGTTTCACTTTATCATCTTCCAGTACTGCACCTCATTTAATACAGTGGAACTCTTCAACTTCAATTATTTATTACACAGCTATATTTTTCCCCTGCCAGACGGTCCACTGATACGTCTATATTTAAACTTTGAAACCTTTCTCCTCTTAACTTCAATCAAGCAATTCGTACCCTCTTCTTTTCCCTTCTTCTTGTTTAACCAATATTCATCACATCCTCCATTCCAAGAAGATAACATATCTCAAAGTTACGTCTCCAATTTCAACAAGCAAAGAGCAACCTTTCATTTCAGTAAACAATTCTTTCCTTCGTTACTTTTTTTACCCCAAATTTTTATATTTATAATTTCAACAAAATCGTTTCTTTATCTTTACATTCCATGTTTTAATACGTTCCGTCCTCATTTTTTTCTGCATTCTTCCACTGCTAACGTAAATCACCATTCGCCTTACTATTGTCTCCAACCTCACTTTGCCAAGCTATGATTAGTTTTTATAATAAGCAATCACAGAATAAACTATCTAGAGTTTGTTAGATTAATTTCACTGATTTTATTATAGGTACTGATGTCAAAATTATCTTTCACAGAAATATGAATTCCCGAGAATAGCGAAGTTACGCGGATCCCAGAGAAAGAATAAAACAAATTGCAGAGTGTTGCGAGAAACTTGACAAGCTATACGAAAAAATTATGGCACCCAAACAGAGAGAAGATAATTAGAAATCTTCCTTAAACTATGGAACAAATAAAGAGGTTGCCATCGGAGGCTGAAGCTCTGATAACTTTTTATCAACGCCCTTCGTCTCGTCTTAGTTTCTATCATCTTAGTTTGACTTTACTGTCATCTTAGTTTGACTCTGCTTCATCTTAGTTTCTATCGTCTGATATTTTACTTCTCTGCTTCGTCTCACTTTTGCCTAGTTTTTCTTGATATCATAAAATAGATTGCAGAGTGTTACGAGAAACTTCACAAACCATACGAAAAAATCATGGCACCCAAACAGAGAGGAGATAATCAGAAATCTTCCTCAAGCTCTGGAACAAATAAAGAAGTTGCCATCGGAGGCTGAAGCTCTGATAACTTTTTATCAACGCCCTTCATCTCATCTTAGTTTTTATCGTCTTAGTTTGACTTTTGTCGGAACCCGATCCGTAGACCGGACCCCAACTGCTTATAACCTAATACTCTTACTTTTGCTCTGATACCACAGTTGTCAGATCCCGTTTCCAAACTGCATATACTTATCACTGTCACACTTACTCTGATACCTCAGATGTCAGATCCAGGACCCAACTAAATATAACTTACACTTATCACACTTGCTTTGATACCACAGTTGTTGGATCCGAGACCCAACTGCATGAAACTTACCACTTACTCTCTTGCTCTGATTCCACAAGATGTCGGATCCCGTTTTCGGAACCCAACTTCCGTATTCCTGAAACCTTGCGCTTATAATATTGCAGTGCTATTCGCTGTTGTTCCGTAAAGGTGATGAGCGCACACTACCTAAACATCGTAATCACATATTGACTTGTTCATATAAAATATAGCTTAAAGCCTCACGTTCGCATAGAGGCAAGAATCACCTTAATCGGAGTTATATAACTCAAGATACACTCCAAAAACCTAAAAGAGTTCATACCAGAAACATGCTCTCTTAACCGGCCTCTCACTTCCTTTAATGCAAACTTCCTCAATTTAACTCCAAATGATATCAAATTTTTTATAAAGAAATATATATGTCTTATATTATAAGAAATATATATGTCTTATAAATCCAATGGTTTAAGCCTCACCCCAATTGGAGGTCGTATGAGGGATCTATGCCCAAACCAATGGACCATGCTCACTTCCAAAATCAAATTGAAACTCTTTTGGCGCGATTGCCATAACTTTTTATTTAAATGTCGGATTGTGTTCTTTCTTTCACCATTTGAAAGTAGACATCCATATCTACAACTCTAATGAAGACCACAATACGATATTCGGCCTCCAAAGATGGCCAATTTTCACTTTTTCCCGTAGCTGTCCGTTAAACGGACATGCATGTCCGTTTAACGGACACGTTAAGTGGACGGGTACCAATGGTTACAGAAATGTCCGTTAAACGGACATACAAGTCCGTCTAACGGACATGGACAGGTGAAGAGGTGTTTTGGCACCCGAGGCTGTCCGTTTAATGGACATTCATGTCCGTTTAACGGACACGCCATTTTCCAGAACTTCCAACCTCTCTTCCTTAAAACCACTTGAGACTACCACCTTTCTAAACTCATAACTTCTTATTCCTAGCTCCAATTGGTGCATAATATACCTTCATGGAAAGATAATAAGATGACCTACAAATCTCATTAAGGATGCAAAAGCTAACTTCATCATTAATCAAGGAAAAAAGACACTCAAAAGACACTGTTCATTAAAGACCAATGTAACAGTACATGAACAGTAACTGAATGTGTTCTTCACCTCATAACTTTTTAACCCTAAGTCCAAATGAAGCAAATCATACACCCTTAGAAAGCTCTGAACTTCTACTACAATCTTCATGAAGACTTCCTAATCTAAATCAAGCCCTAAGAGGGTCTAAAACTGAAGCGAAGTTCTGTCAAATTTTAGGAAAATTTGACAGCACTTCCCTTGAAAATACAACTAACCAAACTTCAATCCTAGCTTCACCACCTGCATAAAACTCAATAATCAACCTCATTCAACATAACTCAATCCCAAAAGCATCTCCAAATGCAATTCAAGGCAACAACCACACTCTTAGCATTATAACCATATCCAAACTATACAATGATGTAATTGTTTCAAACATGCATGAATTACTCAAAATACATTAGAACTGAATATTCTTGCTTCCATATGAAAAATATGAGTTATTACAAAGCTTTAGAGGGCATTTTAAGCCACTACATCAAATCCAAAACATAAACTTGCAAAAACATCACTTGCCCAAAATGCATCTAAAGCATTGATTTACAAAAGTTATCTTGAAAATACAAAATCAAAACACTAAGATCTTGGAGTATGCCTTGAGCTCATTCTTCGAGATCCCGATCTTCACCTGGAGATGGGACGGGAAGGTGGGGGTGAGCTTTCGCTCGTGGGTAACACGTTTATATTTAGGCTAATAAGCAACATTATTTCATTAATCATACTTTTAGCACTTTTGTATAGCAATCATACAATCATGCATTTCATGAAATTTATCAATCTCAAAACACAATGTTCATGATCCATGTAATTCTCATTCTTGCAAACATATGCTAACACATAAACACATAGTTGATGGTTCGAAAAGTCCACGGGTTACTGATGAGCTACAAAAGTGTAGTCATATGCTGAGGAGTCCAAAAGGAACATCCTATGCCACAATCGGGCAGCCGAGCGAAGGCTATACTGGTCAACGTGCACGTAACTTTGCTGGTGGACTTAACTAACCCACATAACACTGAATTTCATGCATAAAAACTGGACTTATCTTGTCCACTGACTGATTTTCTGAAAATGGATTTTCATGCATCCTTAAAGCTGATTCTTGAAAATGATATATTTCATGCTTAGCTCACATTTCATGACCTCATTCATGCTCATTCAATTCATGGCAATTTCAAGCAATAACAAGCAATGTCATACACTGTTAAAATGCTCACTTAATGGCAATCATACACCATCTTACGTACATGATCAAGGCACAATCAATGCTTATCTCAAATAGTTACAAATCATTAAATTCATTAGTTAAAGTAGCATTTAATACTTACTAACATAAAGATAAAAGTGAAACTCACCTTATAACTTGCTAAATCCTTGCTAAATGGAGCTCCTCCTCTTCCTCTTCTCTTTCTTCTTGTCCTTCTTCATCCATGACAAGAAAATAACCTCATATCACTTAGGGTTTCAAAAATTGAAAGCCTAATGAACCTAAATCATAATATGAACTTTAGAATCACTAAACCCATCTTTTTTCTAAGCTATCTACACCAAAACCCAACCAAGAACTAACACTTGAAATTATAACTTACCTTGGTTCTTGACTCAACCAAAGAATTTCTTGGCTCAAAATGTAGCTTAGCTCCTCCTCCACACTTTTCCTTCTTGAACTTTCTTCAAACTCTTGCTTAAACTCTTGGAAAATCAAACCCTATCCAAGCTTTTCTTCTTTTTTCCTTCTTTCTCCACCTTCCACGACACTTCCTCTCTCCCTTTCTCTAATTTTCGAAAATCTCCTTCTTTTCCCTACTAACTCACTTAATTCCTCTCTTTTATACTTTCCTTTTACTTACTTAAGCCCATATACTTAAGCCCATTCACTTATTCTTCCTTTCTTCTTCTTTTTATACTTCCCTACTACAACTTGCTTAGGCCCATACAAGCCCATTGCATTTAATCTTAACCTAACTAACCAACTAACATATTAAATGTTATTAACTCTTACCTAACTTATTACTTAATGTTATCTAACTTAATCAATTAATGCTACTTACTCATTTAATGTCATATGCTATTTAATGCTATCATATTTACTTACTATCATCTCAAATAATGCTAACTCAATTACTTTATTAGTCTAATCATGCTTAATTAAATAAAAAAAAATTGGGGCTAACATTTCTCCCCCTTCCTTAAGAAATTTCGCCTCAAAATTCTTACCGATTCATCAAGAGGTGTGGATACTTTCCTTCATTGCATCCAAAGGTTCCCACGTCGCCTCTTCAACTGCATGATTCCTCCAAAGGACTTTAACTAGTCGAACTGCCTTGTTAGGAGAACTTTCTCCTTGCTGTCCGTAATTGCCACCGACATCTCCTCATAGCTCGATCATCACTCATTTGAACCTCCGAGGTCGAATAATGTGAGAAGGATCGATCTGTACCTTCTCAACATGGAAACATGAAAACATCATAGACTCGAGACAACTCGAGGCAATGCCAATCTATAAGCTAACGTCCGATCCTCTCTAGAATCTCATACGGACCTACATAACGAGGACTTAACTTCCTTTCCTTCCAAACCTCATGACCCTTTCCATGGAGAGGTCTTAAGGAATACTTTGTCACCCATCGATACTCCATTTCCTTTCTGTGAGCATCGATAACTTTTCATTACGTCTGCTGCACGCCTTCACATTGCTGATCAAACTAACCTTATCCATTGTCATCTGAACCAATTCGGTCCTACTAGCTTCCTCTCACCTTCTTCATCCCAACATAAAGGATTCTGCGATCTCCCGCCATATAGCGCTTCATAAGGAGCCATCCAATGCTCAAGTGGTGCAATTGTTATAGGCAAATTCGACCAACGGTAATTGTTCATCCCATGCTCCTTTGAAGTCCATGACACATGCTCGAGCATTCTCTAGGGTCGAATAGTCCTCTCGATCGACCATCCGTCTGAGGATGAAATGCTGTGCTAAAATTTAACTTAGTCCTTAGAGCTTCCTGTAAACTTCCCCAAAATCTCGACGTAAATCGAGGATCCCTATCGGATACTATGGAATCTGGAACTCCATGTAATCTTACCACTTCATCAATATACTTCCTAGCTAAAACTTGCAATGAATCTGTTTGCTTGATTGCCAGAAAGTGGGCTGACTTGGTCAACCGATCAATAATAACCCAAATGGCATCATGCTTCTTACTGGTCCTAGGCAAGCCCATCAGAAAATCCATCGTGATCCTTTGCCACTTCCATTCAGGAATGGACAATGGCCTTAGCATGCCTGAAGGTGCCTGGTGTTCAGCCTTGACTTGCTGACACACTAGACATTTGCTCACATATTCAGCTACATCCCTTTTCATGCCTTTCCACCAGAAATGTTCCTTCAAATCTCTGTACACTCTGGTGCTGCCTGGGTGCATGGAATAAGGCGCATTGTGTGCCTCATCCATGATCTCATCCTTAACTGCCTTATCATTCGGAATACATAACCTATTTTCGACTACCATTAGCCCATCATCCCTTACTTGCACATTCGCGCTACCATGTTGAATTTCATCTCTCACCACTTAATTTCGTATCCGCTCCTGCAACTCCTTGACCTTCTCCCTAAGGATAGGTCTCACCTCGAATCGAGCAAAAACACCATCGATTCATCCTGCTTTAAATCGATCTTCAACTTGGCCATCTGCTCCAACAGAGGCAAGTAAACCGATTAGACGTAAGATATGGATGACTTCCGCCAAAGCATCGCCACTACATTCGCTTTGCCCGGATGATACTCTATCATCGTGTCATAGTCCTCGAGCAACTCCAACCATCGTCTCGCTTTAAATTCAACTCTTCGACTCATAATGTACTTAAGATTTTGTGGTCCGTGAAGATCCTAGTCTGAAACCCATATAGGTAGTGTCTCCAAATCTTTAGGGCAAAATTACCGCTAACTCCAAGTCATGAGTCGGATAATTTAACTCATACCGCTTCAACTACCGTGAAGCATAGGCTATTACCGTCATCTGCATCAAGACACATCCTAGACCCTTCCTCAAGCATCATCTGACAATCAGATACCCCTAGTCTCCATTGGGCAAAACCAATCTTGGAGCACTTGTCAACTGTTCTTGAGCTCCTCAAAGCTCTTCCGACATTCCTCACTCCATATGAGCCGCCGATTCTTTCTTAATGGCTTAGTCATATAGGCGGCTATCATTGAGAATCCTTCCACGAATCTCCTATAATAACCGCCAGCCTAGAAAACTCCTTACCTCCTTCACTGTCTTGGGCTCTTGCCAATTCACTACTGCTTCTACTTTCCTCGGATCAACATAGATCCCTTTACTGGAAATCACATGTCCAAGGAAAACTACTTCAAGCAGCCAAAATTCACACTTGCTGAATTTGGCATACAGTTCCTGCTCTCTCAATCTCTGCAATACTATCCTGAGATGATGTTCATGCTCTCCTTCATCCTTGGAATAGACCAGAATGTCATCAATGAACGCAATGACAAACTGATCTAAGAATTCATTAAACACCATATTCATCAGATCCATGAAGGCAGCTGGAGCATTGGTTAATCCGAAGGGCATGACCCTGAATTCATAGTGCCCGTAACGGGTCCTGAAAGCTGTCTTGTTTACATCAGACTCCCTAATTCGGAGTTGATGATAACCTGATCTTAGGTCAATCTTCGAAAAGACCCTTGCTCCCTGCAGCTGATCAAATAAATCATATATCCGTGGCAACGGATACTTGTTCTGAATCGTCATCTTGTTAAGCTTCCTGTAGTCTATACACATCCTCCACGTTCCATCCTTCTTCCTAACAAACAGGACCGGAGCTCCCCAAGGTGAAGAACTCGGCCTGATGAACTGCTTCTCCAACAATTTCTGTAATTGCTCCTTGAGTTCTCTCAACTCAACTGGAGCCATTCTGTAGAGTGGCATGGAGATTGGCGCGGTTCTGGAAATCAAGTCAATTTCGAACTCAATTTCCCTCACCGACGGCAACCCCGGTAAGAACACATCTGAAAACTCCCTGACAACCTGATAATCCTGCAATCTTCCAACATTTACCTCTGGATCCATCACATGTTCCAAAAAGGCCTCGGCCCCCTGGCCCATCATCCTGTCAGCTAGCAAAGCTAAAATGATCCTCGGTGCTGGCAGTTTTCTGTCCCCCTTGAAGATTACTTTCTGACCATCTCCTAGATCAAATTCTACTTCCTTGAGACTACAGTCTAGTTTTTCCTTATACTTCTCCATGGCATCCATTCCTAGCATGACATCTAGTCCTTTAAGGTCTAGAGGTAGAAAATCTACTACCAATCTAGTACCACTGATGCTGAGCTCACAATCCTTATAAACCAAACTGATCACTACTTTACTCCCCAAAGGAGTACTAACAACCAGAAAGTTATCCATAATCTCAGGACTAACTGCATGCATATTCATACTTGAGGAAACAAATGAATGTGTGGAACCAGATCAATCAAAACATAAAGCTGCAGAATTGAACAACCGAGCCTTACAGTCCACAACTTGAGAGCATTGCGGCTTCCTCTCGTCATGGAAAATACTCTACCGGTGCTCGACCACATGCTCTTGGCCTCCCGCAGATTAGCCTCCCGATCGCTCGAGAATCGCTTACTACATGGATCGGCCGGTTCACTATCTCCGTCGCGCCTCGAGCTTGAACTTGGGAACCTCCTGTCTCGACCTCTGGGACAATCTCTCATCATATGCCCTTCTCTCCATGCTGGAAGCAACCACCAAACCCTCGAGACACCTCCTCGATGAAATTTCTCGACCGATCACACTGGGATACTTGCCCTTCCATGACTTTCTGGGCCTCCCACACTAGAGACCTGTTAGAAATTGCCCCGATCACGACTCTTGGCGGGACTCTCTCGCCCATGCCACTCTGAGTATGATGGGTCTGGTGCTCCTCTCAGTCTTGGAGCACCCATTCCCTTCTGGAGGATGTTCTCGTTCTTCCTTTTCCGCCACTTCAAATTTTAATATTCTCCACTTCTCAACTTGAAGCCTTTGCAGATCCACTAACTGCTGGTAATCCCGAAACTATGGATCACCACCTTCTCTCGATCCCTAAGTGCAATCCCCTTCAAACTTGCGACACTTGTCCACTTCATTGGCCACAATGTTGGTCTGATACCGAAAGTCGAGTGAACTTGATTCATACTCACTCACCGCCGATCCCTTTGGGTAAGGTTGAAATTCCTCGGCCTTCTCTTGGACATAGACCATCAAGAAGTACTTCCTCCTGAAGGCTTCTAGAAATTCCCTCCATGTCGACTCTGGAGGTATCGCCTGATCATGAGGCACCGACTCCCACCAATGCAAGGTATCCCAGAGTGCAGACTAACTGCATAATCTAGCTTCTCTTCATCCGAGCACTTCATCTGCTTTGGGACCTCTCGGTCCTCTTCAACCATGCTTCGCCTCTTGGATTTGTAGTCCCATCAAATCGATGACCCCATACTTCCGGAGCTTGTCATCACGCCCACCCGATCTGCTGGAGTTGGCACTGAGCCCGCCTTCCCGACCCATAGCATATCGAAAGCTCGGGCGAAGGCTGAAAGAATTGTGGGTCTACTGGATTTGGCATAGGAGGAGGCTGGAGAGGCACCTCATACTGCACACTTGGTGCCTCAGAATCTGTAACAGGGATGGTCCCTGCATCTTGGGGAATGTGGGATTCATCCGTACTTCCCTGCTGAGAGCCTGATCGAGATTGAGCTCCTCGAGTTCTCCTTTGAGGCGGCATATTACTCCTTTAATTGAAAACCATTTCAAATCTTTAGCTCATGCTTTGTGAAACCAGTTCAAATCATGTAAAACAATTCAAAACCAATGATGCATGTACTGTATTTAAAACAATGCATAGAGTTCATGTAACATGATGCATGCTGACTCTACCCTTGAGGCTACCCACTAGGGTTCCTAGGAAATCATAAACCTAGAGCTGCTCTGATACCATATATGTTCGGAACCCGATTCGTAGACCGGACCCCAACTGCTTATAACCTAATACTCTTACTTTTGCTCTGATACCACAGTTGTAGGATCCCGTTTCCAAACTGCATATACTTATCACTGTCACACTTACTCTGATACCTCAGATGTCGGATCCGGGACCCAACTAAATATAACTTACACTTATCACACTTGCTTTGATACCACAGTTTTTGGATCCGAGACCCAACTGCATGAAACTTACCACTTACTCTCTTGCTCTGATTCCACAAGATGTCGGATCCCGTTTTCGGAACCCAACTTCCGCATTCCTAAAACCTTGCGCTTATAATATTGCAGTGCTATTCGCTGCTGTTCCGTAAAGGTGATGAGCGTACACTACCTAAACATCGTAATCACATATTGACTTGTTCATATCAAATATAGCTTAAAGCTTCACGTTCGCATAGAGGCAAGAATCACCTTAATCAGAGTTATATAACTAAAGATACACTCCAAAAACCTAAAAGAGTTCATACCGGAAACATGCTCTCTTAACCGGCCTCTCACTTACTTTAATGCAAACTTCCTCAATTTAACTCCAAATGATATCAATTTTTGTATCAAGAAATATATATGTCTTATAAATCCAATGGTTCAAGCCTAACTTCAATTGGAAGTCGTATGAGGGATCTATGCCCAAAACAATGGACCATGCTCACTTCCAAAATCAAATTGAAACTCTTTTGGCGCGATTGCCATAACTTTTTATTTAAATGTCGGATTGTGTTCTTTCTTTCACCATTTGAAAGTAGACATCCATATCTACAACTCTTATGAAGACCACAATACGATATTCGGCCTCCAAAGATGGCCAATTTTCACTTTTTCCCGTAGATGTCCGTTAAACGGACATGCATGTCCGTTTAACGGACACGTTCGGGTGGATGGGTACCAAATGGTTCGCAAATGTCCGTTAAACGGACATGCAAGTCCATCTAAGGGACATGGACAGGTGAAGAGGTGTTTTGGCACCTGAGGCTGTCCGTTTAACGGACATTCATGTCCGTTTAACGGACACGCCATTTTCCAGAACTTCCAACCTCTCATCCTTAAAACCACTTGAGACTACCACCTTTCTAAACTCATAACTTCTTATTCCTAGCTCCAATTGGTGCATAATATACCTTCATGGAAAGATAATAAGATGACCTACAAATCTCATTAAGGATGCAAAAGCTAACTTCATCATTAATCAAGGAAAAAAGACACTCAAAAGACACTGTTCATTAAAGACCAATGTAACAGTACATGAACAGTAACTGAATGTGTTCTTCACCTCATAACTTTTTAACCCTAAGTCCAAATGAAGCAAATCATACACCCTTAGAAAGCTCTGAACTTCTAATACAATCTTCATGAAGACTTCCTAATCTAAATCAAGCCCTAAGAGGGTCTAAAACTGAAGCGAAGTTCTGTCAAATTTTAGGAAAATTTGACAGCACTTCCCTTGAAAATACAACTAACCAAACTTCAATCCTAGCTTCACCACCTGCATAAAACTCAATAATCAACCTCATTCAACATAACTCAATCCCAAAAGCATCTCCAAATGCAATTCAAGGCAACAACCACACTCTTAGCATTCTAACCATATCCAAACTATACAATGATGTAATTGTTTCAAACATGCATGAATTACTCAAAATACATTAGAACTGAATATTCTTGCTTCCATATGAAAAATATGAGTTATTACAAAGCTTTAGAGGGCATTTTAAGCCACTACATCAAATCCAAAACATAAACTTGCAAAAACATCATTTGCCCAAAATGCATCTAAAGCATTGATTTACAAAAGTTATCTTGAAAATACAAAATCAAAACACTAAGATCTTGGAGTATGCCTTGAGCTCATTCTTCGAGATCTCGATCTTCACCTGGAGATGGGACGGGAAGGTGGGGGTGAGCTTTCGCTCGTGGGTAACACGTTTATATTTAGGCTAATAAGCAACATTGTTTCATTAATCATACTTTTAGCACTTTTGTATAGCAATCATACAATCATGCATTTCATGAAATTTATCAATCTCAAAACACAATGTTCATGATCCATGTAATTCTCATTCTTGCAAACATATGCTAACACATAAACACATAGCTGATGGTTCGAAAAGTCCACGGATTACTGATGAGCTACACAAGTGTAGTCATATGCTGAAGAGTCCAAAAGGAACATCCTATGTCACAATCGGGCAGCCGAGCGAAAGCTATACTGGTCAACGTGCACGTGACTTTGCTGGTGGACTTAACTAACCCACATAACACTGAATTTCATGCATAAAAACTGGACTTGTCTTGTCCACTGACTGATTTTCTGAAAATGGATTTTCATGCATCCTTAAAGCTGATTCTTGAAAATGATATATTTCATGCTTAGCTCACATTTCATGACCTCATTCATGCTCATTCAATTCATGGCAATTTCAAGCAATAACAAGCAATGTCATACACTGTTAAAATGCTCACTTAATGGCAATCATACACCATCTTACGTACATGATCAAGGCACAATCAATGCTTATCTCAAATAGTTACAAATCATTAAATTCATTAGTTAAAGTAGCATTTAATACTTACTAACATAAAGATAAAAGTGAAACCCACCTTATAACTTGCTAAATCCTTGCTAAATGGAGCTCCTCCTCTTCCTCTTCTCTTTCTTCTTGTCCTTCTTCATCCATGACAAGAAAATAACCTCATATCACTTAGGGTTTCAAAAATTGAAAGCCTAATGAACCTAAATCATGATATGAACTTTAGAATCACTAAACCCATCTTCTTTCTAAGCTATCTACACCAAAACCCAACCAAGAACTAACACTTGAAATTATAACTTACCTTGGTTCTTGACTCAACCAAAGAATTTCTTGGCTCAAAATGTAGCTTAGCTCCTCCTCCACACTTTTCCTTCTTGAACTTTCTTCAAACTCTTGCTTAAACTCTTGGAAAATCAAACCCTAACCAAGCTTTTCTTCTTTTCTCCTTCTTTCTCCACCTTCCACGACACTTCCTCTCTCCCTTTCTCTAATTTTCGAAAATCTCCTTCTTTTCCCTACTAACTCACTTAATTCCTCTCTTTTATACTCTCCTTCTACTTACTTAAGCCCATATACTTAAGCCCATTCACTTATTCTTCCTTTCTTCTTCTTTTATACTTCCCTACTACAACTTGCTTAGTCCGCATAAGCCCATTCGTTTAATCTTAACCTAACTAACCAACTAACATATTAAATGTTATTAACTCTTACCTAACTTATTACTTAATGTTATCTAACTTAATCAATTAATGTTATTTACTCATTTAATGTCATATGCTATTTAATGCTATAATATTTAATTACTATCATCTCAAATAATGCTAACTCAATTACTTTATTAGTCTAATCATGCTTAATTAAATAAAAAAAATTTGGGGCTAACACTTTACTGTCATCTTATTTTGCCTCTGCTTTGTCTTAGTTTCTATCGTTTGATGTTTTACTTCTCCGCTTCGTCTCACTTTTGCCTGGTTTTTCTTGATATCATAATTATCTTAATTGAAGAAATACTTTTCTACATTCAACCTTTATCCTTTGTCTTATTTTTTCCACTTCGCTTTGTCTTATTTTTGTCTATACACTTCGTCTTACTTTTGTCCCCGCGCTTCAACTTATTTTTGTTTTTCCGCTTCCTCTTACTTTCGTCTTACTTTTGTTAAATTTTGAGCTCCTTGATGCACTAAACAAATGTGTATACTATGCTACATAATAGAAGATTAATATTCATCTTTCTATGACTTCTGCTTTCGTCTCACTTTAATGCTTTCCTGTATTTATGCATTCGTTTTATGGTTACGTTTAAATAAATGCAACTTTGGTTCTGTTCATGAACTAATTTGTAAAATGGAAATGTCATTACATATATTTATATATTTATGTAACTATGATTTTTGTTATCTCTCTATATATATATATATATATATAATTTTATTTCATGGGTTGATAGCACTCCTGTGCTCACACAACATCGAGATGTGTTTTTCTTGTATCGAATAATCTTCTAACCACTATAATAATGTCAAATACTGCCAATTACGTAATTGCAGAAGTAAGCAAACATAAGGAGAATTAGAGAAGAAGAGGACCAGAATAGAAATTGACTTTTCAATTGATAGGTGATACATTTCTGAAGACCGCCAAAAAAAAATTTCTTGCATGGAAAGACACGGTAACCCCCAAAATGTATGAACCAGACATTGTGATGTGTTTTTCTTATATCGAATAATCTTCTAGCTGCTATAATAATGTCAAACGAACTTAAAAGAACTTTCTCCACCCAGTTGCAACTATCTCTGGTTCAATGTCCATGTTCTCTTTCCTCAACAACTCAAAATCCACAAGTCTTCCGTATATCATTGTTGATTCCATTTGCTTCTGTGGTTGGTAAAGGATTAAATGCACAGATTTCTTCTGTAAGGTAGATTGACGTTTCAATTGATAGGTATAATCTTCTACCTGCTATAATAATGTCAAGCACTGCCAATAACTTACTACAGAAGTAAGCAAACATGAGGAGAATTAGAGAAGAAGAAGACCAGAACAAAGATTGACATTTCAGCAGGCATTTTCACTGCGCATTTGCGCAAAGTTAACCTGTTAGTACAAAACTATAGGTGAGCACCACACAATCAAGTAACTATTAAGGAATTACGAAAGCAACGTATGAGAAACAAATAATTTTTTTATTAAAATAGGAAATATTGATTTTGTGATTAATTTGGGAGTTATCCCTAAATATGTGGATTGTATTGGAAGTTTTGGAAATAAAGAGTCCAAATTGATGTCAAGGTCTAAGCATAAAACAACAATAACATTCTATGAGAGTTTCTAGAAAAATACGTAGAGAGAGGTTTAGTAATACACAGCCTCACCTCTACCTAATAGAAAGATTATTTTTAATATATCAAGGCCTAAACTTAAATATCAATACATGATGATATAATGTTCCAATTCACTAAAAAGCGTTTACTATTATAATTAATATGATTATATAATAATAATAATAATCAACAACAACAACAACAACAACAATAATAATAATAATAGGAAAATTATTTCTAATTATAATCATTTGCAAAAAAAAATTGGTTTATTTAAATTTACCGGCATGGAGTTACTCGTATCTATCATTCTTTCATACATATGTATTAAAATGATATGTGAAAAAAGTGAAGTGCCCTTTGGGTCGTCCTAGAACCCAGGGGTGGATTAAGCCTGTAAAGAGAGCCGAGTATGGGATTCTAATTTGGAGCCGCAGGTTTGGTTTACTGGGTAGAATGGAGGTCCAAGGTAATAAAAATTTGTGTTAGTACTCACCTACATATAGTGTTACTACATACTTTCAAGTAAAAAAGTAAGGGCAACGGAAGTGAACAGTTTTTCATTTTTCCGTTTCTTTTAGCAAAAGTTGTTACCTTTGAAATGGAAGTGTTGATGTCAAGCTATTCGAGTAACCCATCACCCACCCTATTTCTCCATAATTATGAGATAAAACAAAAACATCCAGTCGTCTACTAAGATTTTTCTTCAATCAAAAGTCAGGGTGAAGCCATTTTCCCTCTTGTTGGGATGGTGGCCTTTTAACAGACATTTTTGCAACTGCTACAAAATCATGCACTTTAGGATTGTAATCAGTCGAAAGTGAAATACTAAGGAGAAATCGTGGAGCAATCTTCGCTAGTTAGGATTTTCAACTGCCAAGAACTTAAAGATCTTGAAGATTGTTGGAAACTTTGATGGGCTCCAAGTAAAAGAACTTTCACAAAAAATGTATTTGTATTAATAACAAAATTTATGAGTACAAAGAACACTCACAAGATACAAAACATTTCTCTCTAAGTGCTACAACACTTTTTCTCTCAATCTTTCTTTTCTCTCAAAGAGTTATGGCTCTCAAACACTTCTCTTTTCAAATGTTCTCTATTTTTTCTCATATCATATATCATATATCTATAAATGATTACAAGACCACATATATATAGACACGCTAAAGGACTTCAAATTCAATTTGCATTGTTCTTACATTAATTAACTCATTCTTATCTTCAAGACTTCAAATACAATTTGACTACTTCTTTGACTCATCCTTATCCACAAGATTTCAAATTCAATTTGACTACTTCTTTGACTCATCCTTATCTTTAAGACTTCAAATTCAATTTGGCCACTTCTTTGACTCATCAAGTCACTCATCCTTATCTATAAGATTCTTCCATAAGCTTCTAAATTCATTCATAAGCTTCCACATCAACATTAGATATTTTTCTCCATTCCAAATCTTATCTTTTGTCATATCTCATAATTATCCATAATGAAATAGGGTTTGTATTTTCTAACAAAGATAACGACTCATATCCAGTCCAAATTAAACAGCAAAACCAATCACCTGGACTTGTGTAAAGCGTCTCTATGTGTAGCTTTTGGTCCTTTATGTGAAGGTTCTTGACCAAAAGTTGCTTATCCTGATACAATATGGTCAAGTAACATGATGTGAGCAATTTATCATCCTCATGCAGTAATATGTATCGTCTTTTTTCGTTATTGGATCAAGTCAGATCGAGTTAACTAACACCAATGGACCAACAAAGAGTCCACATTAGCCAGCCTAACCACACAACTCTCCAGTCCCACTTTGACTAGGATTTAACATAGGCCAGCTTTTATATTTTTGGCACGAAGTATTAACGATGTCGTTTTCTTATTCTGTTTTCAAGTTTGTTTTAAAAATTTGAATGGTTCGATTCTCTTCGACGGTTGATATCTCCGAACGTCGACGCTGATTGAATAATCCGGTCACATTTACCTTCTTGGTGGGTTTGATTGTGACGGCAAAGGCTAAGGCTGCTATAGAAGAAGAAGGAAGAGCCCACCGAGTTAGAGAAGATGTTATTTTCCTTTTTATTTGTAATTTTTAATACCGAACTTAAAACTAGTTAACACAAGTTTTGCATTTGAGAGGGAATTGGTGTTGCGTTTTGATTTAGGGTGGTGACCCGAAAGAGGCACATTCAACCTCAAGATATGTCTTCATCTTGGGAGGGGGAGCCATATCTTGGTGCAGTAAGAAGCAAGACTATATAGCATCATCAACAATGGAAGTAAAATATGTTGTTTGTTGTCTTGTCGTTTAAGAGGCAATATGGTTGAAAAGTTTTCTTCAGAATCTTAATCTTACTCCCAGAGTTAACGATCCTGTTAAAATGTTATGTGACAATACTGTAGCCATACAATATGCTAAAGATCTGAAGTTTCATAGAAAATCTAAGCATATCAAAAGACGTTATCATTTTGTAAAAGACATCATAAAAAATAAAAAGGTTTTCATAAAGTATATACCTACTAAAAAGATAGTAATTGATCCCTTATTCGTTCCTCTCTTTTTAAAAGATTTTAACATTGCATTATAATCTAC
Organism: Erythroxylum novogranatense; assembly: GCA_029891385.1. Classification (NCBI taxonomy): domain Eukaryota; kingdom Viridiplantae; phylum Streptophyta; class Magnoliopsida; order Malpighiales; family Erythroxylaceae; genus Erythroxylum; species Erythroxylum novogranatense. Next base: position 87,967,094 of record CM057227.1, on the reverse strand, counting down.
TACGACCCATACCTATGCAATTGTAAATGTTAGGAGAAACAAGATAAAGAAGAATTATATTTGGATGTATGATGTGAAGGACGAGGACTCTTTATATGGTGTACAATGGAGTAACATGTAAGGAAAGAAAATATTACAACATAATTGCAAGATATTTAAGATATAAATAAAGGAATCATATTGTATATATGTTAATATCTATAAAAGCGAGCTGAAGTTTTCCATCAAAATCACTAAAGCATTGAGGTGGATGAGCTTTAATGAAGATATCAATAACTTGATCATGAAAAGAGATTCAAACAAGTTTGATAGAATTGTAATGAAAGTGATGTTAAATATAGTGACAATCATTCTCAATGTGCTTGGTATCATTAAACAACTATCGAAGCTAGACTATCTCAGAACAAGTGTCAATAATAACTTGATATTTAGATTTTATGCTAGAACAAGACACCACTGTTTGGTTCTTGCTCTGCTAGGATATTATTAAATCACCAAGAGATGTAGACCATAAAGTAAAGTTCCTTTCACATATCAAAAAGTGTGAATAACTATTGAAAAGTGAGTGGTAGTAAACATGGAATGATTGGCAACATGAACGACATAAGCTATATTAAGATGAGTGCCAATGAGATAAACTAGATTGCTAACTAACGGTTGATAAAATTCCATCATTGAGAGGAGTGCCATCCGTAGCAAAAAAAATAAGCATCGGGCTCATTAGGAGTACTAGATATCTTGTCAGTTTGAGAAAGGAGATTTATAACATATTTTTCTTGAGATAAATAATATCATATAATGTCAAATGATACTTCAAGATAAAGAAAGTAACTGAGATGCTCAGGGTTTTTCATTTCAAACCATTTACTTAGAAATGTTTTGATGTCATTGATGCCCTACAAATCATCACTAATAATGATTACATTATCAACATAAAGAAGTAAATGAATGAACACTCTCCCAATTTGATTAAAAAAAAAATGTACGATCACAGTGACTTAAAATGAAAGCCAATCTATCTTATAGTAGAGCTATTTTTACCAAATTATGCTCAAGGAGCTTAATTTAGATTATTGAAAGTGTAACACCCACATATCCCCTGTTTTCTTGCCTAAGAACAATTCTCAAATTGCAAAACCAATAAGAGAAATTAGGTCCAGTTAGCTTATTACCATCCATGATAATTTGCAGATTTCCGGAACAAGAGGTCAAAGAAAGGAGATATGGTATAAAAATTCTCAAAAAAATTCAGAAATTAACTAAATCAAAAAACTTAATACAATAAAACAAGATTTCCAACCTTAATTTCTATCAAATTAATAACAATCAAGTGATTAATTCAAGCTAAATAATTAAAGGAGAATATGATAACAGTGAAAGGTTTTGAGGGGGCTTGGGAGAAATTGGACTGGATTTAAGTGAGTCCATATATAACTAGGATATTATATCTCAACTCAAAACCTTAAGGCAATAAGTTATGAGTCCTATCTTTGTATATAACTAACTTTATCCTTGAGTCTCTTTCCGATGAGGAATTACTCTACTTATAAATTTCTAACATAAATGAGTTTGGATTCTCCCATATACTTGAATCTCTCCCTATCGCCCTAGCATTAACTAGCATATGTCCACCTTTTGGAACTGTGAAGCCACATATTTCTACATCTCCTCTTGCTTTCCGATGCAATGGCAAAGGAACTGGTGGGTGCAGCCTAAATGTTTTTTTGATGATAGCATGCAAATAAGGTAAATATCTTATTAAGATAAATATTTTAAATTAATATAATCAAATGAGAGGTAATAGTCGACAAGATGTAAAAATATCTTATAATTTAGATACTTTAGATTTCCAAATATAAAATTGATGCAAAAATGAAGAATAGAAATTATAAACTGTTTAACCTTGAATTTTGTTAAATCGTATGGATTTTATTCATTTCAATTATATTTAAAATATTAAATTATTATGAAATATTGGTTAATAGTTAATTTGTTAGATATAGTTTTATATTCGTATTATTAGTATCCTTTTCCTCATACAAAACTATAGGTCAGCACCACACAATCAAGTAACTATTAAGGAACTACGAAAGCAAACTATGAGAAACAAATAATGTTGGATCCCGCTTTCGAAACCCAACTACTTATACAGATTCCCTCATACCTACGCATGCTTCCTTATAAACTTTTCTTGCTTTGATACCATAAATGTTGGGACCGAGACCCAACTACATACACTGCACACTATCCTTAGCTAAATGTTGGATCCCGTTACCGGAACCCAACTACATAACCAGAAAGGAAAACGAAACGGAAAACAAAGCATAAGAATCGAAAGCAAAGCGCACACTCGAAACAAATGCAAAGCGAATGCGGAAGAGAAAATAGCGAAACGAATCGAGTAAGCGAATCGGAAACAAATCGAAAAGTAGCGAAGCGGAAACCGATCCGGGAACCGGATCCCAACCGGAACAAAAATACGAAATATCGAAGCGGAAACAAAATGCGGAAGCCAAAAACTAATCGAATCAAACGAACAGATTGCAAAGCGAAACGAAATCAAAGCAGACACATCCGACATCCGGAAACAATAATCAAAGAAAACTTATCGAATGAACATAATCGCGTTGGGAATCCTAAGACGTTCCAAAATCCGTTATGAATTTTTTTTTTCTTTTCTTATTCTCATTCCTTATTCATTTCTTCTCTTACTCAAACACATTTAAAACATAACCAATGCATCCAATTCCCAAAATTACACTTTTAACCCAAATCTTATCGAAAATTTAAAGATAACTTGGTGCCTTTATCCTAACCCAAAATTTCCGCAAAGGCAAAATACACTTCTATAATCCCTAATCGTAATATCGTAACCATCGACTCTCCCGTCCTAATCCCAACACCAGCAGTAAACACAAACCTAAAACTAATACTTCCATATTTCTCAAATCAATGTACCAATCTCATAATTCAAAATCAATATATATCTCAAATTTATACAAATTCTCAAATCAACCATACAATATGTTCTCAAATCCTCCATAATTTCCTATACTGAATTTCACAATCATTCACAATACTTAACTTTATACACAAATACATTTTCTTTCAAACCTTTCTTAAACCACAAACAGATCCATACTCAAAATCCAAAATACACAAAATCTAAGCGACACATATGTAAATCGATGTCTTCATATTCTTTCATCCGATCTCCGCCAAACACCGAGATGGGGATGAAAGGGGGGTGAGCTCGAAAGCTCGTGGATAACACATTTATAAAATGACAAATAAGCTGAAAACATTTTTCATAATCTTTTTGCCAAAAGGGCTAATTTTCAAACTTTTCAACTTTCAAATATTTCTCTCAAACTCTTTCCAATTTTCTCAAACTTCTCATAAAAATCTCATTTTTCAAAATTCTCGAATTCTTCATAAATATGAAAGCAACATAATTTCAATTTTCATTTCTCACTTTATAAACAAGAATGCGAACATAGAAACAAATCAAAACACATAACATATCAAAATGGTGCAGCTAGGTCCAAGCGAGTCTTGATCGCATCCCAAGATAATGTCTGTGCAATCGTGAATGTAAAACATACTACACTTTCTCGCATTGCGGTCCGGTGTAGCCGTGAAGGAGTCCGAATCGACTCCGTGCACTATGGGCAACTGGAGAAGGCTATACACATAGAGGCAAATATGACTCACCAAGGACCTACCAAACCCACATAACACATAATCGAAAACGAAAAGTCGGATTGCTCAAGGCACTTTTCAATTTCTTAATTTTCCACACATTCACATAAAGCATACAATTTGATCAATTCATCATTCAATTCAAATTTCAGAAATCAAATCATTCAATGCATACACAACAAATGCATTTTCGAATTTCTATCGGTTTATCAAATCATTTAAAGCAATGAATTTACGCTTGTAATAATTTTCCAAAATCATTGAGAAATAAACAAAATACGAAAATCTTTTCTTTCATTTTCTCAAATTTTGAAAAGTAATATTTAACTTATAAATCAAAATATAAATATGCTACCCAATTTAAATGACGCTAAGCTTGTCGAATAGTCAATTCTCCAAATTCCTTCTTCTTTCTTCAATTTAAAATTCCCTAAGCCAATAACATCCAAATTCATCATCATAATTTGCATAATTCTCAAACTCAACCATAGGAAAACATAACTATCATAATTCCAAGCTATTTCAATCTCCAATTTTGAAAATCCCAATTTTCAAAATTGGCCTAAACCAATACACCCAAATTCAATCTCATAAAACATAATTTCTTCAAAATTAATCTCACAATTCATCAATTCACATTAATTCCAAACTATTTAAATCCTCAATTTCAAAAATCCCCAAATCTTAAAATTGGCCTAAACCAATTTATCCCAATTCAATACCACAAAATACAAATTCTTCGAAATTGATTTCATATATCATCAATTCATCATATTTCCTATAATTCTACACCAAAATATCTCAAAATTCTCAATCATAAAATTTAGCCTAAACTTTAAACAAATTTCCATCCAAAATTAAACACAACCTAAAGCATATACTTCAAAATTAACTTCATATAACACATACCCAAGTCCTTTTTCACAATTCTAAACCAAAAATTCACCAAAAACTCAAAGTTTAAAATTTTCTCTTACCTCTTTTCTTCTCCAAATTCAATTTTTGGCTTCAAGGAAGCTCTTATGCTCCTCTACCTTTTCCTCTTGAAATCTTCTCAAAATCCCTAAGAAACAAGTAGAAAAATTGAAACAAAGCTTTCTCTCTCTTCTTTTCTCCATACGAAACCTCTTCATTCTTCTTCTTCTTATTTCTCTCTTCTTTATCTAGAAAAATCAAGCTTCTTCCACTTAAAACGACACTCACATCTGTCTTTTTATTTATTCAAAATGCCTAGTCATTAATTGAGGGTCAAATGACCAAAATGCCCCTCCATTCAAAGCTTAAAATCATGCTTACTTGCGGTTTGATTCGCACTATCGATTTGAAGGAATTTGTCAAAACTTCCTTCTCGAGAAATGTTCCTCTCACTCATACGAATCCAACGCCACTGACCGCGCTCCATTCCGAGCACTACATCAAAAGTTATGTCGGCTTGAAAGGGAAAATCCATATTCTAACACATTTCTTATGTACGATTATTTCAGTCCCAAAATTCACATTCTTAATCCCAGAATTGAAACTCAATGTCTTCATAACAATTGTATCCTTATGTCTCTAGTTTAATTCAAAACAAGAATCGTCTCATTTCGATTCCCAGATCAAAAGTTATACTCAAATTACTCATAGGTGTTCCCAATCCAAAAATTACACCCCAATCCGAACTTAAATTCAAAACTTAAAAGTCCTAAGGGCAAAATTGACATTTCATGTCTTCATATGATTTGTAGCCCCTTGTCTTATCTTTATTTTGCCTCAAGAATCGCTTCAATCGAATCTCTACAGATCCCGAATTACGCAAAACACTGAATCCTGCTCGAAAAATTTCCCGACTCACTTTGATTAAATTAATCACGATTAATTTAATCTCAAAAGTTCACAAATTTCTTATAAAATGAAATTCATTGTCTTAGGAATCCAACGCAAAAAAAATCAACTCAATCGGATGTCGGACGGAAAAGATATAAGCAAAATAGTGAACAAAGGTCGAATTTGTGAAAGGAAACTAACAAAGGAGTCAAAGCGCGCCAGTATTGAAGAAACAAAAAGCGGCGTCGTTCAAGCAGAACGCGCAGCGTTTGGGCGAAGACGAGCTGTCGCTTTAGCGATCATAAGCCGCTTCTAGCGACGCGAGCCGAATGCTCGCCATCGCTATGGCGATGCGCTGTCGCCGTAAATGACGACATACGGTGGACATTCGCCATCGCTATGCGTCTGGCGTCGCGCCGTAGCGGCGGCGACGATCGACGCCGCCATCGCTATGGCGATACGCGTCGCCCTAGTGACGGGGATAAATCATTTTCCTCCTTTTTTTTTTCATTTAAACTTCCAAAATTCATAATTCTCAATCCCGAACTCCAATTTTGACAAACTTAGTCTCTATAGAAAGCTTAAGAGAAGCTCTACATCTTTCACGAAGGACATAAAACTCAATTCAACTCCTACGGGAATCCATTTTCCGGTCAAAGATACTATCCTCTATACAAACTTGTAAAAATCATAACTTATTATTCCGAGATCGAAAAATTGCATACTTTATATCGAAATAAAGATCAAAACAAATCCTTCAATTTTCATGAAGAACATCAAAGCTCAATTAACCTCTAACTAGGTTAATTTCTCAGTCAAAGTTTCAACCATAATAAAAGTCAAACCCGATCAAACATAAACTTTGACTGATCATAACTTTCACTCCCGATATCGAAAAATTACAAACTTTATGTCCACAAAATCTCTTAACATAGCCTCTGGTTTCAGAAGACCATTTTATCAAATTTTGCCTAAATCATAAGTCAACTCTCAAAGTCAAACATTCTCTCTCCAAAAAGTCAAACTTTCTAAATCCTTCAAATTTTCACACTTTTTCTTTCTAATTCTTGCTATATAACTTCATTTCAATCAACTCATCCACTTGACCATTCATATTACTAACTCAAATTGTCACTCAAGGTTCGGGGTCCAACAAATAATTTTTTATTAAAATAGGAAATATTGATTTTGTGATTAATGTGGGAGTTACCCCTAAATATGTGGATTGTATTGGAAGTTTTGGAAATAAAGAGTTCAAATTGATGTCAAGGCCTAAGCATAAAACATGTTGGCCCCCGAATTTTCGTATTGAATTAAGCATGATTATAATTCAATTTCACTGAATTATGAGATTTGATGGACAAAATTTTGGACCTACTTGCTATGTAAATGGTGGTAGAATTTATTTTATGGTTTGGTTGTATTAAAAATTGTAAGAATATATAAGGGTATTTTGGTCATGGCACTTAAGGTTATAAGGCCTAAGGCTTAAGTGAAGGGGGCAAAATGGGCATTTGACAATTAAGTGGGATTAAAAGAAAGAGTTAGAAGAAAGAAGAAAAAGAAGGAAAAGAAGGAGAAGAAGAGAAGAGAAGTATCGTGAAAGAGGAAGAAGAGAAGAGAAGAGGGATTTTCGATCTTTTTATGAACTTGTTATAATTTTGTATAACAAATGAACTTTTTCAACAGTTTTGCTTGTTCTTCTTTATAAACCTGTTACCCACGAGCTATAAGCTCACCCCCCTTCATTCCCATCCACAGGTGATGAGAAGAAGATCGGGTGAAGGGAAGTGAAGATTTCGATTTATATGTGTACTTATTATATTGTTCTACGTTAAATTGGTATTGGAAATTATGGGATTTGAATCTTTGTATATTCGGATATTCGATCTTGGTATTGTATTGTGGCGCGGAATGCCATTAAAGCTTGTAGCATTCTATCCTTTGATATTGAGTGAGAATTTGGTCTTCTTGAGGGAGTTATTGTTATGATATGATTTTTGGACTGAAAATTTTGGTTATGCATATGTATTTATATACCGAAATGAGATTATAAGCTTCGCAATTTCTGTGGTATACGCCAATGTTCTAGTTCAATGATCGGACTTCGAGTTCGGGGCTCATCATGTTTAGTAGCAGAGTAAGAAGAGATTTCAGCGAATCACGCTTCAGTAAGACGGTATTTTTGTACCGAGGTTGGGTTTGGAAGCGTGGCTGACATCTGTATCAAACCAGGTTAGTAAGTTATGGTTTTGGTTTGAGTTGGATTCCGGAAACGAGGTCCAACATTTGTGGTATTAAAGCCCAGCATTATGATCTTGCATGGGCGCATGTGTATGGGTTACATGCATAATGAGGTGTTAGAATCGGAGAAGCCAAGGTGATTGTTTGACTTAGATTGACAAGAATTTTGAGGAAATTGAGCTATGAATATTGTGATGAATTGGAATAAAGTAATGATGAGTCTCCATGTGTGCGAGATAAAGTTGGAAAGATGAGATAAAGAAATGATGATTGGTCCATTTGTCATGATCTGAGAAAAAAAAGGAAAGTTGTGGATAATTAGAAAGGAGAAATAGAGGATGGGTAAACAGAACAGATAATGACTCCATACAATGGTGTTGGAGGATGTATTAGAAGTATTATAGCAATATTGTACTGTGGTGATTTGTTTTGAAAGTGATATGGATACGAATGTATTGCCATGGAATGTTTGAGGAGTATAGGGATATAAGTATACATGATGAGAGTAGAGTGCACAAGTAGAGTGCAATAGAAACATAACTTTGCTATGATCTTACGATGAAGTGATTGTTCTCGACGTCAAAAGTGATGATCCACAGTAAGAATAAATTAGTGGATTTGAGGTCAGAATGTCATTGTGATTATGCATCGATAATTTCGAATTGATTGAGGATATACATGTAGAAGATGAAATAAAGAATAATTGGAAAATGAGATAGAAGTGAGGACGTAGAGAAAGGGAATTGAAGTAGACATAAATGACCTTGTATGAGACGAATGAAATGATATGTAGTATGGGGAAAATCGCAAATACGTATAAGATGCAAATGCGTATAAGCTCCCATCTTATGCATGAATGAGATTAAGAAAAAGAATGAAGAACTCCACCTCGTAGAAGGACGCGAGGAGTTCTGAAAAGATCAGTTGCACCCGACTCTCCGATAAGAGAGGAGAGTACTGATGAATCGGTAGCCCCAGAAAATGATGAAGCTTCTGCAAGGCAAGGAGTGAGCCCTACGCATTCTATATGGTAATGGACCCATGATGAAATGATATAGCGTGAGAAACAGTGACTTCTGGAAAGACTAGCATCAAAGTTGTGTTAGTATGTTCGATAAGGACGAACTGTTGTTAAGATCAATGGCGATCAAGGTATCACTTATGTAAGATATGAATTGGTGATTTTAAGAAGTAAACTTGCGGACAGAATGGCATGACTTTGACAATGCTCAGCCAAGCATATGCGATAGCAAGAATGTTTGTTACTCCTTGAGTTTTGAGTGACTTGAACATTATCTGCTCGAGGGATTAAAGGTAACTGATGATGTGATGATGATAGCACGTGAGTGATAAAGATTTGTATGAATAAGATATGTGATAGTAACAAAAAACTCTCTTTCGAAGTAGAACTTCATTAAGTTAGATTCAACAGATCATATAGTTTATATAAAGATTGATCAATGAAAGAATGATAAAATGGGTATGTAAGGATTGAAGTTAGTATTGGAGTCCTATCCTAGCAGAGACTCAAGTAAAGAAGGTAGAAGATACTCTCGAGATCTGTATGTATTTTTGTTTGATGTCAAGGATCCAACCATGAGGGTGGATTCCTACAACAAATTGCCAATATGAGGAGTATATCATATCGGTTCACGTTATGTTTTGGATACGTATGTTTGGTAAATACAAGTTTATCCGATGAAGGTGTGACAAGCACAGGAAGCTAAGATTTCAAATAAACTAAAGTGTGTGGAGGAAAGCGGACATCGAATCGTCAATGCGAAATATGAGGAAATCTAAAGAGTGGAGAAAATCAGTCAAGAAAGGTAAGACAATTAGGAATTGGAAAATAACAAGCGATAAGATTTCCTCATTGAGGAATCAGTTATTTGAGGAATGACTAGAACCCATGGTGGACATATGGAGTTTTGACGATGTTTGGTCAAGTTAACAAATTCCCTGACAATACTATAGTACTGAAGAGTAAAGTGATCCAAGCGAGGTTTGATGATATGTTAAGTGTATTCGAAGAGTGGGGAAAAATAGTTTGACTACTTGAGGAAAATGAGTAAATTATATAAGAGACGAAGGTAAGGAAAATTTTGAGAATATTAGATATATCATTTGGAATTGGGAATTCAGTAGTATGTAACGGTGTTGCATGAGAGATCAGGATAAGATCCACGAATCAAAATAAATGCGAATTGGATTTGGATAATGTGATTAGGATTGAGTTTGGATTTTCGGGCGGGAGGTCCGAGGAATTTTTTTTTTTTGATTTATTGAGCTGGTGTATAGAAGTATTTAAAGTTATTTGCAGGTTTTGGGTTTTAAAATACAACCGTGATGCTGTCAAATTTTTGTATGGTAGTCTATGGATTTGTGTGGTAAATGTCAGTTGGTAAAAGAGAGGAATGATAAGATTTTGTATAAGTCATGTGTGAGATTCTTTGGCAAAAAGGCATATAAGTTTTGTTATAGATATGTATTTGATGTAGGGAATTAAGTTATAAATTTGCGTATGATTGTATATGCATTGGATTGGGGTAGGTTAGGAGTAAATTGGCAATTTGTATATGAAGTTCACATGATTTGCAACAGCAGTGATTGCCGAAAAGTTGGAGACATTATATGTACAGCAAGATTTTGACTGTGTGGAAAATATACAGATCATACAATTAAGGTACGTATTGAGTTGAAGAAATTGAATGCAAGATGGAGACAAGGGACAGAGTTACAGGAAGTTTATGTTGTTCTAATGAGTATTCAAGAATGGTAAAAATAGTGTTGTAATCAGACGCATTGAATAGAGAATTCAATAACAGTGAAGTATGAATTCAGTTTTAGAGGTTATCAGATCAAGTGCAATAAAGAGTGTTGAATGGAGTCGAATTCTGGCAAAATGAAGTACCCTTAGTCACTGAAACGGAAGATCGGGTTCGCATGATCAAAGCTCAAATTGAGGATTAAGGAATTGTGAACCCTTCCAAGAAAGCGAAAATGAGTGTGCATTTTGAGCTCGAGTAGGAAAAAGGATACTGGGTGATTGAGATAAAAAGTATGCGTACCGGTAAAGATGATTGAGCAAAGAGACTGTCAGAAAAGTATAAGTGGTGATTTAAGCTATACGTCCTAGAAGAAATATGTCAAGTGACGGAGAGTTTAAATTGTCGACGGTCTTAACTGTTGACGATATGTTTGAAGTCTATCGTGTGGAGTTCATGGGAATATGAGACCAATGTATGGTTCTATTTGATGTTAAGCGTCACAATCGTTGTCATCGTGATTTTAATAGAATTTTGTATGAGGAGTTTGATGATAAAAGAGTTATTGCTTTTGTATTACGATGAGTAAAGCCTACTGGTCATTGGAGGCTAAATTTGAGACGTTATAGACAGACGAGATTAAGTAATTCAAGAAAGATGGATGAATTAGGCGGATCCGTGCCAAGAGCATGGAATACAGTGAGATAGACATAAGAGGCAAATGTACTGATACTAAAGTGATGTAAATTGTCTAGTGAAAGATGATTTGTCTTTGAGGGTATCACCTTAAAGGGTGTGTGCTTACATGAGGTACAAGGTGTGCTCAAGTTAGGACAGAGGATTTGCTAAACCTAATATGAATTGGTCTATATGAAATGATTATGAGTTAGCACTACTTATAAAGGATGTCTTAGCTCGAAATGTGATATACGCAAGTAGGTCACGAAAATATGGATATGATATGATATTAGTTTTATCGATATAAAAGTGGGAAAAATTGTGAGTGATATGAAAAGTGAATGGCCAATTAAGGGGTTGAAAGACCGAGCGAGTCTGTTGACCACAGTCGTTTAGAAGAAAGTATTCGAGTAAAGACGTTAAGCGGGAATTGCAGGAACATCTTGCACTCCTTATCGATCAGATAAGAATTTCGAGGACGAAATTCTTTTTAAGAAGGGGAGAGTTGTTGGCCCCTGAATTTTCGTATTGAATTAAGCATGATTATAATTCAATTTCACTGAATTATGAGGTTTGATGGATAAAATTTTGGACCTACTTGCTATGTAAATGGTGGTAGAATTTATTTTATGGTTTGGTTGTATTAAAAATGGTAAAAATGTATAAGGGTATTTTGGTCATGGCACTTAAGGTTATAAGGCCTAAGGCTTAAGTGAAGGGGGCAAAATGGGCATTTGACAATTAAGTAGGATTAAAAGAAAGAGTTAGAAGAAAGAAGGAAAAGAAGGAAAAGAAGGAGAAGAAGAGAAGAGAAGTATCGTGAAAGAGGAAGAAGAGAAGAGAAGAGGGATTTTCGATCTTTGCGGTTTTTGACAAGTTCGGGACATTTTCGGGTAAGTTTTGCTTGTTTTAATCTTGTTTCGGTTGGATTAAACCTAAAGGTAGGTTGAATGTATGAGAATCGGTGGTTTAGGGTTTTAAGAGAAAAATTGATAGATTTCTTTGGGTTGATGATTTTTGTGTTTGTTTTTAGTTGTAAATGGGTTAGAAATGTATTCTAAGTCTTGAATCAAGGTTTAGATGTGTTGCATTTGCGTTTGTGGAAAGATTGAAGTGAGAAAAGCTGAAAAATTTGGAGTTCGGGGTCGGTTCCCCGATCCGCACGTCGCGACGTGCTCTTGAGCACGTTGTGGCATGCGAAGGAGAGGTGCGCGCCGCGTGCACCAGGGTGCACGCCGCTGTGTGCAAGAGATTTTGTGCGCTTGCGGTGAACGTCCATGCTGCTGCCATGCTGCATGGATCGTTCGTCATGGCGCGCGGTCGATCGCATGCATGAGTGGCGTGGCCTCGTCATGGCGAACCCCTGTTTCCAGCAGCGATGAATTTTGTTATTTTGGTTATATCTTGGGTCGTAGATACCCAAATGAGGTGATTTTTGACTCGTTGTAAAATAGAAACAAAGTTCTACAAGTTTTATAAAGCAATGAAATTGAAATTCAGATTATAAGAATCTTAAAGTTGGGTCAGAATTTGGGTATAGATTCTTGTTTCAATATAATGATAGTCTCAACTTATTTGGGTTATAATTTTTGGGTTTTTGAACCAAATTGAATGTTTTTGGAGTCAATAGAAATGTAAGACAATGAGGACTTTTATGGAAAAAGTGACCCGAATGTTGGACTTTGGCAGAGTTTGGGTTTGTTTAGAATTTATTTTAGTGAATGTGTGATTTTTGGGTCCCTAATTTGTATTCCTAATTGAATAGGAATTTTGCATTTGATTAAGGGAATCAAGGAAGGCAAGAGGATCAAGATGAGAGGTATCTTTATGCATGTATCCGAGCAAGGATATCAGGTGGGTTTCATGTTTATAATTTAGTAATGAGCTACTAAAGTTTTCTCCCAAATCAAGAACGATTTCAATTACTTCATAAATATCGTTTTATTTCTATTGAATGATTTGTAAAATTTCTACATGTTTCAGCATATGAATTATTCTGATGAATTTCAAAATAAAGATGAGAATGCATTGAAACATTTTATGTTATGCCTTGGAAATTTATGACATTTTGTATATTCGGAAATGAAAGAAAAGAGCATGAAAGCATTTGATAAAATGATTTGAGCATAATTATGTGCTTCTGTTAGGCGAGAGTAGAACCATTTTGTTCGTCACGTGCACGTCGACAAGAGCCTTCTCCCGGCTGCCCGCTTGTGGCATATGAGCTCCGAATGGACTCATTTTATTCATGGTGTAAACTTCGATTTCTCCCTTTTGTTTCCATGGAACCCTCGAGCCGTTTGTTTGTGCATTGCATCTATGAACTGTCAAGTATGTGCATAAATTGAGCATTTTATATTGATGATTGAATGAACATGTTGTGTTGATGTGAGAACATTTTTCACTATAAAATTACACTTTTCCCTAAGAGTTTGAACGCAGAATTTCGGATTTGACTGAGAACTTGGGAGCAAAGCGTTTTATGAACTTGTTATAATTTTGTATAACAAATGAACTTTTTCAACAGTTTTGCTTGTTCTTCGTTATAAACCTGTTACCCACGAGCTATAAGCTCTCCCCCCTTCATTCCCATCCACAGGTGATGAGAAGAAGATCGGGTGAAGGGAAGTGAAGGTTTCGATTTATATGTGTACTTATTATATTGTTCTACGTTAAATTGGTATTGGAAATTATGGGATTTGAATCTTTGTATATTCGGATATTCGATCTTGGTATTGTATTGTGGCGCGGAATGCCATTAAAGCTTGTAGCATTCTATCCTTTGATATTGAGTGAGAATTTGGTCTTCTTGAGAGAGTTATTGTTATGATATGATTTTTGGACTGAAAATTTTAGTTATGCATATGTATTTATATACCGAAATGAGATTGTAAGCTTCGCGATTTTTGTGGTATACGCCAATGTTCTGGTTCAATGATCGGACTCCGAGTTCGGGGCTCATCATGTTTAGTAGCAGAGTAAGAAGAGATTTCAAATGAATCACGCTTGATGAAGGCAGTATTTTGTACCAATGTTGGGTTTCGGAAACGTGGCCCGGCATCTGCGGTATCAAACCAGGTTAGTAAGTGTTATGGTTTTGGTTTGAGTTGGATTCCGGAAACGGGGTCCAACAAAACAACAATAACATTCTATTAGAATTCCCTGAAAAAATAGGTAGACAGAGGTTTAGTAATACACAACCTCACCTCTACCTAATATAAAGGTTATTTCTAATATATCAAGGCCTAAACTTAAATATCAATACATGATGATATAATGTTCCAATTCACTAAAAAACGTTTACTATTATAATTAATATGATTATATAATAATAATAATCAACAACAACAACAATAATAATAATAATAGTAATAATAATAATAATAGTAATAGGAAAACTATTTCTTATTATAATCATTTGCAAAAAAAATTGGTTTATTTAAATTTACCGACATGGCGTGACTCGTATCTATCATTCTTTCATACATATGTATTAAAATGATATGTGAAAAAAGTGAAGTGCCTTTGGGTCATCCTAGAACCCAGGGGTGGATTAAGCCTGTAAAGAGAGCCGAGAGTGGGATTCTAATTTGGAGCCGCAGGTTTGGTTTATTGGGTAGAATAGAGGTCCAAGGTAATGAAAATTTCTGTCAGTACTCACCTACATGCAGTGTTACTACATACGTTCAACTACAAAAGTAAGGGCACCGGAAGTGAACAGTTTTTCATTTTTCCGTTTTGGTTCTGCCGGATTCTAGCTGAACGGTGCGTTTCTATTGAAATCCATCGTCTTCTACCTTCCGTGATGAACGCGACGTGAATATACCTGCAAAACAAGGAAGGCTCGTCGGGGGTGACAACCCGATTAGCCTCTCCGACGCTTAAGTAAGCTTTTGGTGTAGGAAGAATTGATGAATTCAGAGAAAACGAATTAGGTTATGATCGCATACCTGAATTATGGGAGAATAATACCTTATATACGAAGTAGTAATCAGGTTTAGGTCTTGTTACATATCTGCATGGGAGATCTCCTTCTGCTAATGGGTTGGGGAGTAAAGTGGGCTTTGGCCTTAGAGCTGATCTTCGATGAACGGGCCGATCATTGCCACGGTCGTCTTGATTGGGTCCGAGCCGGAATGGCCGACCGACCATAGCCCCTACTCCTCGAGTCCGAGCGAAGAGAAGGTCGAGGAGTATGTAGAGGTTTTGTAGCCGGTCATTAGGCGACTCGGGTTAGGTAGATCGGTCGAGCCTTGTGATATAGCCCGTCGTCGATCGACTAAGTGGAATAAGCGGTCGGTCGGGCGATGTTGTGATAGACCGGTCATGGAACAGCCCGGGTAGTTTTAATTGGTCGGATGACGACTGATTGTCTCCATTAGTGGGCGCGTGAAGGCATTTGAGGCATTTATGATTTGACGATGCACGCCGTCTGACAGCTTTCCGAATTGGAAACGTATCGTCTTTGTAGCCGTTACCCAGCTGTCCCGAATGTCTTTTTATTTATTCGCGCTTCTTCCGATTTCGAGTAACCCCGATTTGCCTCCGTTTAGATCGTGCGTGTGTCCGAGGATAGCTGGATGTGTTCCACGTGTCGGGCTTCGGTTGGATCGTAGTTGACGTAGCCTCTATAAGTATCGAGTCGACAGACGGTTTGCTTTTCTTCACGCTTATTTCATTCTTGCCGTCTTCTTTCTTTCCTTTGCTTTCTCCTGTTTCGCTTCATTCTTGCTTATTCTTATTTCGAAGTTGTTTCAGCGTTGCTTTCGAGTTTCCGATTCCTACCATTGAATAGGTACGCCCCTCCTTCATTCTCATCTTCTAAATTCCTCTTAGAAAATATGTCGTCTAGCGGTTCTCGGAGTGAGGTTTATGGTTGGTTCTCATGTGACGGAGGTCGTCGTCGGAAGTTATGGTGAGGCGCAATGGTGTCAAGGCTAAGGATGTTAAGGAAATTACAACAAGGAGGCGGAAGGACGGGCTGATAGTAAAGGAGCGCCTAAAGGTAAATCGAGGATGTGCTGTGGCGGATTTCGCGATCGTCTTAGGAATAGTATCCGCCAGACCGGGGCCGGGTTGGCCGAGAATGAGGGAATTGGAAGCAACCGAGGCGGGTGGATGGCCGTCTCTGAATATTTCTTCTCGATCGGAGGCTTGAGACTGCCATACGTGCCGATCGTGGATGAAGTGTGTACTGATTTCCAATTGCGGCCTAGTCAGATCCCTCCGAATGGGTGGCGTTTCATTAATGGACTCGTGCTGTTGTGCCACTAATTTGGTTGTCCGCCCTCGGTTAACATCCTGCGCCATTTTTTAAGGATGAGTCAGAGTCTAAGCTCTGGGGGTGGCATCCCTTCCCTGATGTACAAGGATGCCCGGTATCGCCCAGCCGGGACGTCCGGTAAAATTACCGGCTGGCGGACAAAATACTTCTTTGTGAAGCCCCCGGGGTCTTCTTCCGTGTCCCAGCCGTGGAGGTATCCCCAAGCCGAGCGGTGGAATGACTCGGCAAGCCTATCGCTTTCTAGGGAAGAGCGAGAGGTAGTGAGCCGTATAAAGGAGCTCGGCCCGTATAACTTTGCTAGGCTCATCTCGGGGTATGGCGAGGGGGCCTCTGCCAACTCTCTTCTGATTGACCCCCCGCCGCTAGTTGGTGGGCTAGGAGAGGGAACTGCCCCGCCTGGTTGACCTCTCGTGGTTGATTTATCTTCGTTGTTCGTAGGTTTTGGATTCAATTTCTAACCTGTTTCCCTTGTTTATGCAGCTATGGTCAGGGTTAACACATTCCGGCGCCCCAAGTCCATCAAGTGGCGTCAGTCGCAGGGCCTTGGGAGGCCGAGGTCGGGCGATGCACGAGAGGCGATTCGATGGTCGCTCGACCAATCGCTCACCGACATGGCGTATTTCTCTGGTCGATCTCGAACCATTGGCGGGCTCTTTGTAGTCGCCCTTTGATCGAGCATTGTTGTAGTCGAGGAGGAGGAGGAGGTCGAACGGCCTCTGAAGAGGAGGAGGGCCGCCAGAGTCAACGACCAATCTCCCAGTTCCCCGGTGGCCGACCGATCTCTTTGCCCTTTGGCGGCTAATTGTCCTTCGGTGGTCGACCAATCTCCCCGTCCTTCAAGCCAACTCAAAGGAAAGGAGATAGAGGGTGACGTCGGGTTGTGGGAGTCTTTGATCAAGCTGCCCAGGGATTCCACAACTACTGATATCGGTGTTGTCCGTCACATCTTGGAAAGGATCACTTCTCCCGCGGACGGGGAGAAATTTGACCAGAGGGGCAATAAGGAAATGGGGTCCCTACTCCTGCGTACTTGCCTGAGGAGCTCGATGATGTCATTCGAGACAGTGCAGCGTTTGGACGTTCTGGACCGTGAGGTTCAGGACTTTCAGGAGCAGATGCAGGCCCTGAAGAACGAGCTTTCGAAGGTAGAAGAGGAGAGGGACCTTCTAAAAGCTCAAAATTCTTCTTTAGAGGAGGAGAAGAAGATTCGGGAGGAGGCGGCCAGTATTTTGAAGGCCCAAGTTGACACGGGGGAGGAAGAGATGCGTGCCTTGCGAGCTCAGCTCACAAAGGAGGAGCTCCAAAGGGTAAAGGCGATGGCGGAGAGGACCAAGCTATCTGAGTAGTATGCAGTTTTGCGGGGGCAGTGGGAGTCGGAGAGAGTGCTAAAGGAGAAAGCCCTCCGAGATCATGCCAAGGCCCTCCAAGATCATGCCTGCACCGAGGATACGCTAAGGAGGGTACAAGCCTCGGTGAAGGAACAAAGGGTCGAGGCGATCCTGCGATGGCAGAGGCGATTCTTGCAGGACGAGTGCTTGGAGTATTCCTGCGACCTGGCCCTCATGATCTTGAAGAATTGTTATGACACCTGCATTCTGAGGGGTTGGACGGTCCTTCGTTTGATGCGTTAAATCGAGACGTTGCTTCTGCCGTTCTTGACCTTTCTTTGGAGGAAGTGAAGGAGAGGGTCGCGGAAGACCAAGACCGCCCCGATTGAGGAGCTGGACCTTAGCTCGGTCGAGGAGGACGAGCTTCCTCATGATGATGCTTCTGCCCCGCTTGACTCTTCCGCTTTGATTAAGGGCTTCCCGTGTATTCCCGGTTATTCTCCTTCTCCTCCTCCTGCTCATAGCCCCCTTCTCCCCGATTGTAGAGCTCACTGGTCGGGGGCTTGTGACGGGGCAAAGAGAAATCAATGAACTTTACCTTTGCTTCATTCGTTGTCTTTTTCCATGTTTATGCTCTTTACTTTCTATGTATGTTGAGTTTTGGTGGAGTAGCTCGTAGTCGACCGGTTTGAATCGATCGACCGATCGATTTATATCGATGCGGCGAGGTCCCAAGCACTAGACTTGCGACCCAAATGATCGTAGTTGATCAATGTAAAATTAGGGCAATGGCGATGGCGAGGTCCCGAGGATCTTGTCTCGGCGACCGACCGATCGTAGTCGATCTATGTAAAATAAGGCGATGGCGATGGCGAGGGTTCCGAGGATCTTGTCTCGGCAACCCGACCGACCGTAGTCGATCTATGTAAAATCTTTGCGATGGCGATGGCGAGGTCCCGAGGATCTTGTCTCGGCGACCCGACCCAACCGTAGTCGATCTATGTAAAATCTGCGGGCGATGGCGATGGCGAGGTCCCGAGGATCTTGTCTCGGCGACCCGACCGACCGTAGTCGATCTTTGTAAAATGTCGGGCGATTGATTGGACTTTCTACTCTGCGATATAACTCTTTGTTGCCAAGAAATCTGTAACCCCTTTATTAATGATAACGAGGGCGTGGGCCATTAAAAAACCTGTCTGGCAGGGACAGGAAAAAGGTACCCACATGTATATAAAAGGGAATAATAAGGAAGAATTGACAAAAATATAACTTATCTATTGGTAGAAAGCCTTCAAATTCTGGGAGTTCCAAGGCCTCGGTAGAATCTTCCCTTTCTCATCGCTTAGGATGTAGGAACCGTGCCCGACTTGTTTAACCACTCGATAGGGTCCTTCCCACATCTGCCCGAGTTTTTCAGGATGTTTTCCAGTCACCTCGGCTTTTCGTAGGATGTATCCACCTACCTTTACATTGCTCGGTTTGACCCTTCTGTTATAGAACCTGGTCGCCTTTTGCCTGATGGCCTCTGAACGAGCGGCTGCCCTTTCTCTATCCTCGCTAAGGAGAACGAGCTCTGCTCTGCGGGCTTCATCATTCCGCTCTTCTTCGTAGGCCGACACCCTCTGATTGTGCAATGCTGCTTCTACTGGAACCAGGGCTTCCGCCCCGAAGGTCATTCTGAATGGAGTTTCCCCCGTGGCTCCGTTCGGTGTGGTTCTATATGCCCACAAAACTTCATCTACTTCTTCCACCCAGGTCTTTCGGCCATCCAGGCGCTTCTTCAGGGCGTTCATTATCTTTTTATTGGTGTTCTCCGCAAGACCGTTGCTTTGCGGATGGGCTACTGAGGTCAGTTGTAGCTTGATCTTCAGTCGGTCACAGAAGTCTCTGAACTTGGCGTTGTCAAACTGCCGACCATTATCTGTAACCAATACCATGGGCATCCCGAAGCGACAAAGTATATTTTTCTTCACAAAGTTTTCAACCTTCCCCTCGGTGATTGTAGCAATGATTACGCTTCCACCCACTTAGTAAAATATTCTACTGCTACTATCAAAAATTTCTTTTGTCCGGGACCGAGAGGGAAAGGCCCCAGTATATCCATTCCCCATTGGGCGAAAGGGATAGGGTGACTTACAATTTTCATCCTCTCGGTCGGCTGGTGAGACAGATTGCTATTTTTCTGGCAGGCTTCGCATCGGTCGACCCTCTCTTGACAGTCTCTTCTCATCGTCGGCCGAGAGTAGCCTTATCGATCAACCGGTGAGCCAAACATTACGCCTCTACGTGATTTCCGCACATCCTTCGTGGACTTCGCCATTGCACCTTTCGGCTTCTTCTTCATTCGGACATCGAAGGAGCGGCGATCGTAAGACCGCTTATATAGAGAGTCATTGACAACCGTGTATTGGTGCCTTTATCCTTAACTTCTTGGTCGCTAATTGTCTTCCGGTTGTCTTCCTTCCAAAAGGTACCGCATGATCGGTTCTGTCCAGCCGGTTGATCGAATTTACTTTGAGAACTTCCTCGATCTTACGAATGCTAGGCCGATCCGATCGTTCGACGAATATTGTTTTGGCATCACGGTACGAAAGCCATTTGGAAAGCGATCGCCTTGGCATTTCGAGCTCGTTCTATTACATTGATCGAATCATCGTCCAAATTGCTCGGTTCTGCTGACTAACTCGGTATTTGATCATGTGGTTCCCTTGGCCTCGTAATGCCCGGTAACTTCGACCGACTACCACCGGCTATCATCAGTATATCTTTAGGTGCTTCACTTCCATCTCTTGGCGAGTTGGAGGCGGCTATCGAGGCCTCATATTCCGCCTCGTTATTGGAGGCTTTGAATTCTAGTCGGAGGGCGTACTCTACTTTTTCTTCCATGTTCGGGCTGATCAGTACAACTCCTGCTCCGCATCCCTCGGCATTGGACGAGCCATCGACAAACAGGCTCCAGGCGGGGAACTGCTCGTCCTCCGAGCTTGGTTGGCTCATCTCCGCGATGAAGTCTCGCTAGTATCGTGCCTTAATAGTTGTGCGGGGCTTGTATTGTATATCAAATTCACCCAGTTCTCGCCCACTTAATCACCACCCGAGGTTTGGGCTTTTGAATGCACTGCCTGAGGGGCTGGTCGGTCCATACCTCGATGGTGTGACTTTGGAAATAAGGCCTCGACTTAGAGCTGCTTTGTTATCAAGGAGAGGGCCATCTTCTCTATAGGCGTGTATCGTGTTTCCGGTCCGGTTAACACTTTGCTAACGTAGTAGATAGGTGTTGTTCATTCCCTCAATAGAATTAGCACCGCTGTTGATCGATCCTCGGTAACCGCCATATATAACACCGAGTTCTCTCCGTCTCTACGGGCTTTGTAGGATTGGCGGGCTAGACAATCTTGCTTTAAGTCTTTGGAAAGCTTGTTCGCACTCGTCTGGCCATCGGAATTGAGTCACATTCGCTTTCCTCAGCACTTTGAAAAATGGGAGGCACTTATCCCCAATCTGAAATGAACACCTTTCGGCGAGATTATCCGACCCGCTAATATCTGAACATCCTTCAAGCATTGTGGCGAAGGCATCTGTATGATGGCCTCGATCTTTTCTGGATTAGCTTCGATTCCCCGCTGAGTGATCATAAACCCCAGAAATTTTCCGGATGCCACCCCGAACACATATTTTTCCGGGTTTAGCTTCATCTGAAATTTATTCAGGGTCTGGAAGACTTCCTTGAGATCTTCCACATGCTCCTCGACCGTCGTACTTTTGACCACCATATCATCTACGTATGCTTCGACCGACCGACCGATCTGTTTTTTAAAGACCGATCTGTTTTTCCGTTGGTAGGTCGCCCCCGCGTTCTTCAAGCCGAAGGGCATTACCTGGTAGCAGTATGTGCCTTGGTCGGTTATGAAGGCGGTCTTTTCTTCGTCTTCTAGACTCATCTGGATCTGATGATAGCCCGAGAAGGCGTCCAGGAAGCTGAGCAGTTCGTGCCCTGAGGTAGAATCTACTAACTGGTCGATCTTCGACAATGGGAAGCTGTCTTTTGGACATGCTTTGTTCAGATCAGTGAAGTCTATACACATCCTCCATTTCCCATTCTTCTTTTTTACTAAGACCACGTTAGCGAGCCATTCGGGGTATTTGACTTCTCTTATGAACCCCGTTTCAAGCAACTTCTGTACTTCCTTCTCGATCACCCCCTGGCGCTCCTTACTATGCCATCGCTTCTTCTGTCTGATCGGCTTGCAGTCATGCCGAATGCCGAGGGAGTGACATGTAACTGTCCGAGAAATGCCGGGCATGTCGCTCGGTACCCAAGCGAAAACCGATCTGTTTTCCACCAAACAATCGGTGATTTCTCTAGCTAGGTTCTTCTGTAGCTCGGAACCTAGATTTGTGAACTTGGAGGGGTCGGCTTCATCCAGTACGACCCGTTGCGTCTCTTCCACTGGATTCATCATGTCGTCTCTTCGTCGGCTCTCACGTCAAGAGAGCTCGTCAAGACTACCGCCTTTTAGGGTCTTGGTTTCGCCAAGTAACATTCGGGTGATTTTCTGCGACCCTGACGACTCGGTTCCATGGGCGTCAGAACTTCATCTTTGGTAGTATGTGGAGACGACCGAGCACGAGGCGTTTGGTAGCTCTCCCAATTATTGCATTGTATGCCCCTGGAACTTCGACCGTGAACTCCACGTCCCTTTCTATCGGCATGGCTTCGCCCAAACTTCACTTTCAGATAGACCGGCGACGGGTATCTTGGCCTTGGTTATTCCTTTGATGGGGCCGTCCGTAGGTAATACCGCTCTTGGTACCCCATTTGCTTGAAGGCTTCATAGTATAGCAAGTCGACAAAAGCGCCGTGTCAATCATCACCCGCTTCACCTCGTAATCGTCCATGTTGAGATTTCTGACGAGGCGTCATCGTGAGGGCAATGTACTCCATTTAGGTCCGACTCATTGAAAGAGATCATTCGTCGTTCTCCTTCGGTTTTTGATGGGAGTGTCGTCGCCAATTGTTTGGCGATCGTTTTACTGCCTTTAACGGTGGATCCCCTGCTGCATTTCCACCAAATATCGTGTTAATAACTCCGGTCGGTCGGTCATTTTGCTGTTCGGCATTTCTATCGTTTCTTTCCTTGACGCCCTCTGTTTTTCGGCGGTTATCTGTATTCGTGCTCTGCCTACCCCCATCATTCCTATCGTTACATCTCGGGGTGGCGCTTTGTGAATTCGACCGCCCGATCCTGCGATTGGCATTTCGTTCGTGTTTCACGAATCGGCCTAACCTCCCCTTTTGAATGAGGAGCTCAATCTCTTTTTTCAACCGCCAGCAGTTTTCCGTATCATGACCGACCTCTCTGTGGAAGCGGCAGTATAAATTGGGGTTCCTGTCCTTGTACGGGGTCTTCATTCTTTCGGGCTCTTTGATAGTTTCCCCGTCCGCTCTAACGGCCGCTAGTACTTGACATCGACACATTTAGCGGGGTGAACTCTTCGCGATATCCTTGTTGATCGGTCGGCCTTTTCGATTCGGTGGCTTTTGCGGCCATGCGGGTTGCCTATCTATCGTTCGTGACGATCTTCCGTCCGACGTCTCGTGTTTTCAGCACTTCTTTGTTTGAATATACCTATCTGCCCGGCTTCTTATTTCTGAACCGAGCGAGGTTGATCGAGGGCTAACGACTTCTTGAACTCCTCGTCCTCGTATTGCTTTCATAAGTCGCGGCTAGCATAGACGAGCGGTGAGATCGGTACCTCGACCGCCTCATTGTTGAACCGAGTAATGAACTCCGTAAACTCTCATTCCTTCCTTGGGTGAGTTGCATCACCTCCAAAGCCGTCTTCTGCGATTCGCTTACTAGTGGCGAACGATTCAGGAAGAGCGACTGAAGTCCTCGAAACATGTGATCTGACCGGGGTAGGTTGTTGAACCATCGCCGAGCTCCCTCTTGGAAAGCCGTCTGAAGGCCTTACATGAATAGCATCCGGACAGATGTAGGCTCATCATGGACTGGAAGTCTTGCATGTAGTCCAAAGGTCGGTCTTCGGTGTATTTCTCGAAATTGGTATCTTTCTTACGGGCCGGAGGCTATCAAAATGTCCGGAATGAAGGAGAGTTGTATTGCGCCGTCGAGGCGTCTGAATGAGCTTCGTAATACGTGAGTCCGATCATCCGCGATTTTTCTAGGGTTTCATCTGGCGGTGATCGGTTGTTAAAATTGAATTGTCGGTATTTGGTTGCCGGCCGACGGCTGTTCGATCTTTGATTCTTGCGAATCTGGCGAATCACCGCTTACCTCTTATCTGCTTCCGGCTCGGGGCGGCGTGTGTGGACGGAGGAGGATCTGCACTAATCGGTCTTTGGAGATTGAGGTTGCATGGTGCGCAACGTTATCCTCCACTACCACGCTCGTTTCTTCTTGCTCGAGCTTGAGGCCGATTGATCGTTAGGATTGGAAGACTCGTGCGGGAGATGTGTAATGATAATGGCATAATTGCAGTAAGCGCAAACCGTCGTTGCATCGCGAAGAGCCGCAATGCAGCGGTATGTCGGATTCATCGCCGCGCACCGCTTATCTGCGTGGTTCTAGGCGTGGTGCCGGAAGTCGGGCCCACGATGGGCGCTAATTGGTTCGCCGGATTACGGCGAATGGTGCGTTCCATTGAAATCCATCGTCTTCACCTTCCGTGATGAGCGCGACGTGAATATACGCAAAACAAGGAAGGCTCGTCGGGGTGACAACCCGATTAGCCTCTCCGACGTTCAAGTAAGCTTTGGTGTAGAAGAATTGATGAATTCAGAGAAAGCGAATTAGGTTATGATCGCACACGAATTATGGGAGAATAATACCTTATATCTGAAGTAATCGAGTTTAGGTCTTATTACGATCTACATGGGAGATCTCCTTCGCTAATGGTAGGGGAGTAAAGTGAGAACTTTGGCTTAGAAACGTCTTCGATGAACAGCCGACGATCCACGCGAATAAATCTTGATTGGGTCCGAGCCCGAAATGGCCGACCCGACCACGTTTCTTTTAGCAGAAGTTGTTACCTGTGAAATGGAAGTGTTGATGTCAAGATATTCAAGTAACCCATCACCCACCCTATTTCTCCAGAATTATGAGATAAAACAAAAACATCCAGCCGTCTACTATGATTTTTCTTCAATCAAAAGTCAGGGTGAAGCCATTTTCCCTCTTGTTAAGAATTTAAAGATCTAGAAGATAACGACTCATATTCAGTCCAAATTAAACAGTAAAACCCATCACCTGGACTTGTGTAAAGCGTCTCTATGTGTAGCTTTTGGTCCTTTACGTTACCCTGCGTAACCTCAAATTCAATGCTTGTCCAACATCGTACTGTTGTCATGGCGTGTAATGTTACGAAATTGTTGTCGTTTGTTATGGGAAAAAAGAAAATCTTATGTACAAAGAACTCAATTCCAGGACTGAATGTCAAGCAACGTCAGGTGGTTGGCTGGCGAAAGACCAAGCAGCGACGAAACATATTAAGCACATCACTATTTAGGGTGCAATTATTTGTTGACTTTTGTTTAGCTTTATTCTTTTAATGCGTATCAGATAATTTATTAATTCCATTAATAGATATTAAGTCAAGACATTTAGCAGATCATAAGACTACCTCAATGAGTTTATTGTTTCCGCAATCAGATTTGTAATACATAACTAGTGGGCTAGAAAACTGGACATTTTACAATTTTATAGGTATAGCTCGCAGGGGTTGAGCCTTCTCTAGGGTGATGCCAAACCTGTCGTCCATGTCCAAGCTCTCTGGTGTAACACCATCTTCAAGCCTCCAATCAAAGGAATGAATAAGCGTACCCAACATCATGTGCAACATTCTTATTGCCAGTGGTAATCCTGGGCATATTCTTCGTCCTGCTCCAAATGGAATCAGCTCAAAATGCCGGCCTCGAACATCAACGTCCGATCCCAAGAATCTCTCTGGCATGAATGAGTCCGGATTCTCCCACATGTTTGGGTCTCTGCCTATTGCCCAAGCATTGACTAACACCTGTGCACCTTTAGGAACTGTGAAGCCACACATTTCTACATCCGCTCCTGCTTTGCGAGGCAGTAGCAAAGGAACTGCTGGGTGCAGCCTAAATGTTTCTTTGACGATAGCCTGCAAATAAGGCAATCGAGCAATGTCCGATTCCTGAAGCCAGCTGCCTTTACCAATTGTCTGCTCAAGTTCTTGTCGCGCTTCTGAGAAAGTCTTGGGATTGCGGAGTAGTTCAGACATTGCCCACTCCATTGTGCTTGAAGTTGTATCAGTCCCAGCCACAAACAGATCCTTATACATTGGTAACAAGTCAACAAGTCTCAGACAGTATGAATAAATAGAAACAGCAAAACTGCTACAAACACAGATAAGGGAGAAAGTAGAGAAAAAGACGTAATTACTAGGAATAAGTGTTTGATGCGATGTGTATCAAACTCCTCACTACTATCTTCACATATGGAGAGAAGGGTCTCTAGCATGTCGTTAGCTTGCACGTAGTCCTTAGCTTTTCTTAATTCCAGCCTCTCATAGATTTTACGGTCGAAGACCTCAAGCATCTTCCCAAAGTATTTTCCCATGCGACTTCTTATTCGTTGCAGGTCAAAATTTTTAAGGAAAGGGAAATAATCTGCCAAGTTTGGTTTGCCAGCCTCGTCCATGATACACCTCGCAACTTCCTTGAACTCTTTTGCAGTTTCCAAGCTAGAATTGGTCAAATCCAGCGAGAAAATGGTATTTGACATGGCATTAAGGGTAGTCTTGAAAGCTAATTCACCGATATTGACTGACCTACCAAGACGGCAACTTTCTTGAATATCATCAAAAAGGTCTTGAATTTTTTCGAGTCGAAGGTGTTGGTTAGCATCAAGTCTTTGATTGGAGAAGAGATAAGAGTTGCATATTTTTCTAAGATTTCTCCAGGGCTCAGCCACAGGCAACCAAGGCATTCCAGCTTCGTGGTGTCCGTGTGCCTTGACCGCTTCAAGTACAGTTCGGTTGGAGAAAATAACGTCATGCTTTTGCAGGATTTCTTTGGCCAATGTTGCAGAGGAAATCACTACGGTGTTTAACTGGCCTAGCTTCAGACTCATCAAAGGACCATAAGTTCGGGAAAGCTTGGCGAGAGACTTGTGGGGTTTGTCCCCGAGAACTAATAGATTGCCAATAACTGGTAAAGATTTTGGACCAGGAGGAAGCCTACCTGAAGTTGCTTTGGTTCCTCTTGCAATGAAATGAAGAACTCGAATCAAAACAAATGAGAGGACAAAACATAGCGAAGTTATCATCCAGAGCTCCATCTTTCACTCCACAAGAGAGATGGGACCTATTAAAAAAAATGTTTGTTGCGTATCACTCTTTGCTTACTTTAGACCACATGTTACTGATTAATAATGCTCAAATTTTGATGTGATGAGATATCCTAGGTTGAATTCCTTTATTGACTTTCTGTCTTTTTACATCCACGTCAAAAAATTAAAAGTTATATGACCAGATAAACTTGTTTTTAATACTTTGTGATTACTCTGTTGATCTGGCTTATATAAATTTATCAATTTAATAAATAAAACTCGTAAAATTTAAAACGATTTTTTAGAAGAAATCTGTTCCCAAAGTTATGTTTGGTAGCACCGAGTCCGAGATTATCCCATTAAACTACGCTCGTCCCCTCCCATCCCATCCCATCCCATTGCTGCCAGTGCCAGTTGTTTCAAACTGAGTTCTGCTTTCCTACATTTGACGTATGAGCGCGGATTGTCTGTCTAAGACAACTCTGTCTTATTCTGTCTAAAGATAAAACGACGTCAATTTCTTCTAAAAATTTCAAAACTCCTTGGCAGATAGACAGGCACCTGTGGGACCTACCCATAGGCGCCGTTTGCAAGCCACAGCCGAAGTTTTATATATGGATAATCTCTTTTATACTGCACTAATTAAGACAGACGTGGACTTGTGCCTTTAATTTTTTCTTATTATTATTATTATTTATGAATAACGTTTATTTATGTTATTTACAATACTGTGTCTTATTTTTTTTAAAATAGTTATTATTATTAACTTTATTGCAGAATTATTATTACATTTATTGTCATTGTCATAAAATTCTTTTTAATAAATTTAGTAATCTTTTGTTATCTTTATTCTTTTAATTATTATTAGTATTAGTATTATTATGATAATTACAATATTAGATTATGATTATTAAATTTATTAATTATTATTATTACGATTATTATTTCTATTCTTATTCTATGCTTACTATTATTATTATTATGATTATTGTTATTATTATTTATTTCTATTCTTATTATTATTATTACTAATAATATTTATCTTATTATTATTAGTATTAGTATTATTATTATTATTGTTATTAATATTATGATTATTTCTATTATTATAATTACTGTTTAATCATTATAAGGAATTTTATAATAATAATAATAATAATACTAATACTAATATTGATAATAAATATAATTAAATAATTAATAAGATTTATAATAATAAGTATATAAACTCAAGTCGGATAATAATAATAATAATAATTAAAAATTAAAAGGAATATAAAATTAATCGAATAATAAAATTAATAATAATAAGAAGAAAATTACAATTATAACAAATTTCATTATAATAATATAAATAAAATTAATTAATAAATTTAATAATCATAAAGAATATTATAATTATAATTATAATACTAATAATAATAATAATAAATTTGGCAAAAGATTAATAATATTATTAACAAGGAATTTAATAATAATTATAAAAATTATATAATTAATGATTTTGTTAACGAAATATATATTATTAAATTATCTTCAAATTATATAAATTTAAATTATAGTTATTAAATTATTAAATAATTTAAATAAATATTACATTTTAGATAAGAAGATAATTTTAAAATGTCTCATTTTATTTAATTAAAATTTATTAATAAATATTATATAAAAGATTAAAATAAAATTAATTAATTAAAATTAAAAAAAAAAAGCAGAGCAAGCTCTAAAATTAATATTTTTAAATAATTTAAATAATTTAAAAATAATTTAAATTATTAAACAAAAAACAAGCCCTGCGAGCTTGTCCCCAGCGAGCTTCTCCTTTGGACAAGCTCGCTTTGTTTTTTGTTTTTTGTTTTTTAATTTTAATTAATTAATTTTATTTTAAATATATATAATTTGAAGATAATTTAATTAAATATATTTCGTTAACATAATCATTAATAATATATATTATATAAACTTAAATATAAATTATTTTAATTTATTAAATTTTATTTTAATATCTTATATAATATTTATTAATAAATTATTAATTAAATACAATTAAACTTTTGTCTAAAACTTCATATTTATTTACATTATTTTAATTATTAAATCTAATTTTATTTGAAATTTATATATTTTGAAGATAATTAAATAATATATATTTAGTTAATGAAATTATATTAAAAAGCGAAAATAAAGAGGACTACTTTTATAACTTATTATTATTATTATTATTGTTGCTATTATTATTAGTATATTAATGATAAATGGATAAAATATTATTTCTATATTTATAATGAAATTTGTTATAATTGTAATTTTTTCTTATTATTATTAATTTTATTATTCGATTAATTTTATATTCCTTTTAATTTTAATTATTATTATTATTATTATCCGACTTGAGTTTATATACTTATTATTATAAATCTTATTAATTATTTAATTATATTTCTTATCAATATTAGTATTATTATTATTATTATTATAAAATTCCTTATAATGATTAAACAGTAATTATAATAATAGAAATAATCATAATATTAATAACAATAATAATAATAATACTAATACTAATAATAATAAGATAAATATTATTAGTAATAATAATAATAAGAATAGAAATAAATAATAATAACAATAATCATAATCATAATAATAGTAAGCATAGAATAAGAATAGAAATAATAATCGTAATAATAATAATTAATAAATTTAATAATCATAACGAATATTGTAATTATCATAATAATACTAATACTAATAATAATTAAAGAATAAAGATAACAAAAGATTACTAAATTTATTAAAAGGAATTTTATGACAATGACAATAAATGTAATAATAATTCTGCAATAAAGTTAATAATAATAACTATTTTAAAAAAAATAAGACACAATATTGTAAATAATGAAATAAACGTTATTCATAAATAATAATAATAAGAAAAAATTAAAGGCATAAGTCCACGTTTGTCTTAATTAGTGCAGTATAAAAGAGATTCTCCATATATAAAGCTTCGGTTGTGGCTTGCAAACGGCGCCTATGGGTAGGTCCCACAGGTGCCTGTCCATCTGCCAAGGAGCTTTGAAATTTCCCTACCCACAGGCGTCTGTCCATCTGCCAAGGAGCTTTGAAATTTTTAGAAGAAACCGACGTCATTTTATCTCTAGACAAAATAAGATAGAGTTATCCTAGACAGACGATCCGCGCTCGTTTGACGTATACCCGGCCAGTGATGTTTACGGGGAGAGATTTTTTTCAAGCACATGATTACAGATCGGACTCAATAGCTGAAAGGGCACAATCTTTGACTATTTGTTCACTGACAAGCTGTATATCCTTGAAGTTAGCAAAGCCAGCAAGCAGCCCATGCGACCGGGGAGGGGATCCTCTGTCTCCCTTACCTTGTCCCTACCCAATCCCCTTCTCATCTTAGCCATCTATTTATGTGGGTCTCACATAGGGGTTCAGATCTTCTGTCCCACTAAACATGTACCTAATCTATCCCACTAAAAAACGTCGATAGTTTTAACCAACGTCTGCTGCTACTTTTTTTCAACCAAGCCGAGCCGACCCATGCCTCATCTTCTTCACTTTTTTTCCCGCCTTTCTCTGTGAATGTACGGTGTGTTTTTACTTGGGTTACAAAGAAAACAGAGCTGACGATCTGCTCCCGTGATTTATGGCATCGTTTTACACAACATAGCTCCGACTCCGGTGATTCCCTCCTCCGCGACGCCGTCTCCTCCGGCCACGCCTTCTACCACCACGTTGACGTTCGCGATGTCTCCCTTATCGTTAAAGGTAAATGCCAGAGAATGTGAAAGAAGATGATGGAGGAATTTGAGAAGTTTTTCTGTTTTGTTGGAGGTTTGACGCTGGATTAGGAAGCAGAGGATTTTGTAATCGTAGATAGAAGCGGAGGCTTGTTTATGTCTTTATTAATTCGGGATTATGAACGATGGAATAGAGTGTGGAACTTAGTGCTTTGTCTTTGGCAGTCGAGAAAATGAATGGAAGGAAAAGGAAAGTAAAATATTTTTTATGAGGACAAGCATGAAGCATTATACCTTACTGTTCCAGATTAGTAGTTTAGTGTTTATGATCAGTGGTTTCAGATAATTGGAAATATTGAATATATGTATCAGTTATAGAGAGCAAATTAAAGTTGGTAAAATGGTAGTATGAGTTTGTGCTCGAAATCACTATTTCATTTTAGCTGCAGTAACTAGCTCTTTTTTCTTTTCTCAGTTATCAACTTGAATTGTATAATAACGGTTTTACTAAGATTCATCTTCTCCAATTTTATGTTAACTGCAATGCAAATTTGTAAAATCTGGAAAATTGGAATTATGGATCTTCAGTGTCTATTCTTGTTAATAAATTTTTGTATGTAGTCTGTTTACGTTTTTATGGTCTTACTCCTTTTTTCAATGCTACAGCTCGTTGATTCTTCCCAAGTATTTATTTTATTCATTTCCTCGTCATCTATATGTATACTTGCGTTTTTTATATATAGATAGTGAACTTTTTTCCTGCATTTTCTTTTATTCTCGTGTTTCTTTTACTGTGCTTGAAGGTAAGTGATCTATTTTGCATTCATATGTATAACAATTGTGGTTCAAAAAAGATTAAATGTCAATATGGTGACTTTTGCAGCTATTCAAGGTTCATCTGTTGTATTTTATATGGAAGTTACTGATTTACAGAAAGAAGATTTTTATCTTTGTTACACGCTTATCGTTCAAGGTAATCTGTTATTGCATACAACAATTTTATCTATAATTGTTACCATTAAAAAAAAACAATTTTATCTATAATGTTGAGATTTCCAGAACTTGAGCTTTATAAAGTGATTGCTACCTTTTTTCCCATTCTATTTCAGGTGCTAAAAATGTAATCAATGCTTGCCAAGAGTGCAAAGTTAGTAAGCTAATATATAGCAGTTACGCAGATGTAGTTTTTGATGGTTCACGTGATATATGGAATGGCGATGAGTCATTGCCATGCTATTGGAGAGTATGATAGTTAATGTTTCCTTGTGGATATATTGCATGAAATTTTTTGTTTCAAATAGCTGATTCCCTTATTATTTTTTCTGATACAGTTTGAGGACAAATTAACTGACCTAAAGGATACTGTTTGCAAATAATATTGATGGCCTTTTAACATGTGCACTTCGTCCCAGCAATGTTTTTGGACCTGGAGATACACAGCTTGTTCCCTTTTTAGTAGATTTAGCAAAATCTGGTTGGGCAAAGGTGCGGCGACTGTCTGTTCACATCATGATTTTTTGCTTTTACTTACTTTGGGTGATTTTACGATTAAACTATTGAGTTTTTTCCTTTCTTTTTATTTGCCTCCTGCTTTTCAAAATCGTATGTCTTGTTGATGGGCTTATTTCTCTACATGTATTTATCTGCAGTATCTAACCAAAATATATTCCTCAAAGCAGCCATAACCTTTTGATATGCTAAGGAATCTCTTTCCCAATATTGTTTCTCAATCTGAATCATGCACATTCTTTTACTGAAATTTCTAGATGCTAGCCTCTTAACTCCTATCTTGCTAGTTCTACTTTTGTTTCAGGTTTTCAGTTCTTGTTCAAGTCTTTATTCTGGACAAGGAAGCAAATCATTATAAGCACTTAGATCCCAATGTGGTTCTGTCTTCATTTTTATATTCATCAAATTTGAAGAGAGCATTTTCCTGATATGTTCGGTGAATTTTGTATATGTCTTGGCACCTTTCTGAACATTTACTGGAATACTTGGTTTTTAATTTTCATTTTCATGATTATGCATATTGCTAGTTGATTTTTGAAGCATGGAGATTCAGTAATTTTCTGCTTGTGTTGATCATTGTTAACAGGATGGTATTGCATTGACCATCAAATCGTTCTCTCATTTGGAACATGACAATTCTTCAATGACACAGTGATTTCCAAGAACAGTCGAAAGTTGAAAAGCTACTTGGTGGTGGTAAAGGTTGGACATCTTATTTCTTAGACTAATGCATGTGCACCGGTATCTGTTATATATCATAGCTGCATCATCATGTCCCTACTAATCACATTTTGATGAAGAATCTGAGGTAGGAGACTTCATTGGTTTTGGACTAGACTCTTTTCTTGATACATACGATCATGTTGTTCATCTTGTCATGTTAAACTCTATATAAGTATGAATTTTAACTTGCAAACCACCCATCTAGTTGTGAGTGATTGGGAGTTAAACCTTACAGTCTGGCATAATGCAAAGTCATTAAATAATTTCCAAGATGCGTATTGAATGTTTGTTGGAGAATTTAGTCAGAAGATTGTCAATGGTAATTTTTGATTTAATGGCTTCATCTGTAACACTGCAGTTGCTGACATATTGCTGTGGAGGGATGAGAAGAAAACATTTACATGTTTTGTGGCCCTTAGTTTGCTTTATTACTGGTTTTTGCTTTCTGGAAGAACATTTACCTCATCAGCTGCCAGACTTCTGCTTTTATTTACAACTATGCTTTATGTATACGGCTATCTGTCAAAAAAAATGTGAGTACTATGTATGCTTTTGAAAGCCCGTATATATTGCTATTACATTCATATTTTTGAATCATGTTCTTTTTCTCTTTTCATACAATGGAAGTACAATTACCAACTTCATTTATGAAGAATGAAATTTTATAGTAAAATCAAAACTTATGATGTAAAGAAGGAATTGTATTGTAGGTGGAGAGGAACTTGTTATAGTTATGTGGGAAGGCAGAAACCATAATTATATAATCCAAACTCTTGTACTTTCTGTATGTCAAGAAACAAAATAGAACCGCATCCTTTACCATGTCAAATCAAAATACTCTAAGTGAATAGTGTTCTAAATTCTATATTATGTGAAGAAATAATTGAAGAAGCGTGATTCAAAACTAACAATGTCAACCTAAGTAATTACATTTCTGTGATCAATGAATACTAAAACGATGCTTTTTATCAAAAAATTATTTTGTACTCTTTCCAAAAGCGTCAATTGCCATTCTAAATTATATGATGAGCAAATGAAATGAATGTGAAGGTTGTTCAGGACTGGCAGAAGCTTTAAAATATTTTTTCTTGAGCTTTTGCCTCCTTGTCTTCTGCTTGTACATAAATAAGATAAATACTGATGAAGTTCAATTCTGCTGATTGTTATGCTTTGCAACAGATCCCATTTCAGGGTTCAAAAGATACCTTTGTCTTGGTTCGAAATTTCAGAAATGGCAGTAAAACAAATCACCATAACTTAAGGCATTAGTTTCCTAATGAAACTAAACAATCCTTGACCTATTCGTATTAAAACTTAACAATAAAAAATCCTATTTGGCCACATAAGCTCTTGGCTCATGCATGTAACAATCTAACACACCTAAAAGCTCAATGTGAAATCCAAAAGATAAGCACAAAATAGCCAGTGTTGAGGATGAAGGCTCAAAATTTTCTCATTGCTGCAAAACACCAAGAAACAAACCAATGCTTGACATTGTCAGAATTTGAGGCAATACAAAGAAAAAAAGTAACAGGCTTCTCTAAGTTTTTAACTCCCACGTTCACATGCACAGAACAACAACTCAATAAGTTGTTCCCAGCATCCAATTTGCAAAGTACAAGCACCTCATATTCAATGCAGAACCATATAAATACATCTAGCTTCCCCACATTTCTTAGCTTTTAACCCTTTGCTTTCCCTTTCAAATTACGTCCAGTAATACTAGGAAACAAACAATAGTCAACAAACCTGATAATTTCTCTGCACAACACAAAACAACCAAACAGCACATGATCTAAAGGATTTGAGAAGCAATCACAGAATTAAATTCTATAATAACATCTATCACTTGCAAGGTATTAGCTCAGTCTGGCCATGATACCGATGCAGATTACAGAACAACAAATAAAAAACAAGAAGTTAGGCAATCAAATTCTACAATAGAACTGCCAGTCCCATTAAAAAAGTCAATCAACGGAAATGTGCAAAAGCTCTATTTGCCTCTGCCATCCTATGAGTCTCTTCCCTTTTCCTTATAGCATCACCAGTCCCTTTAGCAGCATCAATTATCTCATTACTCAACTTCAGGACCATACTCTTGCCACTACGCTTCCTGGATGCATCCAACAACCACCGAATCGCAAGAGCTTTTCCTTGCGCAGACGTAGCTTCAGTCGGAACCTGTTGTGTGGACCCACCAACACGCCTAGACTTCACAGCCACATCAGGTGTAGCACCTTGAACCGCCTGCCGCAAAACGACCAGTGGATTCAACCCAGTCTTCTCCTGAGTCCTTCTCATTGCCTGATATATAATCAAATAAGCCAGCGATTTCTTGCCATTTTTCAGAATCCGGTTAACAAACAGGTTCACCAATCGGTTTCGGTAAACCGGGTCGGATTTGGGAATGTTTTTTGTATCCGGACGGCCTCTAGATAACGAAATGAAGTATAAAATCAACTTCAAAATCTTGAATTTAGTAACAATTCATAATGTTCGAAGCTAAAACCCATTGGAAAAGCCATTTAAAACAAGACCCACCAGAGAATGATTTAAAATTTAACAAATTAAAAGAAAACAGAGAGAGGAGATTAGTGGGTATTTCTTTATTGTGCTTCGAATACTAACTTAAAGCAAGACCCACCAGAGAAAGGTTCGAACTTTAGCAAATAGGATGAAAACAGAGCAGTGGGCATCGGAGTGTACCTCTAGAACCGCGAGCGCAGAGGACCTTCAGAGGAAGAGGGGCGAATTTGAGAGGGAGATTTGAAGGTGTTGAAGGAACAGGGAAAGAGAGAAAGGTAGTAGTGAGGATGCGGTCGATGGGTGAAGTGGAGGAGAGTAAGGGAGCGAGTGGAGAACGAAGAGGAGTTGAAGTAACCACCATTAGAGAGAAGCTTAACTTAATAAAATGGAAATGGAGAAAAATAACGAGACAGTGGTGATACGTGAGGTGAGGGGATGATAAACGAAGAAGATGATAATGAAGCAGCCTTGGGATAGGGCATCAGATCCTCTGTGCCATTAATTCTGTACCTATATTCAGAGATAAAGGCGGGAAAAAAAGAAAAAAAGAGAAGCTCGGCTTGGCTTGGGAGAAAAGAGCTGAAAGTGGGAGTTGATTTAAATAAATGATTTAAATAAAGGAAAACGTCGACGTTTTAAATGTGGGACAGAATAGGTACAGAGTTAATGGCACAGAAGATCTGATGCCCTCACATAGATGGATGGCTAAAATGAGAAGGGAATTGGGTAAGGACAGAATAGGGGTAAGGACAGAATAGGGGGACAGAGGATTTGGGGTCATGCGACCGTCCTCATACATGCACAAGTTGACACTTGAGAAGCAATTGAGTTGAGACTTGACTCAAGCACGTCAATCACGGGGGCTGCTGTTGCCGCCGCTGCTCTATTCCTAATTTCATCCATCTATTCATTACAACAAAATGGGTAAATAAAAATACAAAAGATTTGCTCCCGTTTGATACACCGATAACATTACTACTTACATCGTATTTTTGACATTAATGTGCAAGAAAACATCAAGACATGACATAAAACGTATCTTTAATCAATAATTTATAATACCTACAATTTCATGATACCCCTTTTCTTTCATAATTATAATTCTTTGTTACTAATTTTGCAGATTAAAAAACTGTTATTTTGTTATTTTAGCATATAAATCATGAATGATTTTTTTTACTTCAACCTGTTCAAAGAGCAAGTTCCCCGAGCCCTATCCAGTTATCCTTTAGTTATGTGTAAGGATTAGGTTCATTAAGTATTCATAACTCTTTGACTGTTTACATGAAATTTATTTTTCTATCAACAAGCTTGACATTGACTGTAAAAGGAATACTACGGTAGGGTTCAACTTGGTAATAAGAAGCTTTCTTTCAAATACTATATTTGATAAATAAGATTTTTTAGTTTATTTTACTGAGTATACATAAGAAACGTATCGATAATGACAAAACAAGCATGCTGTGTAGGTAATAACATTTAAGAATCAGTACAATATCCAAATTTTTAATAAAGCTAGTAACGCATCCACATCATTGCACTTCTATTTGAAGTTGACCACTCATTTTACTAATAGGGGAGCGTGACAATTATCTTAAAATAAAAAGATAGGAAATGGTTTTATGATCATAATGATTATTATAATATACATCATAAATATTATTTTTACATATAAATAATTTAATTTATATTAATCGTACTAGTTATAACAGTCACCAATTTATCATCATGTGATTACTCCGTATCTTAAAATAATAATGACATAGGATACATGACAGATAATTTTATATTCATAATGATTGACTGAAAACATAATTTTTAATAGAAAATCTGGTATAGATAACCATCTAAATAAAATATAGGGTATGAATTCTGTCATATCAAAGAAATAAAAAAAGCAAATGAGGACAACATTTAGATAACATAAAAAAATTATGGACGGATCCATATTGGAGGCCAAGAAGGCAATTATCTTCACTGCCTC
Source organism: Erythroxylum novogranatense (assembly GCA_029891385.1). Lineage (NCBI taxonomy): Eukaryota > Viridiplantae > Streptophyta > Magnoliopsida > Malpighiales > Erythroxylaceae > Erythroxylum > Erythroxylum novogranatense. The sequence continues at coordinate 87,929,461 of CM057227.1, read as the reverse complement.
GAAAAAATTTTATATAAAAAATTATTACTTTGAAATTTAATTTCATAAAAAATAAAATTTTACTCCACTAAAAATAAAATTTTACCCCATTAAAATTTTATCCCACTTTAAAATTTTCTAGATCCGTCCCTGTAAAAAATATAGAAATCATATATTTTTAAGTTAGGTGCATTATGTATGAAGGATCTTCGACCCATAGTTTTATGCAACGTTCTTTACAAACTCATTGCTAAGGTGATTGCGAACCGCCTCAAAATCTTTCTACCAAGGATCATATCTCCCATGCAATCAGCGTTTGTCCCGGGTCGACTCATCACTAACAACATCATGGTCACTTTTGAGATCATACATTACATGAAGAATAAAGGGAAAGGTAAGATTGGGGAAGCAGCTCTTAAGATTGATATAAGTAAAGCTTACGACAGGGTAGATTGGAAATATCTTCAGTTCATCTTGCTAATGTTGGGCTTTGACAGCAAATAATGGGTGGAGATTGTTATGACATGTGTTACTACCGTTAGGTATTTAGTGGCGTTTAATGGTTCTAAAGTAGGACCGATTATCCTAAAACGTGGGTTGAGGCAAGGAGATCCTTTGTCCCCGTACTTATTCATTCTGTGTGCTGAGGGTTTATCGGCTCTATTGAGAAAAAATGAGGCTAGTTGGGATATCCATGGGGTTTCTATTTGTCCTAGAAGCCCTAGTGTTTCGCACCTCTTCTTTGCAGACGACAGCTTTCTTTTTTTCCGAGCAAATATAACTGAAGGACAGAATATCAAGAGAATTCTGGCCATATATGAAGAAGCTTCGGGGCAGGCAGTTAATTTTCAAAAGTCAGGCATTATGTTCAGTTCAAACACACAACCTTCTGATAGAAACGCGGTGGAAACTTTATTAGGGGTCAATACTCCTATTGATCATGTGAGATATTTGGGGCTTCCCTCTCTTATTGGTATAAGGAAAAAACAAGTTTTTGCTTTAATCAAGGATCGTCTGAGCAAACGTATTGCGAGTTGGAAAAGCAAGATTCTCTCCAAACCAGCGAAGGAAATTGTCATCAAGATAGTGGCACAAGCCCTGCCTGCGTATTGTATGAGTATGTTCTTTATCCCTCCAGGTACATATGTGATGAATTACAGCGAATGATGAACTCTTTCTGGTGGGGATCAGGAACTACTTGTAGTTTTATGGAGGCAAGGGATCGACCTAATTCTAGTTTTATTTGGAAAAGTATTTTTGCGGCCAAGGATATTTTGCACCATGGGGTTCGTTGGAGGGTGGGTAATGGAGTTTCGATTAATGTATTTAAAGACCCATGGGTTCCTGAAGCCAATAACTTTTACGTCTCTTCCCCATTTAGTTTGGATGTTGGTAATCTAAAGGTGTGTGATCTAATTAAGGAAGATGGTCATGGTTGTGATGCATCAATGTTGGATGGTTTGCTTACTCCTTACGATGTGGGGCGGGTATCAAGGATCCCAATTGTTATATCAAAACCCCCTAATCAATTAATTTGGCATTGTAGTTCGGATGGCTCTTATTCGGTAAAAACTGGTTATCGTGTGGCTTTATCCTTGTTTACTGATATCGTCAATCTTTTCATGAATGGTCCCTGGAACAGGTTGTGGAACATGGCTCTTCCACCAAAGATCAAGGACTTTATTTGGCGCTGCCTACTCGATTTCCTCCCCTATAAAGATCGTCTTCGCCAGAAGGGCATTGCGCTTGACACTGCATGTGATATTTTCGGGCACGTAAAAGACCTGGATCACGTGTTGATGGCTTGCTCCACAGCTAAAGCAGTTTGGTTGTCGATGGGTTGGCAGCAGCCAAGTATGGCAATCAAATCCTTTCTAGAGCATAGCCTCAATACACAGTCGATCACGTGCCTTGAACGTATAATGACGATGCTGTGGAGTGTTTGGTATCATCGTAATCTTAAAGTATGGCAAAACAAGACTGTTTCTCCTAGGTTGGTAGCTAATTTTGCCGATGGTTTCCTAAGCGATTGGCAAGAGGCATGGGAGATGTTTGAGAAGGCCAACACCTTGACTGACGATTTAAGAGCTATCTCTTCTGCACGGGTTAGACCTCAGGAAGGGTTTCTAAAATGTAACGTGGATGCGACGGTCTTTAAAGAAAAAAATGCCACGGAATTTGTTGCGTTACTTAGGGGCGCATGAAGGAGGTTTGTGATTTCTATTTCAGGTTTTTTTTCCTACCCTGTTTGACCCAGTTATTGTCGAAATTATGTCTATAAGGGAAGCTCTATCTTGGTTAAAAGATCAATAGCTTGAAAAGGTTATTGTGGAGTCGGATTGTTTGGCAACCGTCTAGTCAATTTTAGCTCCTTCGCCAAATTGATCTGAGATTGGAATTTTGGCTCTTGATTGTTTATCAATCAAGCGACATTTCCTTCACTTGTCCTTCCAATGGTCGCGTAGGATTGCCAATAAGGCGGCTTATGCTTTAGCTATGGTAGCCTTACTACATGCAAATCCACATCATTGGACTGATCGTCCTTCTTGTTTAGTCTCCATTTTAAATTCAGATAGTTCGAATTCTTTTATTGTTGATGGTGAAAGGCTGGTAGGTTCCAGGTGTATGGGGTAAGCCTGTTGGCTTGGGTTAGTTTTCTTTGTCTTTCCCACCTTTGTCTGTTTTGTGCGTCAATTTCGCTTATCTTCAAAAAAAAAAAAAGTTAGGTGCACTATGTTGTATAAAAGATATGTAAGAAGAGATGTCACTGTGTTTGGTAGTGATATTATTTGATTTATAAATTACATAATATTTAAGAAGATTACATTAATAATATTTAAATTTAATATAACATAATAAAATTGAAAATAATTATGATTTTATTAAATTGATGACTAGTTCTTGATTTTGAATTTAATTCAATGAAACAAATCTAACTCCAATACAAAGTCTACCTTCGTTTTTAGAATTTTATATAAAGATCTTAACCATAATCTCAATTAATTTGAATTGTATCTCTGAAATATTCTTTAAAGAAATGAAATCCACATTAACAATGTTCCAATTCTGGAAAATCAAATTTTGTTGCAATGAAACTTAATCTAAGTACAAGCCTTCAGTATGGTGTCACACTGTACACCTAAATTTGGACTTGGATTGACTTCAAGCCTAATGTAGCCTATAAAAATTCTTAAACACATGAGCTAAAAACTGGTCCAGTCCAAGGATTAACTTCACATTTTACCCGAAGTCCAACCCATTTCCCGTGAACTGTTGCCCATTTTCCTAATGTCAAATGTTAAAAATGATAATTACTTATAGTATTATTTTCATCTAAAAACATAAGTACTGTTTGTTTCTTTTTTTATTGTAGTTATTAAAAGAAGAAAACAGGTTATTGAATAAGAAGTTGTGTTTTTGACTAAAATAACCAACATTATTTTGTTACATGCATCTCTATTTTTCTTTTATTTCTATTTTGTAGATTTCTTTTACTTTTGTTTCTTTTTTCTTCGTAGTTTCTTTACCCTCTTTCCCTCCGTCATTGATTTTGGGCTCACTCCTTTGTATAAAACACAACTTGTAAAGGATCATAAACTTTCAATTTCAAGAAGGATTATGCTAATATGATACTAAACATGGAAAAGGAGGTAGAGGTGAGGAAAGCGTAGAGGTATCAATGAGAGCTTTTTACTATAAAAGACAAAGCACTTTTTATGTATCTTTGTTTTTTAGGTGTGATGAAAATCACTCATACTCCACCGATCAACACTCAGATTCAACAGAAATACAAGAAGATTGCAGATAGAAGTGAAAGAATGTGTGTGTCTGAAGGAGATGTCGAAGAGAGAAGGTGAAGAATGCTTCTCGAAGCATTTTTGAGCTGAAAATAAAAATCTAAAGCCTAACACATGTGGAGACAAAAGCCTACATACATGCCTGAAGTCTTTAAAGTCAAAACATAGTCATTTTATGCATGTCAAAAGTATAACTCAATGTGTAGTCGTTTCAGCTCATGTTTAATACACTGTTATGGTTAAATAACTTAGAAGACATGAAACGCAGCTATTCCGGTACCTAAAACGCAGGCAGGAATAAGGACTTTAAAGACTCACGTGGATGGCACATGCAGAGGAGCTGACTTAAAACAATTTCATCCGACGGTCTTATTCTTCTCTAGCAGATATAAAAGCAAGGCAGAAGCATCATACATATATAGAACATTTTTCATAGAATTTCAAAGCTTCAATTTTTTTTGTATTCAGTAGTTGTGAGAGTGAAAAATAGTGAGAAGGAAAAATCAGAGAGTGCTAGAGTACTATTTTTGAGTACTGATGAGTTTGAAGGACTCTTAGTGCAAGTGTTATATAGAACACTCATTCTCTGTATTTTGTTCTTCATCTCTTTCTTTATTAGTGAATCTTTCCTCCACTATCAAGTGGGAAACTTGAATGTAGATAATTTTATACTATCAAATCAAGTAAAAATCAAGTCTCTTTACTTTTCTGCATTTATATTTCTGCAAAGTTTTGACAATCTTTATCAGTTTTTGTTTTAAAGAACAACAATAAAGCACATATATCTCAATAGAAAGTGGTATTAGAGCATTCAAGTCCTCCTGGGGTATTTTTGGAAGCTTCAAGCATTAAAGATTTATCAAGAAAGTCAATAATTGAAAATCTTTAAATTCTTTATATTATAGTAATCATGGTAGGCAAGGAAATGGATGTATATTATGATAAAGAAGACTTTACCATCTGAAAACTCCAAATCTAAGCTCTTCTTGAATCTTATGACTATTATGGTGCCATAAATGATCAGTATGACCTAGAGATTGACCCTATAAAGATGCTAAAGATGCAAAGACTTGCACATTGCAAGTTAATGCTTCATTTATCACCACCAGTGATAAGAAAAGTGCATAATTGTAACACTGCATAGAAACTTTGGGTAAAACTTGATGAATTGTATGTCAACAAGTGTTTTCCTAACAAGATGACACTTCTTCACAATCTTGCAAACTACAAGATGAACACTTCAGTCTCTTTAGATGATAACCTAGACCATTTCTTTAAACTAATTCAAGATTTAGAAGTTACGGATGAAAAAATTTCAGAGGAACATCAAGTTGTAGTTATCTTAAAAGTATTACCTTCTAAATTTAATGCATTCAAGAAGGTAATTGAGAATGCTAGTGGAGAATCGCTTACTATAAAGAAGGTTTTAGATTCTCTAATGGAAGAAATAGTTAGAGTGAATCCTTTAAAAAAAGAGACTAAAGTAGTGTTTTTGTAGAGAATAATTATGATAAAAATCTCATAATAAAAATAGCAAGAAAAATACGATTTTCAACTGCCAAGAACTTAAAGATCTTGGAGATAACGACTCATATTCAATCCAAATTAAACAGTAAAACCCATCACCTGAACTCTATGTTCTAAAACCTGGACCGGTTATCGAACCGGTGGCCTTATTGGTTACTGGTTTGATCGGTTCGACCGGTTCAACCACCGGTCAAACCGGTGTAACGTAATAATTATGCAATAATTATATTTAATTATATATAATATTAAAAATATTTAAAAAATAAAAAATAAATAAAAAAATTATCGAACCGGTCGGACCGAACCAATCCGACGGTTCAAACTGGATCAATTAGAGACCGATTTTGAAGCATCAACCGGATCGAACCACCGACCGATCCGGGTTTTAAAACCCAGCCTGGACTTGTGTAAAGCGTCTCTATGTGTAGCTTTTGGTCCTTTACGTTACCCTGCGTAACCTCAAATTCAATGCTTGTCCAACATCGTACTGTTGTCATGGCGTGTAATGTTACGAAATTGTTGTCGTTTGTTACGGGGAAAAAGAAAATCTTATGTACAAAGAACTCAATTCCAGGACTGAATGTCAAGCAACGTCAGGTGGTTGGCTGGCGAAAGACCAAGCAGCTACGAAACATATTAAGCACATCACTATTTAGGGTGCAATTATTTGTTGACTTTTGTTTAGCTTTATTCTTTTAATGCGTATCAGATAATTTATTAATTCCATTAATAGATATTAAGTCAAGACATTTAGCAGATCATAAGACTACCTCAATGAGTTTATTGTTTCCGCAATCAGATTTGTAATACATAACTAGTGGGCTAGAAAACTGGACATTTTACAATTTTATAGGTATAGCTCGCAGGGGTTGAGCCTTCTCTAGGGTGATGCCAAACCTGTCGTCCATGTCCAAGCTCTCTGGTGTAACACCATCTTCAAGCCTCCAATCAAAGGAATGAATAAGCGTACCCAACATCATGTGCAACATTCTTATTGCCAGTGGTAATCCTGGGCATATTCTTCGTCCTGCTCCAAATGGAATCAGCTCAAAATGCCGGCCTCGAACATCAACGTCCGATCCCAAGAATCTCTCTGGCATGAATGAGTCCGGATTCTCCCACATGTTTGGGTCTCTGCCTATTGCCCAAGCATTGACTAACACCTGTGCACCTTTAGGAACTGTGAAGCCAAACATTTCTACATCCGCTCCTGCTTTGCGAGGCAGTAGCAAAGGAACTGCTGGATGCAGCCTAAATGTTTCTTTGACGATAGCCTGCAAATAAGGCAATCGAGCAACGTCCGATTCCTGAAGCCAGCTGCTTTTACCAATTGTCTGCTCAAGTTCTTGTCGCGCTTCTGATAAAGTCTTGGGATTGCGGAGTAGTTCAGACATTGCCCACTCCATTGTGCTTGAAGTTGTATCAGTCCCAGCCACAAACAGATCCTGATACATTGGTAACAAGTCAACAAGTCTCAGACAGTATGAATAAATAGAAACAGCAAAACTGCATCAAACACAGATAAGGGAGAAAGTAGAGAAAAAGGCGTAATTACTAGGAATAAGTGTTTGATGCGATGTGTATCAAACTCCTCACTACTATCTTCACATATGGAGAGAAGGGTCTCTAGCATGTCGTTAGCTTGCACGTAGTCCTTAGCTTTTCTTAATTCCAGCCTCTCATAGATTTTACGGTCGAAGACCTCAAGCATCTTCCCAAAGTATTTTCCCATACTTCTTATGCGTTGCAGGTCAAAATTTTTAAGGAAAGGGAAATAATCTGCCAAGTTTGGTTTGCCAGCCTCGTCCATGATACACCTCACAACTTCCTTGAACTCTTTTGCAGTTTCCAAGCTCGAATTGGTCAAATCCAGCGAGAAAATGGTATTTGACATGGCATTAAGGGTAGTCTTGAAAGCTAATTCACCGATATTGACTGACCTACCAAGACGGCAACTTTCTTGAATATCATCGAAAAGGTCTTGAATTTTTTCGAGTCGAAGTTGCTGGTTAGCATCAAGTCTTTGATTGGAGAAGACATAAGAGTTGCATATTTTTCTAAGATTTCTCCAGGGCTCAGCCACGGGCAACCAAGGCATTCCAGCTTCGTGGTGTCCGTGTGCCTTGATCGCTTCATGTACAGTTCAGTTGGAGAAAATAACGTCATGCTTTTGCAGGATTTTTTTGGCCAATGTTGCAGAGGAAATCACTACGGTGTTTAACTGGCCTAGCTTCAGACTCATCAAAGGACCATAAGTTCGGGAAAGCTTGGCGAGAGACTTGTGGGGTTTGTCCCCGAGAACTAATAGATTGCCAATAACTGGTAAAGATTTTGGACCTGGAGGAAGCCTACCTGAAGTTGCTTTGGTTCCTCTTGCAATGAAATGAAGAACTCGAATCAAACAAATGAGAGGACAAAACATAGCGAAGTTATCATCCAGAGCTCCATCTTTCACTCCACAAGAGAGCTGGGACCAATTAACTACTCCGTTCAGACCACGAATCAATCACTAAACTAGCCACTTATATATTTGTGAAACAAGCTATTACAAGAGCCAGTTTTGCTTTTATGAAAAATATTAAATTAGATTGTAGAAATTCATTTAAAAGGTGACAATAAAGTTAATTTTGATTTTTAATCACTTAAGTTAATTTTTATATTTTTAAAATTATTATTTATCTACATTTAATTATCACATAACGTCATATTTTATTAATTTTCTAATATAATATGAAAATATTCAAATATTATGTCATATTCAATAAAAAGATAAAAGAAAATTGAACTGAAAAATAATTTGATTATTAAATAAAAAGTATATAATTATTTTTAAAATATTAAAATTAAAAAAAATCAAACCACAAAGTTCTCCCGGAATGTTATGCCAATATACCCTTGCTTCCAGATGCCTTTGACTTAATAGCTATCAATCGTTCCGCGATGTCTCCGCAATAAATTATATAAAAATATAATTTTCCTTACCAAATAAAGTAGAGAGCAATGTTATTAATATCGTACCAAGTTTAATATCGAATTGAGCTTTAGAATAGAATTATATCGGTACCGATTAGTACTGGGTATCATTTCAGAAAATTTTTTAAATTTATAAAATAATCCCTAAAATTTTTAAAAATTACAAAATAATCCATATTGGTATGTTATACAGTTATCTGTATAATGTCAATCATGTTTTAAAAATTTTAATAATAAATAATAATGACAATTAATATGAAATAATAATAATTTTAAATATTTTACATATAAATAATAACTATAATTAATATAAATAAAGACAATTATCATAAGACAATTATAAAATTAAGAATAATACAAAGTATTTAAAATATTATAATAATACAAAATATTTTTAAATTTATAAATTTGTCCATATTTTTTAAATTATAAAATAGTCCATTGTCATATTATAAAGTTGTAGATTATTTAATTTAGTTTTTTGTTTATATCTTGTTCATTTTAGTTTATATATATCTTTATTATATTTTAATTATTTCTATATAAAATAATTATCTATATATAATATATATCAATATATAATAATGATCTAAATATAATAATTAATTGTAAAATAATGTTGATTTTTGAATTATTTTTTAGAATTATTGTTTTTCACGTTCCATTTCATTTTACATTTAATTAGACACAATCACAATTTCATTTAATATATAAAATTAATTTAATAATTATTAATAAATATAATTAATTTTAAAATATAATTTTAAAATATATAAATTTTGATTTAATAATTGAAAATATATAAAATAAATATTAGTTTATAAATAATAGTTTTAAAATTATTTATTTCTTAAACTAATTTATTAGTATTTATTAATAAATATTATATAAAATATTAAAATAAATTTAAATAAAATAATTTATTATTAATAAAAATTAAAATAATTTATTAGTAATAAAATAAAATAATTTATTAGTAATAAAATAAAAATAATTTATTTTTAAGTTTTATTTAACTTATAATTATTGTTATAAATAAAATATTTATTATTATTTTAAAAGTTTGAAAAAAGAGGAAGGAAAGGGAGGGAAGAGAGATTTTTAAAATTTTTGAAATTTTGCAAAAAAATTTCTCAAATTTTTAAAATTTTCGGTACCAGCTAGTATTTTACATACCGGCCAGTACAGTTAAAATTGACCAATACCGACCAAAATTTAAAACCAGAATCTGAATTTAAAATTTCGTACCGATTTTAAGTCGGTACAGTACGGAATCCATATCAGTAGTTGAAAATCAAGCTTAGAACTTGGAAGTCATAAACTAATGATAAAAGTAAAATTTAGACCTAAAAATCTTAGGAACTGATATGAGAATCTAAAAAAATAAATATGGATAATCATGAACTGGGTAGGTTAAAAAATCGAATTAATTAAACCTAAAAACTGACCAATTGGAGTAGTTGCGTTTGACTAGCACACGAGGGCATGTCTATATTGTTTATCCGAGTTCAATTGAGCTTATATATATGAGTCAAAAATAAATCATATTTAAGTCAATTTTTATGATTTTTTAATTTAAAATTTAAAAATTACGTTATTATATTTAAGATAACATTATTTTTACATAAAATTTTTAAGATTTAAATTGAGCTAAATTGTACATCCTGAATTTGATGACAAAAAAATTTATAAAAGCTTAAACTTAAAATTTGGATAGAGAATAGCGCTGGCTTATACACGCCGGATATTAGGAAGCTGTCCCAACACGCCGGATATTAGAACGCTAGCTTATGGTACAAGTTACAACTCGCCGAGGAAAGCTCGTGGAGGATAGAGAATAGCGCTTTCCTAGCGGCCTAGCTTCATAAATATGTGACGTGACTTGCTTGCTGTAAAATTGCTTGTCACATTCAAGGAGCATATCAAATCAATCACAATATTGCGACTAAATTTGGCGTTGACATGTGCAGTACCTTTATGATCTCCCTTGAGCTTATTTAAATTGCAATCTGTTCTTTAATTAGATTCACGTGTATAGATTATCGAGTTTCTGGTGTCTGCAAAGTTTATATCGTGCTATTTATGAATGAATAATAATGAAGACGAAAATAAAAAACAACAGTAAGATTAATCTTATCTCAATAAAAAATAAAATGCATTTATATGAAGAACATGGAATGGCATAATATTATAATTCAACTTTCAGGTATCATATTAAAAGTATGTAAAATCAAAGATTTGTTGTCTTCAAACTTCAATTATTTTATTAAATTACATTTTAAAATCAATACTTTTACCAAAAGTTTGTGATTTTTTAATCAAAAGTAATTTTAAATTTCAACATTTTCATCAAATATAATTTAAAATTTAATAATTCTCAACGTTTAATTTCAATCTTAACATTTTATAATGTTCATCACTTTAAGTAGACAAAAATTTAATAGAGTTAAATTTTCATTGGTTAAATATCACGTTATTAATGATATAACACTTTTTATTGTTTTTTATAAAATGTTAGTGAATCTCCCTTTCATATGTATGATACATAGTATAGTATAATTCACTAATATATTTTTAAAAAAATTATGAATATTTTATAATTAGTATAATTAATGTGTAATGTTAGTTTTTAAATTATTAATTAAATTCTTAAATTCTCTAATCAACAAACCCTAATTTATGAAACCCTAAATTAGAACCAAATCCTTACTTGTGTCTCGTTGTGCTCTCAACTACTTCTTTGAGAGGGAAAACCATTCAACTAAAACCTTAGCATCACTAAAAGTTCAGCTCCTTGTTTCTTAAATCTTGACTTAGGTTCTATGCTTAATAGTGAGGGGGTGAGGAAGAAAAAGGCATGTTGAGGACTTTCTCTCAAAAACCAAAGTCTTGTTCGTCGCACAAAGAACCTTCTCTCATAAACCAAAGCCTGCCACGAGGTATTGATATACTTATCATAAGCTCCTATGAATTTTCAAAAGTAGAGATTTTGGACATTGTTGCAGCTCAGGGGACTGAGAACGAGCCTTCTAATATTCCCCCAAAGTGGTGGGATGGGCATGTATCAGTGTAACCCGTGCTATGCACATGTTATCTTTGACCTCTTCTCTTGGTTATTGTAGATAGTTTCCAATTGTATTGTTAAGCTTGTAAATAGGTAGATTTAAACTTGATTTTATCTCCTTAAGTTTAGGGATTAGCTTGCGTACGGTACAGCCTGTATTTAATCACTTGTAATCTTGATCAATGATTAAGAGAAATTTATTCCACAATTCTCTGTTTCTTTATGGTATTCAGAGCTAACAAATCTTAACTGATCAGAATTTTTTTTTTCTGCATCCCTCCCATCCCTAATGACCCTTACTGCTAATGGCGACAACACCGGCACCCCGTCGACGATAATCTAGTTCAACGCAACGGCTCAGCTCCCGATCAAGCTGACTGGGAGTATCAACTTTTCTACCTGGAAAGCCCAATTCTCCATGCTTATGTACGGTCACGATCTCTTCGGCCACCTCGATGGCACCAAAGCCTCTCCTGCTTGCACCGTTGGTGACAGTAGCACACCAAACCCAGCATATAACCTCTGGCTTCGCCAAGATAAGCTCATCCAGAGTGCAATGATGGCATCGGTCGACCCAACCATTGCTCCCACGGTGGCCAATGCCGCCTCTGCTCAACGTGCCTGGGAAGCCCTTCATTCAACCTATGCCAATAAATCTCAGTCCAGACTCTTTAGCCTTCGCGACCAGCTTGCTCGCATCTCCAAAGACACACAGACAATGACCGAGTATCTACATCGAGCACGAGCCCTTGCCGCAGTTGGTGCCCCCCTTGCTGAAGGTGACTTGGTTGTTCACATCCTCCGTGGCCTAGGCTCCAACTATCGTCACATCTCAGCTGCCATTAGAGCCCGCGATACGACGATCTCGTACGAAGATCTCTGTGACAAGTTAATGGATCATAAGGTGTTCTTGGCACATGAAGAGTCCACTAAACCGTTGACTCCAATCACTGCTGCAGTTGCACAACGCTCCAAGCCTCCGCCAAGCAACAACTCAAGGAACAATCGACGCCATTTCCAACCATGGCGTACTGCTGATCGCTTGAGTAATCAACATTCTCAATGGCGAGACCCCAATCGCTCCCCGAATGTGCGCAGGAACAGTTACAACCCTGATGTCAAATGTCAATTATGTCGCAAGCCAGGTCATGAGGCTGATGTTTGCCGCTCCGCGTCACACAATCACTATGAAGCTAAAGCCAATTTTGCATTAGGCCGCTCTCAAAATCAGAACACATGGCTGGTTGACTCTGGTGCATCTCACCATATGACTTCCGATTCCGGTGATCTACCTGAATACTTAGGCAATGATGGTATTACTGTTGGCAATGGTATGAAAATTCCGATATCCCACTCAGGCACAACTCATCTACAAGCACCGAATTTTGTTTTTAAGCTTCACCATACTCTTTGTGCACCTGCCATTAAACGCAATTTAATTTATGTTTCCCAGTTTTGCCAAGATAATCACACATCCATTGAATTTTTTTCCTTCTTATTTTTGTGTGAAGGATCTCAACTCGAAGACACCATTGGTGCACGGACGGAGTAGAGATGGTCTGTACGAGTGGCCTCACCAACCAAATCCCAATCCCACTGTCTTCACTGCCTAACACACCGTTCCCATTGATGTATGGCATCATAGACTAGGTCATCCTCATTTATGAATTTTTAATTATATTTGCCACAATTTTCATTTACCATTTTCCAATAAAGACAGTTTTACGGCTTGTAACTCATGTCAATGCAATAAATCCCATCGTTTACCTTTTAACGAATTTTCTCTCAGAAGTACCAAACCGTTGCAAACTATCTTCAGTGACTTATGGGGACCTTCGCCAATACTTTCTATTGACAAAAAATTATACTACTGTATTTTTGTTGATCAATTTACCAAGTACACTTGGCTACATACTTTGAAAAACAAGAGTGAAGTCAAAACAATTTTTCAAACACTCAAACCATTGCTTGAAAAGCATTTTTCAGCCACCATTCTTACTCTTTACACTGATGGGGGTACTGAATACAAGAGTCTCGATTCCTACCTTCAAACCAATGGTATTGAACACTTAGTGAGCCCTCCATATACCCCACAACGAGTAGCCACTGTTGAGCGTCGTCATCGACACATTGTTGAGACGGCAAAATCCTTACTTCACCAAGCCTCTCTACCTCCCTCGTTTTGGTCTTTTGCTTGTCATCATGCAGTGTACTTAATAAATCGATTGCCCACTCCCTTGCTGCAGTATAAGTCCCCATTTGAACAACTCCACCACAAAACACCGTCATATGCTACCCTCAAAAGTTTTGGTTGCTTATGTTACCCATGACTTAAACCCTATACAACCCATAAACTTGATCCAAAATCCACCCCATGTGTGTACCTTGGTGTGTCTCTTACCCATCACTGTCATATTTGTTTTGATCCTTTGCACTCCAAAGTGTACCTATCTCGTGATGTTACCTTTGTTGAAACTGAGTTTCCTTATCAAAACCGGTTTTGTAATCTACTGCCGCAATCCAAACCTATTGAGTGGGATATGTCTCCCACCACCAGCCGTGAACACCAAACTCCAGAACCCACTGTTGTGCCTGCCCTGCTTGCCCCGATCCTTGTACCGTGCCAAACATCATTTGCTGCTCGACCACACTCACCACCCCCGACCAGGACCATCGACTCTTGTCCGGCACAACTGGCGTCTTTGATCACCCAAGGTATGTCCCTCTCCCCTACCTCTCCTATATCACAATCACCATCACCTCATATTACTCCTTCCCCCACACATCCTACTGAATCATCCACACATGCTACTGTCACACCCAACCCCTTACCCGATCACACCGATGTTCCTCTTCTCTCAGCTATCCCCCCACCTATACCAGATCCTCCTCGAGTCGTCACTAGGTCCCAAAATAACATATTCAAACCAAAAAAACCATTTAATTATCTTGCCACTGTGTCTCCTGAAACCATACCTACCACTGTTAAACAAGCCCAAAAACACAAAGAGTGGCGGGACGCTATGAAACTTGAACTTGATGCTTTAGCTCAAACCGGGACATGGGAACTAGTTCCCAAAGATACTACGAAAAATGTTGTTGCCTGTAAGTGGATTTTCAGGATAAAACGCAAGTCGGATGGCACGATTGATCACTACAAGGCTAGGCTGGTCGCCAAGGGCTTAACCCAACGTCCTGGCATAGATTACCACTCCACCTTCAGTCCGGTGGTCAAACAAACGACGATCCGTGTGGTTCTGTCTCTAGCTGTTACGAATAATTGGGTGCTTCGACAGCTTGATGTGAACAATGCTTTCTTGCAAGGAGATCTTAATGAAGAAGTATACATAGGATTTCTCAAGTCTAAATCCGATCCCTCTCTATTTACATTATGCAATGATGTGGTTCATGTTATTGTTTTAGTTTATGTTGATGATATTATCATCACTGGAAATCATATTTCCTCTGTTGATCGTATTATTAGCTCACTTGCTGGTCGATTTTCAATCAAGGACCTTGGACATCTTCACTATTTTTTGGGTATTGAAGTAACCCGCACGACTGACAGCTTGTATCTCACTCAAACAAACTACATTGCCGAGCTTTTAGGTGTTGAAAATATGCAAGATTGTAATCCAGCTCCCACCCCGATGAGCAGCACCGGATCTTTATCCTTACATGATGGTGCTCCTTCCTTTGGTGCGACACGTTATCGTACAGTGTTAGGTAAATTGCAATACTTATCCTTTATAAGGACGGACATCAACTACTCTGTAAATAAGCTTTCACAGTTTATGTACAACCCATCCGAGTTACACTGGAAATCATTGAAGCGGGTTCTGCGGTATTTAAGTGGTACTCCTACATTTGGGTTACATCTCCGACGTATGAAGCAATTTGATTTATCTATGTATGTTGATGCGGACTGGGCCGGTGACCTCGACAGTCGCAATTCGACATCGGGTCATATTTTGTTCCTTGGCACTAATCCGATTAGCTGGGTTTCAAAACAAGCAACAGATGATTGCTCGTTCATCCACCGAGGCGGAGTTTAAAGCTGCCGCAAACTCTGTGTCCGAGATTTGCTGGGTTACACATCTTCTTACTGAATTACATGTTTCTCAACCTGTTCCACCTACAGTTTATTGCGATAATGTTGGAGTAATATATCTCAGCAAAAATCCTGCTATTCACACTCGTATGAAGCATGTTGCCGTTGATTTTCATTATGTTCGAGACAAGGTTCACCGCAATCAGCTCCGCATTGTCCATGTTCATACTCAGGATCAACTTGCAGACACTCTTACCAAGCCCTTGGCCAAACCACTCTTTCATCATCATCTTTCCAAGCTTGGAGTTGCTTCGCACTATCAGCTTGGGGGGGGGGGGGTATCAGTGTAACCCGTGCTATGCACATGTTATCTTTGACCTCTTCTCTTGGTTATTGTAGATAGTTTCCAATTGTATTGTTAAGCTTGTAAATATGTAGATTTAAACTTGATTTTATCTCCTTAAGTTTAGGGATTAGCTTGCGTACAACCTGTATTTAATCACTTGTAATCTTGATCAATGATTAAGAGAAATTTATTCCACAATTCTCTGTTTCTTTAGCATGGTATACCAAGTTCACCAAACAAATACAAGGAGGAAACTTAAAAGATTATACTTAAGAATCTTCACTTCTTAAGTATATATTTTTTGTTTTTTTTTTTCACTCCTGTAACTAACAAAATAGGGACTTCTGCATTCCGTGAAGAGGACTCCAATGGAAAATTAGGAATTTGGTCCTAATTTAGGAATTGTTGAGTGGAGAATTTAGGAAATTTATTTAATAACTTAACTTAAAAATTAACATTACATATTAATTACAAAATATTCATATTTTTATTTTAAAAATATGTTAGTGGATCTCACTATATCATGTAACATACATGTGATGGTGGAGTCCATTATCAAAATTTAAAAATAATAAAAGTGTTGTCTCAATAATTGATGGAAGTTTAACCTTGTTAATTTTCCTTCAACTTAGGGTCTATTTTGAATATTTTGAAAACATTATGATTGAAATTAAGCACTCTAAAACAATAAGTTTTAAGTGGTATTTTGATAAAAACAATAAGGTTCAATACACATTTTATATATTTTTATAAGACTTGTGACGCAATAACTCCATGATGAACATGTGGTCCATTAAAACCTTAATTTAATACTCACCTTACTAAACAATTTTAATTTGTTCATAATCATTAGTGAACAAATCAATATATATGTATACGATCTAACCATTCATTTTAAAATAGATAATGTAAATACCTATAATTTAACTATAATTGAATATTTATGAACTAACATTATTATTTATTTTCAATAACATTGTATTTAAAATTTAATATATTTATCTATTTTTATTCACCTTTGAATTATATAATTCAGACATGTCAAATTTTAATATATGCCTAGAAGGTCCGAGCTGTGATTTTTTAAAGCCCGAGCTTGTCTTGAATCTTGATTGAGCTTTAGAGATTTTGCTTGGTTCTAAATTTAATTAGATTTTGGATGGCCTAAATTCCAATTGGGCCTAAACAATTTGGAGTAAGCTTAGACTTAATTAGGTTTTAATTAGACCCAATTGGGTGTAAAATGGGTCAAGTTAAGCCGAATTGTTCGAGTTAAGCCTAAAAGCCGAACACTTTTAAAGAAATATTACATAGGCTAAAGCCTATTTAGACTACGTCAAACCCCAAAAGCCTAGCTTTTTTAAAAACATAAATATTTCCAAGTCTCATTAGGGTAAGCCTAGTCCCAAAGCCCAACTCCTTGGAGGTTTTGTGATAGAGACCGATCTAAATAGGATATTTATATAATTACTCTCCTCCTCCTTGTCTTTTCACTTCCAACAAAGAGGATGAGAGAAACTTTATAAATAAGGCATTTGAGTCATTACCTCAATCATAATTCTCTTAAAGGATTGGACTTTTGAGCTTAATTTTTGTCTAATTAAGCTTTAGGCCCTCGACCTAAATGTGTTTTATTATTAAAAAGTATAGTTCTTGTGAAAAAACAATATTAAAGAAAATAAACAAATACAAATATTGAATACTATAACTTGATGGTTGTATAGTTAATTGTTGTAGGTTATAATATTAAAAGAAAATACTAATATACCTTTATGGGTAGTAGAACTAACCTTATAGACATCAAATACGAAAGCAAAAAAGAAAGCTTGATGAGTGGCAGACAAAACCACTATAAGTTGTGCATAAAGAAAAATAATGAAATAATTTCCAAATAATAAAGCTTAAAAACAAATAATTCACATTGTTATGCAAATATTGTGAACCATTATAAGGGCTTTAAGGCTTTGGGCTGGAAGCAAGAAGGGCTTTGTTATTACAAGGCTTTGGATTTGGGAGAAGAGGAAGAAATTGTCAAAGAAGCTTAGAAGAAGGAAGCATCCTGGATAGATGGATAGTTGGACGGATGCCTCCCATTGTTTCATATGCTTCTTTATATAGGTATTTTCATGTCCCTTTTGGTCTTTTTCTCTCATATTGTTGGAAATCTTCATTATGGTTCTTCAAATTTTGCAAAGATCTTGCATATGGATGTTGGTGCATGGTTTTATTGTTACAGGCTTTACATCTACTCAAATAATGATCTTTTTTCATAAATGGGATTTTACATTTAAGCTTTTGAACATAATAATTTACACTTTAAAAATAAGGCTCACATCAAATTGATCTCTTCTTCTTCTGGCTCTATGCATTTGTTATTTTCGAATGTCAAGGCAAAAGACCTTGATTTTATTAATTGTTTCATTATATCAAAATATTCTTCTTTTGTTTTTGCGATAGCCAATGGTGATTATGCTTTTGATTTTTAATAAAAAATATTATAGGCTCACTTGATTTTTTGGCTAATATGTTATGAAAACTAGGTTATCCTTTCTTCCACATCTTGTTGGGATGCTTTATAGGCTTGGAAAATTTTATCCCACCATTTCTCCTTGAATTTCTAGATCAATAGTAAAACATTTACTTGTAGTTCTTCTTTGTAATCATATCTCCAAGTCAATATCCAAGGAATGAAGAATTTTAAGGTAAATAACAATGATGGAGGAAAAATATTTAAAATTTTCTATAAAAATGCAATATCCTTGATATACCTTTGGTGGAAATATTTATGGACGAAGTCCATACCACTTCCACTATTTCAATTGAACCAAAAGGGAACATTTTTCTTTATCCCAGTGTTCAAAAGAATAACCAAAAATAGAAGTTTACGACATTAAGTAATAAGAAGGCATTAAACTAGGCTTGTTAGTAGTCATAATAGGTGTAGGTTGATATGTATGGGAGGCTTTTGTAAAGGATTGTATACTATGAAGAGAAAGAAACTTCAGAAACATCTGAAATTATTTATGATTCATGGTTGATCCTCTAGTCTTATATCTCTCTTTTTTGTCCTCCCACCTTACATGATTTTGTAAGGATTGTAATAGAGTAATCCCCTCATATGTATGCCAATTTTGTACTACCTTTTACATATATTAATTAATACCATTTTTTCTTTTAAAAAAAAAAAGTTTAGTAGGCTTGTTAAAATTTAGGCTTCACATTTTCTTAGCTTCTACGGCTCTTAACCTAGTAAATAAGGTGGATAAATTTGTTGATTTTACATGTGAAATAGATCAGAAAGATTTTATCAGGCTCAACAAAGTGATACTTTATTTTCACATGTTTGGTTTCTTTAAGGATGCACAAATAATAAAAGTGGGGCCTTGAAAAGTTTCAATGCTTATATTGCCAATCTTTGGAAAACAAAAAGAGATGACTTTATTAGGATATAAGTTAAAAACTCACTTTCAATAGTTGAAATGTTCTTTGTCAAAATAATTGCTTTAAAATGATTTTGGAGTTACAATTTGAAAGTCTCTTTTAAAAAATGATTTTACAAAATAATTTTTATTTTTGTTCATATAAAATGAATTTTCTGGTTTCTTTTTCAGTGACCATCTTTCATAAAATTTATTTTTAGGTGCTTTTCTCTAGAAAGTCTTTTAGAGCTATTCATAATTATGGGTTTGTTGGAAGATGTTGTAACCAATTTGAAATGTTCATCATATTAGATGAGGAACATAAGGCCTTATCTTAGGCAAAGTCTTTTCTTTTTTCCATTATTTGCCTTACGACTTATTGGTTGCTCAGTAGTGGGTTTTGTCATTGATGGGCTTTTAGGGCTTTTTAGGAGAAATACTTACTCTTAGAATCATTTTCTAGATTAAAAGAACTCTTGGGATAAGCCATTAATAAATTCAATATCGAAATGAAAATTGCTTAAAATTGCATGCCGTCTAACGAAAATTTGTTTTGAAGCAATATTTTGAACATTTTCGAGTAAAAATTCTTTGGAATATTTACGTTGAAGATGTAAAAAAAAAACTTTTGATTTGATTAATCTCCTTAAAACTTTAAAATGCAAAAAAAGAAATTTTAAAAATAAATAAAATTTCTTTTCTAATGGTTAAACAATGTCTTTGAGTAGGATTCCAATGTCAAAGAGTGTATTGGACGATATGCTTTTTATCATTGATGATTTGCTTTAGAATTCCTCCATATTTTGATCTAACGCATCATATTCTACAATTTTAAAGGCATTGGGGTCAGTTATATGTAATATGGGAGTATCTTTCACCTTAGTCTTAATTTGCTTTACCAAATTAGTGTTTTGATCTATCCAAGGTTTTGGGTTTTCTTTAATCTTTCATGGAGTGATTTGAAGTGCTTATTAAGGTAAAAATCAATAACATAATTTAGGCTTCCTAAGAATCGTTGTAATTGCTTTTTACCAAATATTTAGTTAGAAAATTTATTGCTAAATTCTAAAGTTCTCTTAAATGATGTTATTGTGTCATTATAGATATAATGTCTTTAAAACCTATCCCTAGTTTGGAAAAGATTAAGCTTTATTTTTGACACGACTAATTCATTCGTTTTTATGACATCAATGAGAGTTTTAATATGTTTGAAATGTCGCTCTAATGTTGAGGAAAATATTAATACATCATCTATATAAACAATGTAGAATTTAGAATTTGGTAAAAATATTTCATTCATTATTCTTTGCAATTCATAGGGAGCATTATTTAACCCAAAGAGCTTTACATTCTACTCACACTACTTAGATGGAATGGTAAAAGTAGTTTTGTATCTATCTTTAGGCTTTATCTGGACTTGCGAGAAGCTCGAATTCATACCAAAATTTGAGAATTATAGACACTTCAAAAGAAATCTTTCTTATTAGGAATAGAATACCTAATCAATTTTAATGCTTTATTAAGAGGCTTATAAATTTTCATAGATCTAGGCATATCTCTTTTTTTTTCCAAATTTTATTCGCATAAAAGTTGCATAACTTTATATGGACTTAGAAGGAGAGATTGGATATTTTAAGAAATCATTAATTTCTTACTTGTAAAATTATTAAAATCCTTGTCTATTTAGATAAGTTTAACTTTTGTTGAGATTTATTTTTTATTAAAATCTTTTATAAGTAAATCTATAATATGCTGTTTTTTATTACAAAAGCATTGGGTAAATTAGCACATATTTCACTATTAATAATTCCTTGCAAAATTTTTTTCTCATCTTATAATTTTTCCTATTATTCTTTTTGTAATATTTTCATCAAATGTCATTTTTTCATTTACTATGTTCTTAAGTTGGATTTTATTAATTTAATAGGCTTTTATCAATTTATGTTCCTAGTTTTGAAATTTTCTATTAAAGGAAAACATAACTTTTATGGTTAATTTTCATTGAAATACTATCATAATTCACTATATACAAGTAATTAGCTTTATAAAGGGAGTTCCTAAAATCATCATATGGTGGATATCTTCAACTATCACTAAAATAGTTTTCACATAAATTTGGCAAATAAAAGCATATGTTTTGAAAATTAATTTTAGCTTTGAATTGTTAATAGTTTTGAGTCTTTCTTGGCTTTTCTATAGCAATTTTGTAAGTATTATTCCTTAATATAATTCAAATTGATTTCTATATCAATTAGCATAATTGTGTCAATATGAAAGTCATTTTAATTTTATGAGTTATCATAATTAAACATTTTGAGATGTTACTTAGTTTAATATAAAAAATCTTGAGATAGTTTCTTATTATTGTATTTTCTTTAATTTTGTTTCTCACATTTTATCATAATAAAAGAGGAAGTCTTATTAAGAACTTCTTACTAAACTAGTAGTGATACTAAACTAGTACATGACACTCTTGCTAGAAAATTAGGGTGAAATCTGATCCCGCATGTAGCGTAATAATAAGAAACTTTTTCGTTTTGATTTCTCAAAAGCTAAGATCATTTTAAATATATAATATGATTAACACATAAATCATAAGAAAGCATCAAGCTTAATTTGTACCTTATTGTAAAGCTTGATCCTTGATTTTTTGTTTCCATCAAACTATTTCTAAAATTGACTCATTTCAACTATCGTAGATGCATAAGTGTATGACATCTAACTATATTTACAAAACGTATTGAAAGAACTTTATAACTATTGTAGAGAGGGTTAGGCAAGGAGTGTTAGCTCACTTAGGGCCTAAATAAGAACCAATATCTCTTATTGATTCTTATTTACTAAATATTTAATAATTAATCATAATTTTTTTAAACTTCATAACCAAGTTTAACTAAATTGAAGGACCTTTTTTCTCTTTAACTCATTTTATTTGTATAACCAATTAAGTTCCTAAGTATGTTGGCAGTTGATATAAATTATAATCCTAAATCATATTTAAGATTAGATAAATTAAACCCTAAATCAAATTTAGGATTGGATAAATTAAACGCGTTTAATTCATCTTAAATTATCTAAATAATTTATATCCATAGATTAAGATCGACATCTAGCAATGCTTCATGATCATCTAAATATTTAAGAATGTCAAAGTTATTTTGACTATCCTTTTCATGTATGATTTGATAATTTAATTATTTCATCATATACTATTTCGATTAGACATATAACATAGAATTAATGTTCACTCTAATTGAGTCCAATTATGTTAGTTCTTTACTATTTGTAATCGATTAAATTAAGGATATTTAAAAACTATTTTAAAGGTTTCATTCTACTTCGTTCAAGGATTTCCTAGATTAATACTAATCGAGAACAATGAAATATTTTCTCTAATTACTTTAGGGTGATGAATCCTTTATTGATCACTTAACTACCTTTATATTATTCATGATATATTCAATAACTATCAGTTAAGCTACTCGTGACAAGAATAGGTCATAAGTAATATCAAAACATAGTAATCATTATATGAGATACTTTGGAGATCTTAAGTCAAAGGATCACTTATACAGTCATTATAACGAGAAATTTCATAAACACACAAGTAATGATCCAAATGAATTTCTCACATGGGGTAAGTTTAGTGAACTTGTTTTTTAACAAATAATCAAATATTTGTTTAAGCATTTCCTTACATTAGTCTATGAGCAACTATTTCCTTTATAAGGAAAAATACAGTGTGTACTAGTTTTCTTACACATTATTAATGTTCACTTTTAATAGAACAATAACTAGGAACAATTTAGATATAATACATAAATGAATGATAAATTTCATAATATGATCTCATCATAATTTAGTTATTTGTAATGTATATTTATTCAATGAAATTTATCATATACATCTAAATATGTATAAGATGAAGAATTTCTCTAAATTACTTTTGACTAAACTAACCTATTAGCTATAGGGCATAAACCAATAATCTCCTACTTATACTAAGCCAATCATTTAAGTATCTCATTCAATATAACTATATGATGATCATAATTTGGGGCAGTGGATTAGTGAGGAATTCTACAAGATTCTTTATAGTGGGCATTTATTTAAATCTTATAAATTTCATTTTAATTATCATCATAATTAAAAGAAATAGCCTAAATATAGACTTGGATTTTGATGAGAGCTTATCTCCTTTTCATACTCAGTGACTCTAATGTTCTACAATATATTACTATCTAAACAATGCAAAAATTATACCAAGTTCATTAAAGAACTTGATCTAAATATTCATTTCCACTAACTAAAAATGTATCATGGCACGATCAACAATCAATGCTATATTGGATCCTTTAAAATATACCTTAATCAAAACTTACTTCTAAAGTTAATATCTATATAAACTTGAACTCAAGTATCAATTCATACATAGAATAATCAATATCTTTAATAGTTCATAAGTATCAAATATCTAAAATACTAAACACCTTTAGTATATTATCCATATACTTAGAAAATAATAAGTAAACAACTTATGCATCTTTTAGATGCAATTCCTAATTTAATTTGTTAACTTGTCTTATCCAACAAGATTTGCTTTTAGACAAATGTAGATTCGATAACTGAAAATATGAATTATTATTCTCTATAATCATTATGTCTCTACATATTCCCATTGAAGAGGAAAACTAGACTCTCATGCACCTTCTTTTAGACATGATAAATTCACAGTATTCTATAAAAAAATCTTTGAATTTAACATGAAAAATAATTCTTTTAACATCTCATAGTCTTTCAACTATACATCTAATGTATCAATAAAGGCATTAGTTTCAAATGGATGTATTTTCATGAGATTTAAACCTTTCAAATTTCATCTTACTCCCACCACTTATGTTAAAAACCATTCTCTTATAAATGTTGTTGAAAAAAATCTGTTTAATGGGTTCCTAAGATTATATCTAACCTTTTGATATCTTATAGTTTTTTATTTTCTAATTTAGTTCTAAACTTATTGAATTGGAACTACTGAGGCAAGTTATTATATTAGGTATAGCTGTAAAAGAAATAAATATTACATCTTACAATATCTCATTGATATGTGTTTAATTGTCAATATTTTTAAACATTTACACTTAGCAATTATTGACATAAAAATGCCTAAGATACTCACTTTAATTTATATTTGATTTCAGGTACAATTTGGGAGCAAAGAAATTAAAGTGGGTCAAAAACACCCCTTTTAAGGACATTTTCCGAAGTTTAATACTCGTTTGTTGTCACGGAGTGGACAAAGAAAATTGAAAGATGAAAAATGGAAGAAAAAGAAAAAAAAAAGAAAATTTCAAATGCAAGCTGTTGAAAGAAAATAAAAATAAAAATAAAAAAATGTTTGGTGGCTGTGTTTCACGCAGCAACGCATGCGTTAATGCTGCGTGAACAGAGAAGGCATGCGTTTCACGCATGCGTTGGCGTTAAAACACTGCGTGGAGAAGCAGCAAGGAGGGTTTTAACAGGAGGCATTTAATTGTCTTGTCATAGGCACAGTGGACGACAGAAGCTGAAGCATTAACGCAGAGGGGCAGCATTGGAGGGCGCAGACAACGCGTTGGAGGCGCTAGCAGCTGGCGCTGCTTGGGGGCTTCACGCAGAGACCAGCGTGAGAAGCCATCAATAGGCGCAGCCGAGAGCAAGGCAACACGCTGTCAACACAAGTCAAGCTACGGTAGAGACAAGAATAAAACATTGAACAGTGCCGCCACAGAAAACATAGAGAGACCAAGCTACAGTTAAGCCTGCGCAAGTGTAACACCCCACTCCCACAAGACCCGAACCTGACATCGATGGTGATATCCGAGTCCGTGCCCCGTGACGGTGACGTGCTACATCACTCAGTCAAAACTCAATATAATTTTTTTTTGAAACGCAAACACACACACATGATAATTTATGCGGAAAACAATTTACATAAACAATTCACTGGCCTCGAGGCCCTTTTCATAAACATAATTTATTTCAGTCTATTAACTTTACAAACTGACTTCATCAGTAATACAAAAATTCAGAAAATAAAAATACAATAATGCAGACGCGAACTGTAGCACCCCACTCCCGACAAGACCCGAACCCGACATCTATGGTGATATCCAAGCCCGTGCCCCGCGAGGGTGGCGTACTAAAACACTCAATACCTTTTTAAAACAGTTGAGTGCGGAAAACGATAATCAATCTGGGCCCGATTTAATATGAAAACATTTTTCAAATATGAACAATTCAGTCATTAACTAGTACTCAATAGTGCTCAATCATCATGTACATATAGAAATGTATGACCCAACTGGGCCCAATGCCATTTCTAAACATTTCAGTAATACAATACAATGACACATAGACAAATGGGGCCCACTTAATAAACTCACTACACTAATGCAGATGTGACGACACTGATCCCGACCCTGACCTTCACTTGAATCCTGCAAACATACTCCCGTTTTACTAACGGGGTACTCTTCAATTCCTGAAAAAAATAGATGCAATGTTGGGTGAGTTTGCGAACTCAATGAGAAACCATCATCGATGGTTCACCCAACTCATGCATTCACAATCATATACATATAATACACAGTAGCATTTACAGTAATATCACATGCAATTTCCTTATTCACATCTCTCAGTCATTTGCAGTCAATTTATATTTTCAATCAGTCATACACATATGCAATGTACATGTGACACTTTCATTTTTTTTCGTTGTTGTGACCGTGCGCCTGAAATCATTTACGTTGAGCCAGTGGCTCTGAAATTGTTGGGCATGATATGCCCTGCGGTGAGCCTGAGGCTCTATCAATCGTTGGACCCGAGGTCCTGTGCGTTGAGCTTAAAGCTCTCATATACGTTGGGCGTGATCTGCCCTGATAAGCCCAGTGATGGGCACAATGCATTGAGCCTGTGGCTCTGCATACGTTGGTACCACCGGTCACAACTACCATTATCTGATCATTCAGTGATGCATGAATGCATGTGTCACTTCCCAATTTCAGTCATTTACAGCTCCAATCATTTTCGCTAATGCATTTACAATTTAATTCATTCATGCATTCATACATATTTACTCATCTTTGCACTTCAATATCACAATCAAATATTTCGAACACCCATGGTCCGAAATCAATCAAATCAATCACACATCTATCCATCCGCGCTTCCTCATGGCAATCAATGCATATAATTAATAAACACATAAGGCTGAGAAACTAACTAGGTTACTCACCTGCACTTTCGAGCTACCGCCTGGAAGTCCCAATACTGTCCGTGGAATGTCGATCCATTGGAACCTTTGATTCAAGCTTCAATCCTTTGAAAATCCTTCAAGAACTCCAAATCGCAAGATGCTCTCCCATGACCGTCGATGATGAAACAAACGTTTAAACTTATATATATATATATGAGCTTTAAAGGCTTGTTTGGCAATTTAGTTACCACAAGTCCAAACTTAGAGTCTATCAGTCTAATTCTTATTCTATTTTTCTCCCAATTTTGCAATAACCATAACTAATAAATCCTGAAATTATAATCTCAATTGTTTCATATCAATTTCCAATCAATCTCGGACCCGAAATCTAATTAATCAGTCACTGAGCAAATTTTTCGGTTCGGATCCATTACTCTAAAAATCCCAGAAAAGTTCCCATAAATTCACAAAATTAGCAAATACCCATTCCTATACTCATATTCCACTTTCCATTCCTCTAAATTCCATTTCATTCCAATTCCATATTCAAAACCTAATTTATACACTTATTACTAAATTTCCAATTTTCACAACCAATTCTCATCTGCATAATTATAACCAATTTTCGATACACAATCAATTCGGGAATCGTCATACATGTATGTATATATATATATATACTTGTGCGGTCAATAATCATTACCGATATCTATAAAACAATAATGCATGCACAATGTCACATTTATGCACCCAATTCTAACCCGATCCAAATTATCGACATACTCGTCACTCCAAGAACGGATGTTACACGAACCGATCCCGATCGTTTCTACTTCAATAACCAACAGATGTCATCATGCGTTGCTAACGGGTATTCTTCGAGTCTGAAAAATAATTGCAAATTTTGGGTGAGTTTTGCAAACTCAGTGAGAAACCATCATCGATGGTTCACTCAATTCATGCAACACAATAATTCACATATCACATATTTTCACATTGTTGCATAATTAAGCACATTGCATAATTGCACTTGAACATAGACAATGTGCCACATTCCATTTGCTTAAACATCTATACCCAATTGAATTTGTAAAACATTCAAACACAAGACAGTTGTTTCCCAATTCATATTCAGAAATACACAGAATCACAAAGCAGTTAGCCTTTCATTCATTCAAAGAAATGCAATCCAATGCATATGTAATGCATATGTGACCCTTTCCAATTTATTACGGTGTTGTGATCGAGCGCCTAAACTGTCCCAATATGGGCGCATTAATCGGTGAGCCTGAGGCTCTGAACTGTCCCAATATGGGCACATTAATCGTTGAGCCAAAGGCTCTGGATCACTGTGGGGCTCGAGGTCTAATATAAACGTTGAGCTTGTAGCTCTCGGTGGCTGCTCCGGTCACAACTCTCATTAACTGATCATGCATTCATGCATGGAATGCATGTGTCACAATTAAACAATATTATATCACAATCGGATCCAAATTATCATATTCAAACAATTGTTTCACAACAATTCACAGTATAATCACAATCACGATTTATAATCCCAATTAACACATTCATACAATTGGTTCACAAACAATCACATTCCAATCACAATCACCAGTAAAACACTCCTATGTCATAATCTCCCACATACATCGGACACCTTCGGTCCGGAATATTGACACAAACAAATGCAAGAGTCCCTCCATTATTCTCCACAGTTTTATAAGTGCGAAATATAACTAAATAATAATTGAGGAACCATCCAGGTTACTCACCTAATAACTTTCGAGCTAATGCCGGGAAGTCTCTGTAACGTCCGTGGAACGACGTTCCAACTGTGCCTCTATAACAATTAAAATACGGACACGTTACCAACTGTGTAGTTAGAAATATCAAACAATGCACATGAAACAATTAAAACGTATACAATGCATGTTCATGGCATTCCCGATCCTAATCCAAAATTTCCACATCATAAAAAATTTCACCTAAAAATTAGAAATCTAACGGCACCGAAATTTCTCAATTCGGGACACGATCGGTCCAAAAATAAATAAAACAGTGGCCACATAACTATTACCCGGACCCACGTCAATTTTCCGTCTAAAAATTCCCAATCTCTCAGAAAATGAAATTAAATATTCAATGAATCCGATGCCTCAAGAATCAGGTCAATCGGACGTCGGACGGAAAAGTTATTCACGAAAGAAACCAAAATTCACATTAAACAATTAATATCTATATCTATATAACCCTTATTTCCTTTTTTTTTTCCTGATTTCCAACCAAACTTCCAACACCCATAACTCTTTGCACACAATTCAGAAAATTATAAACCACATCTCATTGAAAAGATCATGAAAACCTCTACAAGTTACATGAAGACCCCAACAAGCAATTTTACCCATAAGGTTGACAAAAATTCAGTCAAAGCCACTGCCTACTCAAAACCTATCAAAACAGTGCAGTACTTTGCAAAATCAGTAACTTTCTGTTTCTTCAGTCAACAATTACACAATAAATATTCTCAGTAAGATCACAATGTTATCTACAACTTTCATGAACTACCTAAAATCAAATTCACTTGCTAACTAGGTCAAACAATCCACCAAACCATCTGCCTTCTGAAATTTCCCAATCTGAACAGCACATTTCACAACAGTATATCTCTTAGCACAAATGTCACACAAATCACTACCTTATATCCCTGAAAATATAATATCTCAAACTTCAATTTTCATGAAGAACTCAAAATCCAATTCGATCTCTAACAATTTCAAAACTGTTATGAAAGTTTCTGCCATGATCAGCAATCCATGACCTAGCTTAGGTTCAGTTTTTACAAAATCATAACTCCCAAATATGATCTCCAAAAATTACATGCCATATATCATTTTCAAGATAATTGTTTCCTCTAAAACTTTTCAGAAGATCACTTAAGCCAATTCAATCCACAAAAATCTCTAAAATTGCTTCCAATCAGAATGCTCACAAAACCGACACTTAGGCTAGGTTTCACCAAAATGCACAAAACCAGTCAATTGTAAACAGTTCATATCTCCCAATATACAGATCTAAAAATTGCAAAATCAGTGGCAATGGAAAGCTAACTTAATATGCTTCAACCTTCATGAAGATCATTCTCATCAATTCCTTCTACATTAATCTAGAAAAATCAGCAAAACTCTAGGTTATGTGGTTCGATTCATCGTTCATTCCAGCCATCGTGATAACTTTCCATGCTAAAATTTGACCTTTTAGAGTTACAATTTAACAACACCTATTTCACAAAAAATTGTAGCCAATCAACTAAAGTTTCATTTGGCACAAACCGCACCTCATTTGCATAAACCGCACCTCATTTGCATAACCACACAATTAGTTATGATCAAAACAGTGTAATAGGTTCAATATCAATTTTCCAGCTTTTACATTCAACTCAACTTCTTTCATTTCATCACTTTACCTACATCAAATATGCATCCATTTGGACCTCTAATTCAGCCCTAAGTTCATCTAAACACTCACTTGAACATAAATCTCTAAAATTCCAGCACACATACTCATAGCATTAAACCCTAGGCTTTATGACATTAATGCACATAAAAATCACAATAAATGCTTCTAACAACCATATGAAAGAACATAAACATAACTTATCACCTAGAACAAACTCCAAGCTTCAAGCTTTAAGTTTCCAAATCTTCAAACAAAAACACCAACCTCTCCTATCTCCTTCGACCATCACAAACATCATAATTTCAAAGCTCAAGTTGGTCTTGGGTGTGACTAAAGGAAAAGCAAGTAAGTAGACAAAACAATCCTTGATATGGAGGAAGAACAAAAACAACAAAGGAAGGAGGAAGGAGAGAGTTCGGATGAAAGTGAGAAAGAGTTATGAAAAGTGAGGTTTTCAACTTTCCCACTTGGAAAGTCGTGGAAGACAACACTTAAAAGCACCAATTTTTAAACTTTCATAGAAAGTCACATGGATGCTCTCCCAATTTAGAATGAATGGATAATCATCAATGAAAAGCACGAAAGCTATGGATGAGAGAAAGGCTTTTAATTTTCAAAATGAGTTTTAAGCCTTCCAAGGAGTAAGGTCGTGAATGGAGGAGAAGAAAAAGACAAAATCATTAATTGCTTAAAGACACTTGTCCCGATATTTATTTCGGTTCCAAATTCTACTCCAATTTCTCGTCAAACTCCAATGGCTTAATTTAATAAATCCTAACATCATATCTCTAATTTTCTTGTGCCATTGACCAGTCATTTTCAGTACAGGAAACCCACTCAATCAGTCAATTAGAAATTTTCCAGTCCGGACAAGTACCCCGAAAAATTTCGGAAAAATTCCTAAAATTTTCTAAAAATATGAAACACACATAAATCAACTCCAATTAATTTTTCAAACACAAATAACACATTTTTCACAATAAACACAGATGCTGGGAAAATGTTATGAATGCATGTACAATCATGTGCATGTGCAACAATTTCAATTTATGCATATATGGAGGCCATATTAGGCGTGACCATGCCGAGATACGTTTACACACTCGTAACCCATTCCAAATTACCAATTTACCCTTCCCATCGGTGATGAGATGTTACAATTCTCCCCTCCTAATAAAAATTTCGTCCTCGAAATTCATTTTTTTTTTGCTAAAGAAGGTAGGGGTATTGTCATTCCGTTCTTGTGTTATCTTTTTAACAATTTCCTGTTCAAATAATATACTTCCTCAATTATGTCATTGCTGAGTTTCAGCATATTCAACATTTTACTACCAATTTCAATACCATATATATATATCGATTTATAACAATACAGATCACTCATACTGCCTTTGTCCCATTTTTGCCATAGTTTCCTATGGACCACTTTATGTCGAATTAGTTTCTCCTATTTATACCTTTATCGCCATCTAAGTGCATTCGAAGTATTTCATTTTTCGCTTACTAAATTACATCTCTTTAGTGTTAAAACACTAATCTCGTCCATAACCCCAATATTAATCAACTCAACTCATTTGCCATTAACTTGGATCACTTTACCCTTATTACAGATTTATTTCACTCATCAACATTATCTCAACTCAATCATGGCCTTCGACTATCTTTAGGCCCTATTCGCTTTAATATAGGGATGAACGAATCCTTTTTGCTGTAAGACCCCTTATACACTATTCAAATGGTGTCACTAATATAACGATTTTTATTCCCACAATCCATCTAAACTTTATATCAATCTCATGTCCTTATGAAGTTCACAAATATCAGTTTTCCATTTGTCTCCAATAGTCAAGTCTGTTGGTTATGCAAACCTATCATCATTCGATTTTACATTCTAAACCCTCAATTACTCTTTCGATATACTCTTACTAGAACATAAAGCTTCGATTGTTTCTTGTGTTTTCACCAACAGTTTCTTTAGTTGGTATTACACATAATTCTTAATCCAATCATAAAAATCCTGTTCTCAAAAGTTGGATTCATTTTCAATTCCTCGATAAGGTTCGCAATTTCTAAATCCTCAATTTGGGCTTTGCCAATCCTTTTTATACACACCTGATTTGGAATTCCAATAGCTAATAACACTTTCTTTTTGCCTTCTTGATAGGTCGACATCTTGCACTCAGTATCACACTAGGTTTGATACCCTTATCGCCTAAATTGTGATCTTCTACTATTGAAGTTTCTATTCACTATGTTGAATTGCAGCACTAACTTTATTAGGAAGTACTCAATCGCATAATCCTTTTCAATTCCTTCATACTCACGAAATACATCAATCGTTATCGATTTGCATATTCATAGATATATCCAAAATGTTGCTATACGAATTGTGTCTCCAAGCTTTCAAAGCAATACCTAGTACAACAAATTTCGAGTCATCAATCACAATGCAGCCCATGAGGGTATACTTTTCCCTAGGCATATAAAACCACTTTACACTACCTCAACCGATTGCATCATAACCTTTACTGGGACACTTCGTTATATAGTGCAAAATCTCCAACTTAAAGTGATACAATCGTTACTCGAATTGTACATTTCTCAAAATGTCTCTTTTTACATTCATCAGTCATACGATTCACACGTTTTTCCTCAAATATTTTTGTCAAAGAACTGAGACAAGAAAACCTTTAATAATTTCTGGGCGTATCACTATACAACTAGTTTTAAATAACTCCAAATCCCATATATATCCCTTACAATTTTGCATTTCATCATCCTCCGTATCGTCATTAAGTTTTCCGATGTACCATGTTTGAATACTAGTTCACCCACAATTTATTTGATCAAGCTAAGATTCACTTTTATGAAACTCTCATGATATAAGATTTCTTCAACTATGCAAAATATTCTTCTTCACTTTTCAAATGCATTTGATATATCATTAATGATCATAGTCACTATCCAATTTAAACACAATTGAGACACTCTACTCTTCAATAGTATGATAAACTCCTTATACCCATGATTGATTCTCATAAC
This sequence comes from Erythroxylum novogranatense, assembly GCA_029891385.1. NCBI lineage: Eukaryota > Viridiplantae > Streptophyta > Magnoliopsida > Malpighiales > Erythroxylaceae > Erythroxylum > Erythroxylum novogranatense. The sequence continues at coordinate 87,896,570 of CM057227.1, read as the reverse complement.
TCCTTCAGTATCTGATTTCCCCGATGACGAAAAATTTTCTTATATTTTTTTCTCAGTTTCACATTGACATGTTCTGACGTCTATTCCTTTACACTAGTTTCTCCACATACATCAATTTATTTGCAATCGTTACTCCCTGGTTTGATAATATATTCATCATATCAACTTTGTACTTCCCGAACATATTTACACAAAATATACGTAAACCTATATTCTCCTCATATTCGCAATTAATGTCTCCTTAATGTTCAATAAACCCATTATATAGTCGGATTTTTACATCATCATAATGCATACCTTCTCAGTAGTATATTCTACCACTTACGCTTGAGTCTCCGCTAGGATTAGAACTCCCATGATGACTTTTAATTCATTTCAGATTTATCTCAGATTTATCCTTTCATTGATCATTCATTCATTTTTTTTGGAATCATCTGATCGACTTAACCCCATTCAGGGAAATTCTTCTTTGAAAGAAGATTTCTTGCTACTTTCGTTGATACCACTCATGGAATTCCTACTCATCAACTGTCGTCACCATTTCTTGTCAGCCATTCTAAATGCCTTAGGAAATCAATTTTAGCCATTCATAATATCCCGTGTAGATCAATTTATGCCATAACTCATGTAATCAGAACATCCCTTTTTAATAAGGCTCATTGAAGCATATACCATTAAAATCATTACATCTTATCGAGAGACAGATGTAGGATAACTCACCAATTAGTCACTTACGCTAAGGATACCTTGAACTCATTAATTTTTTTTTGTTGACAACACTTCCCTTTTTGCACCTGTCCTCGATCTTGAGGATTTTGCCATAATTATGTCCTTCTTCTTCTTTTTATCATATAACAAGCTCAATTCATTCCCAATTGATCACTATAATCACTTTCACTTCTTATCCTAACTCTTATTAAACTTTAAATTATAAGAACGATGACTAGCAATTATCCACTAACTCACCGATTGTTTCCGATATCATCTCTACACATATGATGCATATATGCTTAATATTTTCACTTGTCATAGTGCTTCCATTATCAGATGTGCGTTCACATAGGTAAAACAACTGAACCTTGACAACTTTTTCATCTACGATTATCATTGTCTTACATTCCTTTTTTTTTTAGCATCATACCCATGTCTGTTCACAATCAAATCTAAATCATAGATGTATAATTATTCTTAATTTCCCACTAACATATTCTGACTCTAAGTCATAAACCCTTATTCATTACCTCTCATCACGGTAATCAAACCCAATTATAGCCTCTCTATCTTATAGAACATTTTATTTTCATCCACTTTATACACTTGAAATCTTGCCATTTCTAACATATCTCTATTTTCCTCTATCAATCCACAACTATATCTTCATATCTATCCCACATTCAAGGATATACCCCAGTATAACAGTGATGTTGTATTACACCACTACCAATTAAATCTTCATTTGTCATATCTAACCATGCACTTTTTCTTATTCCATGATATCCAAAACTTCCAATTATCACCTTCTAACGTACATCACTTTCCTCATTATTTCTAACCGCTTAGACAATTCATACATGCTCATGCATGTGACTCATATGCTAGACTGGGGATCAGTTGCCACTGTCTGCCGTGACATGACTTCAAAGCATGTCACTTGACCCATATTTCAAAAACGGCCTATATAAGAAAGTACTTCTGGGCTCCGATACCACCTAAATGCAACACCCCACTCCCACAAGACCCGAACCTGACATCGATGGTGATATCCGAGTCCGTGCCCCGTGAGGGTGGCGTGCTACATCACTCAGTCAAAACTCAATATAAAACTTTTTTTTTGAAACGCAAACATACACACATGATAATTTATGCGGAAAAAGATTTACATAAACAATTCACTAGTCTCGAGGCCCTTTTCATAAACATAATTTATTTCAGTCTGTTAACTTTACAAACTGACTTCATCAGTAATACAAAAATTCAGAAAAAAATACAATAATGCAGACGCGAACTGATCCCGATCTGTTCTCTACTTCAATAACCAACAGATGTCATACGTCCGTTGCCTAACGGGGTATTCTTCTGAGTCCTGAAAAATAATTGCAAATTTTGGGTGAGTTTTGCAAACTCAGTGAGAAACCATCATCGATGGTTCACTCAATTCATGCAACACAATAATTCACATATCACATATTTTCACATTGTTGCATAATTAAGCACATTGCACAATTGCACTTGAACATAGACAATGTGCCACATTCCATTTGCTTAAACATCTATACCCAATTGAATTTGTAAAACATTCAAACACAGGACAGTTGTTTCCCGATTCACATTCAGAAATACACAGAATCACAAAGCAGTTAGCCTTTCATTCATTCAAAGAAATGCAATCCAATGCATATGTAATGCACATGTGACCCTTTCCAATTTATTACGGTGTTGTGACCGAGTGCCTAAACTGTCCCAATATGGGCGCATTAATCGGTGAGCCTGAGGCTTTGAACTGTCCCAAAATGGACACATTAATCGTTGAGCCAAAGGCTCTGGATCACTGTGGGGCTCGAGGCCCAATATAAACGTTAAGCTTGTAGCTCTCGGTGGCTGCTCCGGTCACAACTCTCATTAACTGATCATGCATTCATGCATGGAATGCATGTGTCACAATTAAACAATATTATATCACAATCGGATCCAAATTATCATATTCAAACAATTGTTTTGACAACAATTCACAGTATAATCACAATCACGATTTATAATCCCAATTAACACATTCATACAATTGGTTCACAAACAATCACATTCCAATCACAATCACCAGTAAAACACTCCTATGTCATAATCTCCCACATACATCGGACACCTTCGGCTCGGAATATTGACACAAACAAATGCAAGAGTCCCTCCATTATTCTCCACAGTTGTATAAGTGCGAAATATAACTAAATAATAATTGAGGAACCATCTAGGTTACTCACCTAATAACTTCCGAGCTAATGTCGGGAAGTCTCTGCAACGTCCGTGGAACGACGTTCCAACTGTGCCTCTATAACAATTAAAATACGGACACATTACCAATTGTATAGTTAGAAATATCAAACAATGCACATGAAACAATTAAAACGTATACAATGCATGTTCATGGCATTCCCGGCCCTAATCTAAAATTTTCCCATCATAAAAAATTCCACCTAAAAATTAGAAATCTAACGACACCAAAATTTCTCAATTCGGGACTCGATCGGTCCAAAAATAAATAAAACAGTGGCCACATAACTATTACCCGGACCCACGTCAATTTTCCGTCCAAAAATTCCCAATCTCTCAGAAAATAAAATTAAATATTCAATGAATCCGATGCCTCAAGAATCAGGTCAATCGGACGTCGGACGGAAAAGTTATTCACGAAAGAAACCAAAATTCACATTAAACAATTAATATCTATATCTATATAACCCTTATTTCCTTTTTTTTTCCTGATTTCCAACCAAACTTCCAACACCCATAACTCTTTGCACACAATTCAGAAAATTATAAACCACATCTCATTGGAAAGATCATGAAAACCTCTACAAGTTACATGGAGACCCCAACAAGCAATTTTACCCATAAGGGTGACAAAAATTCAGTCAAAGCCACTGCCTACTCAAAACCTATCAAAACAGTGCAGTACTTTGCAAAATCAGTAACTTTCTGTTTCTTCAGTCAACAATTACACAATAAATATGCTCAGTAAGATCACCATGTTATCTAAAACTTTCATGAACTACCTAAAATCAAATTCACTTGCTAACTAGGTCAAACAATCCACCAAACCATCTGCCCTCTGAAATTTCCCAATCTGAACAGCACATTTCACAACAGTATATCTCTTAGCAAAAATGTCACACAAATCACTAACTTATATCCCTGAAAAGATAAGATCTCAAACTTCAATTTTCATGAAGAACTCAAAATCCAATTCGATTTCTAACAATTTCAAAACTGTTATGCAAGTTTCTGCCATGATCAGCCATCCATGACCTAGCTTAGGTTCAGTTTTTGAAAAATCATAACTCCCAAATCTAATATCCAAAAATTACATGACATATATCATTTTCAAGATAATTGTTTCCTATAAAACTTTTCAGAAGATCACTTAAGCTAATTCAATTCACAGAAATCTCTAAAATTGCTTCCAATCAGAATGCTCACAAAACCGACACTTAGGCTAGGTTTCACCAAAATGCACAAAACCAGTTAATAGTAAACAGTTCATATCTCCCAATATACAGATCTAAAAATTGCAAAATCAGTGGCAATGGAAAGCTAACTTAATATGCTTCAACCTTCATGAAGATCATTCTCATCAATTCCTTCTACATTAATCTAGAAAAATCAGCAAAACTCTAGGTTATTGCTTGACTAGTTCATGAATTGAATGAGCATGAATATTAGTGAAATCATGAAATGTGAGTTAAGCATGAAATACATTTTTCAAGAATTAGCTATTTGGATGCATGAAAATCCATTTTCAGAAATCAGCCAGTGGACAAGAAAAGTCCAGATTATGATGCATGAATTTGTGTTATGTGGGTATTTAAGTCCACCTAGCAAAGTCACGTGCACGTTGACTAGTATAGGCTTCGCCCGCCTGCCCGATTGTGACATAGGATGTTCCTTTTTGGACTCCTCAGCATACGACTACACTCGTGTAGTTCATCAATTATTGTGAACTTATGAACCATCAGCTATGTGTCTATGTGTAGCATGTATGTGCCAGAATGAAAGATGCATGAATCATGAAAGTTATGCTTTTAGCTTGATGAAATTATGAGAATGCAAGTTGTATGAATGTTTGATGAGAAAATTGCTAACAGTATGAATAATGAATAGATTCAGCTTATTTGCATAAATATAAACATGTTACCCATTTGTTTAAAGCTCACCCTCCAATTCCGTCCCATCTCGGGTGAGGAGCACGAGATCGACCATCGAGCTTAAAGGCATTACTCGTAAATGATGATTTTGTATTTTCAAGATAGCTTTTGTAAATCAATGCTTTAGATGCAATTTGGGCAAGTTTACTTTTGCAAGTTGTATTTTGGATTTTGGATGCAAGTGGCTTAAAATGCCTCTAAAGCCTTGTAATAACTCATATTTTTCATATGAAAGCAAGAATGTTAAGTTCTAATGTATTTCGTGAAATCCATGTATGTTTTAAAACAATTGCATCATTGTATAGTTTGGATATGGTTAGAATGCTAAGAGTGTGGTTGTTGCCTTGAATTGCATTTGGAGATGCTTTTGGGATTGAGTTATGTTATATGAGGTTGCATGTTGAGTTTTATGCAGGTGGAAGCATTAGGATTGCAAATTGGTTAGTTGCATTTTTAAGGGAAGTGCTGTCAAATTTTCCTAAAATTTGACAGAACTTCGCTTCAGTTTTAGACCCTCTTAGGGCTTGATTTAGATCGGTAAGTCTTCACGAAGATTGTAGTAGAAGTTCAGAAATTTCTAAGGGTGTATCATTTGTCTCATTTGGACTTAGGGTTAAAAAGTTATGAGGTGAAGAACACATTCAGTCACTGTTCATTTAGCTATATTACTGTTACATTGGTCTTTAATGAGCAGTGTCCTTTGAGTGGCTTTTTGCTTTGATTAATGATGGAACTAGCTTTTGTATCCTTCATGAGAGTTGTAGAGAATCTTGTTATCTTTCCATAGAGGTATAGTATGCACATGTTGGAGTTAGGATTAAGAAGTTATGAGTTTTGAAAGACGCTAGTGTCAAGTGGTTTGAAGTTGGATTGAAGAGGAGAGATTTTGAAGTTTTGAAGAAAGGAGTGTCCGTTAAACAGACAGCCTCGGGTGCCAAAACACCCCTTACCCTGCCCATGTCCGTTAAACGGACTTGCATGTCCGTTTAACTGACATTTGCGAACCAATTGGTACACTTTCACCCGAACGTGTCTGTTAAACGGACATGTGTGTCCATTTAACGGACAGCTACGGGAAAAAGTGAAAATTGGACAATGTTAGAGGCCGAATATCATTTTTCGGTCTTCATAATATTTGTAGATATAGATGTCTAATTTCAAATGGTGAAAGAATTAACACAATCAGACATCTAGATAAAAAGTTATGGCAATTGCGCCAAAAGAGTTTCAATTTGATTTTGGAAGTGAGCATGGTCTATTGTTTTGGGTATAGATCCCTCATCCGACCTCCAATTGAGGTGAGGCTTGAACCATTGGATTTATAAGACATATATCGTTATTTATACAAAAATTGGTATCATTTGGAGTCAAATTGAGGAAGTTAGCATTAAAGGAAGTGAGACGCCGGTTAAGAGAGCATGTTTCAGGTGTGAACTCTTTTAGGTTTTTGGAGTGTATCTTGAGTTATATAACTCCGATTAAGGCGATTCTTGCCTCTATGCGAACGTGAGGCTTTAAGATATTTTTGATATGAACAAGTCAATATGTGATTATGATGTTTAGGTAGTGTGCGCTCATCACTTTTATGGAACAACAACATACAACACTGCAATGTTATAAGCGCAAGGTTTCAGGAATACGGAAGTTGGGCTCCGGGAGCGGGGTCCAATATCTTGTGGTATCAAAGCAACTGTGACAGTGGTAAGTCTAAGCAGTTGGGTCCGGGATCTATCAACTGTGGTATCAGAGCAAGTGTGACAGTGGTAAGTCTAAGCAGTTGGATCCTGGATCCAACAACCTTTACATTACAGATTTGAGGAGTTAAATGAAGAAGAAAAATGTGAAGAGACGTTCGAAATATTTCCAGATTGTATGGACTCAGTCAAAATTGAGAAGCTGAGGATAGGGAAGATACTGAAGGAGGATGATGATGGACTAAGGCTCTATCCGGAACTACCTCACGTGGAAGAGCCACATGTAATTCCCGAAGATCATAATTTTGTCACGTGAGGAGAAACAAGGAGTTGAGCCAGCGACCCTAAACAAAGGCGCTTCTTGGGAGGCAACCCAAGGGAAGTAAATTTCTTTTCCTTTATATTTTCGCATTACTTTTTATTTGCATGTGTGTTTTTGAATTTGTTTGTTTTACTTGTTTTTAAGTTTTCAATCAAAATGAGAGAAAGAATAAAACAAATGAAACAAGCATTTTCTCATTTTCTATTATTTCTGAGATTATATAATCATGATTGGAGTGTGAATTGACTAGATAATTTCATAGCAACTTTAGTATGTACTTTTGCTCTTGTGATTGGTCGATATGCATTATCTTTGGAAGAGTAGTGACTAATGGTAGACAAAGCTAGTGAGAATTTGAGCCTTATTTGACTGACACATCTATATCAGTCTCATTGCTTTTTGACAATGTGTGACCTTCATGACGTGTACGTCCTGATTTTGCATTGAATTTCTATTTGAGACCACATTTTTATCACATGCATTAACATGTAAATGATTAGGCATTCTTTGTTTTTCATAAACTACATTGGCCAAATGACCTATCCTATTAACATGATTTTTCCTTGATAAACCCCTTTGAGCTTTATACCTTTCTTTTTGTATAAACCACATTTTATGCTTTTAAACTTAACCAAATGTCCTACCTAATTCATAAAGCTAGTGGAACATTTGTGATTGTTGAGTTTGTGGATATATAAAATTCTAAGTGTGGGGGTGTATATATGTGAGGGTTGGTTATAATCTTGGGATGTTATTTTATGTCTTATCATTGAGATTCCCATGTTGATGTAATTTATTTTAATTTAAAAAAACAGGAAAGAAATGAAATGAAAAAAAGAAGAATATGAAAAAAAGAGAAGAAAAGAAAAGAAAAGAAAATATTGAACAATTGATCAAGGAAGAATTGCATTTGTGTTGAAAAGTTGTTTATGATTTATGCATCTTCCTAGAGTTGTAATGATTGAGTTATTTGAGAATGTTGAATGTGAGGTTGAGGTTTGCTTGAAAGGTTCACTCTTGTGATTTCATTGAGATAAATTGCATGAGTGATTCCTTTGGATTGATATATGCTTCATGTGGTTTGTGTGTGAGAGTTGAATGGGGTTGTGAAATGTAAATGTTGCATTCGTCATAACTGACAGTACCTAGTTTTTGATTGAGTGTTACTTTTGTTTCACCAGCTTTGATGACTTTCATGCCACTTGACCCAAATATATCTCACCTTACCCTTGCCCACATTACAACCTTGAAAAGTCCTTTGATTCATGATTTTGCGTGTGAACATTAGTGGTGGAGAAATGAAATGATATGCAAAGTTGTGAATTGTCATGTTCATGAATGGTGTTGAGAGTACCCTTTGATATATTTTAGTTAAACACATTTTCCTAGTCTACCATTAGATTGCTCAGTTTTTGAAGATATTAAATGTTGATTGATCATGAGTAAAAGCTTGGAATGTTGACTTCTTGCTATGATTTTTAAAAAAAGTTATTCATCTTTGTTTATGATTATATTGTCTTGAAAAATGTGGGAATTGAGTAAATGTTTTGGGTCATGAGCTTAATTTTGATGTTTTGCCCGAGGACGGTCAAAAGCTAAGTGTGGGGGAAATTGATATGTGTTTAATTGTCGATATTTTTAAACATTTACACTTAGCAATTATTGACATAAAAATGCCTAAGATATTCACTTTAATTTATATTTGATTTCAGGTACAATTTGGGAGCAAAGAAATTAAAGTGGGTCAAAAACACCCCTTTTTGAGACATTTTCCGAAGTTCAATACTCGTTTGTTGTCACGGAGTGGACAAAGAAATTTGAAAGATGAAAAATGGAAGAAAAAGAAAAAAAAAAGAAAATTTCAAATGCAAGCTGTTGAAAGAAAATAAAAAAAAAGTTTGGTGGCTGCGTTTCACGCAGCCACGCATGCGTTTCATGCATGCGTTAACGCTGCGTGAAACGCAGCGTTACACAGAGAAGGCATGCGTTTCACGCATGCGTTGGTGTTAAAATGCTGCGTGGAGAAGCAGCAAGGAGGGTTTTAACAGGAGGCATTTAATTGTCTTGTCATAGGCACAGTGGACGGCAGAAGCTGAAGCATTAACGCAGAGGGGCAGCATTGGAGGGCGCAGACAACGTGTTGGAGGCGCTAGCAGCTGGCGCTGCTTGGGGGCTTCACGCAGAGACTAGCGTGAGAAGCCATCAATAGGTGCAGCCGAGAGCAAGGCAACACGCAGTCAATGCAAGTCAAGCTACGATAGAGACAAGAATAAAACATTGAACAGTACCGCCACAGAAAACATAGAGAGACCAAGCTACAGTGAAGCATGCGCAAGAGTTAAATAGGAATTTTTGGTTAGGTATCAAGATGAGGGTTGAAGCTATTTATCGGGAAAGACCTATGAAGAGATGAACGTTTCGATGCCGGTTCGGAGGTGACATTGACGCCGACGACCCGGGTTAAGTATTATTGTAATTATTTTGTTGTTTCTTTCTCTCATTAGGAATTGATTGTGTTATTCGATTTTAACTGATTTGGGTTTTGTGTATAGATAATTAGATTTTCGTTATTATTCGGTTATTTTTGCATGAACCTATTGGGTATTGTGAGTGATGATTTCAATGCGTTCATTGGATCGTTAATTACAAAACCCGTTGCTAGAATTTCGATATAATCCGTAATTGTTATGTTGAAATTCATTTGTAGCGACTAATGATTCGTAATCATTAGGGATAATATGACCTAGGTTAAATGACCCGAGCTTATGTGGGCTTGATTAATCGGTTTTCCTAATTTGTAATGCTATTGCCTAATTAAATCTAGAGATCGTATCCTAGGTTATTAGGTGGTTAGGTTTAATCAACGATCGTATCTTGATTAAACAAAACCTAAGGGAAAACTTGGGTTAATTTTTAATCCACGATTAATAATTTCTAGGAGAGGTTAAACAACAACAAATTAATAAAATCTGCTTAGCTAGGGTGTAGGCTGAGATTGAACCGAAGAACCGGATCCCTACCAAATTCCTCACATTTATCATTTTATTGCATGTTTTCTTTAATTTGTTTTTATTAGTTAGTTTTATTTTATTTTCATCTTTAAAAATCCAAAACCCCCTTTTTCATAAACACTGATTAATTTTATTTCTTAAACTTTACACACACTCTCTGTGGGATCGACCTAGACTCGCCACTGCTACAGTAGTAGTCTAGTTAATTAATTTTGACTAGCGTTACGACACGCGGTCACTCATATTATAAATTCCTCTTTACACAAATTCATACTCTTATGAAATTTAGTTGTGAAGATATTCACTAGATAATCTCATTTCTTCTAGATAACCAACATTTTTTTCAAAAATCATTGTATCTATATTATTAAAGTTATTCAACAATTTCAATACTTAATCTCTTCTTATATTTAAATATTTTAAAATTTTCAAAATTTAAATTAATATTCATTTAATATATATGACCATATCATATTAAGTCATTAGTAATCTAATAAAATACAAGTATCACACTTTTATGAATTATTATCACATCTCATACATCCTATATATAAGATTTAACAATTCAATGCCATCATCATCCTTCCACAAAAGGTTGATTTGGTTATTCTTCAACCTAACAAGTCTCACAAGTTTCATACATTCATAATTAAAAGGATACGTACATCTTTGTATGTATCTTTATAGTTCTCATTACATATATTTAACCAATATGAAATAAAAGGATAGTCTTGATTATTTAACTTTGTAATTCTTTCCACTTATATTAAATGTAAGTCTCCCTTGTTTCAATGGATACCAAAATTTGTATAAAATTTAATCGACTACTTGTACTTAAGAACACATTTCATATGATGCATTAAACATTATAATAACGTTGAATCTAAATTCAGCATTAATACTTTTAATTATGAATTATAAATACATATGATCTCTATCATGTTTCATATAGGTAAGACAAGTTATGCAATCAATTTTTCTAATGATTACTATTATTATACTATAACAAAGCCTTCAAATGATATCCATGTTTAAGCTTTTAGAAGGCTAAATTGGGTGATACAATTCCATCAAGGAACTATATCTTTTAGCTCTACTTCTTGTAACCTCTTTCATCTTGTTATCATCATGTTGAAATACATCTTATATGTTGTCATTAAATATTATGAGATATTATTCAACTTAAAATGTCATTACATTTTGTCAACCATATGATTTTGACATATCTCTAAAACTTCAACTCCAAATCCCTATTAGGGATTAATAGCAAAATTAATACATAATAGAAATATAATTTTCTTTGTAAATTTATGAACTCTTCTCTCAAATAACCTATGTCTAACTAGTTTATTTCAATAACTCTTAGTATTAACTATAATAAACAAAGGTAATTTTACTGCAACAAAATATAAATGTAAGAAAAGTAAGTATTGCATGTATGATGTGACTACAAAATAAGATCAGGATTTTAATAATATATTTGGTAACTCCTATTATTTTATTCAAATAGCCCTCACTATTATTATAAAGATTATTCTAATATCTCTAGTGGGCTATGATTCTGATGAGTTATAAAATAAACGCGCTCGGATCCTGTCTGGAAGTGTATGGGTTATTGTAGCATAGTTATCATTCCTATGAGGATTTATACTAAGCACTAATCAATTCTTTCTAGAATGTTTAAGTTAATAATAAGAAGATTTAGAAATTAAAAGGGATATAAATAAACCAATTACGTTTAAACTTTCAGGACAAAACTAAATCTTTATGAAGAGGAAATGCTTTCATGAATTCACAAGATTAAAGTTCCAAAAATTGTTATCAACTCTTGTTAAAGTAAATATGAATCTTATTATTTTGCTACCCCAAATTTTTTTAGAAGTAATTCTTCTCTATCAAGTTTGAATTACCTACTTTGTTTTATCATAATGCAAATTTATCAATTCATATATAAATAAAATAGAGATGAACTGGATAACTTTTGAGGAATAAAACTTAGACACTAATCTCTTAGCATGCAAGTTGTAATTGTATGATTTTAAGGAAGAACACAACTCTCATTGATATCAAATAATAACTATTCATAATAACAACAAACCATACATAGCAAAAGTTTAGAAAACAAGATACACCCTAGAGGGTGAAACAATCTTTGAAATAAAGAAACTAGAAAACACACATCATAAACAAACTGAAAATAAAGTGAAAAGATTAAAAAAAATGTTCTTATTCCCTAGATTACACGCTTCACAGAGCTCCTACTTCCTCTTACTCGTTCTTGTTTCTTCTTCCCCCGCCACTTCTTTGAGTATTTTTCCCCTTTTTATAATTCTCCTCTTTGGGAAGGAATTCATTAATTTCCTCATAACTCTCCACCTCTAATGGATCGTAACAGCTCCTCCCCATGTTCATGCATATTATAGACTTCTTCTAACTGTCTACCATTCATTTAAAAACTTGATGAAATGATGCAAGTAACCTTGAAGTTATGAAGTGCGATCGCACCACAACCCTTGTGATCGCATTAGTGTGCAAATAGCCTAGATCTTGGCCAAAAATCCCGAGTGTGATCACACCAGACACTCTCGTGATCGCACCAGTGTGATGTTGTTCTTCCTTAAATCCAGAGCTTCGGTCGCACTCGCACCATTTATTCCTCATGATCGCACCAAGCACCTCTTTTTTTGTTTCTTTCACCAACTTTTCTCATCTTGCTCCCCCGTCCCTTCACACTTATCAAAACATCAAAGTTTCCCAAAAACTAAACTAAACTAATAAACCAAGAACTAAAAGTACCAAAAACATATCTAAAAACATTAATACTCAATAAATAAATAAACTCATATCAATACTTACCACTATACTTGTGTTTTTCCTAAGTAAACAATACGACAAAAGAAAATAAAACAAAAGCAGTGAACCAAATAACTTGATACCAAAGAATCTTTGCCTAACTTGACATAATTGTTAAAATCCTACCAACCCCTAAATTACCAAGAACATAGATGAAGGTTCCAAAAATCAACTTGCGAATAGAACGCATACAAGAGCAGTAATTAGCACCAGTAATTTCATTATTAGAATAAATTCGTTTTTAAGCATATGTGTATTATTAACAACTTGTTAAAACTGTGCATTGAGGATGAAGAACCCTTATTTCCAACACAACTTAAGAGCCTTGCTTGAGATGAAAAGTTTTTCAATTAAATGCAAATGAGGAGCATACACAAAACTTACTTCACTTTCATCATCAAGTTGCTACTAGCACTGCTCATGTGTCCAAGGCCAATTTTGGGCACCCTCAACATAGCGGGGCAAAAATTTGGAGTTTTTTCATACAATTTTTCTTATCCTCTGGTTAAAACTTCAAGTAAATAACTATAGTCATAATGATTAAGAAAAGAACTTAATACAAATAATTTTGCTAAAAGTACAAAGTTTTTCCAGTATGCGCATTATCCTCAAATGATCATGAGTTGCGTTCATGCATTTTTAATAACTAAAAGGGCATGTAGGATGTTAAAAATCTGTTAAGCTAAGTTACAGAATCCTTACATGTTACTACCTGATTCATAAACACATAACATAATATAGAACAATAAAATGTAAAACATCACAAACAACAAATGTACAAGTATATAAAAGAAAATCAAGTAGGGCTTTTAAGGAACAGGAGAACCTGATGGTACCTTCACATTAGATGCAAACAAGAATTTCTTCAATTTATTTGTTTAGTACTATTGTTGCCTTTGAATATTCGCTATTGTTGTTTCAATTGTTGCTAACCTTCTGTTATTTGCTGTGGTAGTATCTTCCCAGTGTTTGAGCACCTCGAGAATTGTAGCAACATCAACAACAGGAGTTGCAGATTGTGTTTCTTCTTATTGTGAGTTGCTGCTTTCTTCTTCTTCTTTGCTAGAGACTGACTCTCTTGCTCCTCTATGTTTGACGGCCTGTCTCTCATGATAAGGTCGTAAATTGCATCCCATAAAGCTCATTAGGCCACAGACATGCAAGTATCTTTGGTCAAAAACTTCTGTCGAAATGCATTTCAGCATCGTGAGGTTAAGGCCCAGTGATTGAGCTAATGCGGTCAACATATACACCAATCCCAATTTGGTGCTTAATGGTCGTGCCATCTGCGCACTCTTTCAACAAGTGGAAGGAGGTATAATAGGGTGTGTTATTAGAAACACACCACAAGGAATATAACTTTTGACTTGAGACCTTATTACTTTCCACCCTACTGAAAATTGATACCGCTATAAATATGTGTAGAAGAATCAATGAGGCATCCCAAATGAACAAACTGGGGGCATTATGAATAGAATAGTCTGATGAACCATGCGTAATTGTTCTCTAGTAATCCCTCGAGGAAAATTTGCCAGCTAGTTTAATCGAACCTCGTTGTGGTAACCCAAATAAATGTTCTAACATTGGGAAATCCATCTCCCACTCTTGTTTGCACAGCCTAAACCTCAGTTTTGTAAATTTATCCCCTACCACCATCAATGTGGTGTAACATTCGTGTACTAGCTCTTTATAGATCTCCCATTCTCCCATAATCAAATGCTACCATCCTAATTGCTCAGCCATAGCTAAAAGATTATCCTTTAGATCTAGCTATGTCACCATCTCCCAATCAAAGTACCTTGGTACAATGATTCTTTCCGCTTTCACCTTTAGGTACTTGCTTCCTTCCTCATGTAAGAAGAGCGGCAAAGGGGCAGAATATTGTGCCGAAAGATTTGGCATTAACTATCGAATGGCCTCACTCTTCCCTTTAGACTTGGTTTCTACCATCTTCTTTATTGAAATTCTCTTTAATGGGTGATTTATTTGAAGGATATTTTGAAGGGGTGGTTCTCTCTCTTCTTCTTGATTCTCAAACAAGAAATTTTGGAAGCTAGGGTTTCGAGATATGAATATCACAAGAAAACTCCCAAAATTATTTTTAAATAGCCGAAGGAAATGGAAAAGGGAAGTAAAGACTCATAAATTTATTTAGCAAACTGAGAAAATTTTGAAATTTAAACTTATCAAACTTGGTGCGATTGCACCCGAAGCGTGTAGCCACAAATTGTTCCACGGTTGCCATTGCACCTTACTGACTTACGATCGCACCAGTGACTTCACCTGCAAAATAATGTGATTGCACGCTAGACTTGCGATCACACCATTTTTGTTGGGACCCGATCTCAGAACCGAACCCCAACCGGAGAAACAGAAAACGGATCGTAAACAAAGCGAAGGAATTCGAAACATAAAGTGAAAGAATCGAAAACGAATTGAAACACAATGGATGAAACAAATCTTACGAAGGAAATCTAACGCGAAAAGCCAAAAGTGAAATCAGAATCTGAAACAAAAACGAAAGAATGGAAGCAAAGCGCAACGAACAGTTCAAAACAAACGAACGGATAATGAGACGAAAACAAAGTCCAAAGCGGATTGAATATGAATGGTTCGCCAAAGAGGTAGAAACGAAAGAATGGATCTCAACCCGAAACTGGGCCAAATCAGAAGCAAAACACAAAGCGAAAGTAGCGAAACAAAACGAATCAAATTGGTAAATCAAACAATCGGATTTACCAAACTAAAGCCAATCAAAAACGAATCAAATTGGCTCGGAATCAAAGCAACAACTTTCCGACATTCGAAAACTTATACCTTATAAAAACTATCGCGTTGGAAACCTTAGACTAAAACCAATCCGAACAAAGCGATTTAATTTCCTCTTAGGAAATTTATTCTCATGCAAAATCTCAATTCATAATAATAATGTTCTTGTATACAATCATACTTATCCAGAAATCCACGAATCATACAAGATAAGCACTTCAATATCTCAATTCCAGCAACACAATTCATCGGACCTCCTTTCCGGAATCCATATCGTATTCATCCATATCCAAGACATAATCATATCTCGATTTCAATATATAATCACAATTCATTTACATGACAAAATACATGCCTTCCAAACTTTAATGGCATTTTCAAGCCACAAAGCAACATCAATCATAAACCAATATACAAGGATACAAAAATCTCCAAAATACTCAACCTAAGCCTAAGCTCTCATTTTTACAAAAATCTAACTTAAAAACACATCATACGTACACATACAAACAAACAAAAACCTTCACTTTCTTTCACCCGATCTTCTTCTCATCACCTGTGGATGGGAATGAAGGGAGGGTGAGCTTATAGCAAGTGGGTAACAGGTTTATAACGAAGAATAAGCAAAACCATTGAAATTGGTCATTTGTCATATAAAGATCATAATGAATTCATAAAATGATTTATTCCCAAATTCTCAGTCAAATTCAAAAGTTGAACTCAAAACTCATAGTTAAAAATGTCATCACGTTAACACAATATATTCATTTAACCATCAATACAAAACACTCAATTTATGCAACATACTTGACAATTCAAAGATGCAATGCATAATCAAATGGCTCGAGAGTTCCATAAATGAAACGGTTTACACCGTGAACAAAGCGAGTCTGATTTTTCAGGATCTCGTGGCCTCAAGCGGGCAGCCGGGAGAAGGCTATGGGTCATCGTGCACGTGACTAACGAAACATGTAACATCCCGTTACCGATACGATGAGCATATTGGCACGGGTAGTGTCGTGATTGCATATTTAGTGATCGAGTATTTTGTGGCCTTTAAGATAGATCATTTTGCACATTCATATACATAGTGACATACATTCATGATTGTTCCAGCATTTAAATTGTGATTATGAGTTGAATTGTGAATTTTGAGATAATTGAGTTAGATTTGATTTAAAGTGAAATTAGGGATAATTTGAATAGAATAGTGGTATTAGAGTGAGAATTGAATTTTAGAGAATTGAAAATTGAAAATTGAGTATGAGATCGAGTGTTTTATATTTTTGAGGAATTATGGGAATTTCTCTGGAATTTTTAGAGTTATGTGTTGGACCGGAAAATGACTTAGAGGCGATGATTGTGATTCGGTTTGAAAGTGAGTGGTAAATGGCTTGGAAAATTTAGATTTGTGAGTTTAAGAATTATTGTGAAGAGCCATTGAAATTTAGAGACTGAGATTGAATGAATTTGAGGACTTGTAGATTTTGGGTCTCGGTTGAAATCAACCCTTTTTAATGTTCTTAGTTCAAATCCTCTTGGTTTTAACTTTGTAAAAACCTAAGGCAATTTCTTCTTCCTCTCGTCGACGATCTCACTTTTTCTCCTTGGAGATTTTGTGGTTTGTTCCTTATTGAAAAAGCCTTGTTTGTGATTGAGAGTTGATGATGTTTTTGTTTGGGTTGAGAGTGAAATCAGTGGGAGTTTGAGCTGGAGGATCTCGGACGTTTACGATTTTTAGAGCTTCGATCGAATCTGTGATTTGGTAAGTTTATTGTGTTTTAATGTTGTATTTATGGTTATTTATGGAATTTATGGTATTTAATGTGTTAGTTGGGGTAGTTGAATGTGTTTTACGGAGGTTTTAAGAGTATTAATGGCGGAAATGACCATCGGAGAAGACGATTGGGTCGCACGTCGCGACATCTGTAAAGGGGCCACGCCGCGGCGAGAAAAGGCGTGTTCGCGCATGAGAGCGCTTGAGACGTTGCAGTGAGCAAGCAATTTAGACGCCGCGACAGTGATTGCTAAGCGCCGCTGTGGTGAGTGTGTGAAGAGTTGTTCGCCATGACGAACGTTCCCACGCCACGGCGGCCCTTTGTCTTGCCACATGGCGTCCCTTTCAGGCGCCATGGCGAGGGGCTGTAGGTCGCGGCGAGGGACAGAAATTTTAGAGAAATTGAATTGGTTTTAGGGTATATCTTTTAGTGTAGACCTCAATTGGGGTAATTCGAGTTGTTATGATCTAGAAAGAGGTCTTTGAGTGAGGTAAATTATAAGAGTTTGAAATTAAATTAGCGAGTTCTCAATCATAGAAAAAGAGCTGATTCTGGTTCCTTAAGTGACCTAAGAGTTATGTATTATCAATTGGAGTATAATTAGAGTTTAAATGAGAGATTTGTGAAATTTATGGATGTTATTGACCTAGTGAGTAGTGAATTTTAGTTGTGAATCGAGAGAAAGCGGAATGGGACTAAAACGCTGGGAAATCATGATCATGCATCATATAATTTTAAATGTGAGACATGTGCATTAGTGAATCTTATTGATTGAGCATATAGTGATGAGAATGCGTTTGTATTATTATAGAGGCGCCGTTGGATCGTCAGTCCACGGATATCGCTGGGACTTCCAGGTAGTAGCTCGGAAGTTACAGGTGAGTAACCTAGTTGGTTCCTCGATCTTTGTGTGATAGTCTGTGCTGTGAATGTGTGAATCAATTGTCAATGTGAGTGATACAAATGTGAGATAAATGTGTTGCAAATATGAATAAGTGTTCTGATTGTGAGTGGTTGTACTGAATGTGTTGCTAATGTGAATACTTGTGATTATGAATCAGTGTATAGTATTACTAGTAAGTTTTCTGATCATGACAAGTGAGTGAAGTGATAATATATGTGCTAGTGACTGTGTAAGTGTTAGTGCATGCTAGGCATGATTATAAGAGGTAATTAAACAGTTGTGACTGAAGCATTCAGTGTGCAGAGCTTTAAGCTCGAATATCAGTGAATAGGCCTAAGGCCAAAAGGGGAAATAGTGCATACCCAGAGGGCTCTCCTATCCCTAAAGTGAGTGGGCAGTAGTGCATACCCAGAGGGCTCTCCTACTTGCCGAAATTGTGATCATTGTGAAAAGTGCCCGAATCGGAAAAGTGTAACGCTCAGTCACAACAATGACATAAAATGAGAAATTGCATACATTATGCATCTGACTGCGTAGTGAAATCGAGAATGCGTGTGATGTATGACAATTGTGAAGTGATATGTTTGAGTTATGTTATCGTATAAATATGTAAATTGTGTACAGTGTTCTAAATTGCGTTAAAGTATACTATGCGATATATTATTTGTATATGCATGAGTTGGGTGAATCATCTATGATGGTTTCTCACTGAGTTTGCAAACTCATCCAACATTGCTAATATTTTTCAGGGCAACGTTAGTAGGTTTTTAGCTCCCGAGATAGACATTTTCCTGCTGTGCGAGTTCTTGGTCAAGTGAAGCGATGACACACAGGTCGGTCAGCTGGGGCGACTTTTAAGGATGACCTAGTATAAACGTTTTTATCAGTTTCCTTTTTGGGTTACTGTATTGAGATTTTAGGGGACTGATAGACTTGTCTATATTTTGGATTGATATTATGCAATGAAAGTGGAGTTTTAAATTTTAGTGATTTGCTTATTGCGGTTTAATTATATTGATGCCTTGCGAGTATTTAGTGATAGTTGCGAGCGGTAGCACTTCCTTGCTGTGGGATATGCGTCGGTACGACCCACGAGCGTCCCGGTGTGTACCCTATGGTGAGGGGGCGCTACAAAACAGGTTCTCTCTTGCCCAAACAAAAGCACATAGTCATTTCATGCTCAATCAATTTATCGAATGCTTCCATTCATACAAAAATGCCATAACATGTTTTAATGGCATAACTTGGTCATTATTCACAAATCACAATGCATTTTCAATAATCACAATAATTCAAATTCAATCAATTAAGCATATACACACATAAGCAAATTCTTTAAATCATTTAAAAGCAATATATGAAGTAATTGAAATCATTTAGTCTCTTGATTTGGGAAAAACTTTAATGGCTCATTATTCAATCATAAACATGAAACCCACCTCATATCCTTGCTAGAACTTTGTCCCTCATTTCAATTCTCCAAAGCCTTTCTTCTTTCCTCCAATTTAAAATTTCCTAAACCAAATTCACCCAAATTGAAAATCATAAAAAGCATAATTACTCAAATCGAGCTTAGAAAACACAAATCCCTCATATATTCAAGCTATCTAAATCGAAAACTTTCAAAATCCCCAAATCACAAAAATTGGGCATAAACCCTAATTCACAATTATCCAAAATTGAACCAATTAAACCATGCCATCTCCAAAATTGAGCTTAGGAAACATAATCCCATAACATTCCCAAGGTTTCTAAACCAAGAACTCATCAAAAATCACAAATTAAAAAATTCGAAACTTACCTCTTTCTTCCCCCATTCTTGGATTTCTTGGTTCCATTAGGGAACTTTCATCTTCTTCCTCACTTTTCCCCTTGAAAAGCATCAAAAACCCCTTAAAATCTCATAAAAATCGAAAGCCCTCATACCTTTCTTCTTCTTTCTTCTTCTTCACCTCCACCGAACCTGCTTCACCTTTCTCTCTTCTTATTTCTCTCCTTCTATTCTTCCTTTCCTATTAAGGTATTGTGCTCCTTTTCAAGGAAAACGACAGCCCACTTTTATTAAAATGCCATGTCATTTAATGAATGGCTAATGAACCATATGCCCCTCCATTTAAGCCTAAAACTTGAAGTCCTTATGTGTTCTTCCAAAATTGCCCCTAACATTCATTTTAATTCATGCTACTTTAGGAAAATTTTCTAATCATCAATTTGAAGGAATTTGCCAAAACTTCCTTATGGAGAAATGTTCCTCATTGTCTTAATTTCATAACGCCACCAAAATAATTTAATTTGGTGCACTACACCAAAAGTTATACTCCAAACATTTCGGGTTATTCATATGCTAAAATATTTTTCAGCACTTTATTTCCATCCAAAAATTGACATTCTTAAAGGCTAAATTGAAACTATAATTCTTCATAAAAATTATAGCCCTATTTCTCTAGTTTAATCCAAATCAAGAATCACCTCATTTGGATTACTAGAACAAAATGTATGGCCAAAATACCTTCAAACCATTATAAAACTGAGACTGAACACTACACTTAACTTCACTCCAGAAAATGACCATCTTAAAGACTGAACTGAAATTTTATTCCTTAATAACACTTCTATATAAATTTCTCTAGTTTTATTATCAATAAGAATAAACTCAATCGGAGCTCTATAACTCCAGATATATCCAAATTACTGAAGCATACTCAGAAAGTATCTAACTCATAACCTTTTAATCGATCTTCCCACTTTGATCCGATCGATCTTTCCCAGTTTGATCTCAAAAATCATAAAATTTCATGGAGAGATAGAGGAATATCTTAAAAATCCAAATCTTCAAAAATCAGGTCGATCGGATGTCAAACAGAAAAGTTATGGCCAAAAGAATGGAGGGAGGTCGAATCAGAAAGACAATTTGAAAATCGGCCGCGCGGACGAGCTGAGCCATCGGCGAGTGGAAGAGCTGACCGATCGATGAGTAGATGAACTGAGCGATCGGCAAGCAGAAGAGCTGAACGATTGATGAGCAAAAGAGACGAGCAGAAGAGCTGAGCGATCGACGAGTGGAAGAGCTGACCGATTGTCGAGCAGAAGAGCTGAGCGATCGGCGAGCGGAAGAGTTGACCGATCGACGAGCAGAAGAGCTGAGCAATCGACAAGCGGAAGAGCTGACCAATCGACGAGCAAAAGAGCTTAGCGATCAACGAGCGGAAGAGCTGACCGATCAATGAGTAGAAGAGCTGAGCTATCGGTGAGCGGAAGAGCTGATCGATCGACAAGCAAAAAAGCTGAGCGATCCCCAACTTCTAAAATCCATAACTTTTGACTTAGAACTCCAAATTTTACAAACTTGGTGTCCATGGAAAGGTAAAAGAACTTTCTACAAATTCCATGAAGAGATTAAAAACCAAAACGACCTCTAAAGGGCTCAAAAAGTCCACATAAAGTGACTTCTTGTCAACTTCATTTTAAAAAGCATTAGAACTTCCAAACCTTATAACGTTTCACTCCCTTGTCCAAAAATTCCGTACGTTATATCAATGGAAAGATAAAAACAAGCTCAACAATTTTCATGAAGAACCTAAGAACAATATCTAACTTTAAGAGGGTCAAAAGTTCACTCAAAGTTTCTATCCACTAACGATCATGCCAAATAGTAACAGAAACTTCTAAAAATAAAAAATTTTATTTAATAGTCCAAAAACTCCATACTTTACATCAATGGAAAGATCAAAACATAATCTAAAACTTTCATGAAACACTTAAAGGCAATCTCAACCTCTAACTAGGTCAAATTTTCAATAAAAGTTTCTGCCATGCTAAAAATCACCTGAACAATATCAAGACTTCAAATTATCATAACTTCTAGCCCCGATATCGAAAAAATGCATACTTTATGGTGTTAGAAAGCTGGAAACATAAAATACAACTTTCATTAAGACCACTTTGGCTAAATTGATATAAATCAGTACAGGTTTTCCATTGAAGTTTCTGAACACCAATCCAACACATCAACTTCACATATCAACACATCGACTTCACATATTCACTCACTACCACAAACTCTTCAATTAATTCATCTCAAACACAATTCAAATCTCCACTAAGCTATTCCAAAGCCATTTTCCAACAACAAATTCATCAAGGCAAAGTTAACCTCAAACTCATTCACACAAGTCATACACAATCTCCTACAATGTCTATAAATAACACAATCATACACAAAACACCCATTTCATGCATTAACCTCAAAATATCATTGCAATTTCTCCAATTAACATTACCCAAATACAACATTAAACACCACTAATTCCTCATTTAATTTTTTTAATAAATCAAATCTCCAAGAAAAGTTAGGGGTCCAACAATTCTCCCCCTCTTAAAAAAATTTCGTCCTCGAAATTCAAATCACTTTCTTGACTAATTCCTCATTATACATATACATCTCAACTTACTCACACTTTCTCACTTCTTGTGTCAATACCACCAATATCATATCAAATCACTACATCCACGAATCAATATTTCTTAACATATTTACACAAGTCAATGGTCCAATTCTTAATAATCTTAAAGTGGACCAATCATCATTCAAAATCAACCTATTTATCTTCCATACATATATTTCTATCCTTTATCTCATCTTCCAAATATTCCTCATTTTATCTCACACATGGATATTCAAAACCAATTCATCCCAATTCATCAAGAAATTCTAATCTCAATTTCATAATCATAAACCTAAAATCAATCATACTTCTTGTCACTAAAATCAAACGGTCACTTTAATTCTCCAAATAAATCATGAGAAAGACATTCACATCATTTTCACATTCTCACTAATTCAATCCTATCGATTTGAACTCTTAACAAACAATGACATGGCATTTTAATAAAAGTGGGCTGTCGTTTTCCTTGAAGAGGAGCACAACACCTTAAGAGGAAAGGAAAAATAAAAGGAGAGAAATAAGAAGAGAGAAAGGTGAAGCATTTTTGATGGAGGTGGAGAAGAAGAAAGAAGAAGAAAGGTATGATGGCTTTCAATTTTTATGACATTTTAAGGGGTTTTTGATGCTTTTCAAGGGGAAAAGTGAGGAAGAAGATGAAAGTTTCCTAATGGAACCAAGAAATCCGAAAATGGGGGAAGAAAGAGGTAAGTTTCGATTTTTTTTTTAATTTGTGAATTTTGATGAGTTCTTGGTTTAGATACCTTGGGAATGTTATGGGATTATGTTTCCTAAGCTCAATTTTGGAGATAGCATGGTTTAATTGGTTCAATTTTGGATAATTGTGAATTAGGGTTTATGCCCAATTTTTGTGATTTGGGGATTTTGAAAGTTTTCGATTTAGATAGCTTGAATATATGAGAGATTTGTGTTTTCTAAGCTCAATTTGAGTAATTATTCTTTTTATGATGTTGAATTTGGGTGAATTTGGTTTACAGAATTTTAAATTAGAGGAAAGAAGAAAGGCTTTGGAGAATTGAAGTGAGGGACAAAGTTCTAGCAAGGAAATGAGGTGGGTATCATGTTTATGATTGAATAATGAGCCATTAAAGTTTTTCCCAAATCAAGAGACTAAATGATTTCAATTACTTCATATATTGCTTTTAAATGATTTAAAGAATTTGTTTACGTGTGTATATGCTTAATTGATTGAATTTGAATTATTGTGATTATTGAAAATGCATTGCGATTTGTGAATAATGATCAAGTTATGCCATTAAAACATGTTATGGAATTTTTGTATGAATGGAAGCATTCGATAAATTGATTGAGAATGAAATGACTATGTGCTTTTGTTTGGGCGAGAGAGAACTTGTTTCGTTAGTCACGTGCACGATGACCCATAGCCTTCTCCCGACTGCCCGCTTGAGGCCACGAGATCCTGAGAAATCGGACTCGTTTTGTTCACGGTGTAAACCGTTTCGTTTATGGAACTCTCGAGCCATTTGTTTGTGCATTGTATCTTTGAATTGTCAAGTATATTGCATAAATTGAGTGTTTTGTATTGATGGTTAAATGAATATGTTGTGTTAACGTGATGACATTTTTAACTATGAGTTTTGAGTTCAACTTTCGAATTTGAATGAGAATTTGGGAATAAATCATTTTATGAATTCATTATGATCTTTATACGACAAATGACCAACTTCAATGATTTTGCTTATTTTTCGTTATAAACCTGTTACCCACGAGCTATAAGCTCACCCCCTTCATTCCCATCCACAGGTGATGAGAAGAAGATCGGGTGAAAGAAAGTGAAGGTTTTTGTTTGTTTTTATGTGTACGTATGATGTGTTTTTAAGTTAGATTTTTGTAAAAATGAGAGTTTAGGCTTAGGTTGTGTATTTTGGAGATTTTTGTATCCTTGTATATTGGTTTATGATTGATGTTGCTTTGTGGCTTGAAAATGCCATTAAAGTTTGGAAGGCATGTATTTTGGCATGTAAATGAATTGTGATTGTATATTGAAATCGAGATATGATTATGTCTTGGATATGGATGAATACGAAAGAAAATCCGATTCTTTGATTTACCGATTTGATTCGTTTTGTTTCGCTACTTTCACTTTGTGTTTCGCTTTTGATTTGGCCCAGTTTCGGGTTGAAATCCGTTCTTTCATTTCCGCCTCTTTGGTGAACCATTCGTATTCAATCCACTTTGGACTTTGTTTTCGTCTCATGATCCGTTCGTTTGTTTTGAACAGTTCATTGCGTTTTGCTTCCGTTCTTTCTTTTTTGTTTCAGATTCTTATTTCACTTTTGGCTTTTTGTGTTAGATTTCCTTCGTAAGATTTGTTTGATCCATTGTGCTTCAATTCCTTTTCGATTCTTTCGCTTTATGTTTCGAATTCCTTCGCTTTGTTTACGATTTGTTTTTCGTTTCTCCGGTTGGGGTCCGGTTTTAAGATCGGGTCCCAACAATTTTATTTCCTACAAACAACCTTTTAAACAAACAAATAAAAAAACTTTTTTATTTAAACCTACGCACATGCTAATTTTAAGGTCTTTTAGCATGACCAAAATCTTGCTTTCAAGGGTTAAATTGAAAAGTCATTACCTTCTTAGGTGTTGACCCCTAATTTTTTTTTTAAAATAAGCATGATTAGATTAATTTTGGAGTTTTGCTAGATTAATTTATATTGGAATTAATTAGAATGTTAATGTAAGTAAAATGGTGTGACATAGGTTGAGGGAATTGAAGTTTTAAAGTAGCAAGAGTGTGTAAGGGCAAATTTGGCAAGTCACTTAAGTTTAAAAACCATAAGGAATTAAAGGAAGGGCAAGGTAGACTTTTATCATTCATTAAGGGTAAAATGGGCAGAAAAAAGTGTTGTTGTTGGACCCCGAACCTTTCTATGAGCAAGGACTTTTAACCGAGGAATTATTGGCAAGTAGTTATGTGTAAATAAGAGAGGAAATTATGAGATTGAAATGAAATGAAAAGAGATTAATTGAATCAAAGTGAGACAGGAAAGTTTGTGAACATAGTTCAGTACTTTGCGAATTTCAGGATTTGTAGAGATCCGATTGAAGCGAGGTTTGAGGTGAAATAAAGTTAAGATATGGGGCTACAAATCATATGAAGGGATTGAGTTTTAATTTAGTCCCTAAGGTTGTAAATTTTTGAGTCAAAGTTGGGTTAATGTTCAGTCTCGGATTTTGTACAAGTCCGATAGTAATTCGACCATAACTCTTTCGTTTCTGACTTGATTTGAGCGTTTTTGGTGTCGTTAGAAACGTAAGATATTGAGGAACATTTTTCTTGAAGGAAGTATTGGCAAATTCCTTCAATTGATCTAAGATAATTAATTAGGAAGTTAGAAGTTTAAGTTGTGAGGTTAAAGAGCAAAGGAGGGCAAAATGGGCAAGACAAGGTTAATGAGGGGCATTTTTGGAAGAACAAGAGTAATAAAAAGACAAAATAAAAGAAGAAGAGGGAGGAGGTCATGGCTGCCAAAAGAGAAGGAGAAGAACGAAAATGAAGAAGAGGAAGGAGAGAAGAAGATAAGAAAATCCAAGGAAAAGGAGGAGATTTTCGTGGATCCAAGGAAGAAATCAAGATTCTAAGGTAAGTTCCATCATTTTTCTTCTTGATTGTTGAAGAAATTGGTTAGGGTTGTGATGGAGAAAAACTCTAGTGAGAGAAAGTAGTAGGAAGAAGATGATGAATAGTGAAACTCATGGGATTTTTGAGTTCTTAGGTTAGGGTTAGGGTTTCCTAGCCCATTTGATTTATAGATAGAGTTAAATTGAAACTTGATTCAATTTAGGGTTTTTGGAAAAAGGGGATTTCGAAATTTATGAAGAATGATGAGGTTATTGTTGTGTTTTAAGGAATCAAGAGCCTATTCAAGGAGAAGGAAGCCATTGATTTGGAATTCTCAAGGTTATAAGGTGGGTAAACCCTTTATGGTTTTTGGTGCAAATGGGCAAAAATGTGTGTATGTGTGTTATGTGTTAAATGATTGACTTAGAATGGTTGCTATGTTGATATGATGTTTGTCTAATTGATGAAACAAATGAAATTGTGAATATGCCATGTTATGAAATTTTAAATGCTTGACCTTGGATATGATTATCATGCCATTAAATTGAATTATGGCATTTTGTATATGAATGGATGATTGATTCATGAAATTGTGATTATGTCATGCCATGCACTGTGTAATGCTTGACATTTCGCTACGTCTGTTATGCCATTGGGCTAAATCATGGCATTTTGTATAAGAAAGAAATGAGAGTATGAACAATTGAATTATGCCTATGTCATGTGAATCATGGCATTTTGTCTATGAATGATTAAATTAAGCATTGAATTGAATTATGTGCCTTGTGTGGGCGAGAGTGGAACCGTTTCGAGTCACGTGCACGTTGACGACCAAAGCCTTCTCTCGGCTGCCCGCTTGTGGCCCACGAGATCCAAAATGGACTCGTTTCGTTCATGACGCAAACTTCAGTTTCGTCATTTTGTTCACGGAACCCTCAAGCCATTTGATTGTGCATTTGCCTTTGATGTGCATTGCATTCATGAATTGTGTGTTACACTTGAATGATACAATGACCTAAATTGTGGTTAATAGTGATGATAATTTGAATTATGAAATGTCACTTGCTTTGCAATAGATGAACTATTATTGATGTATGGATGTTTATATACATGCGTGTATGTATATGTATTGGTTGTTTGTGTGGCTCAAAAGCCAATGGCTATAAATGGTTTAGCCACTAAGCTGTCAAGCTCAACCCATGTTTTTCCCCCCTCAGGTGCAGTCTTCGAAGGCCGGTAATCCTTGCAAGACATTTGGATGCGTCGAGATAGTTAGTTTGTATTAAGCTAGATGAACCCCTTTGTATAGCTTCTTAAGAATGATAAATTTTGAGTATTCATTGTAATGGTTTAAGTTGTGATGTGTACTTCAATTTGTAAGGAAGGTTGTTCAAATGTTTATTTTGTTTATTTATGAAAGTGCAAAATTGGGGATGTCCCTATGTATTTGAATATGTCTTTTAAAGGCTGAAATATATGATTTTGTAAATGGATATTGTGTATAGTATAATTGTTTGTATGAGTGCCATTTGTTGTTTGTGCTAGAATAGCATGATGGATATTGAAAGGTGTGTTATGAGCATTAGAAGAAATAATGTTGTATGAGAAGTATGGACTTGATGCCTATAATGAATGATAGGAATTTGTGTGTTTTATGAGTTAGTTGATTGAAGTTTGGGAGTTGATGTATGTAGATTGGTATTTGAATGGTTAGGGAATTGGAATTTGAATTAGGTATGGATGATGAGTTAAGAATTGAGAAGTTTATGTTGTATGATTATGTTTATTTAAAGTTTGAATATGATGTATGTGGTTATCTTTGGTTGAGATTGCCAATGGTTGTTAATGTTAGAAGAACATGGTGATATTGGGTTGAATATATGTGACGAATGAATTGGAATTGAATTCCAATGTTGTTTGATGTTGTTGAATAAATTTGGGGTGATTATGAATGTATATGGGGTTAGGATGGAGTTTGGAAGCTTTGGAAAGGCTTTAGAAGGAGTTTTGGAGTGTTAGGGCAGTATGTGTCCGTTAAACGGACATGGATGTCCGTTTAACGGACAGCCTCGGGTTCACTTATGAAAATCGTGTTTTTAACCAGTTTTGAGGCCGAATATCGTTTTGAGGCATCTAATACGAGTTGTAGATCTTGATGTTATCTTTCAAATGGCGTTTGCGCCAAAAGAGTTTCAAATCGATTTAGGGTTTGAACATGTTGTATTGTTTTGATCATAACTCACTCATCTGACCTCGGATTGAGGCGATTCTTGAAGAATTGAATTCCTAAGACATGTAGGTACCTCTCCATGGAAAATTGTATCATTTAGAGTTTATTTGAGAAAGTTTGAATAAAAGCTAGTGAGAGGTCGGATAGGAGGGCTTGTTTCGAATATGAACACATTATGATAATTTGTTGATATCTTGAGTTGTATAACTCCGTTTGAGGTGATTCTTGCTTCGACTTAAACAAGAGATTTAGAGCTATGATTTAATGAAGAAGTAAAATTGAAATCCCGATTTGAAGGTTTTCAAATTCTGTCTGCAAATAGGCGAATTGAGTATAAGCAACGATCGATTTGCACGAACATCCTTGAGCAAATTGTGAGCAATTTTTGGGGATGTTATGAAGAAAAAAAAGTAATGAGTTTAAATTGATAATGTCTTTTAAGGGTTCAATGAAAGAACCTTTTCGAGGTCATATCCACGCTCAAGGTTTCATGTTTTCGCAAGAGGGTTGGGTTTCGAAAACGAGGCCCAACAGTTGTTTCCTTCCTTAAGGGTTGGAAAAATGAAAATGGGAGAGAAGGAAGTGAAATAACGAAACCAAAGAGAGGAAGAAGAGAGGTTTTAGTGGTTGAGAGGAAAGAAGATAGTTGAGCTAGGGTTTCATCTTTTCTAAGCCTTCTAGAGAGATTTTGGTGTTGTGCAAGAAGGAAAAAAAGTAGAGGAAGATAAGAGCTTTCTTTAGAACCAAGCATTTCTTCATTTGGAGAAGATTTGAGGTAAGAGCATTTTAAGGCTTTGGATTTTTGGAAGGGTTTTGGTTTTAAGAGCTTGGTAAATGCATGAGTTTAAGTGTTCTAGGATCAATTTATACATTAGTTTCTTTCGGTTCTCATTTGGAAATTTCTATTGATTTGGGAATTGTATTTATGTTAAAAAGGGAATCAAGAAGGACAAGAGGAGCAAGAGAAGAGGTACATTTGAGTAACTTACCAACAAGAAATTCAAGGTGGTTTATAATTTTATGATTAAGTAATAAGCCATAAATGTCTCTTTCAAGAAGTGGAAATAAATGAGTTTCAACTACTTCTAAATGTGCATTTGTTGTTCTTTGAGTGCTTTGAAATTGTGTTGCATTTTGTGTATAATGAAAATGATTTTTTTTAAAAAAAGGTATCAAGCTTAAGAAATCAATTTTCCGGAATATGCCTTTTTGGACAATATGTTTTGCAAGTCATAAAATACATGTTATGTGTGTTTGTGGTGGTTCTCTAAGTTAAGTCAAGTGCACTTTGAGAAATAGGCTTCTCTTGCCTGCCCGCTAGTAACATGGAGCTCCTTCATGGACTCCCATAAGTTCACGACTATGCAAGATCATTATGTAGAAATGCACAGTATGTTCTGTTTTGGATTCACCCAAACCAATTTGATGTGCTTTTGTGTTCATGATATGTTGACAATAGTGATGTATACATGTTATGCATTAATGTGAGTTTTTGTAATGAAGATGATTATGTTAATGGTTTTTGCTTGTTACTAATTATAAAATTGTTACTCGCAAGCTTTAAGCTCACCCATCCACTTTTTTTCCCATAAGAAGGTGATGAACAAGAGTTTGGACAGTCAAAAGTCAAGGAATCACTCCATTTTTGAAATGTTTTTTTTTAATAATTTAAGCTAATCTTGTAAAGCAAGGATTTAGTTACATTTTGAGCGATTTATTGTTCATATATCTTCTGTATTTTGGGATTTTTGAAACATTGATATATTGGGGCTTGAAATGCCCACTAAAGCTTTGTAAAAACTATTATCTGTTGATGTTGTTGGAATATGATTTCATTTTTGCCCATGATTCTCAGAGTTACCTAAGGGAAAAATTCGTGTACTGACTTTAGGAAAAAATTTGGATTGATTTGGGCTGATTTAGCAAAGTTGTCTTCTAAAAAGTTTTAGCTCTTTCTTTTATCTTTCCAATGGTATGTAATATGAAATTTTTGGACATCTAAGTCGAAAGTTATGGTCCTTATAAGGGAAGATGTTCATGAGGGAAGTTGTATCTTCTATGTTTTTTCTTCTTTTGCTTTTTGCTTCTTCTGTGCTGAAGTCATCTTCTTCTATGTTTTTTCTTCTTCTGCTTTTTCCTTCTTCTACGCTGACGTCATCTTCTTTTATGTTTTGCTTCTTTTGCCTTTTTGTTTCTTCTGTGCTGACGTCATATTCTTCTGTGCTTACGTCATCTTCTTTTATGTTTTGCTTCTTCTGCCTTTTTGTTTCTTCTGTGATGACGTCATCTTCTTCTGTGTTTTGCTATCTCTTATCTTTTTGCTTCTTCTATGTTGACATCATTTTCTTCTGTGTTTTTGTTTCTTCTATGCTGATGTCATCTTTTTTTAAAGAAAAAAGGATTTTTATTAAAACAAGGTTCTACAAGAGTAGATAAAGTGCAGTACACAAGGTATGTAATTAAGA
Organism: Erythroxylum novogranatense; assembly: GCA_029891385.1. Taxonomy (NCBI): domain Eukaryota; kingdom Viridiplantae; phylum Streptophyta; class Magnoliopsida; order Malpighiales; family Erythroxylaceae; genus Erythroxylum; species Erythroxylum novogranatense. The sequence continues at coordinate 87,865,580 of CM057227.1, read as the reverse complement.
GATGTAAGACTCATGGTTTATATCGCATGTATGGAACAAAATTCTGTTCCATTCGCAAAGTTGTCTGGAGATGAAGAGGTAGAGCAATTTCCGTAGCGAATTTTTTCGAATTACCACCCGAAGCTAACTTTGCTAGAAAATCTGCAAAGCTATTAACCTCTCGATAAACATGAATGATGGACGACGTCGAGACTGATAGCATACATCGAATATCTTCAAGGGCTGCTTCATACCTCCAAGGCCAAAAATCTGAATTATGGGTCAGTAGTTGCACAATGCCCATATTGTCTGTTTGAACCTGTATTTTCCGGAACCCACAGGAAACACAAAATCGAAGGCCACAAACTATGGGCTCTATTTTCATGGCAAAGCTAACATTTGAGTTACAGTATCGACACTCAACAAAAAAGAAAGAACCATTGGCATTACGTACCACGAAGCCCCAGCCTGAAGGTCCGGGACATCCAAGCGATGAGCCATCAGTGTTAAGAACAACGGTACAATCATCCAGGGGTCTCCAACATAAAGTCATAATCTTCGACTTGCGAGGTAAGTGAAATGGATAGTTAAAAGATTGGGATAAATTCACCATTTCCCGTCTATCCTTTGGAAGTAATTTATGAACTCGCACCATAGAGGAAACATGCTGCATAATCGAAAAAATCAGGGCTGAGACCGTTGTGGACTTACCCTCATATACACACAGGTTACGCATTTTCGACAGTTCCCAAAGGATGAAATAAGGTATGACAGAAATGATCACAGTTCTTGCAGTTGCTCCCCTTCCAAGCATAGACCACTCCCATATAAAAGGCCATAGTGCAGGGGAGAAAGATAAATGAATATCTAACAGGGCTGCAAAATGTTTCCATACCATTCTGGCCGAGGGACACTCATAAAAAATATGCTGCACACTTTCAGCTGCCAAGGAACAAATACTACATCACGATGGAATGAAGAAGAAACCCAACTTGTTCAATGTTTCCGGGAAAGGAAGAAGGGAATTATAAAGATGCCACACAAAAATGGAGATTTTCTTTGGCAGAAACTTATTCCAAGCTTGACGAAGAGAGACATTGACAAGGTTATGGGACCGTACCAATTCATAAGCTGAGGAGAGGCTGAATTTCCCGGTAACAATTGGTTTCCAAATTCGCCGATCAGGCCCAGAAGAAAATTGCTGGGAATGAGTAGTTATAAATGCAGTGTGATCAGGATTCAATAGAGGTATAATGCAACCAAGTAGCTCTTCTCACTGGGAAAAGAATTCCCGGACAGTGAGCATTGGGATAGGAATTTGTTGGACTTGATCCAACGAAGAAAAAGCTCCAAAACCTGACCAATTATCTGTCCAGAAAGATACCAATCCAGTATGGATAGTAACATGCATATGTTCCCGAGCAATCTGATCTACTTTGACAATTCTCCACCAATGCGTTCTACGTCTTGCAGTCGGGGATAATGTGGTAACAAATTTAGCCCAAAGACCCACCTGGTTTTTTACCTTCCACCATAACTTAATCGAATAGGCTGCAATAATATCCTCCAATTTCCGGAAACCCAACCCATTCTCATCTATCAGGAATGAGAGGCGATCCCATGAGCGTCAATGTCGTTTGTTATCTGCAAAATAGCTTCCCCATAAAAACTGTTGGAAAACCTTCTCCATTTTATGTAGGATGGATTTAGGAGGTTCAATAGCAGTGAATACATGTTGTGGTATGGAGGATAAGACATGTTTGATCAAAATCATCCGAGCTGCAGGGGATAACCACTTATTCTTCCAACTAGAAACTCGTTTCTCAATTGTCTCAACTAAATGAGTGAACATACGCTCTATCTTTCTGCCCCGGAATAGTCTGCAACCTAGATATGGCAAGGGGAAAGCGCTTTGGCCCATTTGCAGGAGTTGCAGAACATCTTGTCGATGGTTGGGAGATACGCCTTCTGGCAGTAGAAAACAACTTTTTTCTTGTTAACCTTTTAGCCCGTGGCTGCTTCATAGTCGGCAAGCAAGAGGTTAAACTGAGCTAGTGACCGTTTATCACTCTGGATAAAAATAATTAAGTTGTCGGCAAAGCAGAGATGAGAGACAACTTCCGAGCTAGTAGGCACACCATAGGGCAATATCCTGCCTTGCATCACAAATGATTGCATGGAGCGGTTCAAAGCCTCCGAAACTAAGATAAACAAGTAAGGGGACAAAGGGTCACCTTATTTAATGCCACGGGACGACTGGAAGAAACCCACTGGACTACCATTCACCAAAATTGAGAACCAGCTGGATTGTAAGGTCCCAATAATCAGCCGAATAATCCCACCCTTGAAACCAAATGCCTTCATGCTCTTTCAAACCATACAAAGAATGCCTTGATTCGATATCATTAGGGAATGTTATGGTAATTTTCTCAATTAATCTGCTTTTTCATCTGGTTTCGTCTGAACCTTTCATTTGGTCAAATTTTGACCCTCTAGATGACAAAATCTACCTTCAAGGTCTTCTTTAATGTTTTAGACCTATAAGTCTTCTTTTGAACCATCTAGGAGTGATCTTCATCCTAAATCTCTAGTTAAAGCTATACTAATTGTCCCATGGTAGGTACATTGTGTTTGAGGGCTTACCACCATTGTGAGATGATGTCTAATAAGGGTTTATGGAAATAACCATATAGGATGATACGTTTACATTTCATGACTCCGAATGTTGGGCTCCAAAATTGGGGTCTATCATTTTTATGGTATCAAAGTCACTAGGTTTAGGAACATCCTTGGCTTTTGGTGGTAGTCTAAGACATGAAATGAACATGCATTATTTTAAGTAAACAAATTGCACGTTTTTTTTTAATAAATTGTTTTACATAAACTAAAAATTTTCAATGGTTTTACATTGAAGGAGTGAAAAATGTCGCCTCGAAAGAGAACTCGAGGAGCTGTGACTCAAACTAGCTCTCACAAAGAGAGCACAGATGAATCTTATGTCCCGTAAGATGCAAGGACACACCCTGCTCCTGATTCCGAGGCACCTAGTGTGCAATATGAAGTGCCTCCACCTCCTCCTCCTATGTCTTTCAAGCCTTTGCTCAGGCTTTCACATATGCCATAGGTCAAGCGCCACAAGCCCCAATGTAGGCTTCAGTGGAGAGAAGTGGCCAATATGATAAGCTCTACAAGTATGGGGCGGTGGATTTCAATGGGACTATAAATCTAGAAAGGCTGAAGCATGATTGAAGAGGACCGAAAGGGTCCTTATTCAGATGAAGTGCTCTGATGAGGTGAATCTGGATTATACGGTTAGCATGCTGCAAGGAGATGCTCTTCATTGGTGGGAATCAGTGCCCCACAGGCAAGTGATGCTTCCGGCGTTATCATGGAAAGATTTTGTGGAAGTGTTCAGGAAGAAGTACGTCTCAAGGGTGTACGCACAAGAGAAGGCCAGGGAGTTGTTGAATCTCACACAGAGGGATTTGAGTGTGAGTGAGTATGAACTAAAGTTCACCCAGCTGTCACGATATGCGACCAACATTGTGGCGAATGAGGAGGACAAGTGCCACAAGTTCGAGGGGGTCTTCATTTGGGGATCAAGGAAAAAGTCTTGATCCACAAATTTTGTGACTACCAATTGTTGGTAGATGCTTCACTCCAGGCTGAGAAGCTGGAGAATATCAAGAATGAAGTAATCAGGAAGAGGAAGAATAAGGAACAATTTTTTAAGAAAGGGGCGAGTACTCAAATGCTTGAGAAGGGTAGGAAGAGTTTCCACGCACAGAGTGAGGTGGGGAGTACTGCCCCTACTAGGAATAAGCAACCAAGGGCAGCTTCAATGCAAGCCTCTACTGTGGGAGGCAATAGCAGGGTGGAGAGGAGCAGGAACATGAACCCCCAATGTGAGCATTGTGGGAAGCTCCACAGAGGAGAGTGTTTCATGTTACTTGGAGTATGCTTCCGATGCGGAGAGAAGGGACACTTGATCAGAGACTGTCCCTAAGTAACAAGGCAAGAGGGGTCCCAGTTGCAAGCCCCAAGGAGAGCAGAAATAGTGAGAACCAGACCAGTCACAGAGGTGGGCAATTCTAGAGCTACAAATAAGACTTTTCCTCCAGGGAGGCCAAGGAGTCAAGCACAGGCCAGGGTATCTGCTATGACTAGAGAGGAAGTTGTAGCCACACCTAAATTTGTCACAGGTATGGCTCGGTTATTTAATTCTGCAGTATATATGTTGATTGATTTTGGCTTCACACATTCTTTTATTTCTACAGGCATGACATTACATGATGTTGATTTGATGCCATTGAGTAGTCCATTAATTGTTAGCACTTCTTTAGGGAGACAAGTGATTATAATTCAAGTGTATAGAGGTTGTGAGCTTTTCATCGAGGGTACTCAACTGGCGGTGGACTTACCACCCCTAAAGTTAAAGGGGCTAGATGTCATACTGGGAATGGATGTTATGGAGAAGTATCGTGTGAAGTTGGATTGTGGCCTTAAGGAGGTGGAATTTGATCTGGCCAACGGTGAGAAGGTGATTTTCAAAGGGGATAGGAAAACACCATCACCAAGGATTATTTCGGCCTTATTGGCTGACAGGATGATGGGAAAGGGGTCTGAAGCCTTTTTAACATACGTTGTGGACACTGATGTGAATGAAGGGCGGTTAGAGGATCTTCCAATTGTGGGGAATTTTTAGACGTGTTTCCAAAAGATTTACTTGGTTTGCCACCGGTGAGGAAAATCGAGTTTACCATCGCATTCCTACTGCCTTTTATCATATCCAAGACACACCATAGCATGATTATGTAACCTTGAAGAGATGTCATGCAAGTTCTAGAAGTGGGCAAACATGGAAGAGAAAATCATACCACTCACAAGAAAACAGGATTGAGTGCAATCCTTTAGGCTCAAATGAACTCACCACTTGGCTATGTTTTCTCATTCTACAGCACATTCATTCAATCAATTTAACATTACAACATCCCAATGTGGCAAGATATGCAATCCAAATTAATCATATTATGTACCTTACTCAAGGTCAATCTCGTCCATAACGCAATTACTCATGGATTGAAAGTATAATGACGATTAGACATAGAAGATGTCAAAAGATGTTAAAATTAGACAATTAGACAATTGACACCCCCTCCCCCCCCACACTTAAAAGTTACATTGTCCTCAATGGCATGAAATTAGACAAGGAAAACAATGTAATGAACAAAAAGTAGAGCAAAGATGAAGGAACCCCCTGACGAGTGAATTGGCAAATAATCTGTACCCCTGAAATTTTAAAATGCCCATAAAAACACAAAATATTGGAGTACAGTATATTGAAGTAGACTAACAAAAAATATTGAAAGAGACTAAAATAAAACTAAAGTACTTGGTACAGTGTACCATTGGAAAAACAAAATGAAGGTTTAGCTACAATGCAAAATGTGTGTGATCGATAAGGGGAAATCCTACAACACTAGGCTTCAATGCTTTGGGGGCGGTTGTTAGTGGGCTGCCATGAAAGCTATCAACATAGCTTCCATGTGCCTCTGTGAAGCTGTGAGCTTGGCGATGTCGGATTGGAGATCACAGATGTTGGCTTGCATCTGACGCCAATCGGGGGTATCTTCTATAGGTGGAGGCGCTCTTGGTCGTTGTATAGCAAGAGTGTTAGCGGGGCGCCCTAACCAACGCAGATTGACCCATCCATGAGGGGCATTGTCATCAAACTCAAACTCTCGCATTTTGTTCGCAGTAATAACAACCCCCTCATTTGTAAGAGCTACCACTTCATCCCGTTTAATGACCTGAAGTTGATGGAACAACTGACTCAACAAAACTGGAAAAACGAAGGCCTTGCAATTTGCCCTATGGTGGACAACTTGCCATATCGTTGTCATCATTAATTTCGCCGTAACAATGCCCTGGAATTGGTCGTCATAGAAGAACATTTTATCTAGAATGAATATGTCTTTAGTTTGTAGATACCCCGAATCACTAGCCTTGCGCTGTGCATTATGAGCGAGCACATAAGCGATCAACCTTGGTGCTACGTCTAGATGCTTGCAATGAACAAAGTAGCGTTGATTCGTCCGATGTCATCTCTGTCGAACCCCAAACCGAGCCATAGCTTCCTTCTTAGTCCAACCTTCATCGCAAGAGCAGTGGGTCCTCTTATCAAAATATGGGACATTGCCTCCCATTGGAAGCTCGAGGTGGTTACAGATTACCTCCTCAGTGATCACCACATCTTCTCCATTGACTTGCGAGGTGAGCATTGGTGGTTGTTTGTTAGCCACTACACTGAGGTTAGCATAAAATTGGTTGAAAGCCTTGGGGTAGTAAGAACCCTTGAGGGTCAACAGCTTGCACCAATGGAATTTATCCAAATTTGCCTGTACCTGATGCTTCTCATCAATAAGGTCTGACACTGACACCTCAATTACAAACTTGTTGTTTTTCTTCTTATGGTACCAAGCCTCATATTTCTCATTGATGAATACTGGCGGTTCGGGGATCGGTTCATCCTGAACCAAATTCTTCCCTCTTATCGACTGAGAGGATTGGCAAGCTTTCTTCCTCGCAGTTTGCTTAAATCATGACATGGTCAAATTTTCTAACCTCAATTTTAACAAGCCACACTCAACAAAAAATCAGTTCAACTACAACCCGCATACTTCAATCCAAACCAATCATCAATACCTAGATTTCCCTTAACACTCCAAAGCCAATCACCCCTAAAGTTGATGCACTCGCAATCACCTTCACACTGAATATCACCAACAACAACAATGCAACTTTAATGGCCACTACTCATGCAATTCAAATCATCAATTATCGAGACCAATTATCATTCGCAAGCGTGCCAAGATCTTGTAATTCCACATTCAAAATTCAAGGCACAATGAAATTGGTAACCCTAACCTCAACAGTATTCCTTACCGGACCCAAAAATCGTGCAACCTGGCTTCAATATGAGGCATGGACGATTCATCGGTACTCTTGCAGTAAAGAACTTGAAGAAATGCCTCCTTTCACGCTTCTCTTGACAACTTTCATCCTTGCCAACAAGGTGAATAACAGTCCTATAGATGAGGGATTGAGGGGGTGAGTGAAGGGGAAAGAGTGGGGAACAAGAAAGATGGGTGAAGGGAGGTGTTATGGTGGTTGGAGATAGGAGAGAATGAAGTAGAAGGTGCAGATGCCCAGGGAAGAGAGAAAGAGAGAGAGAGTGCGGGAAAGGAAGAAGAGGGTTTCAAATTAAAATCAAACGATGTCCGTTAAACAGACATGTGTATCCGTTGAATGGAACTTTACGGGTCAAGTTTTGCATCTGAAGGATGTCCGTTTAATGGACCTTTACGGACCCTCTTTTTCTTCATTCCTTCTATCCTGTGTAAGACTTCCTAGGGCTATATGCATCATGTGTAAGTGCAAAATTTTGGAGAACATCAACATATTGCAGACAAAAATTGTCACTTACCTTTTTCCATGCTTAAATTGAGTCTCACCTCTAAGTTTTAAGAGTTTTGACCCCACCATACCTTATGCTACGGGAGAATGTCTTTGGAATGCCTCGTAAAACTCATCCCTGAACACACATAATGAATTAAGCACAACGAATTGAAGAGGGAAACAAGTTAAAAATGAACACGTCAACAAAACAAAAGGAAGTAACAAAAGAGTTAGAGATATTGGGTTGCCTCCCGACAAACGCTACGTTTCATGTCCTTAGCTCGACTCGACCACTCGGTTATTAGCCTTGAAATGTGATGGTGGAAATGCATCCCACCATCTTTCCCTCGAGATAGTGCTTCAGTCTTTGCCCATTGACCACAAAGGGCTCTTGATTGTCTCACCTAATTTCCACTGCTCCATGTGGGTATGCCCTTGTTACTACGAATGGTCCTGACCATCTTGATCGTAGTTTTCCCGGAAATAATTTTAGGCTAGAGTTAAATAGTAACACCTTTTGGCCTAGTTTGAATTCCCTCCACAGGATATGCTTGTCATGAAAAGCCTTGCTTCTTTCCTTTTATATGCGAGCATTTTCAAAAGCATCAAGACGGAACTCATCGAGCTCATTTAACTCCATTAGTCTCCTTTGTCCTGCCTCCTTGAGATCAAAGTTTAACTTCCTGATGGCCCATAATGCCTTATGTTCAATTTCTACCAGAAGATGGTAATATTTCCCAAAAACGAGCCGATAAGGGGACATCCCTAAGGGTGTTTTGTAGGCTGTCCTATAAGCCCATAGAGCGTCGTCAAGCTTTAACGCCCAATCCTTTCTTAAGGTATTAACCATCTTCTCTAGAATTTGTTAGATTTCTCGGTTAGATACCTCGACTTGCCCGCTAGTTTGGGGGTGGTAGGTGGTACCAAACTTGAAATGAAACCCATACTTGGACAAGAGTGATTTGAATTGATGATTCTGAAAGTGTACACCATTATCACTTATTATGACTCTTGGGACACCAAACCGTGAGAATATGTGCTTCTTGAAAAATTTGACTACACTAGCCCCCGTATTGTTTGACAACGCTATAGCTTCCACCCATTTAGATACATAATCAATAGCTACCAGAATGTACTCATTTCTAAAAGATATTGGAAACGATCCTATGAAGTCCATGTCCCACACATCAAATAGTTCCACTTCTAGAATTCCAGATTGAGGCATCTCATGTTTGCTACCAATATTCCCAGTTCTCTGACACTTATCACAAGTGAGGATGAAAGTCCTAGCATCCTTGAATAAAGTCGGCCAATATAGTATGGAATGTAAAACTTTCGCTGCTGTTTTGTTGGCCCCATGATGTCCTCCTTATAGGGAAACATGACAATGATGTAGAACTGATCACATCTCTTCATCAGGTACACACCTCCTAATCACCCCATCAGCACATCTTCGAAATAGAAACGGATCATCCCAAAAGTAGTTTCTCACCTCAGATAAGAATTTTTTTCTACTTTGGTATGAATAATCAGAAGGAATAATATCGGACACCAGAAAGTTGACATAATCAGCAAACCACGGGATGTTATCTTTCACAAACCACATATTTTCATAAGGGAAGTTATCATTGATTGGCTCCTCTTTCAGCTTGTCTCCCTATTCCAGTCGTGACAAGTGGTCGACTATTAAATTCTTCGATCCCTTCTTATCTTGGATTTCTAAGTCGAATTCCTGAAAAAGTAAAATCCATCTGATCAGTCGGGGTTTTGCATCTTTTTTAGTGAGAAGATATTTTAGAGCAGAATGGTCAGTGTAAACAATGACTTTAGAGCCGACCAGGTAAGAGCTAAATTTATCGAATGCATAAACTAATGCTAGCAATTTTTTCTCAGTAGTTGCATAATTAAGTTGAGCATCATTAAGAATCTTGCTAGCGTAATAAATGACATGTAGTTTCTTATCTTGTCTTTGCCCTAAGACAACCCCAAGTACAAAATCACTAGCATCGCACATCAATTCAAAAGGGAGGTTCCAGTCCGGTGTGGCCATTATAGGAGCTAAGGTTAGTTCCTTCTTCAGCCTGTCAAAAGCAAAAAGACACTCATCAGTAAATACGTAAGGAACATCTTTTTGCAAAAGATCACATAATGGTCTAGAAATTTTGGAGAAATCCTTAATGAATCGATGATAGAACCCGACGTGTCCCAGGAAACTCCATATTACTCTGACTGAACTGGGAGGTGGCAACTTGTTGATAACCTTAATTTTTGTGGGATCCAATTCAATCCAATTGTTCGAAATCTTATGGCCAAGGACGATTCCCTCTTGCACCATGAAACGACACTTCTCCCAATTGAGCACCAGATTGGTGTCTTCATACCTTTGCAGAACTTGTTCTAAGTTGAACAGACATGCGTCAAAAGAAGACCCAAAAACTAAAAAATCGTCTATACATACCTCAATTATATTCTCCACCATGTCGGAGAATATCGCCATCATGCAGTGTTAGAAAGTAGCCAGAGCATTGCACAACCCGAAGGGCATCCTCTGGTACACAAATGTACCATAGGGACATGTGAATGTGGTTTTCTCCTGATGATACGGGGTTATTGGGATTTGGTTATACCCTGAATAACCATATAGAAAAAAGTAATACTCATGCCCCGCTAATCTCTCTAACATTTGATCTATAAAGGGAAGAGGGAAGTGATCCTTCCTAGTAGCTGCATTAACCTTCCTGTAATCAATACACACCCTCCACCCCATCATAACCCTAGTAGAAATCAGTTCATTCCTATTGTTTGAAACAACCATTATGCCACCTTTCTGAGGCACTACCTGCACTGGACTTATCCAAGGGCTATCAGAAATAGGATAAATAATTCCCGCATCTAGCAGTTTAAGTACCTCAGATCGAATAACTTCCTTCATGTTAGGATTAAGCTACCTTTAACTTTCCACGCTAGGTTTGTGGTTCTTTTCCATTAGGATCCTGTGAACACAAATAGAAGGGCTGATCCCCTTTATGCCAGAAATATTCCAAGTAATAGCCAATTTATGTTCACGCAATATCCTGAGCAACTTCTCCTCTTGAGAGGAGTCCAAGGAAACATAAATGATAAATGCATATCTCAAATGAGTTGGAAGCTGTTTAAGTTCAGGGTTTGATGGGCTTAATATGGAGGGCAATAGTTTAGGTTTTGGAGGGCCCAATTCTTCAATTTGGGGTCTATATCTACAACCATTACCTTGCAACCTGTTAGCAAATTCCATTAGCTCATCATCCAACTCAGTTGGCTCTATTCTTAGGGTTAAGCATGCTTCTAAAACATCATCACACATCAATTCAGGAGCATATTCAAGTGTGAGAGAATCAATTACATCAATCCGATAAGTGACCTCATCAAAAGAGGGACCCCTTAATATTTTAAAAATATTAAACTCCTCTTTTTCATCACCTACCTGCAAGGTTAGCTTACCATCCAGGACATCAATCAATGCTCCACCTGTGGCTAAGAATGGTCTTCCCAAAATTATGGGAAACTGCATGTCAAACTCCATTTCAAGCACAACAAAATCAGCAGAAATTATAAGCTTACCAACCTTCACCAGTAAGTCCTCCACTATATCGATGGGGTATCGAATTGATCTATCAGCAAGCTGCAATGAAATTTTAGTTGGTTTGAGTTCACCAATTCTCAACCTGTTATATAGAGACAGTGGAATAAGATTAATGCTTGCACCGAGGTCACATAAACATTGAAAAGTATTAGATTTGCCAAAGTGACAAGGTATAGTGAAACTCCCTGGGTCCTTTAACTTAAGGGGTAATTTATTTTGTAAAATAGAACTACACTCCTTAGTTAAGGCTACTATAGCGATGTTATCTAGCTTCTTCTTATTGGAGATAATCTCCTTTAAAAATTTTGCGTACGCGGGCATCTCTGCAAGAGCTTCCGTGAGACATATATTGATGTGAATTTTTTTAAATAAGTCGAGAAACTTCTGGAATTTAGAATCTCCATTCCTCTTGCTTACCCTTTGGGGATATGGTATTGGTGGTACAAAAGTAAAGTCTGACCCAGATGCTGATTCTTTCTCTTGTGTGGGTTGTTTAGGTTCTTCCCCTTCATCCATCTTTTCACCTTCTACTTTCTAAGCCTCCTTCGTCTTAGAGACTACACCTTCTATAACTTTACCACTTCTTAAAACAACATCCATGCAATATTGTTTTGGATTCCCTTGAGTATTACTAGGTAACTTCCCCTTTCCTCTTTCGCTAATTTCCTTTGTCACTTGGCTGATTTGCACTTCCAAATTCCAAATAGTTGTTTGCTTTGATTAAATATTCTGCTCCTTTCTATTCATTGCTTGAGAGTTGGCTTGGGTACTCTGGTCCATCTTGGCTATAAGTTGAGAGGACATGTCCTTAAACCAATCTACCTTTTTCTCCCATGGGGAGGGGAATTGTTGTGGTCCAGAAGATGAGGGCCTGAGTATTGTTGTTTCATTGGTGTTTGAAACCCTGGTGGTCCCATTGGTTTTACTACCCCTTGATTCTTCCATGAGAAATTCGGGTGGAATTTCCTTCCTTCATTGTAAGTATTCAAGAAAGGATCAAGTCTCTGACTTTGTCTACCATTTTTTACATAGCTTACTTCTTCTTATGTCAATGCTGTCTCAATATTCATAGAACCTACTGCTGAATGCCCAAATCTCCCACACAGAGTACAAGGATCTCCATTGGACTTGTTATCATTCATCAGCAAATTCAATTTCTTGTTAATCTTAGCAACTTGGTATGCCATGTTTGACTTGGAACCCACTTCATTTTGTGTCACTACTTTGCTCCTAGTCACCTTACAATGTGAGTTTTTTGCAAATTTTTTGAAAATATTCCACAATTCTTGAGAACTCAAATCACTTATATTCCCCCCAGCATTCAATCAAATCACTTATATTCCCCCCAACATTCAAATCAACTAAAGTTTGGTTATGATCAGTGAGGCCATAGTAGAAAAACTGAGTCAATGAATACATATCAAATCCATGGTACGTACATTGGTTAAGAAGATCATTAAATCTTTCCCAAGCCTCATGAAAATTTTCTCCTTCCTTTTGTGAAAACCAATGTATCATCTTTCGAAGTTCAAGAGTTTCGTGGGCTGGGTACCATTTCATCATAAAAGTCTCCATAACCTTCTCCCAAGTATCAATAGAATCTACCTCTAAACTCAACATTCAATTTCTCCTCAACCCCTTCATGCAATAAGGAAAACACCTTAACCTCAACTCATCCTCCAATAGTCCATACAAAGGAAGCGTTTGAACTGTCGTGTAAAAATCTCTCATAAAGGCTAGAGCATCTTCACTGGGCATCCCATTAAATTGTGGCAAAATGGACAAATGCATCTGCTTCAGTTTATAATTCCGTGCTACTGTAGTCAATCTAATGCACGAAGGGTTTCCAGCAATAAACGACATCTGATAATCTCAAATTCTTCTTATAGCGGGGTTGACAACAACCGGTTCGAATGATTTTCCCCATTAAATTGCTCATTCCCTAGATCTGGTCCTTCATGCAACTTCGGAATCTAGTTATTGTTGGCCATCTCTCTCCTCCTTTGAGCATTGTTCCTTCGACAAGTTCGTTCAATTTCAGGATTAAATTCAACAAGTGGTTTTTTGTTCAAACTTCGTGAATGCCTTAAGTGCATAAAACTCCAGCAATCAAACAAGTTTGAGGGTTCAAAACTCAATAATGGAAAAAAGTTGAATAATAAATAAATAGATAACAGGAATAACTAGACTTAATGAAAGCAGTAAATAAAAGGTCCCCGAAAATGGTGCCAAAAACTTAATCGATAATTTCTGCAAGTGCACAGAGTTGTTCTAGTATCCTCACACTAATTATCCCAAGGTGGTCTCTCTAAAGGACCAATTCCTTCACCGCCGATTTAAATCTAATTAATTTCATGTTATCGACAGAAAATTCTAAAATGTGATTGGAGTTGAGTGAATTGTAAATTGTAAGTACTAAACAAGAAAATAGGAAGGAGTAAAGCAAGGTTTTAGAATTAGGGATTGGGGTTCACCAATTCAAGGGATTGACTAATACAATATGAAATTGATTGAATGTTAGGTTAAGAGAACAGTTGCACAACTTTACCCATATCTCTTTTCAAAGCATACAAGAGTACCCAGCTAGATGACCACCATTTCACAATGTGTGAGCTTACTAACCAAGTCCATAAAGAACAAGCAACTATGCATTCACACCCTATCTTAGGATATCTCTACCTCTAAGTCTAAGGTGTTCATCCTCCTATCGCATGAACCATACTTCACTCTTCAATACATCATATGATTCCTAAGATTGCATCTATGGAGATCAAACATAGAAACAACAGTGAGATTCAAGGAAGACAAACATAACCCAAAAATTTTCATTCAACATTCAACAATCCATATCATACAAATCAATCCTCCAAAAAGGCTACATCCCTCACCCTAAATGAGGTTTAGTTCCAGAACATTGTAACAAAAATAATACATATAAGGATGCTCAGCATTCAAGAAAGAGTAGAGAGAGAAAGTAGCAGAAACACAAGAGAATGCAGTTCCCAATCCTTGTGCAAATCCCCAAAATTCCATATCTTCCTCTTATTTTGTGCCTCCCAATGTAGTAGTCCTGTTTTCAGTGTCCAACCCCCCTTTTAGGTCTAAATAGTAAGTATTTATATCTCCCTTATCCCCAGAGACCTCATTTTCCGAAACAGGGGAAAAAAGGTCGTGTTGTCAGCCAATGTCTGTTAAACAGACATGCATGTCCGTTTAAAGGACCTTCTTGGGCCTGAAATGCATCTTCTGCTAGGCCATGTCCGTTAAACGGACATGCCTCATCCATCAATTTCACGCTTTTGACCTTCCAATTGATAAAATTTCTTCTCGAAGCCTTTTTAGAAGTTGTAGGGCTTAGAATTCTCTTTGAAATCATCCTTGAGTGACTTTGATCCGGTATCTACAAGGAAAGTTATGTCTTTTTCCCCACAATTTATCATTTGTACCTGTCAAGCAACACAATTGTAATGTGAGAGAATTAAGTGTAAAATACCTCAAATCCATAAATAAATAAGTCAAATTAAATTCAATTCATCCCAAATATCTAGAAATAATTTGACTTATCAATGAGATATACTAATATCCATCCAATAGATACTATTACATACATATTGACTTAACAGGATCATTAAAGTTCTTATTTGATAATCCTATGATCAAGAACACTTTTAGATTAAACCCTAAAGACTTGACACTCATTATCATAATCTCCATTAAGATAAAAGTAATAAACATAATATAATAATATAATCATTTACCATGTTATTAAATAAAATTAATAATCACAAAATAAAGGTGTTGATGTAGGAAAATCCCGATGTGAGCATCACATGCCCTTGCAGTCTGAGAAAACAAAATTTTTTATTAGGGACCTTCCCGAAAGCCAAGATCCATGTGTCTATACAACAAACTCAAACCATAACGGCCTAAGGAGACCGTCTCTAACGGTATCCACGCAAAGATCGGAGAACCTAACCGGGATAAACCCTTTGACCCGGGAATAGCTAGAACAAATTAAAGAGTGCTAGCTCTTACCTTTGTCCTTGGAGAGCTTGAATCAACGATGAAGAGAAAATGAAACCTTGGAGAAGAGCTTGAAGGATGATGATGATGGAAAGCTTGAAAGATGAAAACCCTTTTCTTCTTTCTTGCAAAACCCACGAAGAACACCTTATGAACTTAGGTTTAAAACTTGTTTTTAAACCTCTTCAACATCATCAACGACCATCCTCATCTTTCATCTTTCATCTTCATTATTTTGTCTTTAGTCATTAAATACATTAATGACTAAGCAAAAGAGAAGCTTCCATTCTCTTTCAACGTGTACACACACACACACACACACATATATATATATATATATTAATTATATATATATATATAAATAAATGCTGAAGTGGTCCGGTCCTGCTGGAATCGGTCTACCGACCTCTAGGGTCCCGGTATGGGAAAACCCAGGAAGCGTTTTTCAGCAATATCGATGTCGCGATCTCATCGGGACATATCTCGATCTCATCGAGATCCATTTAATCCTTTGCTCTCCATATATTGGAACTCTGTCCAAAACTATTTTACAATTCTCAGAGACACTCTTATCGTGTGACCCATTAAGTTCCGGTTATGTTGGCCACTTAGATTAACACTTAATCCAAGCAAGTCATGGCGGTATCTAGCAACACATCATGACCCCAATTGACCGGAAAGTAATTGGTTTGACGAATGAACAAGTATTCATCATGAACCATATCACGAACCTTTCCATAGACAATTCTAGTGCAATTCATCCTTTCACCATACTATACCCCACTTGGTTATGAGTATGAGCAATGTGTCAACTCTTACTAGGTGACTACGTCAAATCTAGTCCAAGTGATTTCAGTTCTCGTCCTGGGACTCATTACTTTATATGTCAATGAAGACATTCTTCATGACATATATGCTCGACGAGAGACTTCCAAGTAATGACACGACAAGAGGCCATGGGTATCATCTTCTGCTATCACAGAAGTGGTGAATCCTCTATTGGCTACTCAATTACCTTCGAATACCTCAAGCTGTACCCAATCATCATCCTATGAGCGACCTCTGTAAGGCAACAAGGAATGGAGTCAAAGCACATAATCAGTATCCAAGATATCCTTGAGCACCTCAAGTCTAAGGATACTTGCACCATTGCTATGATGAGATTATCACTGACATTAGAATATGACATCCATGTAATGATCTCATAGCAGGTCATCCAATGTACTTACTACCTCTAGTAAGCATCCACATCTCAACCCTAAATATCTCATATTTACGACACGAGATCCTTTGCTGATTAAATCAAGGAGCTTGAGATGTCTAGTCTCTCCGGATTACCGATGTCAGTTTGATAATCCTATGACTAGGATAATTTGGATCTTGACATAATTGCACATGATAGGAATCTCGATAGTATGATCACATCACAAATTCCTTCATGCTATGTCATATATCATGGACTTTATTAATTTGCTTATAGATCAATATCGGTTCATAAATAATGAACATCAAATTAATGAAATATGCCTTTCTTTATTTATTCATAAAGTATGTACACAACTTTGTACAAAATCGCTAAAGGCGATTGCCTTGAGGCACTACTCTAACAATCTCCCACTTGACCTAAAGCCAATCGCCTTGATATCTAATACCATGGCGAGTACATGAGAATCAAAACTCTTTTGTGATAATGGATTTGTCAGCGGATCGAGCAATATTCGCTCGGTGGGAATTCTCTCGTCTGGACATCACCTCGTCCTATGATCTCCCTGATCAGATGATATCTGCGGAGTACGTGTTTGGATCGTTGATGAGACCTTGGTTCTTTCGCCTGCGTAATAGCCCCATTGTTGTCACAATACAACTGTATGGGCTCATCACTGTTAGGAACCACACCAAGTTCAGTAATGAACTTCTTGATCCAAACTGCTTCCTTTGCTGCGTCTGAAGCGTCAATGTACTCTGTCTCGGTTGTTGAATCAGCAGTCGTCTCTTGTTTGAAACTCTTCCAACTGACCGCCCCGCCATTCAGTGTGAATACATAACCTGATTAGGATTTGGAATCATCCTTATCAGATTAAAAAATGGCATCTGTATACCCGCTCACTTTGAGATCTCCATCTCCATATATCAAGAAAACATCTTTAGTCCTTGTGAGTACTTAAGGATATTCTTGTGACCACCCGATGACCTCACCAAGATCCGATTGGTATCGCTCGTAACACTTAGAGCATATGATACATCGGGTCTCGTATATATAGCATAAGCGTACATGATAGATCCTACCGCAGATGCATACGGGATCATATTCATGCGCATCCTCTCATCTGTGTCTTAGGACACATAGATTTCGAGTGTTATCCATGAGTCACGGAAGGTACCCTCTCTTGGATTGCTCCATGCTAAACCTTTTTAGCATCTTGTCTATATACGTTGATTGTGAAAGACCAAGCAACCTTTTTGATCTATCTCTATAAATCTTTATTAGTCATCTTGCCTAATAAACAAGATTCGCATGTGTCATATGATTCATAATCAAATGACCCTAAACTACCACTCTTATGGAGCTTAGCTATGCGTCTCTCATTTATATGACCAAGGCGACAATGCCATAAGTAAGTTGATTTTAAATTATCTCGTTTATGTCTTTTCGTGTCATTGACATTCATAATTGGATGTGACATATCTAATATGTAAATTCCATTGCATAATGTACCGATACCATAAAGCATTCCATTCAAACTAATAGAACAACCATTGTTACTAAAAATCACATGGAAACCAAATCTATTTAAACAAAGAAAGAGATAATATGTTCTTTGTTATCTGGTACAAAATAACATTCATCAATTTAATTACAAGCCCGGTGGGGAGTGACAAAAAAGTAAGTGCCTACGGCTAATGTAGCAACTCTTGCTCCATTTCCCACTTGCAGTCTAGTTCTCCTTTCAGTGAAACATCTCTCGTCCACGAGGCCTGCATATCATTGCATATGTGTGAGCCACAACCGGTATCTAATACCCATATGTTATGGTCAGAAACAGTATTAACCTCAATGACAAACATACCTGAAGAAGTCGAGGCATCTGATGCCTTTTTCTACTTCAATTCTTCCAGATAGACTTTACAGTTTCGCTTCCAGTGGCTAGTCTTACCACAATGGAAGCAAGTTCCTTTTGGTGCAGTCTCTTTGGTTTTCTTCTTGGCTGCACTTCCTTTTGGTTTCTTAGACCTTTTTTTTCTTTAGATTCTTTTTCTTTGAACCAGGAGAAGAGGATGCCACCATAAGCACTTGCTTGCTATCCTTCTTGATAGATTGCTCTGCTGTCTTGAGCAGATTGATCAACTCAGGGATTGTCGTGGATATTTGGTTCATCCGATAGTTTAACACAAACTGTGAATAACTATCAGTCAATCCAACTAGAATTAAGTCAACACTTAATTCATAATCCATAACAAAACCTAAGACGACCAACCTCTCAATATACCCATTCATCTTCAGTGCATACTGTACTGCAAATGAACCTGGAGTCATCTTAGTAGTGAAGAGTAGCCTCGAGTTCTCGAACCTTTCAGACCGAGCTTGCTCATCAAACAGCTCTCTAAGATGAAACACTATGGTATTAGCATCCATAGACTCATCTTTCGCCTGCGACTCTGGTGACATCGAGGCAAGCATAATGTAGGTAGCCATGTCTCTGTCTTTAAGATTCTTACAATATGCTTTCTGATCCTCATCAGAAGCATCGTGAGCAGTGGATCGGGAAGTGGAACATCTAGGACATATCCAGTTCCTCTGACCTGAGAACAATTCTCAGATTTCTCAGCCAATCTAAAAAGTTAGGTCCAGTTAATTTGTTGGAGTCCATAAGGGAGCGCAAGTTCACACTGGAAGTCATCTTCGATAGCCTATAGGGAAAGAGAGAAAGAATGTTAGAATAGAATTACATGCATGATCATAAGGACTTGCATGACATGCATATGGCTCCCACTAGTTTCAAAGAATCCATAACCCTCAGTACGAATCCAAGAAACATTATGACAAAATGTCCTAGTGGGTCGATATCCGACATTACTAAAATGACCTTGGGTTTAAACAACAAGCTGTAGGAAAATCCCGGGAGGTACATCACATGTACCGCGAAAAAACAAAATTTTGTTTCGGGACTTTCCGAATCGAGGATCCGGTATCCGTATGAAGACATCAACCTAAATAGCCAAAAGAGACTATCTCTAAAAGGTGATCCACGAGATCAGAAAATCTAACGGATCAAACCCCTTTGACGGGAATAGCTAGAAACAGATTAAAGCACGCTAGAGCCTACCTACATCTGGAGAGCTTGAGAAAGCGTTGGAGGAGGATGAAGCTTGGAGGAGAAGATGAAGAATCAATGGAGAAGATGAAGAAATAGGTTTTCACAAAACCTTTACTCTTCCTCTCATACGATGATCCTCTTCCAAAGCCATAAGAAAACTCTTTTCTTCTTGCTTTTATCATAAGCTACGATCATCTTTTCCATCTTCCATTATTTTGTCTTTTGTAATGATAAAAGTGATGACTAAGCTTCCTTATGGAAGCTTCTTTTATTAACCTCCTCCAGTCCACGTGACAAGCATGGTTTAAATATATATATAATTAATTAATTAATTACTTAATTAATCAATTAATATATAATTGCTAAGGTCGATCTAAGCGGGAATTGGTCCTACAAAGCCTCAGGGCCCCGATCTTTGAAATGACCAAAACCTTTCTTAGTAATATTGATGTCGCGATCTCATGGGACATATCCCAATCCATTGGGATCCATTTAATCCATTGCTCTCCATAATTGGAACTCTGTCCAATTACTATTTCTGATTCTCTGAAACACTCTTATCGTGTGACCCTTTAGGCTCCGGTTATGTTGGCCACTTAGCTTAACACTTAAACTAAGCAAGTCATGGCGGTATCTAGCAACACATCATGACCCCGATTGACCGGAAAATAATCGGTTTGATGTATTCATCACGAACGGATCACGAACCCTTCCATAGACAATTACCGTGCAATTAGTCCTTTCACCATCCTATACCCCACTTGGTTATGAGTATGGTCAAAGTGTCAACTCTCACTAGGCTGAGTCTAGCCAAGTGTTATCGGTTCTCGTCTTGGGACTCATTACTTTATATGTCAATGAAGACACTCTTCATGACATACATCTTGTGACCTTAGTAATGATCCGACAAGAGGCCATGGGTATCTCTTACGCTAATCCGAAGTGGTGAATCCTTTATTGGCTACTCAATTATCTTGAATACCTCAAGCCGTACCCAAGCACCACCCTATGAGTTACCTCGGAAGGCAACAAGGAATGGAGTCAAAGCACGGGATCGGTATTCAAGATATCCTTGAGTACCTCGAGTCTAAGGATACTTGCACCATTGCTATGATGAGATTATCAACGACACTTAGATAAGATATCCATGTGATGATCTCATGACGGGTCATCAATGAACTTACTACCATTAGTAAGCATCCACATGTCAATTCTAAATATCTCATATTTACGGTTTCGAGATCCTTTGCTTGATCAATCAAGGAATATGACATGTGCTAGTCTATCTGGATTAATGATGTCCGGTCTCATTAATCCTATGACTAGGAGAATTCGATCTTGACATAATTGCACATGATAGGAATCTCGGGAGTATGAACACATCATAATTTCCTTCATGCTATGTCATATATCATGGACTTCATTAATTGATTAAAGATCCAATCAATTCATAAACAATGTTTATGAATATCAAATTAATGAATAATGCATTTTCTTTATTTATTCATAAAGTGCGCACACGACTTTGAATAAAAGCAGCGCTAAAGGGATTGCCTTTAGGGCGCAAATAAAACGATCGAGCCTTGAACAAGTCGACTTATCCAATGAACAAGTCGACTTATCGGATGCGAACATGTGTAAGTCGACTTACACGTGGTACAAATCGACTTATCACTTACAAATCTCCCACTTGACCTAAAGCCAATCGCCTTAGTATCTAATACTATAAGCGAGTCCATGAGAATCATAATTCTCACGTGACAATGGCTTTGTCAGCTAAACAACAACACTTTGCTCGTGGGAATTCTCTCTATCGGGATATCATCTCGACTAATCATCTCCGAATCGGTGGCACGAGTTCGGATCGTCGATAAGACCTTGGTTCCTTTGCTGCGCAAGACTAGCCCCATTGTATCACAAT
Organism: Erythroxylum novogranatense; assembly: GCA_029891385.1. Classification (NCBI taxonomy): domain Eukaryota; kingdom Viridiplantae; phylum Streptophyta; class Magnoliopsida; order Malpighiales; family Erythroxylaceae; genus Erythroxylum; species Erythroxylum novogranatense. The sequence goes on along the minus strand of CM057227.1, from coordinate 87,844,261 downwards.
ACAATCCTATGGGCCCATCACGGTAGGGACGGATCAAGTTCGATAATGAACTTCTTGATCCAAACCGCTTCCTTTGCGCATCTCGTGCGGCAATGTACTCTGCCTCGGTTGATGAATCGCGGTCCTCTCTTGTTTGAAACTTTTCAGTGACCGCCACGCTATTCGGTGTGAATGTATATAACTGATTGTGATTGAATTATCCTTATCGATTAAATACTAGCATCGAATGCCGCTCACTGGAGATTTGCATCTCAAAGATCAAGAAAACATCCTTAGTGCTTCGCGAGAACTTGAGGATATTCTTGCGCCACCCGATGACCCTCACCGGGATCCGATTGGTATCGCTTTCGTAACACTTAGAGCATACGATACATCGGGCCTCGTATATAACATTGTTCCATGCTAAACCTCTTTAGTATCTCATCTATGTACGATGATTGTGAAAGACCAAGCAACCTTTTGATTTATTTCTATAAATCTATATCCCAAGGATATAAGTTGCTTCACAAAGGTCTTTCATCGCAAATTGATTGGACAACCAAATTTTAGCGATTGCGGATAGAGACATCGTTTCCTATTAACAGTATGTCATCTACATACAACACAAGGAATACGATTGCAGTTCCATTAACCTTCTTATACACACAATGATCATCCGGATTTTGTGAGAAATCAAACTCTTTGATTACCTCATCAAAACGGATATTCGAACTCCTAGATGCTTGCTTCAATCCAAACATGGATTTCTGAAGCTTGCATACCTTTTCGCCATCGATGGAAGTGAAGCCCTCAGGTTGTGTCATACATATCCTCGGGTAGATTTCCTCTCAGGAAAGCTGTCTTCACATCCATTTGCCATATCTCATAATCATAATGAGTGGCAATGGCTAGGAGTATCCTAATGGATTTAAGCATTGCTACGGGGCTGAAGGTTTTGTCATAGTCAACTCTTTGTCTGTGACAAAATCCTTTAACCAGAAGCATTGGTTTATAGGTACTCAATTACCATCCATGTTGGTTTCTTCGAAAACTCCTTTGCACCTCGTGGGTTTTATCCTTCGTGTAACAACCAAAGTCCATACTTGGTTTTCATACATGGAATCCATTTCAGATTTCATGGCACAAAGCCATGTTCAAGACTCTGAACTTTTCAGAACCTGTTCATAGGTAGTAGGCGCATCATCTCATATGAGCAAACGCCATTCTGTTCACTTACGAAATTCATATCTCTCGTGAAGCGGTCGTATCCTACTTAACCTCTGAAATTAGTGTGTAGTAGAAGGTTGAACTGTTACCTCATCTATATGAGTTCTGATTTGATTGAGCGATTGATCTATGTTTGTTCGAGCATCTTGAACTTCTCCAAGTTCAACTTTGCTCCCCTTGTCCTCTTGTAAAAGAAACTCTTTCTTTAAGAAAACAGCATGCTTAGAAACAAACAACTTTTTCCTAAGCAAGGTAGAATTGATATTCCACGAACAAACACTTATCGATTTTGCATCAAGCTAATCTGGTATGTCCGCTTCACATAAGCGAGACAACCCCAAACTTTCATTTGAGAAAGATAGGGCTTTGTGTTAGTCCATATCTCCATATGGAGTAACCACAAGCGCCTTTAATGGAACTCTGTTTAGCAAGTAAGCAATTTGTCTCGAAAGATATTCCCAAAGCTGTGCAAAACCTATCATCAATTGCACCAAGTCTAACAAGGTTCGATTTCTCCTTTCAGCCACACCATTGTGCTGCGGCGTGTAAGGTGGAATATACTGAGATAAAATCCCATTATTTCTGAGATAATCAAAAACTATTGGTCTAAGCATTTTTCACCACGATCAGATCGTAATGTATTCATACTTTTACCAAGTTAGTTTTCTACTTCATTTCTGAATTATTTGAACGTTTCAAACGCTTCAGATTTGTATCTCATCAGATACAGATACCTATATCGTGAATAATCACCGATAAAAGTAATGAAGTAAAGACAACCACTTATGGCATGGATGGACATCGGACCACATACATCCGAACGTATTAGGTCTAATATTCCATTCACTCGTTTACCCTTCCCTTAAAGGATAACTTAGTCATCTTGCCTAATAAACAAGATTCGCATATGTCATATGATTCATAATCAAATGACCCTAAACATCCACTCTTATGGAGCTTAGCGATGCGTGTCTCATTTATATGGCCAAGCCGACAATGCCATAAGTAAGTTGATTTTAAATTATCTCGATTATGTCTTTCAGCGTCATTGACATTGAGAATGGATATGACATATCTAATATGTCAATTCAATTGCATAATGTACCAAAGATAGCATAGAGCCTTCCATTAGAACTAATAGAACAACCATTGCTACTAAAAGTCCAATGGAAATCACTCTATTTAAACATAAAACATACAATATGTTCTTTGTTTAAACAGGTACAAAATGTCGATCATCAATTTGAATATAAGCCCACTAGGGAGGAACAAGACATAAGTGTCACGGCTAATGTAGCAACTCTTGCTGCATTATCTACGAAGGTCTAGTTCTCCTTGAATGAGCTTTCTCGTCCACGAGGCCCCGCATATCATTTCATATGTATGAGCCACATCCGTATCAAATACCGATATGTTTGATCAGGAATAGTATTAACCTCAATGACAAACATATTTGAAGAAGTAGAGGCATCTGATGCCTTCTTCTGCTTCAGGAACTCCAGATAGATTTTACAGTTTCGCCTCTAGTGGCTAGACTTGCCACAATGAAAGCAAAATCCTTTTGGGGCAGTTTCTTTGGTTTTTCCTTAATGGCACTTCCCTTTAGTTTCTTATCCTTTTTCTTCTTTGAACTAGAAGAAGAAGCATCCACCATTAGCACTTGCTTGCTATCCTTCTTGATAGCACCTTTCATTTGTCTTGGCAGATTGATCATTCGAGAATTGTTGTGGATATTTGGTTTATCGATAGTTTATCCAAACTGTGAATAACCATCGAGACAATCCAACTAAATTAAGTCTCTACTTAACTCATAATCCATTACAAATCCTAAGGCGGCCAATCTCTCAATATAGCCATTCATCTTTAGGGCATCTTGCATGCGAGATATCCACGGAGCCATCTTTGTGGTGAAGAGAAGCCTTGAGGTCTCGAACCTTTCAGACCGAGCTTACTCATCAAATAGCTCCCTAAGATGAAATACTATAGAGTGAGCATCCATGGACTCGTCTTTGCTCTTGCGACTCTAGTGACATCGAGGCAAGCATAAAGCAAGTATCCATATCAACATCCTTTAGATGCTTACAATATGCTTTCTGATCCTTATCAGAAGCATCGATAGCAGGTGCAACTGGAAGTGGAACATCTATGACGTATCCCAGTTCCTCAGATCTAAGAACAATTCTCAGATTCCTTAGCCAATCAAGAAAATTCGGTCCAGAATAGAGAGCGAAAATTCACACTGAAAGACTTCTTCAATCAACCTAGTGCGATGGAGAGAAGGAATGATAGAATAGAAATGCCTGCATGATCATAAGGACTTGCATGACATGCATATGGCTCCCACTAGTTTCCTAGAATCCATAACCCTCTTTACGAATCCAGAGAAACAAAGTGACATAATGTCCTAGTGGGTCGATATCCGACATTGCTAAGAGTGACCTTGGGTTTACCCAACAAGCCCTGACTTAGGTCAATCGGTAGGTATCGGTCATACCAATTGTATCATCGATAACAGACATTAAGAATGACCTTGAGGTTAGCTCAACAAGCCACCTTATGTCTCGGGAGGTATCAGATATACCAATTACATCTTAGACACAACTATCGATCGGTCTTATCAAGCTGGTTGATGTATGCACTTACATTGGGTATCAACTCTTTGATACGCATACATCTGATGTATGCTACCCAATTTCGCCTCTGTCCACGTTGACCTTGAGGTTAGCTCAACAAATCAACGCTTCTAGGAAAACCGACCCATTAATCCGAAAATCTTATTTTCATGGTTCAAACATATTCGTATAGAGTGAGCTTGAGGTTAGCTCAACAACCCAACCTATAAAACTCGGTTCTTACCATATTAATGGAAGGCGTTAGTTTTCATATACCGAGGAGGATTTGGGTCTCATCTACTTCTTCTCCAAGCCGTAGGATTATAGTCACCATGACTATATGATATGATTTAGGGCATTTCATCAATCACATTGAGTCTATACCTAAAATCATCCATCATCCCACCTATGCATGCCACAAGTCGACTTTCATCAAATGCAAGTCGACTTATGCTTCTGCCCACACACAAGTCGACTTGTGTGACACAAGTCGACTTATGTCATCTGCCCATGAACAAGTCGACTTACAAGGTACTACAAGTCGACTTATACTGAGATCTAGAACAAGTCGACTTATTCTTCAAACAAGTCGACTTATCCAGAAAACAAGTCGACTTATTCAGGGAATTTTGCTAAAATCTCTAATCGGCTAATTCCTCAATCAGTACAATTCCAATTCACAATACCATTATACCTAGGGTAATATCTGTGAGTTGATGTATCAATGAACAATTCATTGAACCATGAAAGCCTTATATGGTCAAACCATATGAAAAGCTTGAAATGAGTCAAAACTCATTAATTTCCAAATAATTTAGGAACACCCTAATTATCAACCTAAGCATCTCTAGCTAGCACATACATTATCAAATTTACTTCAGCACATGCCATAAAAATATGACGGTCAAAACAAACAAGATAATGCAAGATACTACCGAGACGCTAATGTGATCAATTCGGCATTCAAAAATTCTTGGAAAAGCAACTTCAAGCAATTCAGTTTGGAAATCATATTACATCAAGATAACACATTTTTAATCACATTAAAAATGGTTCAAGGCATTGGAACTGAAAAAGCACACTCAATCAAGCCAAGCAAAACAGTCCCAACAATTTTCACAAAACTGTCCAGTTCTGTACATTGCTCGAAATGATCAATGAAAAAATTTCAATAAATTCTGAGAAACTTATATAGGTTACTACATGTTCATAAAATGCTACATGAAATTTTTCAGGATTTTAGGCCATCAAAAACTCAGTCAACCTAAATAACAAAACCGATTCAAAATCTGTGTTCATCAGCACAGCAATTCCCAACAGCATAGAATAAATTCGTGAATAAATATCCAATCACCTTGAAATCCAATTTCCATGCTCAAAGACATTCACCAACATCTTAGAGACATGTAGGTGAAGGAAAATCCGAAAAAATTTTTTTCTAGAATTTATTCTCGATTTTATACTCATTCCTGTTCCAGAATCGTTTCACAAAACAGCATCTGTAACCTTAGGGAATTAATTAGCAAAACTATATCAAATCAAATCGATAAATTCTCAAATTTCATAGACATATTCTATAACATGTTATGAACAATTATGGGTAGAAAAATTTCGAAAAGCATATCACAATAGAAATTCGAAATCTGAACAGATAGCATGCATCAACAGCAAATTCCATTAGGGTTTCTGATCTCGCTTAGGTTATAGCTTCATACGGGATACCAGACGCTCTGATACCACTGTAGGAAAATCCCGGGAGGTACATCACATGTACCGGCAGCGGAAAACAAAAATTTTTGTTTCCAGGACTTTCCCGAATCCCAGGATCCAGGTATCCGTATGAAGACATCAACCTAAATAGCCAAAAGAGACTATCTCTAAAGGTGATTCACGCAGAGATCAGAAAATCTAACCGGATCAAACCCCTTTGACCCGGGAATAGCTAGAACAGATTAAAGCCTGCTAGAGCCTACCTCTGTCCTGGAGAGCTTCAGAAAACGTTGGAGGAGGATGAAGCTTGGAGGAGAAGATGAAGAATCAATGGAGAAGATGAAGAAATAGGTTTTTCACAAAAACCTTTACTCTTCCTCTCATACACGATGATCCTCTTCCAAAGCCATAAGAAAAACTCTTTTTCTTCTTGCTTTTATCATAAGCTACGATCATCTTTTTCCATCTTCCATTATTTTGTCTTTTTGTAATGATAAAAGTGATGACTAAGCTTCCTTATGGAAGCTTCTTTTGTTAGCCTCCTCCGTCCACGTGACAAGCATGGTTTAAATATATATATAATTAATTAATTAATTAGTTATTTAATCAATTAATATATAATTGCTAAGGTCCAGTCCAACTGGGGTCGATCCTACGGCCTCTAGGGCCCGGTCTCAAGCTTGACCGAAACCTTTCTTAGCAATATTGATGTCGCGATCTCATCGGGACATATCCCAATCCCATTGGGATCCATTTAATCCATTTGCTCTCCATAATTGGAACTCTGTCCAATTACTATTTTACAGATTCTCTGAAACACTCTTATGCGTGTGACCCTTTAGGCTCCGGTTATGTTGGCCACTTAGCTTAACACTTAAACTAAGCAAGTCATGGCGGTATCTAGCAACACATCATGACCCCAATTGACGGAAAGTAATCGGTTTGATGTATTCATCACGAACGGATCACGAACCCTTCCATGACAATTACTGTGCAATTAGTCCTTTCACCATCCTATACCCCACTTGGTTATGAGTATGGTCAAAGTGTCAACTCTCACTAGATCGAGTCTAGCCCAGTGATATCGGTTCTCGTCCTAGGACTCATTACTTTATATGTCAATGAAGACACTCTTCATGACATACATGCTGGCCAGCCTTAGTAATGATCCCTGTAACATCCCAACTCCCATAGGAAGGGTTATTTTGGTAAATTGGGATGAGTTAGAAGTATTGCATTAGGTCTCGGCATGAACTCACAGCATATAGCTTTTATGATTATGGATTTGGTTGCACATACACAGAGTAAACATGCATTCATGATATTCCCGGCTTAGGTTTTAAATTGTATTCTTTTGTTAAATTTATGGGACAATGGCTTTTGAAAAATTATTTGGAGTGCGCCATAAATTGTTTTACATTTTTAGGAATTTATGAGAATTTTTCTGGAATTTTTCGGGGTTCTGGCCCGGACCGGAAAATTCCAACTGACTGGCTGAGTGAGCCTTTTTGTACTGAAAAGGGACTACCTTATGGCATGAGATTAGTGGATAATTGATGTTAGGGAATTATTTTAGTGTTTTGATTAGAGCCATGATTAGTGTTTAAGTAGGATTAATGAAAGTTTGTAATTAAAGTAGGTTAATTAGTTAGTTTTGTCTTTTCCATGTCTTAAATAGCCAAGTGGCTTCTTGAATTAAATGAGTTTGTCTTATTTGAAGCCTCATCATCGACTTTTCTCCATGTTCTCCTTAAAAACACTCATTTTGAAAGCTTGAAAGCCTAAAACTCCTCTCACCCGAAACTTGCTTCATCGTTTTGGTGTGGTTCTTTATCTTCTTCAAATTTTCTTCTTCTTGTTTTCATCTTCCTCCAAACACTCAAGAGTTCTCTTAATTGTCACCAAGCTATAGTCTTCCTTGATGATAAAATACATATGTATGGTGGTGGAAGAAGTGATTAGTGAAGGTAGGAAGTAAAGAAGTTAAGATAGAAGTAAAGATTGGAAGCTTGATAGGTAAGTTCATTTAAGTTCTTTGTTTTAATGATGTTTTCATTAGGTATTGAGCACCATGGTAGTTAGAAGCATTTAGAAGCATCCTTTGAGCTTTTATTTGATTATGGAAGTAGTAGGTTAGAATGAATTTAATGCATGTTTGTGAAAGGAATTGGTTATGGTAGTTTAAATAGGTGATAAGTGAGGTTATAAATGATGTTTATAATGTCTAATTCATGGAAATAAAGTATGGGAATTGTATATATGTGTGCTGCCACTTTTGTGTTATTATAGAAGAGTTTTTTTGTGATGAGGTTGTGGTTGAATTAGAAGTAGAAATGGATGCTTAAGGATGTGTTAGTGATGTTAGAGGTGATAGAAGTTAAGTTGTTGATGAAATCTGGAAAATTGGAATTAGAATTGATGTTACTGTTTTATTCATAACTTATTGTATAGGTGAGCAAATGAGGTGGGGTTTGTGCCCAAGTAAACTTTGGGATGTTGGCTTCATTTTAGTGTGAAATAGGTGTTGTTAAATTATAATGCTAGAAGGTCCAAATTTGGCATGGAAAGTTGCTGTTCTGTTGTCTGTGAACAGTATCCGCAAATGTGTTCAATGAATTTTCTGATTTTCTAAATTAATTGGTATGGAATTAGGAATAATGGTCTTCATGAAAGTTGTAGCCTATTGAATTAGCTTTCCATTGCCACTGATCTTGCTATTTTTCGAGTTGTATGTTAGGAGATATGACCTGATTACTGATGACGGTTTTCATGCATTGGCTGAAACCTAGCTGGATTGGCACATTTAGTGCACTTTCGGGTTTGGAGGAATTTTAGGAATTTTTGTGATTTGATTTGGGGTTTGCATCGTACTGAAGAGTTTTAGATATCAGATTGATCTTGAAAATGGTATATGGCTTCTAATTTTTGGAGGTCAGATGTGGGAAATATGGAATTTCAAAATCTGGATCTACATTGTGATGTTAAGTGTTGTTTAGGTCAGAAACTTGCATGACAGATTTGAAAATGTTAGAGGCTGAATTGGAGTTTGGTTATTTCAGGAAGAATTGAAGTTTGGGATTTTATCTTTTCAGGGATATAAAGCTCTGATTTTAATGACTTGTCTACAGGGAGTTATGTTGGTTATAAAGTTACTGCTCAAATTGCATGGTTTCAGGGACAGTATCATTGAGTGAATTAATTGACTTGTTTAGAAATGGAATTTGATTTTGGGTTGTTCATGAAAGTTGTAGAGGACATTGTGAACTGATTGAGCATATTTATGTGGTAATTTTAGCTGACTAATCAGTGAGTCCTCGCATTTGTGAGTTACTGTCCTATATCTATGAGTTTTGAGTAAGCAGTACCTTGGATGGGATTTTGACACCTTAGAGGTTGAATTGATTTTATGGTCTTCTTGAGAGTTGTAGAGCTTTTCATAAGCTTTCCAATGAGGTATAGTGTGTATTTTTCTGATTTGTGTGCTAAGAATTAGAGTAGTTGGAGATTGGGATTGAAATCTGGAAAAGGGCAAAGAAGAAGGGAAACTCACGGATCGCGAGGCGACGTCTCGCCCTCGAGGCGAGAGAATTGACCCGATCGCGAGGCGACGCCTCGCCTCGACGAGGCGAGATGAGACAGCCTCGCAAGGGGCGACGTCTCGCCCTGCGGTGATGCATAGATATATATATATATATTATTATTGTTAATTATTATTTGGCATTAGTGATTCGATCGTTCTTTTGTCAATTTCTTTTCCGTCCGACGTCCGATTGACCTGATTCTTGAGGCATCGGATTAGTAGAATATTTAATTTCATTTGGTGAGAATTTGGGAATTTTGGACGGAAATTGGCGTGGCCCCAAATAATTGTTGGTAATCCTTGTTTTGTTTAATTGGGAACCCATAGAGGTCCGAATTGCGCACCGTCGGCGCCTATAATTTTCTAATTTTAGACGGATTTTGTGATGGGAAAATTTAGATTAGGGCCGGAATGCCATGAACATGCATTATACACATTTAAGGATTCCATGTGCATTATTTGATCGTTTTAATTATCTGATTGGTAATGTGAATTTATTTCAATTGCTATAGAGGCTCATTGGACCGCCGTTTCACGGACGTTATGGAGACTTCCGGCATTAGCGAAGTTATTAGGTGAGTAACCTAGTTGGTTCCTCAACCTTTATGTGTTTAAAATTTTGCAATTATGGCATGTGGAGATAATGGAGGACTTGTGTGTGTTTGATTTGATTGATTTTGGACCATAGGTGTGCAAATATTTGAAATGTGAAATGGAAGTGTTATAGGTGACTTTCATGTGATCATCATGAGACTAATGTAAATATTTTAATTGGGATCGTACATGATGAAATGGTATTTTATTTGGACATATGCATTTCATGCATAATGGCATGATCGAGAATTGGCGATTGTGACTAGAGTAGCCAGCGAGAGCTTTAAGCTCAACGTGATTGGGCCTCGAGCCCACGGTGATCTGAGCCTATGGCTCACTGATTAATGTGCCCTAAGGGGACAGTTTTAGCGCCGATCACAACAACGTAATAAATTGGAAAAGTGTCTCATATACATTTCATATGCATTTAAATTGGTTCCTTGGTGATATGATAATTACGTGGTATTATTGAATGTGATTTGGTGAAATAATTATGTGACTCTGTGTATATGCATGAATTGGGTGAACCATCGATGATGGTTCCTCACCGAGTTCGCAAACTCACCCAAAATTGCAAATTATTTTTCAGACCGAGGCAGTTGACTCATAGCTCAGGATAGACTTTTCTGCGTGTAGATTGAGTTGGCAAGAGAAGTCATGGCATGCTGGTCGGTCATTGGCACTTTTTGGAGGGATGACCTAGTTAGCTTTCTGTTTGATTTTCTTTTGGAGACATGTACAGACACTATCAGTTGTATAAATTACTGCTTTGAGGATATGAAATGAGAAAACTATGTTTTTAAAAAAATTAGTGAATTCCATATTACTGCTTTATAATACATTGATGCCATGTGGAGTTGGTAGTTTGTTCGTAGCGCACCCTTTTCGTAGGGTGTGTATCGGAATGACCTACGGGCGTCCCGGTACATCTCCTATGTTAAGGGGGTGCTACATTAGGTGGTATCAGAGCATGGTTTGGCATCTGTTGGGACTAGTATATAATTAGGCTTGAATTATTGTGAGAAACGTATAAACTGATCAGAGTTCTTGTTTGTTATAGGTCATCCGTATTTGGTGATCGGATAGATCAACCGGTGACGAGGATCTGTTGGAGCTAGCGAGAGAGTCCTCGGTGCCTCGATCCGAGGAGTTACCTCCTAGAGTCCCGTGAGGCGGAGAGGAGATATGATTCTTCTGCGTGGCGGGGTTGTCGACTTTATGGCGATCTGAGACCCGAGGCCGAGAGTTGGTGGAGAGGACCGAGAGAGTTCTCGATCGGATGGATCTGCGAACACGAGGAGAGGTTCGATTATGCGATATCTCTTCTCATAGGCCCGGCTTATACATGGTGGAAGATTCCGGCGTACCACTGTGCCTTGCTTATTGACATGGGCGGACTTTTGAGGACTTTCGAGAGATAACTATATGCCCAAGGTGTATCTGGAAATGAAGATGCAGAATTCTTGAGTGAGGCAGGTAGGATGATGATGGCAGAGTACGAGGTGAGGTTTAATGAGTTGATGGGGTATCGACTCTGTGGTTTCTCTTGAGACAGATAGGTGCCGGAGGTTTGAGATGGGGTTGAATTTGGAGATCCGCACGATTGGCTCGTTCGATATGGGCTCTTTATAGAGTTAAGAGCTGCTTCTTTGTGAGAGTAGAGCGATTATGAGGCGAGACAGTCGAGAGATGGGTCGGGGTCCAGAGGAAGAGAGTTAGTGACGATCGGGGTAGCTCTGGTAGGAGTTTTAGCAGCGTGAGCGGGACCTTTAGATCTTCGTGAGGTCGAGACGATCTGGTTTGGGGCGTAGAGGTAGATTTATGCTGGTGGCGATGGCGATGGTAGTGGCAGAGGTTTTGGGCAGATGCCCCATTCGTGAAACACTTGTGAGAAGAGACATTTTGGAGAGTCTTGGCGATTATTTGGAGCTTGCCTTAAATGCGGCTCCATGGATCATCGATTCGGGATTGCCCACCACATTGGGAGCTCGATCTGCTGGTAGTGGCCGAGTGGGAGTAGACCACCGCATGTCTGTGAGTAGAGTGGGTGGATCCGGACGTGGATCGGTGCGAGAGAGGCGAGGTAGAGGCCGTGGTAGAGTGAGAGGATCCTTTGTGAGGACCGAGGGTCGGGCGTGACCACGATCCTGAGTGGTCTACGCCATGACGAGGAAGGGAGGCCCAGATTCCCGATGTTGTGGTGGTATGTTATTTATTTCTGATATTGAGGCGTTTGCATTGTTGGATCCTGGATCCACGCATTCTTTTATTGCACCTCATATGGCATCTAGGTTGCATGGGGATAGAGAAAGGCTACTGTATGGGCTAGAGGTGAGTACACCTCTAGGTACTACTATCAGATTGGGAGAGGTGCGAGGATGCTTGATCCAGATTGATCAGCGGTGTTGAGGCGAACCTTATAGTATTACCTCGAGAGAGATCGATGTGATTACGGGATGGGTGGTTGACGCCCATAGGGCTATTATGGAATTTGCTATACCAAGGAGGTTGTGTTGGAGTCTCTGGTCGACCTAGAGCGGTGTTGAGAGGAGTTAGCGGCGGTGCCGGCCGGATGATCTCTTTCCTTAGTGCCACGAGATTGATGGGGGAGGTCGTGAGGCATATCTGCTCATGTGATTGACACGAGTTGAGCAGAGGCTTCAGGATATTCCGTGGTTAGGGAATTTCGAGATGTGTTTCTGATGAGTTCTGGGTTTGCCACGGATCGGAGACGAGTTTACCATTGACCTCGTTCAGTACCGCCCTATATCTATACCTCCATATAGGATGGCTTTGTGGAACCGAGGGAGTGAAGGTTCGATTGCGTGGAGTTCTTTGGAGAAGGGTTCATTAGACCTAGTGTCTCACCATGGGGAGCTCCCGTTTTGTTTGTAAAGAAAAAGGATGGGACTTTGAGGCTGTGCATCGATTATAGGCAGCTGAATCGGGTGACTGTAAAGAATAAGTACCCACTGCCTAGGATTGATGACTTGTTTGATCAGTTGCAGGGGGCTCAGGTGTTCACCAAGTTAGATCTGCGATCTGGTTATTATCAGTTGAAGATTGCAGAGGCCGATGTGCCTAAGAGCGCCTTTAGGAGCAGGTATGGGCATTTTGAGTTTCTAGTGATGCCGTTTGGGTTGACAAATGCCCCGGCAGCTTTTATGGCCTTGATGAATAAGGTATTTCAGCCCTACCTGGATCAGTTTGTAATAGTTTTCATTGATGACATCCTAGTGTATTCGAGGGATAGACAGGAGCATAGTGAGCATTTGAGGATTGTATTACAGACGATGAAGGAGAGACAGTTATATGCCAAATTCAGTAAGTGTGAATTTTGGCTGGATCAGGTGATATTTTTGGGGCATATAGTGACTGGAGAGGGTATTCAGGTAGATCCGAGTAAGGTTGAGGCAGTGCTGAGGTGGGAGGCTCCTAGGAATGTGCCGGAGATTCGGAGTTTCCTCGGATTGGCAGGTTATTACCGGAGGTTTGTCGAGGGGTTCTCATTGATCTCGGCCCTCGACAAAACTTCGAGGAAGAATGTACCTTCGGATGGGTGAGGAGTGCCGAAGAGTTTTGAGGAGCTAAAACATCGGTTGACTCTCTGCACGGTGTTGGCTATTCCATCTGGGACCTGGAGGATTTGAGGTGTCTGATGATGCATCACATCGTGGATTGGGGTGTGTTACGATGCGGCATGGTAGAGTCATTGCCTATGCCTCGAGACAGTTGAGGTCTCATGAGGTAAATTATCCTGTTCATGATTTGGAATTAGCTGCGATTGTGTTTGCCTTTGAAGATTTGGAGGCATTACACGTATGGTGAGACCTTTCGGATCTTCTGAGACCATAAGAGTTTGAGGTACTGTTGAGCGAGAGAGTTAAATTTGAGGCAGAGGAGATGGTTGGAGTTCTTGAAAGATTATGATTGCACTATCGAGTATCACCGGGAAAGCCAATGTAGTGGTGATGCTCGAGTAGAAAGTCACATTCTAATACTGCTGATTCGTGCAATGAGGTTGCCTAATTTGATTCATTGAGGGCTTTGAATGTGCGAGATGAACTGGAGCGAGGATGGAGTATTATTGGCTACACCGAGACCGAGACCGATGCTCTTGGGCGGGATCGGGAGGGTTGGGATAAGGATCTGTTATGGTGAGGACCGATGAGAAAGCGAAGACCGATTCGAGATCTGAGTTTGATGTGAGAGATGAGACTTTATGGATGGGACGGAGGCTCTGTGTGCACGATGTGGATGATCCGAGGCGAGAGATATTGGAGGAGGCTCATATGGCCACTTATGCTATGCATCTGGTACTACCAAGATGTATAACACCCGAAGCAACATTTCGGTGGCTGGCATGAAGAAGCGGTAGCTGATTTTGTATCTAGATGTTTGGCGTACCGGCGAGTTAAAGTGAGCACGAGCTCGATGAGGAAGCTTCATTCGTTGCCCATTCGGAGTGGAAATGGGGCAATTACTATGGATTTCATTATGGGGTTGTCTAGGGCCTTGAGGCGGCATGATGCTATCTGGGTCATAGTGGACGGTTGATTCATCGGCCCATTTCTTGCCATGAGGAGAACAATACCATGGATCGGTTGGCCCGAAGTATGTGGCGGAGATAGTGAGATCTGCAGGGGTCCCGATGTCGATAGTATCGGACGAGGATCCCAGATTTACTTGAGGTTACGGCGAGTTTGCGATCTGCTATGGGACTAAAGTGAACTTGAGATGACTTTTCATCCTCAGACAGATGGGCAGAGTGAGAGGACTATTAAGACTGTTGAGGATATGCTTCGGGCATGTGTATTGGAGTTCAGAGGAGCATGGGATCAGTATCTAGCCCTGATTGAGTTTGCATACAATAACCATTTTCACAGTAGCATCGGGATGGCACCATATGAGGCACTTTATGGGCGACCGTGTAGATCGCCTCTGTATTGGGATGAGGAAGGGGTGAGGATGATTGAGGGTCTGGTGATTGGGATCTTGTTGATAAGGTGAAGCTGATTCGGAGTCGCATCAAGGCGGCTCAGGATAGGCAGAAGAGCTATGTGGATCAGCATAGGAGGGACATGGAGTATGATGTAGGCGACAGAGTTTTCTTACGGGTGTCACCGTGGCGAGGTGTACTGAGATTTGGCAAGAAGGGCAAGTTGAGCCCTAGGTACATTGGTCCGTATGAGATCACTGAGAGGATAGGACCTTTGGCCTATCGGTTAGCTTTGCCGAGTGAGATGTCCCAGTTGCATGACGTCTTCCACGTGAGTATGCTCCGCAGATATCGGTCAGATCCGACTCATGTGATTCCGCTCGGGAGATTGAGGTGTCGAGTAATCTGAGTTATGTAGAGGAGCCGATTCAGATTGTCGGGTCACAGATTAAGCAGTTGAGAAATAAGAGTATTCCACTGGTGAAGGTTCTTTGGAGGAACCACTCGACTGAGGAGGCTACCTGGGAGACCGAGGAGCATATGAGGAGACAATATCCTCATCTTTTCGATCAATCAGGTAAGAATTTCGGGGACGAAATTTTTATTAGGAGGGGAGAATTGTAACATCCCAACTCCCATAGGAAGGGTTATTTTGGTAAATTGGGATGAGTTAGAAGTATTGCATTAGGTCTCGGCATGAACTCACAGCATATAGCTTTTATGATTATGGATTTGGTTGCACATACACAGAGTAAACATGCATTCATGATATTCCCGGCTTAGGTTTTAAATTGTATTCTTTTGTTAAATTTATGGGACAATGGCTTTTGAAAAATTATTTGGAGTGCGCCATAAATTGTTTTACATTTTTAGGAATTTATGAGAATTTTTCTGGAATTTTCGGTTACGGCGGACCGGAAAATTCAACCGTTGGCCGAGTGAGCCTTTTGTACTGAAAAGGGACTACCTTATGGCATGAGATTAGTGGATAATTGATGTTAGGGAATTATTTTAGTGTTTTGATTAGAGCCATGATTAGTGTTTAAGTAGGATTAATGAAAGTTTGTAATTAAAGTAGGTTAATTAGTTAGTTTTGTCTTTTCCATGTCTTAAATAGCCAAGTGGCTTCTTGAATTAAATGAGTTTGTCTTATTTGAAGCCTCATCATCGACTTTTCTCCATGTTCTCCTTAAAACACTCATTTTGAAAGCTTGAAAGCCTAAAACTCCTCTCACGAAACTTGCTTCATCGTTTTGGTGTGGTTCTTTATCTTCTTCAAATTTTCTTCTTCTTGTTTTCATCTTCCTCCAAACACTCAAGAGTTCTCTTAATTGTCACCAAGCTATAGTCTTCCTTGATGATAAAATACATATGTATGGTGGTGGAAGAAGTGATTAGTGAAGGTAGGAAGTAAAGAAGTTAAGATAGAAGTAAAGATTGGAAGCTTGATAGGTAAGTTCATTTAAGTTCTTTGTTTTAATGATGTTTTCATTAGGTATTGAGCACCATGGTAGTTAGAAGCATTTAGAAGCATCCTTTGAGCTTTTATTTGATTATGGAAGTAGTAGGTTAGAATGAATTTAATGCATGTTTGTGAAAGGAATTGGTTATGGTAGTTTAAATAGGTGATAAGTGAGGTTATAAATGATGTTTATAATGTCTAATTCATGGAAATAAAGTATGGGAATTGTATATATGTGTGCTGCCACTTTTGTGTTATTATAGAAGAGTTTTTTTGTGATGAGGTTGTGGTTGAATTAGAAGTAGAAATGGATGCTTAAGGATGTGTTAGTGATGTTAGAGGTGATAGAAGTTAAGTTGTTGATGAAATCTGGAAAATTGGAATTAGAATTGATGTTACTGTTTTATTCATAACTTATTGTATAGGTGAGCAAATGAGGTGGGGTTTGTGCCCAAGTAAACTTTGGGATGTTGGCTTCATTTTAGTGTGAAATAGGTGTTGTTAAATTATAATGCTAGAAGGTCCAAATTTGGCATGGAAAGTTGCTGTTCTGTTGTCTGTGAACAGTATCCGCAAATGTGTTCAATGAATTTTCTGATTTTCTAAATTAATTGGTATGGAATTAGGAATAATGGTCTTCATGAAAGTTGTAGCCTATTGAATTAGCTTTCCATTGCCACTGATCTTGCTATTTTCGAGTTGTATGTTAGGAGATATGACCTGATTACTGATGACGGTTTTCATGCATTGGCTGAAACCTAGCTGGATTGGCACATTTAGTGCACTTTCGGGTTTGGAGGAATTTTAGGAATTTTGTGATTTGATTTGGGGTTTGCATCGTACTGAAGAGTTTTAGATATCAGATTGATCTTGAAAATGGTATATGGCTTCTAATTTTGGAGGTCAGATGTGGGAAATATGGAATTTCAAAATCTGGATCTACATTGTGATGTTAAGTGTTGTTTAGGTCAGAAACTTGCATGACAGATTTGAAAATGTTAGAGGCTGAATTGGAGTTTGGTTATTTCAGGAAGAATTGAAGTTTGGGATTTTATCTTTTCAGGGATATAAAGCTCTGATTTTAATGACTTGTCTACAGGGAGTTATGTTGGTTATAAAGTTACTGCTCAAATTGCATGGTTTCAGGGACAGTATCATTGAGTGAATTAATTGACTTGTTTAGAAATGGAATTTGATTTTGGGTTGTTCATGAAAGTTGTAGAGGACATTGTGAACTGATTGAGCATATTTATGTGGTAATTTTAGCTGACTAATCAGTGAGTCCTCGCATTTGTGAGTTACTGTCCTATATCTATGAGTTTTGAGTAAGCAGTACCTTGGATGGGATTTTGACACCCTTAGAGGTTGAATTGATTTTATGGTCTTCTTGAGAGTTGTAGAGCTTTTCATAAGCTTTCCAATGAGGTATAGTGTGTATTTTCTGATTTGTGTGCTAAGAATTAGAGTAGTTGGAGATTGGGATTGAAATCTGGAAAAGGCAAAGAAGAAGGGAAACTTCACGGATCGCGAGGGCGACGTCTCGCCCTCGCGAGGCGAGAGAAATTGACCCGGTCGCGAGGGCGACGCCTCGCCCTCGCGACGAGGCGAGATGAGACAGCCTCGCAAGGGCGACGTCTCGCCCCTGCGAGGCGGTGCATAGATATATATATATATATTATTATTGTTAATTATTATTTGGCATTAGTGATTCGATCGTTCTTTTGTCAATTTCTTTTCCGTCCGACGTCCGATTGACCTGATTCTTGAGGCATCGGATTCGTAGAATATTTAATTTCATTTGGTGAGAATTTGGGAATTTTTGGACGGGAAATTGACGTGGCCCCGAATAATTGTTCGGTAATCACTGTTTTGTTTAATTGGGAACCCATAGAGGTCCGAATTGCGCACCGTCAGCGCCTATAATTTTCTAATTTTTAGACGGATTTTTGTGATGGGAAAATTTAGATTAGGGCCGGAATGCCATGAACATGCATTATACACATTTAAGGATTCCATGTGCATTATTTGATCGTTTTAATTATACAGTTGGTAATGTGAATTTATTTCAATTGCTATAGAGGCTCAGTTGGACCGCCGTTTCACGGACGTTGCGGAGACTTCCCGGCATTAGCGCGGAAGTTATTAGGTGAGTAACCTAGTTGGTTCCTCAACCTTTATGTGTTTAAAATTTTGCAATTATGGCATGTGGAGATAATGGAGGACTTGTGTGTGTTTGATTTGATTGATTTGGACCATAGGTGTCGAAATATTTGAAATGTGAAATGGAAGTGTTATAGGTGACTTTCATGTGATCATCTCTTGAGACTAATGTAAATATTTTAATTGGGATCAGACATGATGAAATGGTATTTTATTTGGACATATGCATTTCATGCATAATGGCATGATCAGTAATTGGCAGTTGTGACTAGAGTAGCCAACGAGAGCTTTAAGCTCAACGTGATTGGGCCTCGAGCCCGGTGATCTGAGCCTATGGCTCACCGATTAATGTGCCCTAAGGGGACGGTTTAAGCGCTCAGTCACAACAACGTAATAAATTGGAAAAGTGTCTCATATACATTTCATATGCATTTAAATTGGTTCCCTTGACTGATATGATAATTCTGTGGTATTATTGAATGTGATTTGGTGAAATAATTATGTGACTCTGTGTATATGCATGAATTGGGTGAACCATCGATGATGGTTCTCATTTGAGTTCGCAAACTCACCCAAAATTGCAAATTATTTTCAGACCGAGACAGTTGACTCATAGCTCGGATAGACTTTTCTGCCGTGTAGATTGAGTTGGCAAGAGAAGTCATGGCACATGTGTCGGTCGGTGGCACTTTTGGAGGGATGACCTAGTTAGCTTTCATTTGATTTTCTTTTGGAGACATGTACAGACACTATCAGTTGTATAAATTACTGCTTTGAGGATATGAAATGAGAAAACTATGTTTTTAAAAAAATTAGTGAATTCCATATTACTGCTTTATAATACATTGATGCCATGTGGAGTTGGTAGTTTGTTCGTAGCGCACCCTTTTCGTAGGGTGTGTATCGGAATGACCTACGGGCGTCCCGGTACATCTCCTATGTTAAGGGGGTGCTACAATCCCGACAAGAGGCCATGGGTATCTCTTCTGCTAATCCAGAAGTGGTGAATCCTTTATTGGCTACTCAATTATCTTGAATACCTCATTTGTACCCAAGCACCACCCTATGAGTTACCTCGGAAGGCAACAAGGAATGGAGTCAAAGCAGGATCAAGTATCAAGATATCCTTGAGTACCTCAAGTCTAAGGATACTTGCACCATTGCTATGATGAGATTATCAACGACACTTAGATAAGATATCCATGTGATGATCTCATGACGGGTCATCCAATGAGCGTACTACCGCTAGTAAGCATCCACATGTCAATTCTAAATATCTCATATTTACAGTTTCTGAGATCCACTGCTTGATCCAATCAAGGAATATGACATGTGCTAGTCTATCCGGATTAATGACGTCGGTCTCATTAATCCAATGACTAGGAGAATTACGATCTTGACATAATTGCACATGATAGGAATCTCAGGAGTATGAACACATCATAATTTCCTTCATGCTATGTCATATATCATGGACTTCATTAATTCGATTAAAGATCCAATCAATTCATAAACAATGTTTATGAATATCAAATTAATGAATAATGCCTTTTCTTTATTTATTCATAAAGTCGCGCACACGACTTTGAATAAAAGCGCGCTAAAGGGATTGCCTTTAGGGCACAAATAAACAGTACCGACCTTGAACAAGTCGACTTATCCAATGAACAAGTCGACTTATCGGTACCGAACATGTGTAAGTCGACTTACACATGGTACAAGTCGACTTATCACTTACACAAGCCACCTTAGATCAATCGGTAGGTATCGGTCATACCAATTGCATCATAGATATCCGACATTACTAAAATGACATTGGGTTTACCCAACAAGCCACCTTAGATCTATCGGCAGGTATCGATCATACCATTTGCTTCATAGATGCAATTATCGACTAGTGCTATCAACTCGTGATGTATGCACACACATTGGGTTATCAACTCTTGATGCGCGTACATCTGATGCACACTGCCCAATTTCACCTCTGTTCACGTTGACCTTGAGTTTACTCAACAAATCAACGCTTCTAGTGAAAACCGACCCATTAATCCGAAAATCTTATTTTCATGGTTCGAACATATCCGTATAGAGTGAGCTTGGGTTTAGCCAACAACCCAACTCTATAAGAACTCTGGTTCTCCCCATATTAATGGAAGGCGTTAGTTTTCATATGATGTGTGAGGGTTTTCAGGTCTCATCTTCTTCTCCTCCAAGCCGTAGGATTATAGTCACCATGACTATATGGAATGATTTAGGTTATTTCATCAATCACATTGAGTCTATACCTAAAATCATCCATCATCCCACCTTTGCATGTTGTAAGTCGACTTGTGTATGTGTAAGTCGACTTATGCTAGTGTGTAAGTCGACTTATGCATGTGTAAGTCGACTTATGCAGCTGTGCACGGACAAGTCGACTTGTACCATTGTGCAAGTCGACTTATGCGTCTACAGTGCACGAACAAGTCGACTTGTATCTTTATTAGTCAGCTTATCCAGGTGGAATTGCTATCTAATCGGCTAATTTCTCAATTCGTGCAGTTCCAATTCACAATACGAAGTGTAATACACTTTACCTTGATGTACCAATGAAACACTTTCACTGTATCATGCTTACCATGTATAAATGTACTATACATGAAACTTGAAATCAATGAATACACTCTTATTCATTCAGATCTCCAAATAATTTGAGAATATCAAACTATCACCCTAAGTATCTCTAGGTAGTCTAAACTTTATCAAGATTACTTCGGCACTGGTCACAAATTTTGTGACGGCCAAAATAATCAAGACAACGAAATACACTAACGAGACGCTAATGTGACACATTTGACATCCGAAAAATATTTGGAAATCCAATTTCAAGAAATTCAATTTGGAAAGCATACAAAATCAATATAACACATTTTTAATCACATTAAAAATGATCCAAGGCATTGGAATTGAGAAATACACAATTTATCATTCCAAACAAAACAGCTCCAGCAACTTTCTCAAAACTGCCAAGCTCTGTGTTTTGCTTGAAAAACTCATTGAAACAATTTCAATAAATTATGAGAAAATTACATAGGTTACAAAATGTTCACAGAATGTTCCATGAAGTTTTTCAGGATTTATTTCCAACAAAAACTCATCCAACCTCAGCAACAAAGCCAATGTAGAATCTGTGTTCCTCAACACAGTTATTCCCAGCAGCACACAATAAATTCTCAAATAAATAGTAAATCACCTCGAAAACATTTTTTCATTCTCATAGACATTCATAGACATCTTAGAGACATGTTGGTGAAAGCAAATCCGAAAAACAATTTTTCTACAATTTATTCTCGAATTTATAAGCATGCCTGTTCATTGAATGTGCATAAAGACAGCAACTAGAACATTGGGGAATAAATTAGCAAAACTATATAAAATCAAATTGATAAATTCCGAGCTTCCACAGACATATGCAAAAACATCTTGTGAACATATCTGGGAAAGAAAATTTCGAAAAAAATATTTCTACACTGAATTCGAAATTCACACAATCAACATGCATCATCGTCACAAGCAATAGGCAACTCCGACCTAGTCATGGTTTCTTCGTTATATACGACACAAGTGGCTCTGATACCACTGTAGGAAAATCCCGGTGTGAGCATCACATGCCCACGGTACGGAAAACAAAATTTTTTTGTTCCGGGACCTTCCCGAAAGCCAGGATCCATGTGTCTATATAACAAACTCAAACCATAACGGCCAAAGGAGACCGTCTCTAACGGTATCCACGCAGAGATCGGAGAACCTAACCGGGACAAACCCTTTGACCCGGGAATATCTAGAACAAATTAAAGAGTGCTAGCTCTTACCTTTGTCCTTGGAGAGCTTGAATCAATGATGAAGAGAAAATGAAACCTTGGAGAAGAGCTTGAAGGATGATGATGATGGAAAGCTTGAAAGATGAAAACCCTTTTCTTCTTTCTTGCAAAACCCACAAAGAACACCTTATGAACTTAGGTTTAAAACTTGTTTTTAAACCTCTTCAACATCATCAACGACCATCCTCATCTTTCATCTTCATTATTTTGTCTTTAGTCATTAAATACATTAATGACTAAGCAAAAGAGAAGCTTCCATTCTCTTTCAACGTGCACACACACACACACACACACACACACACACATATATATATATATATATATATATTAATTATATATATATATAAATAAATGCTGAAGTGGTCCAGTCACACTGGGGTCGGTCCTATCGGCCTACCGGGTCCCGGTATGGGAAAACCCACCGGAAACGTTTTTTAGCAATATTGATGTCGCGATCTCATCGGGACATATCTCGTTCTCATCGGGATCCATTTAATCCTTTTGCTCTCCATATATTGAAACTCTGTCCAAAACTATTTTACGAATTCTCCGAGACACTCTTATGCGTGTGACCCATTAGGTTCCCGGTTATGTTGGCCACTTAGATTAACACTTAATCCAAGCAAGTCATGAGCGGTATCTAGCAACATATCATGACCCCCAATTGACCGGAAAGTAATTGGTTTGACGAATGAACATGTATTCATCATGAACCATATCACGAACCTTTCCATAGACAATTACCGTGCAATTCGTCCTTTCACCATGCTATACCCCACTTGGTTATGATTATGGGCAATGTGTCAACTCTTACTAGACTGACTACGTCAAATCTAGTCCAAGTGATTTCAGTTCTCGTCCTGGGACTCATTACTTTATATGTCAATGAAGACATTCTTCATGACATATATGCTCCGGCCAGAGACTTCCAAGTAATGACCCTGACAAGAGGAAATGGGTATCATCTTCTGCTATCACAGAAGTGGTGAATCCTCTATTGACTACTCAATTACCTTCGAATACCTCAAGCTGTACCCAATCACCACCCTATAAGCGACCTCTGTAAGGCAACAAGGAATGGAGTCAAAGCACAGAATCAGTATCCAAGATATCCTTGAGCACCTCAAATCTAAGGATACTTGCACCATTGCTATGATGAGATTATCACTGACATTAGAATAGGACATCCATGTGATGATCTTATAGCAGGTCATCCAATGTACTTACTACCTCTAGTAAGCATTTATAGCTTCTGAGATCCACTGCTTGATCAAATCAAGGAGCTTCAGATGTGCTAGTCTCTCCGGATTACCGATCTCCAGTTTCAGTAATCCTATGACTAGGGATAATTTAGATACTAACATAATTACACATGATAGGAATCTCAGTAGTATGATCACATCACAATTTCCTTCATGCTATGTCATATATCATGGACTTCATTAATTTGCTTATAGATCAATACCAGTTCATAAATAATGAACATCAAATTAATGAAATATGCCTTTCTTTATTTATTCATAAAGTATGTACACAACTTTGTACAAAATGCGCTAAAGGCGATTTCCTTCAGGGCACTACTCTAACATTCAATTTATTTTAAAACGATAGGGTTAAGGACATAATTCCAACAACTTTAATTTTAGGGATATGTGGCCAAGTATCAAGGACCAAGGAAAAGATCATCAATATGATATTCCTATATAATAAGTTAATGCGATTATGAGTAAACTGTGTTGCATGTCAATAAGGTGCTTACTGATACAATGACAATTGGAACTGAACCAATTGAGGCTAGAAAGAGCAAACTTAGCGCCAATAAGCCAATTTGGGCTAGTGATTATATTTTGGATTGAGTTAATTCATTAGTTAAATGAATAATGTATTTAGAAAATAGTAGAGGTTTGTTATGAATGGGATGATTCAATGATTGGCTTTTGATTAGAGATGAAAATCACTATATGTGATGAAAACTGAATGAAAAGGAGAAAATCATTATATCGCTCTGAGTACTTAGCGGAAGTGATGACTAATTGTTTCAGTAGATCGTCGAAAAAGAAACTTTGTGAATGAGTGCTAGCTCTACCACTTAAAAGATGTAAAAATGTTCCAACTTGTCCCTCAACCAAACTATGTTGGTTATCTCTTAACAGTCCCATCCCACGAAAATATGAACATAAGTGAATAAATGCATCATAAATCATACATAAAATGCTACGTGCATTATAATGTGTCTCTATTGCGGTTAGTAATTCTTGACGTACAATTTCTCTATGACCTCTTTTTGGATGAGCTAGTTGTCTATTAACTCGACACATATATTGATATATATATCTTAAGCAAACCAAATAACCCGCATAAGCTACCATAGCAAGTAGAGCATTTCCTTCAAATCCTCTCATATCGCTTGCATTTAAATTTTATTTATTGTCACAACACAAGTAGAAAAAAATATTGACATATCAGTTCCTACTCCTATGACACGTTCACATCTTCAAAAAGAAAAAAAGGGAACATGACAACTTCAAATTTTCAATGAAACCAAGAATTGCATAAATACATAAGAGAATGGTATTCAACATAATTATCATCTAGAAAGAAGGATCACTTCTATAAGTACTGAAATTTTTTTTCGATAATGCATATTAGGGTGATTCATAAATATATAATAATAACTATCTTTAGCAATTAAAATGTTATCACCTAAGAATGTACCCCAAATGAAAGAAGATAAGAGGAATTGATATTAATGTTGTAAAAATCATCAATACCTAAGCACTTCATATAGTGGAAGCCAAATAGAATTTTGATTTTTGAACTCTAATTGGATCCACAAATTATGTCTTCATTCTTAGAAATTAAGCACTGTGTGCCAATAATAAATTAGAGAAGTCGTTAAACTATATTGAATATTAAGCTTTTTTGGTTCGTTTTGGAACATGAGAACTTGATGTAAAAAAGGCTAGACCTATACTTGGCAAAGGGTATTAATGATGATAATTGGTAGTCAACTTCTTGATTGTTGCAATTTTAAGTGAAATAGACAGAAAGAAACCACAAAGATACGGTCTTTATTTGAGGATAATCATCGAGCAGTTCATATGACTTATTTGGCATCCTACATTTCCCTTAAAGTTTGAGATACAAACCTTTGATGAATGCAATGATTTCCTATGCATCACAACTCAGAAAAGAAAAGTCAACAATCCCAATAGAAGAAAAGTATTTATTTGCATCCAACAACATTTCAAGTGAAATTGTTTAAGGCTTTCGGATAGTTTGACAAGTGTATTGTAGATAGAGCAGAAAGAAGCTAACTTTATTACGTGTAAGCATTTTAAAGTGAGTGTCGTGTCTTTCTTCAGGGTTTTAAGAACCTATTTCATGGTGATTTAACTTGTGCGTACTGAAAGTCTACAAAGGTGATTTTGCAGTTACAACTACCTTCCATTTCTCTGAAGAAGATAAGCATCTCTCAGAATCATGAAGCATGAACAACACACAATAAGACAGACTCAAGCACCACCATAATCAATAATACAAAAGTTGAAGCAAAGAATAATACCTCTAAGATAAAAGTGAGAGATAGGAAAAGGAAGCAATGGAGAAAGCGGTTTGGTTTGTTGGTGTGTGGGAGAAGAGGAGAAGAGGGTCGGTTGCTATGATAGAGTTGAAGTTGTGGGTATTACTGGGTTTCTAATGTTAAAAATGAAACCAACAGCCTTTAGATTTCAATTCACGTGAATTCAATTCACAAAGGGAGGTGGGTTTAAAGCCATATATGAATTGAATTCCTTCCATTCTTTTTGTTCCAAACAAGTGAATTGAATTCAATTACAAGATTGAATTCAATTCCTTGTGTTCCAAACAGGGTGTTACCCTTTCCTCCTTTTATGCATGAGTGCTACCTATCACCAGTTCTCTCGTTAAACCTTAATGTCTCTCAAAATCGATAACATCACTTTAACAAAGACCATTCAAAATCTTAGTGAATCCTTTGCTTCCCAAACTCCAGTAAATTCGTCTTTCCCAAGAAAAAAAATCGAATCCTCTCTTGAATCTAAAATCGGTACCTCCCTTCAAAAGCATAATGCTTCCATTAAAGACATCCAACTTAAGGTGGCTCATTTGGAAACTTCATTTTCCCCTTCTTTTTCTGCTCCCTTGCCACCTATGCTCCCTACTACATTCTCCTCTTCTTTTGTTAGTTCTGGATCTAATCTTCCTACTCTTTCACTCATATCTTACTTCAAACCCCTAAAGATCACTTAACTCCAGTTGATGGATCCAACCCCTATGAGTATTTTACATGTTATAATATCACATCTCTCTATTGTGGTTTTTTTCATGTCTGGGAAGCATTATCGTATTTTCAATGGATGCATCGAAACCGATGATTATTTGATTGGGATACTTTTAGAGCTTTGGAGCTGCGATTTAGGCCATTGATTTTTTTGAATCCCTAGGCTTCTCTACTTAAGTTGAAGTAGACCTCTTCTGTTAGTGAATATCAAATCAAAATTGAGATAATTTCCAATAGAGTCTCTAGGTTATTATAAGAGCACCTCCTTTATTGCTTCATTTTTAGGTTATGACCATATATACAGCATGAAGTGATGGTTCTCAAACCTCACTTGCTGACACAAGCTTTAGCATTTTCCAAATTGATTAAATCCAAAATGATGGATTCCAAACCTTTCCTTTTTAGCTCACTGCAAGTTTCATCACCCCTAAAGCTCCTCCGACTTCCTTAACATTTCCTATAAAACGATTGAGCCTGATGGAGATGTAGGCCAGACCAGCAAAAGGACTTTGCTTTTGTTTGTTTATGCCCTTACAGCCAATTTATTTTGGTTGTAAATATTTGTATGACATTGTTATTAATTAATTAAAGGCATTCTTTATCTTTATGAATTTTTTAATTTTTTAATTATTATTTGTAAAGACAAAATCCTTGGAATAATGACTGTGTAATTGAAATTATGATGAGATCATAATTTATGAGATTCAATATACACTTATGTATTATTCCTAAATGTTCCTAATTGTAGTTTCACCAAGAATGGATATTGTTGAAATGGTAAAATTAGCACACATTATACTTCTTTCTTATGAAGAATGTAATTGATCTCATTAATTAAAGTATAGAGATATTTAAACTAATGTGTGGGTGATTATTAGAGAACAAGTCACTGAACTGACCCGATTATGAGAATTCAGAATGGAATATTACTTATGTGTCTATGGACTATCTCATAATGAGGGTTGTATAATTAATCCTCAGACTTGAGATTACGAATATATCTAGTATGTGAATTATTGTATTTTGATGCTACTTATGAATTGTTCTAGGATAATTCTGTCGGTAGTAATTGGATACAATATGAATCATGTGTAGATAATTGAGTAAGTCGATAAAGGATTCATCACTCTAAAGTAATTAGAGAGAATATTCTACTGTTCTTGATTGGTAATGATTTATGGAATTCTCTGGCCAGAGTGAATTGATATTTGAAAAGGAGTTTTCAAATTTCAATTATAAATCAATTACTAATTAGCAAGGACGAACATAATTAGATAATAAAGAGTAGACACTATATCTATACTCTGTCCAATTGGAATATTGGATGACGAAAGGATTAAATTATACATTATAGACATGCATGGACAGGTTAAGTCAATCACATTGACATTCCTAATATTTGGGTAATTATGACAAGTTGCTAGACGTCAATCTTAATTTATGATTATGAATTATTTAATTGGAGAATTAAAGATAAATTAAAAGGAGTTTTAATTAATCTAATTCTAATTATGAATTAGAATTATAATTTATAATCATTGCCAAATTATTAGGAACCTAATGGGTCACACATCAAAGAGCAATTTGTGAAAGAAAATCAATTTAATTAAGTTGGACTTAATTATAAAGTTTGAGAAATTTTAGGAATCAAATATGAGATATTTGATTTTATTAAAATTAAATTAATTAGAATTAAAATTTGATTCTAATTATAATTAAAGAGTTTTAATTTTAATAAAAGACTATCTTGATTTTTCTATTTAAAGGGAAGAGCTTTATGAAAGCTAGCAATTTTTGTCTTTTTCCTCCAAAGGTAGTTTGAAAATTGCTCTGTGGATACCATCAGAGGCTGGACAATTGGACAGCTTGTGATTGATCATTCAGAGAAAAAGATTCTAAGTTTTCCTTCGAAAAGAGAACAAGGTAGTATATCTAAATCAAATTTATTTTATTCAAGTTTAATCAATTATCGGGATCCGCTCAGAATCCGTAAATTTTTTTTTGTTTCCTCTGCGTCCTTGATTTGATCAAGGTAGGATTCCAACAACTTTAACTATGATGAGAAGTATAAGCTCGGCTACAATTACCACACGACTCCATTCTTGTTATTACAGGGCTTATTACCAGGCATTCCTTCACGATACTGGTAGATTCTAGAAGTACCTATAACCTAATCTAGCCTTGATTGGCTCACTATTAGAATTTGGTAATCCAACCTTCATCACCTTTTACCGTGTTGAAATTTCTGCTTTGATAGTTAACCTTCAAAATGATTTCATCTTGGATCTTTATTTGTTCCATCTATGGTGTCGATATCATCCTTGGTATTCAATGGTTATCTCATTTGTCCCATTCTCATGGATTTTACAGGCTTGATCATGAACTTTATCTATCAAGGAGAGCTTATTAATTTATCAGATTATGAACTGCAACATCCTACACCTTTATCATTAGCTTAATTTCTTTATTTGTCCTAAACTGAGGTTATTACCTCAGGTGATTTGTTTCTATCATGGAAGCAGTCTAAGATCACGACTCTATTGTTTTTTATGAGACCACCTTTTATTCACTCAGTACTTCAATGGTTTACCGTGGTATTTAAACCACCACGGGGTCTACCACCACCACATTCCTACAATCATTGTCTTCATCTCCTCCATGGAACAACACCGATCAACGTGGAACCTTATCTATATCCTTATATTAAAAAAAGGAAATAAAAAATCTAATCTACGATATGCTACATGAGGTAATCATTAGGCAAAGTAATATTCCATTTTTTTACTAATGTTGCTAGTTAAAAAAGAAAGACGACTCCTAAGATTTTAGATGGACTATCAAGCCCTAAATGCAGCTACTATTCATGAATGTTTTCCCATTCAGACAATTAATGAACTATTTCACAAGTTATATGGCTACTTTGTTTTGTAAGATTTTTTAAAAATCTACCTACTCTTGCTACTGTAGAGATTGTGGTCTATTTAATGAATTACTCTCTTAATCACGCACACGTTATTGCTCAAGCTTTCGAGCTTCCTCCCGTTGTTAGAAAAATAATCATGATAAAATACAATCACAGAGATTGTTAAACATGATCATTTTTATGCATAGAAAATTTAAAAAAAACACATACTTGGTTTATTGTTGTAGTTCCACCGGTTAACGAACTTTTTATTTCCAGTTTTTTCTGTAGAGATCTCCTCGTTTTTTTGTAAACTTGAGAGAAGAACAGAAAGCCAGAGACTCAACCACGATACGCAGAGAGGTTTTTTATTTCTAAAAATGTTGCATTCATATTTTTCTACATATAACTACCTTTAGTAGTTATTCAAGAGTAGTGACTATTATACCCATCATGGGTGTATATAATTCATCATCTCCCACACACATATGATGGGTTTCACAAAATTCTGTAGTGCTTATACTTGTTCAATAACCAGTGTAACTAGAGTGACTAGCATAGGACAAGAGTACATTGTCACATATCTGTTAGGAGTATGTGATATCTCGATTAACAAATTGATCCTGGGACTTATGTGTCCTTGAGCAAACATTGTATGCTATATCTTAGGTCATATCTCGCATTTGCACTTTTCTTTGATCTCCTTTAGTTCCTAATGTCATGACTGTATTCAAGTTCTCTACCAAAGAGACGATGGCCATTTATGAATACTTTTCATGCCAGTCAATGATCTAAATTAAATGACCTTCCTCTGTTCTCAATTCTCTTTTGAATTAAATTTAATTTGCTTTCTTAAAATTATTCCATAGGATCACATCTTGCATGATCTTTTGGCAATAACCTAAAGTAGCAAACCTTAAATTCAATTCTCAAGAATGAAACAAGAGTCATAAGGGTATATGGTGAGGTTCTTCTTAACCTCAAGGGTCTCACACAATGTAAGATGAGATCTTGCGACTTACATTAATCCCTTTTCTGGTCAGTTATGCACATATGGTACTAGTCATGTGCTATGGTATTTACCCACTTCGTTTAACTTGAACGTCTTTATTGAAAAAATACCGTACAGATGATAGTT
The DNA here is from genome assembly GCA_029891385.1 of Erythroxylum novogranatense. Lineage (NCBI taxonomy): Eukaryota > Viridiplantae > Streptophyta > Magnoliopsida > Malpighiales > Erythroxylaceae > Erythroxylum > Erythroxylum novogranatense. The sequence goes on along the minus strand of CM057227.1, from coordinate 87,813,795 downwards.
CAAACATACTCAATGTTTAACTTGAGTTCACTCATCAACTCAAAAACTTATTCAAAACTCACATCTAACAACGTAAGATAGATATAGTGATTAAAAAATCACTTTAAACTAATTTTCTTATGGCATTTATGGTTTAAGTTTCTCGCTCTCAATTATCACCTAGATAATAAACTTTAAATATGCCTCATCTCTAGCGAGTATAAACACTAGAGGTGATTTCCCGTGTGAGAGGGCCAATCTATAATCTCTCATACACTTATGATTCATCCCAAAATATATTTATACACAAACACATATATTCATGAATCAAATGATACACAATGTATAATCTTCATCATACATTATATCCAAACATATGACATTAGACTGAGTGAACATATATAGAAAAATGTTTTATCAGTACATTTCAACATCTATGTATTCCTAGTGACTTTACATGCCTAATGTATACATCTCCAGAAATTGGCTTTGTCATTGGGTCTACTATCATATCTCGCGTAGATATATATCTCATGTTTACTTCTCCTCGTGCAACTATATCTTTCACATAATTATACTTAGAATCTATGTGCTTTGTCTTACAATGAAATTTGGGATCTTTAGTATGAGTGATTGTAGCTTGAATATCACAGTTGGTGGTCACTGGATTAATTCCTCTTTTAGTGTCTCCCAAATGCACAAAAAATCGATGAATCCACACAGCCTCTTCTACTGTAATTGAGATTGCTATAAATTCAACTTCCATTGTGGATAATGCAACGCAAGATTGTTTCTTACTTTTCCATGATATTGCTCTATGGTTTTTGTACGAATACATATCTTGAGGTAGATTTTCTTTCATATAAATCTCCTCTCCAGTTTGCATCTGTATACCCTTGTATGCATAAATCATTACCTTGATAACATAATACATAGTCCATGGTTGCCTTTAGATACCTCAATATTCTCTTTACTGCTTTCCAATGTGCTTGGCCTGGATTTGATTGATATCTGCTTACCATCCCAATAACATAACAAATATCTAGTTTTGTACGCATCATTGTGTACATAAGGCTTCCAACTGCTCTAGAGTGGGGAACATTCTTCATTTGTTCCCTTTCTTGTGGCATTGATGAGCTCTTACAATCAGAGAATTCTAGCAATAGGATTATCAATTGGTTTGCAATCTTTCATATGGAATCGTTCAAGAATTCTCTGAATGTACATCGCTTGTGAAAATGATAACAATCTCTTCGAACGATCTCTTGAAATCTTGACTCCAAGAATGTATGCTGCTTCACTCATGTCTTTCATTTCAAATTCAGATGATGACCAATCTTTGATTTGCATAAGAAACACACAGTCAATACAAGCACTCAATATATCATCCATGTATAAAGATGAAATCGCAAATTTATCTTTGGATCTCTTAACATACACACAATGGTCATCATCAATCATTTGAAAATCATACGAAATTATTACGTTATGAAAACGAATATTCCATTGTCTTGAAGATTGCTTCAGGCCGTAAATTGATTTTAATAATCAATATACTTTATTGTCTTGACCTATCTTGATGAAATCTTTTGGTTGTTCCATATAGATTTCTTCATCTAATTCTCCATTGAGAAAAGTAATTTTTACATCCATTTGATGTAATTCAAGATCCATACCGGCTACTATAGCCAGAATAAGATGGATTGAAGCAAACTTCACAACAGGTGAAAAAGTTTCCTCGTAATCAATTCCCTCCTATTGTGTGTATCCTTTTGCTACAAGACATGCCTTATATCTTTTGATATTGCCATTAGCTTTTTGCTTAATTTTGAGAACCCATTTTTTTCCAATTTCTTTACGCCCTTCTGGGAGGTCAACCAAGTCCCATGCTTGACTTGAACTTAAAGAAGTCATTTCTTCTATCATTGCTTTGATCTATTCTTCTTTAGCAGGGCCAGTAAGAGCCTCATTTACATTTCTTGGCTCTGCTTCTTCTTGAGGAACAATCATATTAATTTCTCCTTCAATGTCAAAATGACATTGGGGAATTATCCCTTGATTACTTCGTCTTAACTGAGGTTCATCATAAAAAAATTCATGATTGATCTGATTGCTCCCACTCAGGTCAGTTATTATAGAGAACCTTTCTGTGGAATTGCTCCCATTTGGTTGAAGTTCCCCATCTCGATTCTTCATAACAGAATCATTCTGATCAAGCGACTCATATAATAATAGGTCTTTACCTATTTTTCCTTGCTTTGGAAAATCATTATCTAATAATGTTACATCTTGTGATTCAAATTCAGTTACACCTCCATTACTATGTTCACTAATGAACACGTATCCTTTTAAGTGTTTTAAGTATCTACTAAAAATACTTTTTCTCCCTCTTGATCCTAATTTCCCATGTTTATGAGAGAGATCATGAACATATGCTGCACACCCCAAGGTCTGAGACTTGACATATTAGGTCTCCTACCAGTCCATAACTCATATGGTGTGCTAGTAAATGATTTTGTGGGCACACAATCAAGTACATAGGTGATTGTTAGCAATGCATCGTCCCAAAAAGTGATTGGTAAATTTGCTTGGGCCATCATGGACCTAATCATTTCTAATATTGTCCTATTTCGTCTTTCAACGACACCATTTTGTTGTGGGATTCTAGAAATTGTTAATTGCCTTTCTATTCCTTTCTCATCACATAAAACCTTGAACTTTTTTGACAAGTACTCTTGTCCTCGATTAGTTCGTAATGCTTTTATTTTCTTATCTAATTGATTCTCAACCAAGTTTAAGTTTTTTATGAAACAATCGAATGCTTCCAATTTATGAGAAATCAAATAGACATGACCATACCGAGTATAGTCATCTATGAAAGTGATGAAATAAATTGCCCCACATCTAGCCCTTACATTCATTGGACCATAAATGTTAGAATGAATTAATTGCAATGCATATAAAGATCGTGTTCCCTTTCCAAATGACTTTTGTGTTATTTTACCAGCTAAACAATGCTCACATGTAGGTAGATCTACTTGACTTAGATTACCTAAAAGTTCTTCTTTAGCTAATCAACTGATTTGATTTTGACCAATATGGCGTAGTCTAGCATGCCACAAAGTTGTATCAATGTTGGAATTACTAGATGTAAATAATGAATAACTAATATTATTATTTTCCTTTAACACATCCAGTACAATAAAACCATCCAATAAAAAACCATGGCCATAATTAATAGATCCAAGATACAAATCCATTCCACCACTGTAGAATTTTACATTAAAACCAAGTTTAACTAACATTAATACATATAAAAGATTCCTACGAATATGTGGAGCAAATAATACTTCATATAGGATAAGGGGTCACCCTCCATGCATATCCAACTAACATGTGCCAATCCTTGTACAACAACTTTGGAATTATCACCTACATAAAGCCATCTTCTACCATATGGGAGTTTACGAAACTTAACGAAGGCATCATGATCCTTCGCTACATGGTTGGTTGCTTCTAAGTCTGTAATCCACAAAGAATGTGATTTAATTAAAAAAAAACAAAACAAGACATGTTCAAGGAATAAATGTTTGTAATATAAAGTTGTACCTTCTTAGGCTTGGTACAATCTCGAGCAAAGTAGCCCTTATTACCACAATTATAGCACTTTACATATTTCAAATTCTTCTTTTTGAAGGGACGTTTTCCCTTTCCACGTTGGTTCCATTTTGCCTTCTTGGATTTCGAAGGAGAGTGGTTGAATTTCTTATTCCTTTTCCACTTATTTCCACCATGATGCTTGCGTTTCTTGTTTATAGCTCCATGTGAGTTAGAACTAACTGCATATGCCTCAGAAGACATCTTTGAGACTTCAAGACGCTCTTCCTCCAAGATAAGATGCCTCGTAGCATCTTCCATTGTATTAATGTTTTCATTATGAGTTAGGTGCATCTTCATATGCTCCCAACTATGAGGTAATGAACGAATCGCACCTTGCACTTGTTGTTCATCAAACAGCTCATGAACAACGTCATGTAACTCACTTACCATGTTGGACATTTTCCTCAAATGCCTTTGCATTGTATCATCTGGGCGCTTCTTATAATTATAAAACTTAATTGTAAGTGACCTCACTTTGGTCACTGAAGTACCTCTAAAACGAGCAGCCAATACGGACCACATGTCCTTTGCAGTTTCGAATTTATGGAACTCACGCATGATATCATTATCCATGCTACTTGGCAATGTGATGCAAGCTAAAGAGTTCTTCTTTTTTCATAATTCATATGCATCACGGTCCCTTCTATGTTGGTTTGTAGTGCTATCCTCAGGAATGTTCATGGTTAGGTTTAATGGCTCAAGAGCCTCTTGCTCTTCCAGTACATATTGGATTTTCATACTCCAAATTTTATAATTGTCACCGTTGAGTTTCTCACCCCTATTGAGTTCAGCAACAATATTCTTTGAAGTAGTAGCCATTTTTGAAACACTAAGTTTCTATAATAAGAAAGAAATATTTATGCACGTTAATGTCACATTAATCGTTCATAAAGTAAATAATTTGATCACAATTGCTTATGAAATCAAAAGTCCACAAATGTATTCAATCATCATTCATACAATACTCGAATCCTAATTACTTTACTCTAGATGAATTCCTATATAAAATTCATGTAAACATATTACATAAATATTAAGAATTTGTTCTTATAAAAAACAATCTATTGTATTAAATGTGCTTCAACCTACGAACAGTATATAGGTAACGAACCCTACGCGGAAATGAGTTCACGAGTTCGTATGACACAGTTTGCGAAGCTAGATTTACAATAACTCTTACTATTTCCATTAGAAGACCTATAGGATATAAAGTCCTAATCAACTCCCTTCTACACATCTTTTTTAATAAATGTCATCACTAACAAATTATGAGTCTTCTCAGGCATATTATTCCAGAGCATTCGTAATAGCTCGCCTTGAGGTTGAGATAATGTCACAAGCAAAGTCATGTACTTTACTTCAACATTTGCGTAAGCTAGGTAACCTCCAAAATATAACTTTTGTGTCATGTTATTAACTGCAATAACATGTTGTGTTAGACCATCTCCAGGCATTAAACGCATGTTGACTAACTGTACACACATGCTGCCAATTCGTCTCTTCTATGTCTCACATTGAATAAGCTTAGGCGTTTGCTTAATAATATGTATTTTCTTGAAAAAAAAATTTTCAGGAATCAAAAGAGTATACAAAATAAAAAATTATTTTGTCTAACACATAGCGAACTGATGCTCTTATATGGAAACAATTTAATTTATTATTTTGTATTATATTTGTTTATCAACAATTATTGAACTAATCAAAAATGTTTTGATATCTAATCAATTAAAACTTATTTCTAATTTAACTTATAATTGAACTAATCAATTATCTTGGTTTAATTGAAACTAATTTCTAATGAAACTACTATCTAATGTTAACTAAACAAATTAGTATTTATTCAATTAGAAAATAAACCAACGAAATTAGTTTATTTCTAAGGTTATTTAAACTAAACAAATTAGTTTGTTTTTTAATTTAAAAATTTTTCTAATTAATTGAAAACTTATTTCGATATTCAAATATGAATAATTCAAATACAATTATAAGCGTATTTCTAATTTAAAGTATAATTGAACTAATCAATTTATCTTGGTTTAATTAGAAGCTAATTTTAATGAAACCCTTTTCTAATTTTAACTAATCAAATTAGTTTTTTATATAAAAAATCTTTCATTTTTTAACCTTTTATATAAATTGAAACTAATTTAACTAACTTAATTAGTCATTGTAGATTAGAAAACTAATATCTAATTCTTTATAGCCTTAAGTATATATATATATATATATATATATATATATATATATATATATATATATATATATATATATATATATATATATATATATATATATATATATATATATATATATACGAAACAAACAACCATTTGATAAGTAGTTTTTTCTTATAATAGCCATTAGTGGTAATAGCATTTTATATTGAAGAGGAAGCACGTGTCTTTGGTCTCATATGATATGACAAATAAACTTTTCATATAAAAAACCACGCCTCTGGCCTTCTTCCTCCTCTTGTCTGGTAGTTTTTGTTTTTTTTTGTAAAATCCTAAAGAGAACAAATAACTCTTCTGGCTTCGAAAAATTGAAAAAAAAAATCTTTAAACGAAGAAACAAAAGCAGCAACATTTGAAGACCATTCAACAGAAAACGAGAAAGAAAGAAAAAAACTTTGTTGTTCTTAACGTTTTCCTAAGCATCAGTTTTCACAGTTGCAGACCACTTATTTTTCATTGTCAATAGTCATCTTCCCAAACGCATGCATATAACATAAACAAATATTTAACCATGTTCTGATACCAATGTTAAAAAAATAATCATGATAAAATACAATCACAGAAATTGTTAAATAGGATCGCTTTATATGCACAGAAAACAAAAAAAACACATACTTGGTTTATTGTTGTAGTTCCGATGGTTAAGGAACTTTCTATTTCCAGTTTCTTCTACAGAGATCTCCTTCTCCTTTTTCTGTGAACTTGAGAGAAGAAAAAAAAAACCAGAGACTCAACCAATACACGCAGAGAGGTTTTTTATTTCTAAAAATGTTGCGTTAATATTTTTCTGCATATAACCACCTTTAGTAGTTATTCAAGAGTAGTGACTATTATACCCATCATGGGTGTATATAAGTCATCATCTGTGATGGGCAGAGGTGTTGAAATGTTTTAAAACGTTGTTTTGGGTCTCTATCCTCACATAACACAAGCAGTAAGCCATCGATCGTGCTAAAAGGAGAGGCTAAAAGATTCAAAACTCAAAGACAATTGCTAGATCACTGGTGGAGCAATGGCTGGAGGTATGTCTCGGTTATGCTTCCTTTGCTATATACATTAATAATATGCATGTGTCTCATGTAAATGTTGTTGTATAAGATGCATGCTGTGATATTATTTCATTTAGTATCAGAGCTATACTGTCTCTGCGTTGTTTATGAACGTTGAAAATTATCTTTGTTATACTCTGCTATTGTTGAATTTATGTCACAATACATGAGTTTAAGATTGTTAAATATTTTGACGATTTTTGTACATAATGGATGTTAGAGTCATGTATAGATACTCCATGATGCTCCCAACAGTGACAAAACCGTGTAGGGAGGAGGGACGACGACGACTGAAGGTGATGGCTTTGGATGTCGCCATCCATGCAATGTCGCATGGATGGTTCTCAAACGTCTCATGCATATCAATTGGTTGTCGTCATCCCATTGTAGACCTTCATCCGTCCTCTGACATCTTTTGTGCACCTGGTGTCTCGAGGTTCCTTCAGGTATGAAAATGGGTCACACCCGACTCGATTGGAGGTTGAAGACGAGTTTGAAATTTTTTGAAAATTTTATTAATATTAATTATGTTAATATTAGTGATTAATTAATCAAGACCTAACCCATTATGTTGTGATTTTAATTATAAAAATCATTTTGGTATTAATATTTTATGAAAATATTAATTTTTAATTATGTATGTCTTATATTGGAATTAAATTTTGACATACTAATATTAATTGTTTAATTCTTTGCACAAATTACTTGTGATTAATTAAAATTGTGTGTATAAGTTTTATGATCATTATACATGCCAAATTAGATTTAATAATTTGTGCATTATTATTTGATTTATTTACATTATTTATTAATTGATGTAAATGTTTAGGCTTTATTTAAGCTTAAGATGATGCGAGTGATTAATATGATTTTAATTAATTGGGAATAGCTACAACATCTCAAATTAATTACAATTATATATTTAGTTTTAAGATCACATTAAATCATTAATTGTAATTAATCATATGTGATACGATAAAATCTACCCACAAGAATTTTGTTATATTTGTATGATTAATTAGGATGAAATATCGGATTATATTTCTTAATTTACCCACAGAGATTAAAAAAAGGAACATAATTCAATAGTTTTGTCATAAAGTTTTGGATAAATCTAGTTGAGTAAAACTTTTGGATAAATCTATTTGAGTAAAACTTTAGCCACAGGCAAGTCTTATGTCACTAGATTCATCTATTAAATACATGATTTACATTGGTAAACCATGAATTTTTTTTGGCCTTGAATTATATGTAACAATCATATATTTTTATTTATTAATTTGCAGTTATTCAAACTGTGAATATTTCTTATATTAAGTGTGATATTCCCGAATTGAGAGGTGACAACTATAAGGTTTGGAAGGAGAGAATTCTGCTTTATTTGGGCTAGATGGATATAGAAAAAGCTATTAGGAAGGATGAACCACCGAGTATGACTGAGACCAGCACTCCAGACACTATTGCTCTTTATGAAAAATGGGAGAGATCTAATCGCCTCTCCATAATGTTCATAAAGATCAAGATATCTATTGGTATTCATAGTTCTATCAAACAACATAATAATGTCAGGGAACTATTGAAGGCCATTGATGAGCAATTCACTACATCTGATAAGGCCCTTACTAGCACCTTGATTATTTAGTTGTCATCCTTGAGGCTCACTAGAATAGAGGGCGTACGTGATTGTATCATGCGTATAAGGGACATAACATCTAAGCTGAAAGCCTTAGAGGTTACGATATTGAAATCTTTCTTGGTGCATTATATTCTCTACACTTTGCCCCAATAATACGATCATTTCAAAATATTTTAGAACATATATAAGGACAAGTGGTCGATCAATGAACTATTGACCATGTGTGTACAAGAAGAGGAGAGGTTGTTGATGGAAGAGGGTGAAAGGATCAATTTGATCATAATGCTTCCATAATGTAGGGGTTCATATCTAGGATATAACCAAATAAAGAGAAGGAGAACTGATGGGTGATAGTGATGAAGAAGCAGATGTAATATGTATAGGGGGTGTATACACTGAACCTTGCTGCAAGGTTCATTTTGGTTTTACACGATACATTTTATTTGTGATCTTTGTATCAATTTTGGATAAAGAAGGTTAACGTTTTGTATTTAATGCTTATGTTGTACATTTGGTGTTTAATGAAAAACATAATTGTATAACTTCTTGTCATATGGTTTGTATAGAATATGTCTTACCCCAAATTAGATACATGTTTCTTCATATCTTGCCTAATAAGTCATGGAAAGAAGAACCTTGATGAATGATAAGTCATACATGATGTGGCATAAAAGTCTAAGCCACATTTCCAAAGATAGGGTTAAGAGATTGATTAAAGAAAGCATTCTCTCAATTCTAGATTATGATGATCTGGAAACATGTGTTGACTGTTGTAGGGGTAAGTTGACTGAAATAAGGATAAAGAGGTCGACTTGTGTTTCTAGGTTATTAGGCAAAAGACCTTATACAGTTTTGATTCTGTAATTCTAAATGCATTTTGACATTTGTTGATGATTATTTTCATTACAGTTTATGTGTTCTTGCTTAAAAATTGAAGGTTGAGAACCAATTGGGAAAATCTATCCAAAGAGCCAAATTTGACCATGGAGGAGAGTATCATAGAAAACTTGGTGTTTTAGGACATGAAAAGGTTTGTTTGCTAGATATAAGGAAACAGTTGGAATAGTGACAAAGTTCATTATGCTAAGTAGTCCTGAGCAAACTAGTGTGTTATTACAAGACATAACCGCACCCTAAGGGACATGAAGTAGTCGATGCAGAATATGAATAATCTACCTCTAGAAGTGTGGAAATCCAGCTTTGCACAAATTCATGTATGGGGATTCCCAAATGAGGTAGTATAATCCTAAATTGCATGTTTATTCCACTCATTGCTTTTTAGTAAGTTATCTCGACCACTCGAAAAGCTATAGATTTTACTATAGAGAAGGAGGGACTAGGATAGTGAAATCATAAGTAGCTAAGTTTTTGAAATACGATGTCTATGATAATGGTGTGACCTTTGACCCTTTAGATGATAGTAGGAATGATACTACAGTTATTATACACCCACTACTCATACAATTAAATCTAGTAGTTTTAGGTCATAGTACCGTACCTGTATAGGAACAGGAACCCATACTTGTAAACACAGAGGTTTTTGGGGGTACAAGATCTAATGTAGTTGTGTAGATCTTGTACACAGAGGTTTGGAGATGACCTATTATCCCATCTAGATATATATTCTATTTGGTGAACAAGATTATGACATTAGAAATGTTTCAGATCCATTTACTTTTACAGAAGTTATTTTTAGACCCAATATGCATTTGTGGTGGGATGCAACGAATGATGAGATGTAATCTGTGAAACATAGTAAGGTCTAGGAGCTAGTTGATTTGCAGCAGAATTGCAAATCCATCAATTGTAAATGAGTTTCAAGTCCTAAAGGATTTCGAGATAAAGTTCAATGACTTACGGGCTCGCTCAATTGTCCGATGGTTAACTTAAGAAGAAAAGTTAACTTTAATGTTGCCTTTCTTCCCGTATCTTCGAAGAATACATTTTGAGTAATTATGAAAATTATAGCTCATGATGATATAGAGTTACATCAGATGGCTGCCAAAACTGTTTTCCTGAATAAAGACCTTTATGAAGAGGTCTATATGGAACAATCTAAAAGATTTTAGGATCTAGATGGAACTAACATGGTTTTTTTGTTAAGTAAATTAAGATATGGTTTATAACAAACCTCCCAAAAGTGGGCCCTTATATTTGATGAGATTGTTACCTCTTTTGGCTTTATGGAAAATAAAGTTAAAAGATGTTTGTATTACAAGGTTAGGAGGAGCAAAGTGATCTTCCTGTTATCGCATGTGGTAGATATGTTGATCACATTAAATAGTTTGACCATACTGCATAGGGTTAAGCAAATTTTGGCCAAGCATATCATATGAAGGACCTTGGTAAACATCTTTTATCCCAGGTATAAAGATTTATTAGGATGAATCTCAACACTCATTAGGCCTCTTATATAGTGCATAAATTAAGTATGTGTTACAAAGGTTTAATACGGTTAATAATAAACTAGTCTTAATAACAATTTCTCATAGTGAGAGATTATTTTTGACATATTGTCCAAAGAATGAAGTAAAAAGAGAGGTTATGAGGAATGATCTATATTCTAATACAGTTGATAGCCTAATGTATGCTAGTGTAAGTACTAAGTGGAACATTGCATTTATTGTTAGACTATTTAGCCGATACCTAGTTAACCCGGGTATAGATAAAAGAATGCCATTAAGTAGGTGTTAAGATACTTAAAGGAAACTGGGGATTATATGTTAAAATATAAAAATTTCAATAGTCTAAACCTCATAGGGAATTCATATTCAAATTTTAGCTATATGTTTGGATGATCGAAAATCCACTTAAGGATACATTTTCATCTTTACAGATGGCAAAATGTCATAGAAGCATATCAAGTATAAACAAGTGACTAACCATACATGTAAAGTGCATGCTATAGGGTTGCTTCATAGATGGGTTGGATCAAAAACTTGATCTCTGAGTTTTCTGTGATTGAGTTGGTGGCTAGACCCATTCAGTTGTACTAGTGATAATCTTGCTGCTATCTTGTTTAGTAACAATAAAGAATATCATAGGGTCTTAGCATCTAGAGGTCAAATATTTGACTATAAAGGAGTTGATACGAAAAGGTGATATTAAGGTTTGGAGTATTTAAAGATTGAGGAAATGTTACCTAATCCTTTAACTAAAGGACTTCACCCACTTGTGTTTGAGAAATAAGTATACAATATGTGTTAGCCCCAAAATTTTTATGAAATTAAGCATGATTAGAGTAATTAAGTAAATTATGTTAACATTAATTAACTTGACATTGAGTAATATGAGTTGGCATTAAAGATGTTAGGTAATGAGTTAATGGAATTAAATGAATTAGTTGGGTTTTAATGAGGTAGGAAAGAAAAGAAAGATAAAATGGGCTTAAAGATAATTGGGCTTAAGTAAGTTGTAGGATAAAGAGGAAGTAAGGAGGATGTAGGAAAAATGAAAGAAGAAGGAATTAAATGAAGGCTTGGGCCTTTTGGGCTTAAGTGGATTAGAGAAGAAGTATAAAAGGAGGAGTTTAAGTGAGTTAGTGTAGGAAGAAGTGAGATTTACGAAATTTAAAGGAGAAGAGGGAGAAGATTACGTAGAAGAGGAAAGAAAGGAGAAGAAGAAAGGAGCTTGCTAGGGTTTTGGCATTTCCATGAAAGTGAGTGAGTTTTGAAGAAAGAGCAAGAAGAAAAGTGAAGAGGAGAGTCTAAGCTTTATTTTGATACAAGAAACCCTTGGGTTGAGTAAAGATTCAAGGTAAGTTATGAAATGTAGTTTGAGTTTGGCTTGATTTTATGGTTTAGAAAGCTTAGAAAGAAGATGGGTTTAGTGATTCTAGGGTTGATTTCATGATTAAGGTTCATTAGGTTTTCAATTTTAGAAACCCTAAATGATGTGAGGTTCTTTCCTTGCCATGAATGAAGGAGGACAAGAAAGAAGAGGAGAACAAGAAGAGGAACTTCCTTAGGCAAGCTTAAGCAAGGATATAAGGTGGGTTTCACTTTTATCTTTATGTTAGTAATGCTTAAATATTATCTTAACTAAGGAAAATTAATGTTTTCCAACTAATTTAGAATGAGCATTGATTGACTTTTGATTGTGTATAAATTGATGGATGATTGCCATTAGATGAGAAATTGATTAGTGCATGACATTGCTTGAAATTGCCATAAATTGGATGAGCATGAATGAGATCATGAAATGTGAGCTAAGCATGAAATGTGCTTTAAGCATGATCACTTTATGGATGCTTGAATATCCATTTCAGAAAATTAGTCGTGGACAAGACAAGTCCAGCTTTTATGCATGAAATTAAGTGTTATGTGGGTTAGTTAAGTCCACCAGCAGAGTCACGTGCACGTCGACCAGTATAGCCTTTACCGGCTGCCCGATTGTGGCATAGGATGTTCCTTTTAGGACTCCTCGACATATGACTACACTTGTGTAGCTCATCAATAACCCGTGGACTTTTGAACCATCGCCTATGTGTTTACATGTTAGCGTATATTTTGCAAGAATGAGAATGATATGAAGCATGAACATTATGTTTTGAGATTGATAAATTTCATGAATTGCGAGGATTGCATGATTTCTATGCAAGTTGCTAAAAGTATGATTAATGAAGAATTGTAGCTTATTAGCCTAAATATAAATGTGTCACCCTTTGTTTAAAGCTCACCCCACCTTCCGTCCCATCTCTAGGTAAAGATCGGGATCATGAAGAATGAGCTCAAGGCATACCCAAGAATTATGTTTTGATGTATTTCAAGCAAATTGTTGTAAACAATGCTTTAGATGCATTTTAGGAAAAGTGTGGTATTTTGGAAGTGTATTTGAACTATGTTGTAAAAGGGCTTGAAATGTCCACTAAAGCATTGTAAGCTACTCACTTTGAGCGTAAATGAAATGCAAGAATGCTAAGTTCAAATGTATTTTGAGAAATCCATGCATGTTTAAGCCAATTGCATCATTATTATAGTTTGGATATGATAGATGATTAAGAGTGTGGCTGTTGCTTGAATGGTGTTTGAAGATACCTTAGGGTTTAATCATGTTATATGAGGTTGTATGATGAGTCTTACGCAGGTGGAAGTATTAGGATTGAAAAATTGGATAGATGTACTTTCAAGGAAGAGTCATCAAATTTTCCCAAATTTGATGAACTTTGCCCCAGATTTTGACCTTCAGGACTTGAATTAGATAAATGAGCCTTCATGAATATTGTAGTAGAAGGTTAGAGCTTTCAAGGGTATATCGTTTGCTAAATTTGGAGTTCGGAGTTAAAAGATATGAGCCTTACAAGAAAAGCGAAGGAAGGAAATCAAGATAGAAAAGCGAGAAGATAAAAAGCGAAGATAAGCGAAGGAAGGAAAGCGAAGATAGAAATCGGAAGATAGAAAAGCGAAGATAGAAAGCGAAGATAGAAAAGCGGAAGATGGAAGCGGAAGATCGAAATCGAAGATAGAAAATCAGAAGATAGAAAAGGAAGATAGAAAGCGAAGATAGAAATCAAGATAGAAAAGCGAAGATAGAAATCGGAAGATAGAAAAGCGAAGAGAAAAGCGAAGATAGAAAGCGAAGATAGAAATTAGAAGATAGAAAAGGAAGGAAGGAAAGCGAAGATAGAAATCGGAAGATAGAAAAGCGGAAGATAGAAAGCGAAGATAGAAAAGGAAGGAAGGAAAGCGGAAGATAGAAACCGGAAGATAGAAAAGAAGGAAGGAAAGCGAAGATAGAAATCAAGAAGATAAGCGAGAAGATAGAAAGCAGAAGATAGAAAGCAGAAGATAGAAAAGCAGAAGGAAGGAAAGCAGAAGATAGAAATCAGAAGATAGAAAAGCAGAAGATAGAAAAGCAGAAGATAGAAAGCAGAAGATAGAAAAGCAGAAGATGGAAAGCAGAAGATAGAAAAGCAGAAGATAGAAAAGCAGAAGATAGAAATCAGACGATAGAAAACCAGATGATAGAAATCAGATGATGGGAAAAATAGGACGCTGCAGAATGTAGGAGATAGAATCAGCCTTTTTAGTCTTCATGAGAGTTGTAGATTTAGATGTATACTTTCGTATGGTGAAAGAACGAAAGCATTTGGAGCTATAGATTAAAAGTTATAGCAAATCGCGCCAAAAAAGTTTCAATCCGATTTCAGAAGTGAGCATGGTCCAATGTTTCGGGCATAATTCTCTCATATGACCTCCAAATGAGGTGAGGCTTGAACCATTGGATTTATAAGACACATCTCTTTCACTCCATAAAATCTGGTATCAATTGGAGTTAAATTGAGAAAGTTTGTTCTAAAACAAGTGAAAGGTCAGTTAAGAGGGCATGTTTCGAATATGAACTCTCTTAGGTTTTTGGAGTGTATCTTGAGTATATGACTCCGATTAAGGTGATTCTTGCCTCTGTGTGAACGTGAGGCCTTAAGCTACATTGATATGAACAAGTCTAAATGTGATTTTGATGATTAGGTAGTGTACGCTCATCACCCTTATGGAACTACTGACATCAAACAGCTTTGAAAGTAGGGGCGCAAGCTTTAGGGCTCAAATTTTGGGCTCTGGAAACGGGTCCAATAGGTGTGGAATGTAAGCAAGAGCATGAGCGTTAATGTTAAGGTATAAATAGTTGGAGTTGGGATCCGGTCTCGGGATCTGGTTCCAACATCTGTGGTATCAAAGCGGCTCTAGGTTTATGATTTCCTAGGAACCCTAGTGGGTAGCCTCAAGAGTAGAGTCAGCATACATCATGTTACATGAGCTTTAAACTTGTTTTAAATACAGTACATGCATCATTGATTTTGAATTGCTTTACATGATTTGAACTTGTCTTACAAGCATGAGCTAAAGATTTGAAATGTTTTCACTAAAAGGAGTAATATGCCGCCTCGAAGAAGAACTCGAGGAGCTCAAGCTCGATCGAGGCTCTCGGAGGGAATGCGGATGAATCCCACATTCCCAGGATCGGGGACCATCCTGTTTCAGATTCAGAGGCACCGAGTGTGCAGCATGAAGTGCCTCTCCGGCCCCTCCTATGCCTCGAGTAGATCCCGGCTCTTTCGGGCCTTCGCCAAAGCTTTCATCCATGCCGTGGGCAAGGACCCTGGCTCGAGATGCAGGCTCAGCAGATCGGAGTGGGCGTTATGACAAGCTCCGGAAGTATGGAATTTGTCGATTTCAGTGGGACTACTAATCCCGAGGAGGCGAAGCATGGTTGAAGAGGACCGAGAGGTCTGAGTCGAGATGAAGTGCTCGGATGGGGAGAGGGTAGAGTATGCAGCTAGTTTATTGCAGGGGATGCCTTTGCACTTTGGTGGAGGCAAGTGCCTGCGGTCGAGTAGTACCTCAGAGTGACATGGAAGGAGTTTTAGAGGTTTCGGGAGGAAGTACTTCTCGAGGGTTTACATCCAAGAGAAGGCGTGGAGTTCGAGCCTCACATGGAGGGAGCAGAGCGTGAGTGAATATGAGCTGAAGTTCACTCAACTGTCTCGATATGCAGCAAATATTGTGGCGACAGAAGAGGATAAGTGCCGCAAGTTTGAGAGCGGACTGCACCTAGGGATCAGGGAGAAGGTGCTGATCCATAATTTCCATGACTATCAGCAGTTGGTAGATGCAGCGCTCCAGGCTGAGAAGCTGGAGAATATTAAGGCTGAAGTGAGTAGGAAGAGGAAGAACAGAGAGCAATCTTCCAGGAAGGGAGTGAGTGCTCCAGCATCTGGGAGGAGCACCAGGACCCATCATACTCAGAGTGGCATGGGCAGTAGTGGTCCTGCCAAGAGTCAGCAGTCCAGGGCAATTTCTGAACAGGTCTCTAGTGTGGGAGGCTCAGGGAAGTCATGGAAGGGCAAGTATCCTCAGTGTGATCAATGCGGGAAGTTTCATCCCGGGAGGTGTCTCAAGGGCTTTGGTGGTTGTTTCGATGTGGAGAGAAGGGCATATGATGAGAGATTGTCCCAGAGGTGAGATGAGGAGGTTCCCAATCTCAAGCTCGAGAGGCGCAGCAGAGCAGTGGGAACCGGGCCGATTCTGAAGTAAGCGATTGGGAGGCCAAGAGGGCTAATCCTGCAGGGAGACCAAGGGCACAGGGTCAGGCGCCAGCTAGAGTATTTGCCATGACCAGAGAGGAAGCTGCAGTTGCTCCTGAAGTTGTGACTGGTATGGCTCAGTTATTTGACTCTCCTGTTTATGTGTTAATTGATACTGGCTCCACACATTCATTTGTTTCCTCAAGTATGAATATGCATCTTTGTATGTCCTTAGATTATGGACAATTTTTGGTTGTTAGTACTCCTTTAGGGGGTAAGGTGGTGATTAGTATGATCTATAAAATTGTGAGCTCGATGTCGACGGTGCTAGATCGGTAGTAGATCTACTACCTCTAGACCTTCAAGGTTGGATGTCATTTGGGGATGGATGTCATGGAGAAGTATAAAGCGAAGCTAGATTGTAGTTTGAAAGAAGTAGAGTTTGATCCGGCAATGATCGAAAGTGGTTTTCAAGGGGACGAAGCTGCCGGTCCGAGGATCATTTCGGCTATGTTAGCTAACAATATGATGAGCCAAGGGTGTGAGGCCTTTTTGGCGCATGTAGTGGATTCAGAAGTGAATGTGGGAAGATTAGAAGATTATCGAGGTTGTGAGGGAGTTTCTGATGTATTCCCGGAAGAATTACGGGGTTGCTTTGGTGAGGGAAATTGAGTTGAAATTGACTTGATTAGGAACGCGCCAATCTCCATACCACCTTATAGAATGGCTCGGTCGAATTGAGAGAACTCGAGGAGCAATTGCAGGAATTGATGGAGAAGCGGTTCATCGGCCGAGTTCTTCACCTTGGGGAGCTCCGGTCTGTTTGTTAAGAAGAAGGATGGAGCGTGGAGGATGTGCATAGACTATAGAAGGCTTAACAAGATGGCGATTGAACAAGTATCCGTTGCCACGGATAGATGATTTATTTGATCAGCTACGAGAGCAAGGGTCTTTTGAAGATTGACTTAAGATCGAGTTATCATCAACTCCGAATCGGAGTCCGATGTTAACAAGACGACTTTCAAGACCCTTCACGGCACTTCTGAGTTCGAGGTCATGCCATTGGATGACCAATGCTCCGGTGCATTCATGGACCTTATGAATAGGGTTTTCAGAGTTCTTAGATCGGTTTGTCATAGTGTTCATTGATGACATTCGGTCTATTCTAAGGATGAAGGAGAGCATGAACAACATCTCGGGATAGTATTGCGAGATTGAGAGAGCGGGAGCTGTATGCCAAATTTAGCAAGTGTGAATTTTGGTGCGTGAAGTAGTTTTCCTTGGACATGTGATTTCCAACAAAGGAATTCATGTTGATCCGAGAAAAGTGGAAGCGATGAGTGAATTGGCAAGAGCCTAAGGCGGTGAAAGAGGTACGGAGTTTTACGGGCTGGCGGGATATTCTGAGAAGGTTTGTGGAAGGATTCTCAATAATAGCTGCCCTATGACTAAGTCATTAGGAAGAATCGTGATTTATCTGGAATGAGGATTGCCGGTGAGTTTTGAGGAGCTTAGCGGCGGTTAACTAGTGCTCCCATTTTAATCACCTTGATGGAGATCGGGGTATACAATATCTGATGATGCTTGAGAAGAGGCTTAGGTTGTGTGTTAATGCAGAATGACAAAGTGATAGCCTATGCTTCACGGAAGTTGAAACCATATGAGTTGAATTATCGAATCATGATCTGGAATTGGCAGCGTGATTTTTGCCTTAAAGATATGGAGACATTATCGTATGGGGTTGAGACAAGGGTTTTCACGGATCACAAAAGTCTTAAGTACATCATGAGCGAAAGAATGAATCTGAGGCGAGAGAAGATGGTTAGAGTTGCTCAAGGACTATGACACGATGATAGAGTATCATCGAGCAAGGCTAATGTAGTGGCGGATGCATTGAGTAGGAAGTCATCGATAGCTTATGTTGAGGCGGTTTACTTGCCTCTATTGGAGCAAATGGCCAAGCTTAAGATAAGTCTAAAAGCAGGATCGGTCAGTTGTATTCTTGCTCGATTCAGGGTGAGGCCGATACTTAGAGAGAAAGTTAAGGAGTTGCGGGGCGGGATCTGAGGCGAGTAAACCGTGAGGAAATACAAAATGGTAGCGATCTGAAGTGGTAGTGAGAGATGGCGGGCTAATGGTAGTCGGAAGCAGGTTATGTATCCCAAATGATAAATTAGTTAAGGATGAGATCATGGATGAGGCACACAATCGCCTTATTCCATGCACCCAGCAACACCGAGAATGTCTACAGAGATTTGAAGGAACATTTCTAGTGGAAAGACATGAAGAGGATGTAGCGAGTATGTGGCGGATGTCTAGTGTGTCAAGAAGTCAAGGCTGAACACGGGCACCTTCAGGCATGTTGCAGCCATTGTCCATTCTGAATGGAAGTGGCAAAGGATCCTGATGGATTTTACGATGAGTTTACCGAGGACCGCAAGAAGCATGATGCCATTTGGGTTATTGTTGATCGGTTGACCAAGTCAGCCCATTTTCGGCAATTAGGCAACAGATTCCTTGCAAGTCTTAGCAAAGAAATACATTGATGAAGTGGTAAGGTTGCATGGAGTTCAGTTTTATAGTATCCGAGCGGGGATCCTCGATTCACCTCGAGATTTTGGGGAAATGTAGGAAGCATTAGGAACTAAATTGAATTTCAGCCTGACATTTCATCCTCGACGGATGGTCGATCGAGAGGACAATCAGAGACTCTAGGGGATGCTTAGAGCATGTGTCATGGACTTGAGGAGCATGGGATGATCATTTGCCGTTGGTGAATTTGCTTACAACAATTCGTACCATTCGAGCATCTGAGATGGCTCCTTATGAAGACCTTTATGGCGAAGATCAGGACTCCGATATCTTTGGGATGAGGAAGGTGAGAGGAAGCTAG
Organism: Erythroxylum novogranatense; assembly: GCA_029891385.1. Taxonomy (NCBI): domain Eukaryota; kingdom Viridiplantae; phylum Streptophyta; class Magnoliopsida; order Malpighiales; family Erythroxylaceae; genus Erythroxylum; species Erythroxylum novogranatense. The sequence continues at coordinate 87,794,321 of CM057227.1, read as the reverse complement.
TGGGACGAGTTGGTCGGATGGCGATTGAGAAGAGGAGGTAATCAAACAGCGACTTAAGGCCGCCCAGGACAGAATGAAAAGCTATGCCGATGCTAAAAGATAAGAAATGGATTATGCAGTGGGTGACAAGGTGTTCCTCAAGACGTCTCCATGGAAGGGAGTTATCAGATTCGGCAAGAAAGGGAAGTTAAGTTCTCGATATATGGGTCCGTATGAAATTCTAGAGAGGATCAGGCCGTTAGCTTACAGATTAGCATTGCCTCCAGAGTTGTCTCAGATCCACGATGTTTTTCATGTTTCTATGTTGATAAGGTACAGATCAGATCCTTCTCACATAATTCAGACCTCAGAGGTTTAGCTGAGTGATGATCTGAGCTATGAGGAGATGCCAGTAGCAGTTCTAGATAGCAAGGAGAAAGTTTTCAGAAACAAGACGATTCAGCTAGTTAAAGTCCTTTGGAGAAATCATGCAGTTGAAGAGGCGACGTGGGAACCCTTGGATGCAATGAAGGAGAAGTATCCACCTCTTGATGAGTCGGTAAGAATTTCGAGGACGAAATTTCTTAAGGGGGGGAGAAATGTTAGCCCCAAAATTTTTATGAAATTAAGCATGATTAGAGTAATTAAGTAAATTATGTTAACATTAATAAACTTGACATTGAGTAATATGAGTTGGCATTAAAGATGTTAGGTAATGAGTTAATGGAATTAAATGAATTAGTTGGGTTTTAATGAGGTAGGAAAGACAAGAAAGATAAAATGGGCTTAAAGATAATTGGGCTTAAGTAAGTTGTAGGATAAAGAGGAAGTAAGGAGGATGTAGGAAAAATGAAAGAAGAAGGAATTAAATGAAGGCTTGGGCCTTTTGGGCTTAAGTGGATTAGAGAAGAAGTATAAAAGGAGGAGTTTAAGTGAGTTAGTGTAGGAAGAAGTGAGATTTACAAAATTTAAAGGAGAAGGGGGAGAAGATTACGTAGAAGAGGAAAGAAAGGAGAAGAAGAAAGGAGCTTGCTAGGGTTTTGGCATTTCCATGAAAGTGAGTGAGTTTTTGAAGAAAGAGCAAGAAGAAAAAGTGAAGAGGAGAGTCTAAGCTTTATTTTGATACAAGAAACCCTTGGGTTGAGTAAAGATTCAAGGTAAGTTATGAAATGTAGTTTGAGTTTGGCTTGATTTTATGGTTTAGAAAGCTTAGAAAGAAGATGGGTTTAGTGATTCTAGGGTTGATTTCATGATTAAGGTTCATTAGGTTTTCAATTTTAGAAACCCTAAATGATGTGAGGTTCATTCCTTGCCATGAATGAAGGAGGACAAGAAAGAAGAGGAGAAAAGAAGAGGAACTTCCTTAGGCAAGCTTAAGCAAGGATATAAGGTGGGTTTCACTTTTATCTTTATGTTAGTAATGCTTAAATATTATCTTAACTAAGGAAAATTAATGTTTTCTAACTAATTTAGAATGAGCATTGATTGACTTTTGATTGTGTATAAATTGATGGATGATTGCCATTAGGTGAGAAATTGATTAGTGCATGACATTGCTTGAAATTGCCATAAATTGGATGAGCATGAATGAGATCATGAAATGTGAGCTAAGCATGAAATGTGCTTTAAGCATGATCAACTTTATGGATGCTTGAATATCCATTTCAGAAAATTAGTCAATGGACAAGACAAGTCCACTTTTATGCATGAAATTAAGTGTTATGTGGGTTAGTTAAGTCCACCAGCGAGTCACGTGCGTCCGACCGATATAGCCTTAGCGGCTGCCCGATTATGGCATAGGATGTTCCTTTTAGGACTCCTCGACATATGACTACACTTGTGTAACTCATCAAGAAACCGTGGACTTTTGAACCATCGCTATATGTTTACATGTTAGCGTATATTTTGCAAGAATGAGAATGATATGAAGCATGAACATTATGTTTTGAGATTGATAAATTTCATGAATTGCATGATTGCATGATTTCTATGCAAGTTGCTAAAAGTATGATTAATGAAGCAATGTAGCTAATTAGCCTAAATATAAATGTGTCACTTTTGAGAGAAGCTCACCCCACCTTCCGTCCCATCTCAGGTAAAGATCGGGATCATGAAGAATGAGCTCAAGGCATACTCCAAGAATTATGTTTTGATGTATTTCAAGCAAATTGTTGTAAACAATGCTTTAGATGCATTTAGGAAAAGTGTGGTATTTTGGAGTGTATTTGAACTATGTTGTAAAAGGGCTTGAAATGCCCACTAAAGCATTATAAGCTACTCACTTTGAGCGTAAATGAAATGCAAGAATGCTAAGTTCAAATGTATTTTGAGAAATCCATGCATGTTTAAGCCAATTGCATCATTATTATAGTTTGGATATGATAGATGATTAAGAGTGTGGCTGTTGCTTGAATGGTGTTTGAAGATACCTTAGGGTTTAATCATGTTATATGAGGTTGTATGATGAGTCTTACTGGTGGAAGTATTAGGATTGAAAATTGGATAGATGTACTTTCAAGGAAGAGCTGTCAAATTTTCCCAAAATTTGACAGAACTTCGCCCAGATTTTGACCTTCGTAGGACTTGAATTAGATAAATGAGCCTTCATGAATATTGTAGTAGAAGGTTAGAGCTTTCCAAGGGTATATCGTTTGCTAAATTTGGAGTTCGGAGTTAAAAGATATGAGCCTTACAAGAAAAGCAGAAGGAAGGAAATCAGAAGATAGAAAAGCAGAAGATAGAAAGCAAAAGATAGAAAGCAGAAGATAGAAAAGAAGAAGGAAGGAAAGCAGAAGATAGAAATCAGAAGATAGAAAAGCAGAAGATAGAAAAGCAGAAGATAGAAAGCAGAAGATAGAAAAGCAGAAGATGGAAAGCAGAAGATGGAAAGCAGAAGATAGAAAATCAGAAGATAGAAAAGCAGAAGATAGAAAGCAGAAGATAGAAATCAGAAGATAGAAAAGCAGAAGATAGAAATCAGAAGATAGAAAAGCAGAAGATAGAAATCGGAAGATAGAAAAGCGAAGATAGAAAAGCGAGAAGATAGAAAGCGAAGATAGAAATCGGAAGATAGAAAAGCGAAGGAAGGAAAGCGAAGATAGAAATCGAGAAGATGAAAGCGAGAAGATAGAAAGAAGAAGATAGAAAAGCGAAGGAAGGAAAGCGAAGATAGAAACGGAAGATAGAAAAGGAAGGAAGGAAGCGGAAGATAGAAATCGGAAGATAGGAAAGAGAAGATAGAAAGCGAGAAGATAGAAAGCGAAGATAGAAAAGCGAAGGAAGGAAGCGAAGATAGAAATCAGAAGATGAAAAGCGAGAAGATAGAAAAGCAGAAGATAGAAAGCAAGAAGATAGAAAAGCGAAGATGGAAGCCGAAGATAGAAATCCAGAAGATAGAAAAGCAAGAAGATAGAAAAGCGAAGATAGAAATCGGGACGATAGAAAACCGGATGATAAAATGGGATGATGGGAAAAATAGGATGACTGCAGAATGTAGGAGATAGAATCAGCCTTTGTAGTCTTCATGAGAGTTGTAGATTTAGATGTCTACTTTCGTATGGTGAAAGAACAAAAGCATTTGGAGCTATAGATTAAAAGTTATAGCAAATCGCGTTAAAAGAGTTTCAATCCGATTTCAGAAGTGAGCATGGTCCAATGTTTCGGGCATAATTCTCTCATACGACCTCCAAATGAGGTGAGGCTTGATCCATTGGATTTATAAGACACATATCTTTCACTCCATAAAATCCGGTATAAATTGGAGTTAAATTGAGAAAGTTTGTTCTAAAACAAGTGAAAGGTCAGTTAAGAGGGCATGTTTCGGGTATGAACTCTCTTAGGTTTTTGGAGTGTATCTTGAGTATATGACTCCGATTAAGGTGATTCTTGCCTCTGTGTGAACGTAAGGCCTTAAGCTACATTGATATGAACAAGTCTAAATGTGATTTTGATGATTAGGTAGTGTACGCTCATCACCCTTATGGAACTACAGCATCAAACGCTGCAAAGTAGGAAGCACAAGCTTTAGGGCTCCGAAATTTTGGGCTCTGGAAACGGGTCCAATAGGTGTGGAATGTAACACCCCACACCCGCAGGATCCGAACCCGACATCCACAGTGATATCCGGGTCCGTGCCCCGCGAGAATGGCGTGCTAACCACTCGATCAGAAATCAGTACAATACTATTAAATAACAAATGCGCGGAAGTCTATCCAATTGGGTACAAACATTTTCAAAAGCCACCGAGGTCAATCTTACGAATACAAATAATCATTTTAGTACAAAAGTAAAGACATGAAAGGCATACACGAACCGATCCCGACTTCTGACCTTCACTTGAATCCTGCGCCATACTCCCGTTTTGCTAACGGGATACTCTTCGATTCCTGAAAAATAATTGCAATGTTGGGTGAGTTTGCGAACTCGGTGAAAACCATCATCGATGGTTCACTCAAATCATGCATTACATAAATTGCATGCAACACGACACGATAATATCTATTTACGATATTATATAACAGTTTCTGATAATCTATCGATTTACAACGATATCTGATATCTTAATCTGATGGCGTAACACGGTTTACATAACGATGTACGATAGTCTATATCGATTATCTGATGTCGATAGCAATATCTGATTCACATTATCACATCACAATTCTGATAAATCATGGCATCACTCGATTCGAGAATCGTCACACAATTCAGCAATTCAATCGGTCATGTATATAATGCATATGAGACTCTTTCCGGTTATTGATGTTGTGCCCAAGTGCCGATCGATGCTTGATGGGGGCCGCGTCGAGATTTCTCCCTCGGGCTAAGCCGGACGATGCGATGTTCGAGCTCTAGGCTCTTTTCGGTGAGATCAACAGGTCACGATCCTTTATCGATCATGCATTTATGCATGCAATGCGATGTTCAATAAATTGATATTGATGAGCTTCGATATATGGCTATGAAAGCCCGATGAGTGTATCTCTCGGTAACTTACGATAATTGATAATCGATCAATTGATAAACACATACAATTCAATCGTACCCTTTCCATTAGTCATGCGATCACAAAGGCAATTCGCATTATTCGATTTTATCTGATGAAGCATGCAACTCGATCATATACATTTCAAGATAATGTCTGATGCAATCAATCACATATAATTGGTAATCATATACTTCACGTTATCAAGTAATTTCGGTGAACATTTAGACACTCAAGAATTTGAGAAACCAACTAGGTTACTCACTTGTTACTTAGAACTCTTGCTCGAAAGTCCCAACAACGTCCAGTGGAATGATGATCCAACGGCGCCTCTATATGATTAAATACGATCTATTCTCGATTGCTCGATTAAGCGATGCAATAATGCATATGTCTCGGTGAAATGATGTACAATGCATATTCACAATCTTCAGGTGCTAATTCCTAATTTCGGTACTTTAACCCCAATTCTATTTCTTTGTTCAATTGATCACTAATAATTGATCCATTCCTATAATCTAGTCAATTTCCTCAATTCAAGTCTTCTATAGCAATTTCCTATTAAACTCCAATAGTCTCAATTTGACACTTAGGTCACATTATGAATCACAATTGACCTTAATCTCTATAATTCAGTACCAATTAAATCAAATTGAATTCCCATACTTATCCTCAATTGTAGACCTCTTTACCTAGTTCATAAAGAATCTGGAATCACCTCAATTGGAGGTCTACACCAAAAGATATGCCCAATTAAACATAATTGAACCAATTAAGACAATTCCTCGCCGTGACCATGCGGCCTTCGCCGCGAGAAAAGGCATGCTCGTTGCGGCGTGAAGCACGCTTCATGTGGCGTCGTCTCCTCTCGCTGCTTCACGCGACGTCGGCCAAAGACTAAATCACGGCGTGCCTTTTCCTTGCTCGTTCTGCGTCATCTGTGCGTCGTCGCGACCAATGCATTTAATCTAAATCGATTTATTAAATCGCGACGAAGCCCAAAACTTCTGCGCTCGTCAGCGACAGCAATGATCCGATCGTCTTCTCCGATCGATTTCCACCATTAATACATACCAACCTCCATAAAACCCTCGGCTACCTCAAATCAACTCTAAAAATGCCATAAATTCATGCGATAACTAATAAAACAACTTTAAACACAACAAATATACCAATCGACGATTTTCCTGATTTTCACCGTAAACCTAAATCCTCCAAATCACCGATTACACCTCTCAAAAGCCTCTCAATCCTTCATCAAATACAGCAAATCAGTTAGCTAGACACAATGAGAGGAAAACCAAAGGGAGAAATAGCAAGACTCACCAATAGGGAGAAATGCAACCAAGTGGAGAAGGGAGAGAAGAAAGCGAAAATGCCTTAGGGTATTTTCCTCTTCCCATTCACTTAGATATTTATAGCCATGAGTCTCGATTCAGTTCAAATTTCAGTCTCAATTTCTAATAGCTCAACATTTTATTCTTAGAATCACCAATCTATATTTTCCACGCTATTTGCGGTCAATTTGAATCCGAATCAATTTATCGATCTCTAGCAAATTTTTTCGGTCCGAACCCAAAATTCTATAAATAGCAGAAAATTTCCTATAAGCCTCTATAAATTACCGATCACTCATAAACAGTATCGAATCAGCCAAATGCACTCAATCACTCTAATTCCTCAATTAACTCTCGATCCAGTCAGTTCAGTAAATTCATACTCACAATCAGATCCCGAAAAATCGTGAATGCATGTACCAATGAATATATGCATATGCAGTAAACCAGTTCCTCTATGATTAGAGGCCAGTAACATGCTCAGTCAATGTATGCAGTGAAATCCTATCAGTCTGTCCCAATATTACCATAATACCCTTAATGACAGTAACGGGATGTTACATGGAATGTAAGCAAGAGCATGAGCGTTAATGTTAAGGTATAAATAGTTGGAGTTGGGATCCGATCTCGGGATCGAGTTCCAACAATATGAGTTTTTTAAATTCCTTAGATACTATTAGTTATAGGATCGGTATGTTTTCTCCATGTACATTTATACATTTTGTTCTATCATGACAATATGATAGTTGATCAACAAAGATGATCATCATTTATCATCAGGAATATGAGTTATCATGCATTGTCATAACATGTACGAAAGTCTTAATATCTATATTGATCTTAAGTACTTTAAAGGTCATTGGCATATATACAGATTAACCTTGAGACTAAGTCATTTCAATTCATACTTTGTTATATGAATATCTATAAAATTTGACATGACATAGGCAGATATACGTTTTCAATCCCATAAAGGTTATCTAATACAATTTAACATTTAGTTAGAGAAGATAAAGGTTTTCTCTGATGCAATTTAGCATTTGGTGAGAGGAAACAAGTTTTTTCTAATGCTTTTAGTGTTCGATGCAAGAAAATAAGATTTCTATAATGTCGTTTAGAATAAAGGTTGGAGAAATCAAAACCTACAAATAAAGATGATATAATTTAGATTATACAGGTATCATCTTAGTTTACCACACTCTATTTTCTCATTTATGTTAGTAAGGAATTAGTTATGCCTGATTGTATTAGATCTGTGTCACAAATGACACATACATTTGCTAATTTTCAGTATCGAAAGCCTTACAGGATGGAATGATGGACTTTCTTTATATTTAGATCAAATGTTTTGTTTTTAATCCTAGTCGACTAATACAGTAGCATGACTTACTTAAGTTTTAAACTATTTTAAACTTGAGTCAACACTGCAATTAAGTATTGTCCATGTTAGACCCCGAACCTTTCTATGAGCAAGGACTTTTAACCGAGGAATTATTGGCAAGTATTTATGTGTAAATAAGAGAGGAATTATGCGATTGAAATAAAATGGAAAGAGATTGATTGAATCAAAAGTTATAGGATTTGGTTAAGGGTTATGAGTTGGATAATTTTCTGAACAAGGTTCAGTATTTTGTGAAATTCGGGAGCTGTAGAGATCCGATTGAGTTGATTCTTGAGGAAAAATAAAATTGACACATGGGGCTACAAATCATGTGATGGGATCGAATTCCAATTTAGTCCCTAAGATTTTCAAATTCTGGATTGAAGTGGGGTCAATGTTCAGTCTTGGATTAGTAATAGCTGAACGCGTATTTTGGCCATAACTCTTTCGTTTCTAATCCGATTTGAGCATTTTTGGTGTTATATTGAAGATGAGACATAGAGGACCACTTTTCAAGAAGAAAGTTTTACCAAATTATGTCATTTACCTGCCCAAAATTGAGAAGCAAGATGGCAGTTTTTAAGGGTTAAATGGAGGGCAATTTAGGAAGTTCACTTAAGGAGTTAAAATTGTAGGCTTTAAGTGAAGGGCATTATGGGCTTAGAAGGGAGATAGAAGAAGACAAAAATTTAAAGAGAAGAGGAGCATTTTTGTGGGCTGCCAAGGAGAAGAGGAGAAGAGAGAGAAAAGTGGGAGAAATAGAGAAGAAGGAGGAGATTTCGAAAATCCAAGAGAGAAGGTGGAAAAATCGTGGAAAGGAGGAGAAACTCAAAGCTTCTAAGGTGAGTTATTCTATTTTCTTCTTGATTTGTTGAAGAAAGAGGGATTGTGTTGTGTTGGATGGAGAAACCTAGAGAGAGAGGGGGTATTTTCGTGGATGAGGAAGAAGATGGAGAAATTTTTGGATTTCTTTGAGTTTCTAAGCTAGTGTTGTGATTTCTAACCTATATGGACTATGGGTAGGTTGGAATTGTGTTAGATTAGGGTTAATTGCATTTGATTAGGATTATGGGAAATTGGGGATTTTCCAATTAAGTTGGAATTCATGGAATTTTGTTTGTGTATAGGTAATTAAGAGGCTATCCTAGAGCAAAAGGAAGGAGGCAATTGATTTTGGATTTTCCAAGTTTGTCAACGTGGGTAAATTATTTATAGTTGTTGTGTGAGATGAGCAAAATGCATGATGTGTGAATTGTGTGCTAAATGACTTGATGGAATTATTGTTATGTTGGTATTTCATTATGAGGTATACCATTTTGATGAAACAATTGAATTGTGCTTATGTTATGTTTATTAGAGTAGTGCCCTAAAGGCAATCCCCTTTAGCGCTTTTTGTTCATAGTCATGTACAGACTTTATGAATAAATAAAGAAAGACATGTTTCATTTATTTGATGTTCTTTATGAATTGATTTTGATCTTTAATCAAATTAATGAAGTCCATGATATATGACATAGCATGAAGGAAATTATGATGTGATCATAATCCTGAGATTCCTATCATGTGCAATTATGTCGATATCTAAATTTTCCTAGTCATAGGATTAATGAGGCTGGACATCATTAATCGGACGGACTAACATATGTCATACTCCTTGATTGGATCAGCGGTGGATCTCGAAACTATAAATATGATATATTTAGAGTTGACATATGGATGCTTACTAGTGGTAGTAAGTTCATTGGATGACTGCCATGAGATCATCACATGGATTTAATGTCGGTGATAATCTCATCATAGCAATGGTGCAAGTATCCTTAGACTTGAGGTACTCAAGGATATCTTGAATCTTGATCTGTACTGACTCCATTCCTTGTGGCCTTCGGAGAGGTTACTCATAGGATGGTGCTTGGAGTGCAGTTTGAGGTATTGAAGGTAATTGAGTAGCCAATAAAGTTCATCATACGTGAGAGCAGAAGAGATACCACGCCTCTTGTCGGGATCATTACTTTAAGTCTCGGCGAGCATGACTATGTCATGAAGAGTGTCTTCATGGACATATAAAGTAATGAGTCTCGACAGAGGCGATTTCACTTGGCTAGACTCGATGCGGTAAGAGTTGACATATTGGCCATACTCATAACCAAGTGGGGTATAGGATGATGAAAGGACGAATTGCACAAGAATTGTCATGGAAGGTTCGTGATCTGGTTCGTGATGAATTCATCAAACCGATTACTTTCCGGTCGATTGGGGTCGTGATGTGTGCTAGATACCGCTCATGACTTGCTCAGATTAATTGTTAATCTAAGTGGCCAACATAACAAGGAACCTAAAGGTCACACATAAGAGTGACTCAGAGAATCTGTAAAATAGTAATTAGACGAGTTCCAATTATGGAGAGCATTAGGATTAAATGGATCTCGATGGATTGGGATATGTCCCGATGTGATCGCGACATCAATATTGCTAAGAAAGGTTTAGGGCTGTTTGACGCCAGACCCGATGGCCGTAGGGACAGACTCAGTTTATTGGACCTCTTAGTAATTATATATATGTTAATTAATTAAGTACTTAATTAATGAATATTATATATATAAGCCCGTGTGCGTGGAATGAGGAGGAGAGGTTAAGAGTTTGACTTTTCAAACTTGTTATTTTAATCATTTAATGGATTAATGGTTAAAATGACTTACACATGTCTAACCTTATGGAGGCTTTTAATTAGTTAAAAAGAACATAAGGAGGCTTTAGTTCATGTGGGTATCGGCGGCAGCTAGGGTTCGAAGAAGAAGAAAAAGCTTAAAGTGTTAAGTTGAAAGGTTTTCTTCATTTCTTCTTTCCTTAAGCAACCATCGATTTCTCTCTACTCAAGCAAGGGTTCAACGTCGATCTCAAGCTCTCCAGGACAGAGGTAGGGTCTAGCAGCTCTTATTCTGTTCTAGCTATTCCGGGTCAAAAGTGTTTGACTCGGTTGGGTTTCGATCTCTGCGTGGATACCTTTAGAGATAGTCTCTATTGGCTATTCGGTTTGAGTTTTCATACCGACACGGGATTCTGGGTTTCGGGAAGGTCCGGGAATAAAAATTTTGTTTCGCTGCTGGAACATGTGATGTTCCTCCGGGATTTTCCTACAGTGGTATCAGGCGTCGGTGTCGTTTATGAAGCTTTAATGAAGCTAGATCATAAACCCTAATTGCTTGTGATGTTGTAGCATGCATTCTGTTCAGATTTCGAATTGCTATAGAGTTAGGGTTTTCGAAATTTTTCTGCCCAGGATTGTTCATAACATGTTAGAGAATATGTCTATGAAATTTGAGAATTTATCGATTTGATTTGATATACTTTTGCTAATTATTTCCCTAAGCTCACAGATGCTGTTTTGTGAAACACTCTGTGAACAGGCAGTAGTATAAAATCGAGAATAAATTCTAGAAAAATGGTTTTTCGGATTTTCCTTCACTTACATGTCTCTAAGATGTTGGTGAATGTCTATGACCATGGAAATTGGATTTCAAGGTGATTGGATATTTATTTTCGATTTTATTCTATGCTGTTGGGAATTGCTGTGCTGATGAACACAGATTTTGAATCGGTTTTGTTATTCTGGTTGACTGAGTTTTTGATGGCTTAAAATCCTGAAAAATTCAGGTAGCATGTTCAGAACATGTAATAACCTATGTAAGTTTCTCAGAATTTATTGAAATTGTTTCATTGATCATTTCGAGCAATGTACAGAACTGGACAGTTTTGGTGAAAATTGTTGGGATTGTTTTGCTTGACTTGATTGAGTGTGCTTTTCAGTTCAATGCCTTGCACCATTTTAATGTGATTAAAAATGTGTTATCTTGATAATGGTATGATCGCCAAAGTGAATTGCTTGAAGTTGCTTTTCCAAGAATTTTTGAATGCGAATTGGTCACATTTGTGTCTCGTTAGTATATTTCATTTTCTTCTTTGTTTTGGCCGTCACAATTTTTGTGACAAGTCGGAGTAGTTTGAGTGTATACACTAGCTTGAGATGCTTAGGGTGATAATTTGGGTGTTCCTAAATTATTTGGAAATCTTAGAGTTATGACTCATTTCAAGCTTTTCATATAGTTTAACTATTTAAGGCATTCATGAATCAACGAAGTGTTCATTGAGGCATCTATTCTGAGATATTACCTAGGTATGATGGTGTTGAGAATTGGAATTGCATTGATTGAGGAATTAGCGATTAGAGATTTTAGCATTACGCTTTGGATAAGGTGACTTGTGCATGGCATAAGTCGACTTGTTCAAGTCTTAGTATAAGTCGACTTGGCACCTTACAAGGCGACTTGTACATCGGCGAGTGCCATAAAGGCGACTTGTTTCCTACAAGTGGACTTGTGTGTGGCGATGGCATAAGGCGACTTGCATTTGATGAAAGTCGACTTGTGATGTCTCGAGTTGGATGATGGATGATTATAAGTTGATTCAATTTGATTGATGAAACCTAAATCATGCCATATAGTCTAGTGACTATGATCCTTGAACTTGGAGTCTAGAGTTTCTAAATCCTCCTCGGTATATGAAAACTAACGCCTTCCATTAATATGGTAAGAACTAGAGTTCTTATAGGGATGGGTTGTTAGGTAAACCCAAGCTCACTCTATAAGGATATGTTGAACCATGAAAATATGATTTTACGATTAATGGGTTGGTTTTCCTTTGGGCGTTAGTTTGTTGAGTAAACTCAAGGTCGGCGTGGATGAGGCGAAATTGGGCAGCATACATCAGATATATGCGTATCAAAGAGTTGATACCCAATGTAAGTGCATACATCAACAAGTTGATAGCACTGATCGATAGTTGTGTCTAAGATGTAAATTGGTATATCTGATACCTCCCGAGACATAAGGTGGCTTGTTGGGTAAACCCAAGGTCATTCTCAATGTCGGTTATCGATGATGCAATTGGTATGTTCGATACCTACCGATTGACCTAAGTTGTGGCTTGTTGGGTAAACCCAAGGTCATTCTTAGCAAGATCGGATATCAACCCACTAGGATATTATGTCACTTTGTTTCTTTGGATTCGTAATGAGGGTTATGGATTCTATGAAACTAGTGGGAGCTCTTTTTGCATATCATTCAAGTCCTTATGATTATGCAGCTATTCCTATTCTAACCTTCTTCCTCTCTATCCGTGTAGGTTGTTTGAAAATGTCGTCAAGTGTGAATCTTCGCTCGCTTATGGATTCCAACAAGTTAACTGGATCGAATTTTCTTGACTGGTTAAGGAATCTGAGAATAGTTCTCAGATCTGAAGGTGCAGGATATATCTAGATTTTCCGCTTCGGATGCACTTTGTCGATGCTTCGATGATGATCGGAAGGCATATAGTAAGCATCTAAAGGACGATGACATGGCTACTTGCATCATACTTGCCTCGATGTCACCAGGCTGCGAAGCGACGAGTCCATGGATGCTCACACTATAGTTTTCATCTTAGGGAAGCTGTTTGACGAGCAAGCCCGGTCCGAAAGGTTCGAGACCTCAAGGCTTCTCTTCACCACAAAGATGGCTCCAGGGACATCTGCTGTGCAGTATGCCCTGAAGATGAATGGCTATATTGAGAGATTGGCCGTCTTAGGTTTTGCAATGGATCATGAGTTAAGTATAGACTTAATTCTGGTTGGATTGTCCGACAGTTATGCACAGTTTGTGTTAAACTATCGGATGAACCAAATATCCACTACAATACGAAGGTGATCAATCTGCTTTCGAGGCAGTGACGGAACTATCAAAAGTGATAGTAAGCAAGTGCTGGTAGTAGCTTCTTCTTCTTCAGGTTCCAAGAAGAAAAAGAACCCAAAGAAGAAGAAGGCAAAGAAACCAAAGGGAAGCGCCATCAAGAAGAAGACCAAAGAAGCTGCCCCGAAAGGAACTTGCTTCCATTGCGGTAAAGATGGCCATTGGATATGATTGCAAAGTCTATCTGGAGTCATTGAAGCGAAGAAGGCATCGGATGCCTCGACTACTTCAGGTTTGTATGTCATTGAAGTTAATCATTCTTGATCACAACATTTGGGTATTTGATCTGGTTGTGGCTCACACATATGTAATGATATCTGGGGCCTCGGGGACGATGGGCAACTCATGAAGGAGAAGTAGACCTACGTGTTGGAAATGGAGCAAGAGTTCTTTGCATTAGCCGTAGGAACCTATGTTTTGTATCTCCCTCTTGGGCTTGTCTTTGGAATTGGATGATTGTTATTTTGTACCCTTTTGACAAAGAATATATTATACATTTCTTATGCGAATAAATTTGGATTCCATATGAATTTTAATAACAATGGTTGTTCTATCAATTCTAATGGAATGCTTTATGGAAGCGGTACATTGTGCAATGGTATTTACATATTAGATATGTCTAATCAATTTTAAATGTCAATGACACCAAGCGGTATAAAAGAGATAATCTAAAGTCAACTTACTTATGGCATTGTCGAACGGCCATATAAATGAGACACGCATCGCTAACTCCATAAGAGTGGCGGTTTAGGGTCATTTGATTATGAATCATATGACACATGCGAATCTTGTTTATTAGGCAAGATGACTAAGTTACCTTGAGGAAAGGGTGAGCGGCGATTGGAATATTAGACCTAATACATTCGGATCTATGCGGTCCGATGTCCATCCATGCGAAGTGGTTGTCGTTACTTCATTACCTTTATCGATGATTATTCTCGATATGGGTACTTATGTCGATGAGATACAAATCTGAAGCGTTTGAAAAGTTCAAACAATTGAAATGAAGTAGAAAACCAGCTTGGTAAAAGTATCAAGGCATTACGATCCGATCGTGGTGGAGAATACTTAGACCAACGGTTTGAGGATTATCTCGGAGATAATGGGATATTATCTCGGTGGACTCCTCCTTACGCCATGACATAATGGTGTGGTGAAAGGAGAAATCGAACCTTGTTGGACGTGGTACGATCAATGATGGGTTTCATGAAAGTTACCAAAATCGTTTTGGGGTATGCGCTAGAGGCAATTTGTTTACTTGGTAGCGAGTTCCCTCTAAGGCAGTTGATGTTACTCCATATGAGATGTGGACTAGCGAAAACCTTATCTTTCTCATCCGAAAGTATGGGGTTGTCACCTTACGTGAAGCGGTTTCGATCGAGATAAGCTTGAAGCAAAGTCGACAAGTGTTTGTTTGTAGGATATCCTAAAGAGACCATGGGATATCAATTCTACCTTCTTTGAGGAACAAAGGTGTTTGTTTGAAGCATGCTGTCTTTAGAGAAAGAGTTTCTTCTGCGAGAAGGCGGTGGGAAGCAAAGTCGAACTTGAAGAAGTTCAAGATGCTCGAACAAGCGCAGATCATTTGCTGAACACAGACTGTCACTCATTCGGATGAAATGCAGATTCAACCTTACGTGACACACGAAGTTAAGTAGGTCAAGTAGGATGCGACTTGTTCGAGAGATATGGATTCTCGTAAGTGAACATAATGACGTATTGCTCATAGAAGATGGCGAGCCTGCTACCTATGAAGAGGTTCAAAAAGTTGAGTCGAAAAATGGCTTTGTACCATGAAAGCGAAATGGATTCCATGTACATAAACCAAGTATGGACTTTGGTTGATGCACTGAAGGATAAAACCTATAGGGTGCAAATGGGTTTCAAGAAGAAAACCGACATGGATGGTAATGTGATTACCTACAAAGTAAGGCTTGTGGCGAAAGGATTTCGTCAAAGACAAGGAGTTGACTATGGCGAGACCTTGACCCGTAGCAATGCTTAAATCCATTCGGATACTCCTAGCCATTGCCGCTCATTATGATTATGAGATATGGCAAATGGATGTGAAGACAACTTTCTTAGCGAAATCGGCGAGGATGTGTACATGACACAACGGAGGGCTTCACTTCGAAGATGGCGAAAAGGTATGTAAGCAGAAATCCATCTATGGATTGAAGCAAGCATCGAAGTTGGAACATCCGTTTTGATGAGTCAATCAAAGAGTTTGGTTTCTCACAAAATCCGGATGAGCATTGTGTGTACAAAAGGTTAATGGGAATGCAATCGTTTTCCTTGTGTTGTATGTAGATGACATCTTGTTACTCGGAAGCGATCTCTCATTGATGCAATCGTTAAAATTTAGTTGTCCAAGCAATTTCGCGATGAAAGACCTTGGTGAAGCAACTTATATCCTTGGGATAAAGATCTATAGAGATAGATCAAAGAGGTTGCTTGGTCTTTCACAATCATCGATACATAGACAAGATGCTAAAAGGTTTAGCATGGAGCAATCGAGAGGTTTCTTCCCATTACTCATGGGATAACACTCTCGAAATCTATGTCCTAAGACACAAGATGAGAGGATTCGCATGGATCGAGATCCGTATGCATCTGCGGTAGGATCGATCATGTATGCTATGTTATGTCACGAGGCCGATGTATCGTATGCTCACGAGTGTCACTAGCGAGATACCAATCGGATCTTGGTGAGGGTCCTTTGGGTGGTGTCAAGAATATCCTCAAGTACTGCGAAGGACTAAGGATGTTTTCTTGATATATGGAGATGGAAATCTCAAGTGGCGGCACACGGATGCGGTTTCCAATCGACAAGGATGACTCAGATCGGTCAGGTTATGTTTTCACGCTAAGCAGCGGAGCGGTCGATTGGAAGAGTTCCAAACAAGAGGCGGCTCGCGATTCGACTAATCGAGAAGCGAGTACATTCTTTGCATCGAGGCGACAAAGGAAGTTGTTTGGATCGAAGTTCATTTCTGAACTTGGTGTGGTTCTATTGTGATGGACCCATACAGTTGTATTGTGACAACAATGGGGCTATTGCTCAGGCAAAAGAACCGAGGTCTCACCAACGATCTAAACACGTACTCCGCAGATATCATCTAATTCAAGAGATCATTGCTAGAGGTGATGTCGCGATCGAGAGGATTCCCACAGAGCAGAACATTGCTGATCCGTTGATGAAGCCATTGTCACAGAAGAATTTTGATTCTCATGTACTCACTTATGGTATTAGATACCAAGGCGATTGGCTATAGGTCAAGTGGGAGATTGTTAGAGTAGTGCCCTAAAAGCAATCCCCTTTAGCGCTTTTTGTTCATAGTCATGTACAGACTTTATGAATAAATAAAGAAAGGCATTTTTCATTTATTTGATGTTCTTTATGAATTGATTTTGATCTTTAATCAAATTAATGAAGTCCATGATATATGACATAGCATGAAGGAAATTATGATGTGATCATAATCCTGAGATTCCTATCATGTGCAATTATGTCGGTATCTAAATTTTCCCTAGTCATAGGATTAATGAGACTGGACATCATTAATCCAGACAGACTAGCATATGTCATACTCCTTGATTGGATCAAACAGTGGATCTCAGAAACTGTAAATATGAGATATTTAGAGTTGACATATGGATGCTTACTAGTGGTAGTAAGTTCATTGGATGACTCGCCATGAGATCATCACATGGATTTAATGTCGGTGATAATCTCATCATAGCAATGGTGCAAGTATCCTTAGACTTGAGGTACTCAAGGATATCTTGAATCTTGATCACATACTGACTCCATTCCTTGTGGCCTTCAGAGGTTACTCATAGGATTGTGCTTAGAGTGCAGTTTGAGGTATTGAAGGTAATTGAGCGCCAATAAAGTTCATCACTACGTGAGAGCAGAAGAGATACCTGCCTCTCGTCGGGATCATTACTTTAAGTCTCTAGCGAGCATGACTATGTCATGAAGAGTGTCTTCATGGACATATAAAGTAATAAGTCCTCGGCGAGGAACTGATTTCACTTAGGCTAGACTCGATGCAGTAGAGTTGACATATTGGCCATACTCATAACCAAGTGGGGTATAGGATGATGAAAGGACGAATTGCGATGAATTGTCATGGAAGGGTTCGTGATACGGTTCGTGATGAATTCATCAAACCGATTACTTTACGGTCAATTGGGGTCATGATGTGTTGCTAGATACCGCTCATGACTTGCTCAGATTAATTGTTAATCTAAGTGGCCAACATAGCAAGAACCTAATGGGTCACAGCATAAGAGTGACTCGAGAGAATCTGTAAAATAGTAATTGGACGAGTTCCAATTATGGAAACATTAGGATTAAATGGATCCCAATGGGATTGGGATATGTCGATGTGATAGCGACATCAATATTGCTAAGAAAGGTTTAGAATTGTTTTGACATCGGGGCCCGATGGCCGGTAGGACCGACCCAGTTTGTTGGACTTCTTAGTAATTATATATATGTTAATTAATTAAGTACTTAATTAATGAATATTATATATATAAGCCCATGCGTGGAATGAGGAGGAGAGGTTAAGAGTTTGACTTTTCAAACTTGTTATTTTAATCATTTAATGGATTAATGGTTAAAATGACTTACATATCCTAACCTTATGGAGGCTTTTAATTAGTTAAAAGAACATAAGGAGGCTTTAGTTCATGTGGGTATCGACGGCAGCTAGGGTTCCAAAGAAGAAGAAAAGCTTAAAGTGTTAAGTTGAAAGGTTTTCTTCATTTCTTCTTTCCTTAAGCAACCATCGATTTTCTCTACTCCAAGCAAGGGTTCAATGTCGATCTCAAGCTCTCCGGGGCGGAGGTAGGTCTAGCAGCTCTTATTCTCATTCTAGCTATTCCGGGTCAAAAGTGTTTGACTCGGTTAGGTTTTCTGATCTCTGCGTGGATACCTTTAGAGATAGTCTCTATTGGCTATTCAGGTTTGAGTTTTCATACCGACAAGGGATTACGGGTTTCGGAAGGTCCAGGAATAAAAATTTTTGTTTCATTCTTTGGAACATGTGATGTTCCTCCCGGGATTTTCCTACAATGTTATACATTGATGGATGCTTGACTTTTGACATGATTGTTATGCCATTGATTTTGTCATGGCATTTTGTATAAAGAAAATTTTGAGATTATGATCAAATGGAATTGAGCATGATGATGCTATGCCTTGTATGATGGCATTTTGATAAAATGGAAAGAATGATTGAATTGAACATAAGGTGTGATTATGTGCTTTGTGTGGGTGAGAGAGGAACCGTTTCGTAGTCACGTGCACGTCGACGTAAAAGCCTTCTCCCGGCTGCCTGTTTGTGGCCCACGAGATCCGAAATGGACTCGTTTCGTTCACGATGCAAACTTCGGTTTCATCGTTTTGTTCACGGAACTCTCGAGCCAATTATGTGTGCATCTGCATCTTAATGTGTCAAACTATGATGATATTTTTGAGTGATATGCTTGAATGATGAATTACATCAAATGTTTCATTTGTGATGATAGTATGAATTATGAAATCTGAATCGTATTGTGAAGGTTGAATTGAATTGTCATTGCGATGAATATGCTTATATGAATGTTCATAAATATGTGTGACTGTGTGGCTCAACGCCAATGGCTATAAATGGTTTAGCCACTGAGCTGTGAAGCTCAACCCATTTTTTCCCACTCCTCAGGTGCAGTGCGAGAAAGATTTAGCGATCCTTACAAGGAAGTTGGACAACTTCAAGATAGATAGCCTTTGTATTAGGCTAGTTGAACCTTTGTATAGCATTCCCTTGTATTTATTTTAAGCATTTTGATGTGTAATTTGTTTTTAAAGAAAGTTGTTCGAATGTTACATTGTTTAGTTATGAGATTGCAAAATTTGGGAATTTCCTTTGTATTTTGAATATTTCTTTTCAATGTTGAAACTCATGATTTGAAAATGAATTGAGAACTTGAAAAGTTCCTTTTGTACATTGTTTTATGTTTTCAAGGTTTGAATTGATGGATGTGTATAATTTATTTGTTGAGATTGCCTATTGTTGCTTAAGTTTAGAATAACATGTTGGAGTTGGGAAGTTTGTGTATGAAGAGTATTTGGATGATTGTGAAGTTGTTTTCCACTTGAAGGACTAAATTTGGGGTGATTATGAATGTATATGGGGTTAGGATAGAGTTTGGAAGCATTGGAGAGGCTTTAGAAGGAGTTTTGGAGTGTTTGCCCCGTGTGTGTCCGTTAAACGGACATCCCAGTCCATTTAACGGACCTTCTCGGATGGTTTTGGACACTTTGGACAGTGTGTGTCCGTTAAACGGACATGGGTGTCCATTTAACGGACATACTCGGGTCAGCTATAGTATTTTGCAATTTTGGCTAGTTTCGAGGCCGAATCTCGCTTTGAGGCCTCTAATAGGAGTTTTAGATCTCGAGGTCTTCTTTCCAATGGTATAAGAACAAAAGCATTTGGACATCTTTAGCAAAAGTTATTGCATTCGCGCCAAGGGAGGTACACATCGATTTAGGGTTTAAACATGGTTTATTCTTTTGGGCATAACTCCCTCATCCGACCTCCAATTGAGGTGATTCTTAAAGCTATGGTTTCCTAAGACATGTATCTTTCTCTCGATAAAAATTTGTATCATTTTGAGTTTAATTGAGAGAGTTTGCATTAAAGTAAGTAAGAGGTCGGTTAGGAGAGCATGTTTGGGATATGATCCCTTTTAGGTTTTTTAAGCATTTCTTGAGTTGTATAACTCCGTTTGAGGTGATTCTTGCTTCAAATTAAACAAGAGATTTAGAGCTATGATTGATATGAAGAAGTAAAATTGAAATCCCGATTTGAAGGTTTTCAAATTATGTTTGCAAATAGTATAATTGAGTTTAAGCTTAGTGACTGATTTGTACGAGCACATCCTTAAGCAAATTGTGAGCAATTTTTTGGGGATGTTATGGCAAAAAAAAATAGTAATTAGTTTAAATTGATAATGTCTTTTAAGGGTTCAATGAAAGAACTGTTCGAGGTCGTATCCACGCTCAAGGTTTCATGTTTCGCAAAAGAGTTGGGTTCCGGAAACGGGGCCCAACAGTCCAAGGGGAGAATGTTGGATTTTTTTACATTTCCCATAAAATTGGATAAAACATAATTTGATTCGGATAAAAAAAGTGGCCCAATAAATGATCTAAGTTAATAAGTAAAAATCTAAGAGGAAAATGGATCCTGACCAGTATGGACCAGACTTATATGGGACCTGTGATGGGTAAGCCCAAAATAGATGTTATATAAAAAGATTAAGGTCTCCAACAGTTGCTTATGTCATTTGTAAACATAAGGATTCTCTGACTCGTTAGCAAAGTTTATGTTTTGAGAAAATTGTCGAAAGAATTTACCGCATCCCCATGAGCAATTCTTGTGAAGGCGGCGGTGGATTTGTACTAATTACAACCTCAAAAAGGTTATTTAAAGTTATGGAACATAAATCAGAAATTTTCACACTTTTTTTTATTTCCCTTTCACATTTAATCCGGGATACGTAATTAAGGTCTCATTATGTGTTGTACTTACAACACCTCTATGCATTCTTCCATTGGCATGACCTCATTTGAGGTTGTATATGGCCATACTTGTAACATCCCATTACTAGTGGGAAGGGTAGGATGGTAAATGGCAGTGATTAATGAGAGTTAGAGATGCACTTCCATGTTCATGCATGATATGCCATACACTTATACATGGATAGTGAATTTATTTGCACATGAAAATAATTGTACAAGAATTCATGAATAATTCCGGGTATAATTGGATTGATTTGAGAATTTTGAATGTTTTTACATTGAAAATATTAATGATTGGTGGAAATATTGTATTTGTATATGTTGGTTAAGTTAAAGAGGATTGAGATAGAGATATTTATATAATAGGGAACAAGAAATAATTAAAAGAAGCTTTGGAGATAGTTGGATTGTAAAGATGACAGTCAAGGGAGTTAGTTCAAAAGAAACTAAGTTGGAACTTGGGTATTGGGTAAGTGACAAGTGTCACTTAGGCTTTTGTGCTCTTGCTAGAAGTAGGTTACTATTCCTTGAGAGTTGACAGGTTAAGTCTTGTCCAAGTCCCTTCTTTATTCTCATCTTTCTAAAACCTCTTTTTTGAGACACAGGTTTTCCATCAAAATATCTTCTAAGAGACTTCTATGTTTTTCCTTTCTTTCATCAAACTTACTTTGCATTTGTGTCCTCTGCCCTGAGAAAAATGAGAAGCTGGTCATTGTACTCAGAGAAGTACATAAAAACGTGTGGAGTTTAGGGCTTGAATATTTTGGAGTTTTCAGCAGGTAAGTGGTGGAGAAATCCCTTGTAGTTAGGGATTTGTGAAATAAAGTTGATAAATTACTGTCATTTGCATGGAAAATGTACTTTATGTGTTTGTTCATAAATACTAGGTAGTTGGGGAGAAATAAATTCAATTATAGTGTTAAATTAGTCTTTGAGAAAACTTTTGGTGTGTTGGTGACGAAAGTATTGAAAGTTAGAAAATCTGGAAAAAATGTTCAATGAATATGCTTCAGTATTTTAGCCACAACTTTTTCTCTAGTGATCCAAATGAAATTATTCTTGATTTGGAGTAAACTAGGAATGTATGGCTACAATTCGTATGCAGATATCAAATCTCCATTCTGTCTCTAAGAGTCTCAAAAATTGTCACGAAGTTGAGAACTGGGTGCAGGACATTGAGAGTTGAGCAAAAATTCGTGTTCCAAATTCGGGAGGCATTCTGGATCTAATTTAGATAGATTCTGGCAAATTTGCCTCTGAAAAGTTGTAGATATTTCTTTTAGCTTTCTAACGGTATAAAGTTTGTAAATTTTGGATGTCGGAGTCAAAATTTATGATCTTTATAAGTGGATACGTTTTGGACACGAAAAGCAGACGAAAAAAAAAGTAGACAATGAAAAGCAGACCAAAAAAAACAGAGGATAAAAAGCAGACACAAAAAGAAGAAGCAAAAAGCATATGAAAAAAAAAATAGATGCAAAAAGCAGGCGATAGAAATGAGACGATGGAAATGAGACGATAGAACTAAGACGAAGGCAAAAACAGTTTGTACTCTTTTGGTTATAACTTCTTCTATAGACCTCCAAATGACCTTATTTTTGAAGCATTGGATTCCTAACACATTTATTTATCTATCCACAAAATTTTATGGTTTTTTTAATTAAATTAAAAATGATTGATTGAATCGAAATAAGGGTATCGGTGGAAGGAGCATGAACTGGATATTTTACTGAACGTATTTCAGTATTTTGATGAAATCTTGGTCTATAGGATTTCAATTGAAGTGATTATTGATTTGTAGTAAACTAGAGTAATAGGGATACAAATCATATGAAGAAGCTGAATCTTGATCCAGTCTCTAAGGTGTCCAATTTCTGGATGGAAGTTGGATATAGTACACTGTTTTCGAGAGGAACAGTCCGAAAATGGTTAAGGCATATCTTCCAAATTGTTGAACCAAATTGAGTGAAATTAGAGTCGATGGAAAGATGAAAGATAGAGGACCACTTTTCTAGAAGAGAGTGAGCTCAAATTTCACAAGTTTTGCCTCTTGATTGAATGTGAATAGTAAATCTAAAAGGGTGTTTCTGAAAGTCTGAAAGTAAACCAGTGACAAATGAATTGTGTTTTCAACGGTTCTAATGAGGCCTAAACCCAAGTGTGAGTTATGTGTAAATGAATTTGGTATGGGGATAGTATTGAGAAGTATTAAGGAGCAATACCCGAGACTTATCATGAAATTGAATTGTACCTAATTCATTTCATATATGTGCATTATTGAATATTTTAAATGGTGCAAATTGTAATGTCGTGTATACTATGTGTTATAGAGGAACAAATGGAACGTCAACTTCCAGACGTTGCTGGATCTTCCAGGCGTTAGCTTTGGGAGCAACCTGTGAGTAATCTGGACGGTCTCACTCAATTAATTGTTTGCTTTAGAATATGGTTTGAATGAGTTATTTAAGTGCTCCCAATTGTGAAAATTGTGAATGTACATATGAATGCGTAAGCGTGTTCAGCATTTCTGCTGAATGCCGGACTACGGTCCAATGATGAAAGTGCATCCATGTGATTGACTGAGGTTATGCTATGTGAAACATTCACTATATGAATGCATGTAAGATAAAGGAAGTTATGACCGGAGTTGCCAGGATAAAGAGCTTAAAGCTCAGAATGTGAATAGAGCCTTGGGCTCGAGTGCGACTGTCCCCGATATCCACGAAGGGATATGGGACGTTATACGACAAAGCTCAACATCTATGAAGGTATGAGCTGGAAAAAGGCACTTGGTCATATAGACAATAATAAATGAAAGTGAGTCTCACGTGCATTGCCAATTATAATTGATGTGTGTTTTGTATGAACAATGTGATAAATTGTGAATATGCAATGAAGTGAATATTATGTTATGTGCAATGATGTGATGTATGAATTGAGTGAACCATCGATGATGATTACCTCATTGAGTTCGCAAAACTCAACAAAATTGCAACGTTGTCCTTTTAGGACCAAGAGACAACTCTAGCTACTAAAGAAGCTCTACTAGCCGGGTAGATCGCGATTAGAGATAGAGATCATGGCTCAAAGTTCGGTTAGCTGGGGTTCTTTTGAGTGGCTTAGATAATTTTGACACTCTTTCCTCATTCACGTAGTACTATTGTATTGTGTTTATGATGATGTACATTTGGATAATGTTGAAAGACAATGTAGACTTCGATTTTGTGAAATGTAATGAGGAAAAAGTTGGTTTTGAAATATTTTGATCTTCTTATGATGCTTTATAAGTGAATTATGTTACCATGCTATATGAAGGGAATGTAGTGATTGATCGTAGCGTGCCCTCATCGTAGGATATGTTTCGGAATGACCTCCGGGAGTCCCGATGGGTACCCTGCGGTAAGGGGGCGTTACATTTAGGTGGTATCAGAGCATAGTTTAGCATACGTTGGGATATATAGGAATGATAAGTATGAAATATCTTGAGTAATGCGGATAATGATTGAAGTTATTATTTTTTATAGGTCATCCGCCCTAGGTGATCAGGTTAATCAACCAACTGACCAAGGATCTGTAGGAGTCAGTAGAGAGTCCTCGGTACCCGATCTGAGGGGTTGCCTCCTAGAGTTCCCTAGAGAAGGGAGAGGAGGTATGATAAACTGCGAAAGCAGAGAGTTGTAGACTTCTATGGCAGCACAGACCCGGCTGAGGCCGAGGGATGGTTAGAGAGGATTGAGAGGGTTTTTGATCAGATGGACTGCGAGCCTGATGAGAGGTTTGACTACGTAGTATCGTTACTGCAGGGCTCAGCTTACCAGTGGTGGAAGACTGTTCTAGGCAGTACCACCAGGCCTTGTCAATTGAAGTGGGAAGACTTCTTGAGAGTCTTCAGAGACAACTACATGCCCAAGGTCTACTTGGACATGAAGATGCAAGAGTTTTTGGAACTGAAGCAGGGCAAGATGTCAGTGGCAGACTATGAGGTCCGATTTAATGAATTGATGGGTTATGCTACCGTTCTGATCCCTACAGAAGAAGACAAATGTAGGAGATTTGAAAAATGGACTTAATATGGAGATCAGAAAAAGGCTGGCAAGGTCAAATATAGGCACTTTCATTGAGTTGAGAGCTGCCTCAATCAGAATTGAACAGCTAATGAAGGAGAAACAAGCAGAGATTGGGCAAGGGACCAGAGGAAAGAGGCCTAGTGAGAGTTAAGGCAGTTCTGACAGGAGTTTCAGTAAGCGCCAGAGTAGATCATTGAGATCATCAAGTGGATTTAGACATTCAGGAACTGGAAAGAGAGGTAGATCTACACAGACTGGTGGGGGACAAGGTACAGTGCAAAACCAGCGGCCCCCATGTGAGCATTGTGGGAAAAGGCACAGTAGAGAGTGATGGGCTGTGTCAGGAGCTTGTTTTACATGTGGCTCTCTAAAATACAAAGTTAGAGATTGTTCGGTTGTTGCTGGAACCCAGTCTGGTGTGAGTGGGAGATCCGGTAGCGATGCTACAGTTCAGCAGAGCAGAGGTGGTGGATCTGGACAGAGAGGCAGATTTAGAGATAGAGGGAAAGCTGGGAGTTCGACCTGATGGACAGGGTAGCCGACCTCAGTCCCAGGCTAGGTTCTATTCTATGAACAGGCAGAAGGCCTAAGACTCACCAGATGTGGTTGTAGGTGCGCTTCTTGTTTATGATTTGGAGGCATTTGCACTACTAGATCCAGGATCCACACACTCCTTTCTCGCACTGCATTTGGCATGTAGATTGCATTGTGATAGGGAGTTACTGCAGTATGGGCTAGAGGTGAGTACACCTCTAGGTAGCACTACTGTTATTGGTGAGGTATGCAAGGGGTGCTTAGTTAAGATTGATCGAGCAGAGTTGGAGGCAGACCTGATAGTATTGCAATTGAAGGAGATAGATGTGACCTTAGGCATAGACTGGCTCACTGCCCATAGGGTCATCATGAACTGTTATACCAAGGAGGTAGTACTGAAATCTCCTGATCAGCCAAGGGCAGTATTCAGAGGAAATAGTCAGGCAGTGCCAGCTAGGATGATATCCTTTATGAGTGCATTGAGGTTGATGCAGGGAGGATGTGAGGCTTATCTGGCCCACATTATTAATACAAGGGTTGAGCAGAGCGTGCAGGACATTCCAGTGGTTAAGAAATTCCTAGATGTATTTCCGGAGGAGTTACCTGACCACCAGATCGAGAAACAGAGTTCACAATCGATCTGGTTCCAGGTACTGCTCCTATATCTATTCCTCCATATAGGATGGCAGCTGTGGAACTGAAGGAGCTGAAGGCTCAATTGCAGGAGTTATTGGAAAAGGGTTTCGTAAGGCCCAGTGTTTCACCTTGGGGAGCTTCAGTGTTGTTTGTGAAGAAGAAGGATGGGACTTTGAGATTGTGCATCGATTATAGGCAATTGAATCGGGTGACCATGAAGAACAAGTATCCGTTGCCTAGAATTGATGACTTGCTTGACCAGTTGCAGGAAGCTCAAGTATTTACTAAGCTGGATCTGAGATCAGGGTATTACCAGTTGAAGATAGCGGAGGCTGATATACCTAATAGTGCATTCAAGAGTAGGTATGGGCACTATGAGTTCCTAGTGATGCCGTTTGGGTTAACTAATGCTCCGGCAGCTTTTAGGGCCTTGATGAATAAGGTGTTTCAGCCCTACCTGGATCGATTTGTAATTGTGTTAATTGACGATATCTTGATGTATTCAAAGAGTAGAAAAGAGCATGCTAAGCATTTGAGAGTTATTTTACAGATTATGAGAGAGAAACAATTGTATGCCAAATTCAGTAAGTGTGAATTTTGGCTGGAGCAAGTTGTGTTTCTAGGGCATATAATGACTAGAGATGGCATATAGGTAGATCCGAAGAAAGTAGAGGCAGTGATGAATTGGGAAACTCCGAGAAATGTGCCGGAGATTCAAAACTTCCTAGGATTGGCTGGATATTACCGAAGATTAGTCAAGGGGTTTTCCTTGATCTCGGCCCGTCTGACAAAACTTCTGAGGAAGAATGTAGTATTTAGTTGGAACGAGGAGTGTCAGAAGAGCTTTGAGGAGCTAAAATATCGGTTGACGACCGCACAGGTGTTGACCATTACATCAGGGACCGGAGGATATGTGGTGTATAGTGATGCATCGCATCAAGGTTTGGGATGTGTACTGATGCAGCATGGCAAGGTGATCGCCTATGCATCGAGACAATTAAGTTCTCACGAGATTAATTACCCGGTATATGATTTAGAGCTAGCTGCAGTTGTCTTTGCTCTGAAGATTTGGAGACATTATTTGTATGGGGAGACTTTCCAGATATATACTGATCATAAGAGTCTGAGATATTTGCTGAGTCAGAAGGAGCTAAACTTGAGGCAGAGGAGATGGATGGAGTTATTGAAAGATTATGATTGTACTATTGAGTACCACCCGGGGAAAGCTAATGTGGTGTCAGATGCTTTAAGCAGGAAGTCTAATATCAGTACAACTCAGATTTAGTTATCAAGGTTACCTAATCTGATTCATTTGAGAGCTCTAAATATAGAGTTGAATCTAGAGCATGATGAGGCACTAATTGCCACTTTGAAGTTGAGACCAACGCTACATGATAGAATCAGAAGAGTACAGAACAAAGATTCTAATATGGTAAAGCTTATAGAGAAAGTGAAGGCAAATCCGGAGTCTGAGTTTGAGTTGAGGGATGAGACCTTGTGGTTGAAACAGAGATTGTGTGTACCTAATGTGGATCATTTGAGGAAGGAGATCCTTGAGGAAGCTCATATGGCCGCCTATGCTATGCATCCTGGTACTACCAAGATGTATAACACATTGAAGCAACATTTTTGGTGGCTTGGAATGAAGAAGCAAGTAGCTGAGTATGTGTCTAGATATATGACGTGCCAGCAAGTGAAGGCGGAGCATCAAGCTCCAGTACGGAAGTTGAATTCGTTGCCCATTCCGGAGTGGAAATGGGAATGGATCACTATGGACTTCATCATGGGTTTGCCAAAGACTCCGAGGCAGTATGATGCTATTTGGGTCATAGTGGACCGGTTGACTAAATCAGCTCATTTCTTACTAGTGAAAGAGAATAACTCACTCGATCAGTTGGCACAGAAATATGTGAATGAGGTGGTGAGACTGTATGGAGTACCAGTGTCTATAGTATCGGACAGAGATACGAGATTTACTTCAAAATTTTGGAAGAGCTTGGAGACTGCTATGGGAACTAAGTTGAACTTAAGTAAAACATTTCATCCTCAAACAGATGGACAGAGTGAGAGGATAATTAAAACTGTTGAGGATATGCTCAGGGCTTGTGTATTGGAGTTTAGAGGAGCTTGGGATCAGTATATGGCATTGATAGAATTTGCCTATAATAACCACTACCACAGTAGTATCGGAATGGCACCGTATGAGGTACTGTACGGTAGGAAATGCCGGTCGCCATTGTATTGGGATGAAGAGGGTTTGAGAATGGTGGAAGGCCTGGAGTTGATACAGGACACATTGGATAAGGTGAAGTTGATCCGAAGCCGAATTAAAGCGGCTCAAGATAAGCAAAAGAGTTATGTGGATCAACACCGACGTGATATGGAGTACAGTGTAGGAGATAGAGTATTTATGAGAGTGTCACCCTGGAGGGGAGTTTTTAGATTCGGTAAAAAGGGCAAGTTGAGCCCTAGGTACATTGGTCCTTATGAGATCATTGAGAGGATTGGACCTTTGCCCTATAAGTTAGCTTTACTGAATGAAATGTCTCAATTGCATAATGTGTTCCATGTGAGTATGCTCCGAAGATACCGATCGGATCCGACACATGTGATACCGGCTCAGGAGATTGAGGTTGCTAGTAACTTAAGTTATATTGAGGAGCCGATCAAGATTATGGGATCAATGATTAAGCAGTTGAGGAACAAGGTTATTCCATTGGTAAAAGTCCTTTGGAGGAACCACTCAACTGAAGAAGCAACATGGGAGACAGAGGAGCATATGAGGAGACAATATCACCACCTATTCGAGCAAGTAGGTAAGAATTTCGAGGAAGAAATTTTTTTAAGGAGGGGAGAGTTGTAACATCCCATTACTAGTGAGAAGGGTAGGATGGTAAATTTGATTTGAGAATTTTGAATGTTTTTACATTGAAAATATTAATGATTGGTGGAAATATTGTATTTGTATATGTTGGTGAAGTTATAGAGGATTGAGAGAGAGATATTTATATAATAGGGAACAAGAAATAATTAAAAGAAGCTTTGGAGATAGTTGGATTGTAAAGATGACAGTCAAGGGAGTTAGTTCAAAAGAAATTAAGTTGGAACTTGGGTATTGGGTAAGTGACAAGTATCACTTAGGCTTTTGTGCTCTTGCTAGAAGTAAGTTACTATTCCTTGAGAGTTGACAAGTTAAGTCTTATCCAAGTCCCTTCTTTATTCTCATCTTTCTAAAACCTCTTTTCGGAGACACAGAGTTTTCCATCAAAATATCTTCTAAGATACTTCTGTGTTTTTCCTTTATTTCACCAAACTTACTTTGCCATTTGTGTCCTCTGCCCTGAGAAACACGAGAAGCTGGTCATTGTACTCAGAGAAGTACATAAAAACGTGTGGAGTTTAGGGCTTGAAGATTTTAGAGTTTTCAATAGGTAAGTGGTGGAGAAATCCCTGGCAGTTAGGGATTTGTGAAATAAAGTTGATAAATTACTGTCATCTGCATGAAAAATGTACTTTATGTGTTTGTTCATAAATACTGGGTAGTTGGGGAGAAATAAATTCAGTTATAGTGTTAAATTAGTCTTTGAGAAAACCTTTGGTGTGTTGGTGACGTAAAGTATTGAAAGTTAGAAAATCTGGAAAAAAGGTTCACTGAATATGGTTCTTAATTCAGAGTAAACTAGGAATGTATGGATACAATTCGTATGAAGATATCCAATCCCCTTTCGGTCTCTAAGAGTCTCAAAAGTTGTCACGAAGTTGAGAACTGGGTACAGGACGTTGAGAGTTGAGCAAAAATTTGTGTTCCAAATTCGGGAGGAATTCTGGACCTAATTTAGATAGATTCTGGAAAACTTTCCTTCAGAAAAGTTGTAGATATTTCTTTTATCTTTCCAACGGTATAAAGTTTGTAAATTTTAGATATCGGAGTCAAAATTTATGATCTTTATAAGTGGATACGTTCTGGACACGAAAAGTAGACGGAAAAAAAGTAGACGATGAAAAACAGACGAAAAAAAAAGTAGACGATAAAAAACATACGCAAAAAGCAGACACAAAAAGCATATCCAAAAATCAGATGCAAAAAAAATAGATGCAAAAAGTAGACGCAAAAAGCAGACACAAAAAGCAGACGATAGAAATGAGACGATGGAAATGAGACGATAGAACTAAGACGAAGGCAAAAATAGACTATACTCTTTTGGTCATAACTTCTTCTGTAGACCTCCAAATGACCTAATTTTTGAAGCATTGGATTTCTAAAATATTTATTTATCTCTCCAAAAAAAATTATGCTTTTTGGTATTAAATTAAAAATGATTGATTGAATCGAAGTAAGGGTATCGGTGGAAGGAGCATGAACTGGATATTTTACTGAACATATTTCAGTATTTTGATGATGTCTTGGTCTATAGGATTCCAATTGAAGTGATTCTTGATTTGTAGTAAACTAGAGTAACAGGGATACAAATCATATGAAGAATTTGAATCTTGATCCAGTCTCTAAGATGTTCAATTTCTGGATGGACGTTGGATATAGTACACTATTTTGGAGAGGAACAGTCCGAAAATGGTTGAGGCATATCTTCCAAATTGCTAAACCAAATTGAGTGAAATTAGAGTCGATGGAAAGATGAAAGATAAAGGAACACTTTTCTAGAAGAGAGTGAGCTCAAATTTCACAAGTTTTGCCTCCTGATTGAATGTGAACAGTAAACCTGAAAGGGTGTTTCTGAAAGTCTGAAAGTAAACCAGTGACAAATGAATTGTGTTTTCAACGGTTCTAATAAGGACTAAACCCAAGTGTGAGTTATGCGTAAGTGAATTTGGTATGGGGATAGTATTGAGAAGTATTAAGAAGCGATACCCGAGACTTATCATGAACCTGCATTGTACCTAATTCATTTCATATATGTGCATTATTGAATATTTTAAATGGTGCAAATTGTAATGTCGTGTATATTATGTATTATAGAGGAACAACTGGAACGTCAACTTCCAGACATTGCTGGATCATCCAGGCGTTAGCTTTGGGAGAAACCTGTGAGTAACCTAGATGGTCTCACTCAATTAATTGTTTGCTTTAGAATATGGTTTGAATGAGTTATTTAAGTGCTCCCAATTGTGAAAATTGTGAATGTACATATGAATGCGTAAGCGTGCTCAGCATTTCTGCTGAATGCCGGACTACGGTCCGATGATGAATGTGCATCCATGTGATTGACTGAGGTTATGCTATGTGAAACATTCACTACATGAATGCATGTAAGATAAAGGAAGTTATGATCGGAGTTGCCAGGATAAAGAGCTTAAAGCTCAGAATGTGAATAGAGCCTTGGGCTCGAGTGCGACTGTCCCCGATATCCACGAAGGGATATGGGACGTTATAAAAAAAAGCTCGACATCCATGAAGGGATGAGCTAGAAAAAGGCACTTGGTCATAACGACAATAATAAATGAAAGTGAGTCTCACGTGCATTGCCAATTATAATCGATGTGTGTTTTGTATGAATATTGTGATAAATTGTGAATATGCAATGAAGTGAATATTATGTTATGTGCAATGATGTGATGCATGAATTGAGTGAACCATCGATGATGGTTACCTCATTGGGTTCGCAAAACTCACCAAAATTGCAATGTTGTCTTTTCAGGACTAAGAGACAACTCTAGCTACTAAAGAGGCTCTACTAGCCGGGTAGATTGTGATTGGAGATAGAGGTCATGGCTCAAAGGTCAGTCAGCTGTGGTTCTTTTGAGTGGCTTAGATAATTTTGGCACTCTTTCCTCATTCACGTAGTACTATTGTATTAGGTTTTTGATGATGTACATTTGGATAATGTTGAAAGACAATGTAGACTTCGATTTTGCGAAATATAATGAGGAAAAAGTTGGTTTTGAAATATTGTGATCTTCTTATGATGCTTTATAAGTGAATTATGTTACCATGCTATATGAAGGGAATGTAGTGATCGATCGTAGCATGCCCTCATCGTAGGATATGTGCCGAAATAACCTCCGGGCGTCCCGGTGGGTACCCTGCGATAAAGGGGCGCTACAATACTCCTCCTATCTACCTGGCCAAGCCAAAATGGCTCAACTTAAAGATTATTTGCTAGAGAGGCAAGCCTTGCTTGCTAGATGGAAGGAAAATTTAGCAAGGGCTTAAAATCGAATGAAATTAGGAGCTAATAGGAAAAGAGTGGAGAAATAACTTAAGGTTGGCAATTGGTCTTTTTTTAGATTGCAACCACATCAACAACATTATGTTGTGAGAAGGACCTTGTAAAAGTTGGCCAAAAAATGCTTTAGACCGTATAAAGTACTACGCATGATTGCATAGATGGCGTATGAGCTAGAGTTGCCTAAAGGATAGACAAAAGGCATATCAAGGAGATGTTGCACCTAGACTACCCCTTTACCTGAACCAACAATTAAAGGTCAACCAATCCTTGAGCATGAAAAGATTATGCAACAACATTTATTGAAATCCAAGTATAAGAGCTAGAATAAGTTCTAGTCAAATGGAGTAACTGTTGGGAAACCAGGACGGAATCTAATCCCGACCACAGTAGAATAATCAAGAAACTTTTTCATAATTTTTGATTTCCTAAAAACCAAAATCTCTTTAATTATATAAAATGATTAACATAAATCATAATAAAACGGAAACTTAATTTGTACCTTATTTTGAAGCTTGATCTTTATCTTGTAGTATCCCTCAACCGTCTCAACTATCATAGCCACACAAATGTCTGACCTCTAACGGTATCCACAGAATGAGTTGAGAGAACTCTATAATTGTTACAGAGAGAGTTAAGCAAGAAGTACTAGCTTTATTGAGCTTAGGCGTATTTATAATAAGCTTTAGACGTTTTAGTAATTTAATTGAAATTAAATTTTAATTTTAATAAACTTAATTAAAATTAAAAATAATTACAATTAAATACCAATTATTCTATATAAGATTCAACTTCTTATATTGATCCTTATTTATTAAATATCTCATATTTAATTATACAATTTCTCAAATTTTATAATCAAGACCAACTTGATTAAATTAACTTTGTTCTCTTCAACCCATTCTATATGTGAGACTCATTAGGTTCCTAAATATGTTGGCGG
This sequence comes from Erythroxylum novogranatense, assembly GCA_029891385.1. Taxonomy (NCBI): domain Eukaryota; kingdom Viridiplantae; phylum Streptophyta; class Magnoliopsida; order Malpighiales; family Erythroxylaceae; genus Erythroxylum; species Erythroxylum novogranatense. The sequence continues at coordinate 87,760,922 of CM057227.1, read as the reverse complement.
TGATTGTAAATTCTAATTCTAATTAGTAATTAGAATTAGATATTAAAACTCCTTTAATCTATCTTTAATTCTCTAATTAAACAATTTATAATCATAGATCAAGATTGGTGTCTAACAACACATCATAACCACCCAAATATTTAGGAATGTCAAAGTGGTTTTGACTAACCTTTCCATATGTAATTTTTCTATATAATTCAATCCTTTCATCAACAATGTTCTGGTTAGATATAAAGCATGGAATTAATGTCTACTTTATTTAATTTCAATCATTTTAGTTTTTTTATTAGTTATTAATTCAATTTATGATATTTGTAAACTACTTACAAAATGTCATTTCACCTTGGCCAGGGATTTTTCGAATCAATATTAATCGAAAACAACGAAATATTTTCCCGAATTACTTTAAGGAGGTGAATCCTATCTTGATCGCACAACTATCTCCATATAATTCATGTTACATCCAATGATAATAGATTGAACAACCCATGATTAAATAGTTCATAAAGAGTATCAAAATGTAGCGATTCTTATACAAGATAACTTTGGTGATCTTAAGTTAAAGAATCACTTATCAAATCATTATAATGAGAATTTCAAAGACATACAAGTAATGTTCCAAATAGATTTCTCATATCGGTTATATTCAATAAACTTGTTCTTTAACAAGCACCCATACGTTTGTTTAAGTTTCTTTATACTTTAGCCTATGGGATTGACTACTTCCTTCATAAGGAAAAATAAAATGTATGCTAGTCTTTTTATGTTCTATTAATGTCTAATCTTAATATATAACAATTATTAGGAAAATTTAGGAATAATACATAAATGCAATATGAATCTCATAATTATAATCTCATTATAATTTTATTTACAATGTATAATTATTCCGTATACTTTATCAAACACATCTAAACATGTATAAGATAAATAATGCCTTTTACTAAACTACAACCAAAGTGATTAGCTGTAGGGCATAAACACTTGCATTAAAACAATCATTTAAGTATCTCATACCATATCACTATATGATGATTATTCTACTGTTGGAACAGTGGCTTAATGAGAGAATTATACAGTATTCTCTATAGTGAGCACTTGCTTAAGTCTTACAACTCTCATCTTAATATCATCGTAATTAGGAAAAATTGCCTAAATACGTCATTAGATCTTTAATGAGATATTAGCTCCTTATGCATGCTCAATGGCTCTAATGTTCTATAGTATATTACTGTCTTAAACAATGCAAGGAACTATATCAAGTTCACTATAAAACTTATTGATCCGATTAATCATGTCCACTAAATGAAAAATCTTTTATGACTTAATTAGCAACCAATTGCTATATTGGAACTTTTCCAATCTCAAAATGATATTGTTCTAAATAAAATAAACCTTAATTAGGATTTACTTCTAAAGTTATATCCTTATTATCTTGAACTCAAATATCAACTCATACATAAAATAATGGATATCTTCAATACTTCATATGTATCAAATATATCTTAAATATTAAACATATTTAATACATTATCTATGTACTTAGACTTAGAATAAGTTAACAACGTTCAATCAATCTCGAAAAAGTTAACAGCATTCTCCCTAATTACTTTAGGCTGATGAATCATATCTTGATCACACAACTATCTATATATAATTCATGTTACATCCAATGACTATTGATTGAAAAACCTATGATTAAATAGTTCATGAATAGTATCAAAACGTAACAATCCTTATACAAGATAACTTTAGTGATCTCAAGTAAAAGAATCACTTATACAATCATCATAATGAGAATTCCATAAACATACAAATAATGTTCCAAATAGATTTCTTATATTGGATCTGTTCAGTGAACTTGTTTTCTAACAAGCACTCACACGTTTGTTTAAATATCTCTATACTTTAGCTTATGAGATTGACTACTATATTCATTAAAAAACAAAAATGTATGGTAGTAATATAATATGAATCTCATAATTATAATCTCATTACAATTTCATTTGCAATGAATAATTATTCCATGAATTTTATCATGTACATCTAAACTTGTATAAGATAAAGAATGTTTTTAAATAACTTGTTACTAAACTACAACCAAAGTGATTAGTTATAAGGCACAAACCAACAGTAATTACTAAATATTGAAGCCACGTGGGAAAGAAAGCATGATATAGAATCTCGTTATCTTAGCTTCAACCTACAAGGTCGACAAAGAAGATAATGATACAACGACAATTGGAACTGGACCTATTGAGGCTAGGAAGAGCAAGCATATCGTCAACAAGCCAATTTGGGCTAGTGATTATATTTTGGACTGGGATACATTATTAGCTAAATAAATAATATATGTAAAAAAACAGAAGTTTGATGTGAATGGGACGAGTTAATGATTGACAAAACAGTTATACTTGTAATTACCATATATAATGAAAAGGAGCAGACTATATCACCCCTCCTCTTCTCTTCTGGTTTTGTTTTTCCCCTCCTGACCTATTCACTTATCCTTTTTCCTTTTCATTTACGAGTGCTACCTATCACTTGCCGTTTAGAGTGACATGATTTTGAGGCGGCAGATTTCATAATATGTGCGTCTTGTTAATGTGAATCAAAGTTATGTGCTTTATTGTATTCATAGCACGGGAAGGCATTTGATTGAGAACAAATTCCTAAAGTTATAAAATAGCATACCTTGTCAAATTAATTTACTTTATTATCTGAAGTTGACATGATTGTAACCCCAACCATATGATTTGACGAAATCCCCCTAATTAAGCTAATTTGAGGTGGTGTGATATTTTATGACTTTACGTAGTGTTTCTGTGACACGTGAGAAAATTACCATGTTCCTTTTCTTTTCTTTTTTTTTGGTTACATGTGTGTTCCTTTATAAAGGGCAAGTTGATAAAGAGGGTCAGGACTCGAGAGGCTTGCTTGGTGTTCGTGTGATTCCTTATGAACAATCATGGCGCAGCCTGCTGCCAAGGTGTTAATAGCAATTTCCGTCATAGATTTTTGAGTGAAATTATTGGATATCATATCACGCCTATGAAAATCTTGCAAAATTCTATTTGCTGAAAATAGTCGGACTGACCCAGCTCGTCCATCCCTCAAAAGGTTCCACATCTGAACGATCATCCAAGCAGACAACAACGGAGCTTAAATTGAATCCAATAAGTCCTTGTATCTTTACAAGACTAAAAATACTACTGCTCCATCCATTTAGTGGACAGCTTTATTTCAGGATATATGACATCTCTGTGTCTTACATCTAAGCTTCATACATAAAATACAACAAACCTCCACGGTGGTAGTAAGGGTACCTTTTTATAGAGGATTTCCAGGGTTCAAAAAATCTCAGACCTTGCTGGTGACAAAATCCTTATCACTTGATTCCCATATTGTGGTACCATCGCAAGTGCAAAGCTTTTTGTAGTTCTCACCAACGCCGGCACTTCTAGCTATTACTGCCGCAGTAAGGCCATTATCGGATTTATCTTCTGTTCCATAAACCACTACTGATCTTCCAATCAGATCTACTATCCTTAAATTCTCCTTCGTGCCTGTGAAGAAGGCCTCTCCTTTCCCATCAACATCTAATGTTCCCAGGTCGCCGAGAGGCTGCTAAATCAAAATACCACTTATGTATCACGTCAACTTGAACATATGAATCAGAACAATATGAATGATGAGCAACTGCAACAACAGAGCTGAAGCCTTTATACAAAGAAGTACAAAACAACTGTCATAAAATGCACGATGATTCAGTGATTCGACTCATAAAATGTAATTAAGTTATAGAAACACATCAAGTCAGTCATACGAGCTACTCTTATAAGTGAAAAAAATTGACAGAGGGAACATGATAGCACCAGACCATACACGTTTCAATGGACTAAACTTCATAGTAAACGATCGTAATTACTTTCAATAGCCAGGGAGTTCGAGGCAGAATAAAGGAACTGCCGTATAAATAACAAAGTGCTAGCTCATACAAACCTCTTTTTTTCCATCTTGATCTGGGGTGTTATACACTTTCCCAGTGCTTGCTGCACCTTTTGTCAGGTCTCCAAACTCATTGATAGACCAACCATGTTTCCCAGGAGACAATCCACTAAAGCTGGATTCAATTCTAGCCAAATGCATATTGACTTGAGCAAAACGAACTACCCCAAAGATTTTTGGACCTTTAAATTCAGCAACTGCGGCAGACACTAAAAAATCTAGGACACAAAAGAAAGTAAACGGCAATTACATTTCCATGATATACTAAGAATGGCCTACTCTTCCATATTTTCTCCCTAAGACTTCACAACTAAGGGCAAAAGGGTAACACACAAAACTGCATGATAAACAAATGACTGAAATGACAGTTGAAGGAAGAAGTAAAAGAAAAACAAATTAATTGCAAGCTTATGTTACTGTATGCAGGAATCAAGATTATGTCTGGTAGATGTTTCCTGTTCCAAAGTAATATTCCAATCAAATTATGCATTAAAAGATCAAAATATAAAAGCTAGAAGTTAATCATCACAATAAGCTTAAAGTATTTAATCCCAGTCTAGGGATAAGGTTCATACATAACAATTATACCCACTTTCGGTAGCTCTATAAGTTATACCTTAACAGAAACTTGAAGACTACTTAAAAATTAGTATGGTCAAAGATAGTGAAATAGTTGCATGTAAGAAATGCTGTTTAATAGGGATCTAGTTACAAAATTGATGGAAATTCCAGGGGATCACTGCAGCCATTTAGGGCTTCCATGTCTGAAGGACACCTAAGAAATGAATTCCGCTAAAACCATGAAAGAAATTAAAAAAGTGCAAAAATTGTCAATATGGTAGGATCACAAGTGGCATCTGCGTGATATCTGAAACTTAAGCACATGAAAAGTATTCATCTATAGCTAAATTATTAAAGAAATTGCAACTGTGACAAAATCCAGAAGGAAGAGGCAAAGACAGACTCAAGAATCCAGAAATTTTTGATTGGCCAACCTTCGGGTACCCCTTGTCCAATTAATCTAGCCTTTCGACCAGTCTGCTCAAGTGCTTCAGTCATAGTCTTCACAGGTGAAGAGCCAAGTATTCTGACCACTTGACTTCCCAAGTCCACCTCCACATTCTTTACCCCTAATGATTGCAAGAGTAGAAGCAATACAAATTCTATGTGAGAACCAAAAATTTTTCTTCTATCATTGAAGTGTGTTCATATAAGCTACAGAAGTAAAAGTATACCATCAACAGTCTGTAATTTACTCTTGACAGAATTAACACAGCCTTCACACTTCATATCCACCATGTACTCTGTCTATTATCAAGCAAGAGAAGAATAAATTCCAAAACTTTCAGTTAAAATGACTCAACATGAGCACATAAATTTTATGCAACAAACAAAATTTAAAAAAGGAAGACGAAATAGAGGGCACCATAATTAAAAGAAATAAGTTATTTATTGAATTACTATCGTTGATAAACGAAGGCAAATTCTATCCAGAAACGTGAAAAATCAGAAAATGGTTACAAATTCCTCTCTTCATTTTTAAATAATCAAGATATGGAATATAGTTCCAAAGGGAAGAATTCAACTTACAAGTAACTTAGGCAACACAGCACCTTCCTGCAAAAACAAAATAAACAACAATCAAGATTCAAACTTTAGAAATAAAGAAGAAAGCTTTAGATTAAAAAAAAAAAAAGTGGGCACCGATCAGACAAAGAACCTGTGATGTGGGTTTGTGATCGGAGGTTGGTGCGTCCATACTAATAGCTAATGGAGGCTGAGACAATCCCTTTGTGAGGCCAAAGCGAGCGCCAGACAAAGGTGAAGCTGAGGAGAGAAAGAGGTTAGAGAGGTTGTGGGGTTTAGAATTTGGAGGAAATGAGTGAGACGGAGATAGAAAGAAAGCTGTTGGTAGAGCAGCGGCTGCTACGGCTGTCTTGGTTGTCGATGAGACCGACCTTAGAAATGCCATTTTAATCTCTATAACGAATTTGGTTCTTTGAATTAATACCAAAGTTGCTGTCCCTCCTAGGCTAGAAGCATCTTCTTATTTTCTTAATTTCATTTCATTTTCTCGAATTTACTCCATCCAAGCACCTATTATTCAAAAGCTAGAAACATAATTTAAGTAAAGAGATTATTAAAAAAAGAAAAGAAAAGGATCCAATGGAATTAAAACATTTATTCTTCTTGTTTTTGCGTGCTCTTTTGGACAAGTCCATTTATCTTTGCTATATTGGTTAAACTTTTCTTCTTTTGACCATTGAAAGACTAGTACAAAGGTTTAATTTTTCATATTTATTATTTTCACTGTTAGATAAGTCTAAATTAAAAATAAAATTTGCTCATTAATTCTTTGAATTCACATTCAACTCACAGGTTTAAATTAAATTTGAATAGATGTTATTTTAAAATTAGATAACTTACGTTTTACTTGTTAAAATAATAATATTTTGCCATGCTATCAATATGATAAAGAAGGTTTTCATACTTTGAAAGGTATTACATAAATTATAAAATAAATTTATAAAAAATTGAATTGGATATGAATTATATAATTTTTATCAAACTTGCAGTGGAACTTAAGTTTAATCTTGACTCAATTAGTCATAGATCACGTTCAATTCCTTAGGATAGTGTGACTTCACTTTTGCTTTTTGTTTTTTTTTAAATTTTTAGTTTATGTTTTAATTAAAAATAAAAACATGTTTGATTAAGATTTTCATAAAAAACTAACAAAGACATGTTTAATTTTATCATTTTATTTCTATTATTGTAATTATACTCTTATGTTAATTATTTGCGTATTAATTATATATAATAAAATTCTTAATTTGCGTATTAATTATAAATATGGCTTTATTTGATCTTCGTCTTCACTCACCGGAGGGGATTACATGGCTGACCTTTTGGCCATGAATGTGATTAGCGGTGTTATGGTGTATGGCGACTCATTTGGCTATGTTAAGACACGTGATAAACTTGTGAAGGTTTTGTGTTTATGTTTATGAAGATGGAAGTAAAATAAAGGAATTTATGATGAGAAAGAAAAAGTTATTATATTTATATCTCACATGTTATCTCCAAAGATCAAAAAGTTTTTTTTCCCTTGCCAAGTACTTAGAATCGGAACTTGACCTTTAAGCCAAGTACTTAGAATGGGAACTTGACCTTTAAATCTAAATTTGACAATCTTAAGTGGGTTTCTACTAAAAAATTCAAATGTTCTATACTGGAGAATCGATCTTATCTTCAACAATGTTATGCCTTGGATTGTATCAAGACAACATCAAAGTTTATGATCATTAGTGACAAAAAACATAAAGAAAGAAAGTGTAAACTCTAGTATCAAAATCTAGATTGTCTAACGTTTAGGAGTAAACTTTGATGAAACGAATAACAAAACTAGAAAATTTTCATTTCATAACTTAAAATTCACAATCTCTCGGTAACTACTAATTGCGTGAAAACAAAATTTGAAAAATCACATTGCTCATATGATGCTAATCTACGTTATTCATACCAACTAGTTGGAGTAGCTGCAAGAGCAAATTGTTGTGGCTGAGCAATATTGTTAGCCCCAAAAATTTTTTTTTTAAAATTAAGCATGATTAGATCAATTAAGTAAGTTAAGTTAGCATAAATTGAATTGAGATTAATTAACATGTGATATCATTAAGGAGTTAGGTGATGAGTTAATGAAATTAAATGAGTTAGGTGTTAAGAATTAATGTTAGTAAATGTATTAGTTGATTTAAATGAGTTAGACGTAGTTAATGTGTTAATTGGGCTTTGGGTCCAAATGAAGTAAGAAAGAAGAGAGGATTAATGAAATGGGCTTAAGTTGTAGTAGGAAAATAGAAGGAAGGAATTAAATGAAGTGGACTTGGGCTTGGGCTTGGGCTTAAGTTAAATGAGAAGAGTATAAAAGAGAGGAAGTTAAATGAGTTGTAGGGGAAAGAAGGGGATTTACGAAAATTGAAAGGAGAAGAAGAAGAGATGTCGTGAATGGAGAAAGAAGGAGGAGAAAAAGAAGAGCTTGGTTAGGGTTGATTTCCAAGAGATTTAGAGGGTTTTTGAAGAAAGTTCAAGAGGAAAAAGTGTGGAGGAAGGCTAGAGCTTCATCTTGAACCAAGAAACTCTTGGTGTTGTTGAAGATTTAAGGTAAGTCATGAAGTTTTGTTAGAGTTTTTGTTTGGGTTATGGTTGAGAAGAGTTGAAAATAGAATGGGTATAGTGAATCTAGACTAATTTCATGAATGATGTTGTATGGTTTTTCAATTTGTGTTAAGTGACTTGGGTTTTTGGTTTTTAATGAAGAAAGAGAAGGAAGAGAAGAAGAACAAGAGTAGTAGCAAGGAAACCAAGAATTTATCAAGTCTACAAGGTGGGTTTCATATTTATCTTTATGTATATAAGCTATAAATGTAAATTAATGCATGACATTAATGAGTTTTGATTACTTGGTAGTTGTATTAAATGTTTGTGATTGAATGTTGGATATGGTTGTTATAAGCCATTGATGATTGTATGAAATGCTTGATGTTGTTGTTGTTAGGCAATTATGAAGGTTGAGTATGGGATTATGATGTTTATAAATGTACATTGTATGATGACGATTGAAGTTGTTTTGGAGAAACTTGTTAAATGAATATGATGAAAAGCATGAATGATGTATGAAAAGATGATTTTAAAAAGAAAGTGAATTGGACAAGAACGGTCCAATTTTCTTGTATGATGCATGATTGTTATGTTATGTGGGTAAGGTATAGTCCTAAGAAGCATCACGTGCACGTCGACCATGAAAGCCTTGACCGAAATTTGCCTGATTGTGGCGTAGGATGATCCAACATTTTGGACTCTAAAGATTTGCCCATATAAGCTCATTAAATGAGACTATATGGTTGCAAGAATATGGACTTACCGAGCCAGTTGATGTGTTTCATATATGATTACATGAAAATGCAAGAATTATGAATGTTCGAATTGTGAGAAATTATGTTTATGTATTGATGAAAATTGCATGATGCATGTATTATGACTTCATTGGAAGATTGTTTAATGTATGGATAACTAAATGGACATGCTTGATATATAAATATAAATGTGTTACCGCAGAGTTTAAAGCTCACCCCCCTCAATTCTCCAGGAAATGAGCAGGATCCCGAGGAACAAGCTTAAAGGCATTTACTCCAAGATTTTTCTTTTGGTCTTGTATTGGAAATGATTTTTGTAAAACAATGCTTTAGTTGCATTTTGAGAATGATATTGTATTTTGAAGCTTCATTGTAATTAGGCTTGAAATGCCTACTAAAGCATTGTAAAAACATTTGTTTTGATGTGAATGAAATGCATGAATGATGTTTTATCAGGGTTTCTCAAGACAGATTAATATCATGTCAAGTGTAGCTTTCAAAGTTGTGTCGAATGGCTTTAAACTCCATGTGGGTAGAAATCCATGTTTAGTTCAAGTAAAGATGTGTATAGAGTTGTGATTGATGAATCTTATGTAGAAGTAAGAATGTTTTGAATGATGGTTAATGAGTTTTGCATGAGTGAATGTACAGGATCATTGAAGTTGAACTTGAGTTTTTTTTTGTAAGTCAAACTAGGTGTTTGACATGAGAGGAGGTGTTAAAATATTAAATGAATGAATCCGGTATAGAAATGGGTAGGTTTAAAAAGGTTAGGAGTGTTCATGGTGTTTGGGATAGATCAAGAGAGTATAGAGGTTTAGAGACTAGCTAATAATAGATATAGCTCGAGTTATTTGTCTCCATAACTCGACTTGTGAAGCATAGTTTGATTAATAAGTCGACTTGTCAGTCAGCATAACTCGAGTTATTTGCCTCGATAAGTCGACTTGTTAGTGATAAGTCGAGTTATTTGTCTCGATAAGTCGAGTTATTTGTCTCGATAAGTCGAGTTGTCAGTCAGTATAAGTCGACTTGTCTGTAAAGCCATGGTTGGGAATGTTATTTTTGGGGTTTATCAAGAGCAGTCAAGGTCTAAGTCTTAGTCAATGCATGCTCACCACCAATGTGAGTCATTAGAGAGTGTCAAGTTCAGGATCTCAGCAAGGCAAGTGTCTCGGGGATGGGCTCCACCCGGGCTCACATCCCAGGACAGTCGGGCTCCGAGAGTGGGGTTTGACATCTGTGGTATCAAGCAAGTGTGATAAGTGTAAGTTCCATGTAGTTGGGTCTCGGATCCAACAGTTGGGGTCCGGTCTCCGGGTCGGGTTCTGACAAATATCATCCCCACTCCCTCGTAATGTCACCTATATTTTTGTCACAAAGATGAGTTCCAACAAATAAACCAAAAGAAAAAGTTGTCAACACAAAACAAAACATATTAGTCACTCCTGAAAAGCAAAACAGATGCGATGTCATTGCAAAAATGATGTAAAAGAAAATGATGTCATGATATATAGTGCCAAAATGAAAACATTTTCAAAGAAAGTTGATTTTGAGATTGAAAAATAAAATTCATTAGCATTTGTATAAAATTTTACCTTGCTATAGATAGAGGTTAGTAGCAAGAACGACAATACCCACATTAGCCGCCAACTGACTGTCAGGCATAGTCCAATCAGTTGAGGGAAGCCTAAAATTAGTAGGACGAAGTGCATAATGTTGGACACCCTGCCCTTGAGAGTCACACGAGCCCAACGTCCTAAGTGACATCTGGACATGTGTCCCGCAAGGGTGGAGTGCCCCCACCAGGAAGACTTACTTTTACTATTTCTGAATAGATGTTGACCTTAATCATTTTGCACAGCCTTGGGACAATTAGCATAACTGTCATTAGGATTATCGGGTTAAGATCCTCTTAGGACGATTTCAAAGAAGGCTTGGAGATCTACAACTTTGAGGAAGACCCTAATGTCAGATTCTATCCTCTGTAGACGGTCGAAAATGGAACAAAAGATAAGGGGAGGCGAAAGACAAAAGAATTAAAAGATAGAAGAAGTTAGATATAGAATAAACAAAACACAAAAGAAGATGACGTCATCACAGAAGAAACACAAAAGGAGATGATGTCATCATAGAAGAAACAAAAAGGCAGAAGAAGCAAAACACAGAAAAAATAAAAGACAGAAGAAACGAAAAGGCAGAAGAAGCAAAAGATAGAAGAAGCAAAAGGCAGAAAAAGAGAAAAGGAGAAAGAAGCAAAACACAGAAGAAGCAAAAGACAGAAGAAACGAAAAGGCAGAAGAAGCAAAAGACAGAAGAAACAAAAGACAGAATAAGCAAAAAGGCAGAAGAAGCAAAACACAACAGAAGCAAAAACTAGAAGAAGTAAAAGACAAAAGAAGCAAAAAGGCAGAAGAAGCAAAACACAGAAGAAGCAAAACACAAAAGAAGCAAAAGATAGAAAAAGCGAAATGGCAGAAGAAACAAAAGACAGAAGGAGCAAAAGACAGAAGAAACAAAGGACAGAAGAAGCGAAAAGGCAGAAGAAGCAAAAGACAGAAGAAGCAAAAAGGCAGAAGAAGCAAAAGACAAAAGAAGCAAAAGATAGGAGAAGCAAAAGACAGGAGAAGCAAAAGACAGAAGAAATGAAAAGGTAGAAGAGGCAAAAGACAAAAAAAGCAAAAGACAAAAGAAGCGAAAAGTTAGAAAAAACAAAATACAAATGAAGCAAAAGGCAGAAAAGCAAAAGACAAAAGAAGCAAAAAGCAGAAGAAACAAAACACATAAGAAGCAAAAGATAGAAGAAGCAAAAGACAGAATAAGCAAAACATAGGAAAAAGAAAATTCAGAAGAAGCGAAACTCAAAAGGAACAAAACACAGAAGGAAGTCTATGAACAGTAACACAGAAGAAGTTCATGAATAGTAACACAGAAGAAGAAAAAGATAGATGATACAAAACACAGAAGAAGATGACGTCATCACAATGAAAACATAGAATGAGATGACGTCATCACAGAAGAAGCAAAAAGGCAAAAGAAGCAAAACATAAATGATACAAAACACAGAAGAAGATGACATCATTACAAAGAAAACACAAAATGAGATGACATCATCACAAAAGAAGCAAAAAGGTAGAAGATTGTTGGACCCCGAACCTTGAGTGGAAATTAGAAATATGAAAATGAAATAAATGAGTATTTTTGTATATGAATTGTGTTATAGATGATTATGATATTAGAATGTGTTATTAATGGATGATGAGTTGAGAAATTTTAAGCATGAACCATAGTTATATATGTAAGACATTATGGAAAAGCAAGATAGGATGTTTGGTGAATGATAAGAGGTTATTGAATATGAGAGTGCTATAAAATGAGAATGAGAATTTAGAAGTTTATTTTGTATGATTATGTTTCATTAAAGTTTGAGATTGACGGATAAGTTATCTTTGGTTGAGAATTTCATTTGTTGTTAGTATTAGAAGTATATGTTATATGTGTATATTGTGAATGTTGAGGATTGCCAATTGTTGGTTGTGTTAGATTGGTATTGGAATGAGTATAATGTTGTGCTGCCTTTGAAGAGTTCAAATTGGGTAGATTGTGAGTATATATGATGTTAGGATTGAAGATAAATCCTTTGGAAATTGAGTTTTAATGAGGGATTGATGTTGTTGAATGGATTTAAAGTGGTTTTTGTAGTGTTGGAGAAGTGTTTGAGGTATGGGAATGTTAGGAGAAGGTTTGGAAACCTTTGAAGAGGGTTTAAAGGGTGAAATGTTGTTGTTGGCAGAAAGTTACACAGCCTGTGTGAAATTTCACACAGACTGTGTAAATCCAGGTGCAGGAGACGATGTTATCCGTGGGTTACACAGCCTGTGTAAACCCATCTCAGCCCATCCGAAGGTCACACAGACTGTGTGATTGACAGTATAAATTTCACACAGCCTGTGCTTTTCAGGATATGGACATATCAAATTTATTTGGCCATAACTCCTTCGTCCGACATCCGATTGAGTTGATTCTTGAAGCGTTGGATTCCTAAGACACTTAATTTCATATTAATGGAAGATTATGAATTTTAGGGATTTTATTGAGCAAGATTATTTGAATCAAAGTGAGTTGGACTATTTTCTGAATATAGTTCAATATTTTGAGCATAACTTTTGCTATGGAAATTGAAATGATGTGATTCTTGTTTTGGATTAAACTAGAGAAATAGAGCTACAATTGTTATGAAGAATTCGACTTTCAATTTGGTCCTTAAGAAGGTCCATTTTTGGATGGAAATTATGTGCTGGAAAGTGATTTAGCATAAGACATACCCGAAATGTTTTGAGCATAACTTTTGGTGTAGTGCTCGAAATTGGATGATTCTTGAGGCTTTATGAAATTAAGACATGGAGGAACAATTATCTAGAAGGAAGTTTTAGCAAATTCCTTCATTTAGATGTGAGAATAATTGTCCAAAAGTGAGCATAACTTGAAGAAATATTCAGGGGCAAAATTGGAAGTTAACTTAAAATTTTGAGTGTAAGGCTTGTAAGAAAAGGGCAAAAGGGTCTTTTACACTCTAATTTAAGTGGCTTGGCATATAAGAAGAGGGGGAGTGTCGCTTTTTTTAGAAGACCCACGAAAATTCTAGAAGAAGAAAGAAGAAAGAAGAAGAAGGAAGAGAGAAGAGGAGATTTTCGTGGAGAAAGAAGAGAGAAGAGGTGGGTTTCTAATTTTAAAGGATTCAAGCTTGATTTTCTATGGATTCATGAAGGAAAAGAGGGAAAGAGAAGAGATCTACCCTCTAAGCCAAGAAGAATTTCGAAAATGGGAAGAGAAAGAGGTAAGAGAATCTTTAAGTTTGAGTTTTTAGAGTTTTGTTAGTTTAGAAATATGAAAAAGGTAATGGGTTTGTGATTTCCTTGATTAGTTTTGAAAGATTTCATGATGAATTGGTTTATTTTGGATTTATGTGAGTTAAGGTTTGGGTAAAGTTTGAGAATTTGAGATTTTAGAAATCCTTGGTTTGGAAAGATTGGAAATATGATGATTACAAATTTCCTATAGTTAATTTGAGAAGTATGATGTTTATGATTGTGGAATTGGTTGATTATGGCTTAGGTGATTTTAAGTTGGAAGAGAGAAAGAAGTAAAGATCAAATTGAGGATTGGAGCAAGCTTATGGCATGGATAAGAGGTGGGTAACATATTTATTTTGCAAATTATAAGCTAATTAATAATGTTGGTTTGTTAAGCTATTGTTTTAAATGAGTTGACTAAATTGACTTTTGGGATGATTTATGAAAGATTGGTTTCATTGTTTTCGAATGAATTAAGAACTGTTTGGACTTTCAAGCGAAAGGATTAAATTAACTGCATTTTCAAAGTATTTGCGGATTTTGATGAAAAGAGCATGATGATTGAATTTTTATGTTGATTGTTTGAGTTTCAATATGTGAATTGTGGTTATTGACGAAATTGATTGATTGTTGAGAATATGTTTGCATTGTTATATGCATATATGAAAATTTGTGAATGTAAATGTGTTAAATACTACATTGCATGAAAAGTTGAATTTCTGAAATATGCCTTCGGGCAATATGAGTTTTCAAGCATAAATACGTGTTACATGGGTTTGGTTAGGTCCTTCATGTGGAGTCAGTGCACTGGTCTCATTATTTTCAAAGCCTTCTCCCGGCTACCCGTTAGCGGCATAGGAGCTCCGTTTTTCGGACTCCTCATATGTGTTTCACGACTGCACAGGACCGCTTTGCGGGAATGTGCAGTACGTCATATGTTATGGACCGACCCAAACCGTTGATGTGCTTAATGTGTTAAGTTCTTTTGCTCTGTTTATAATATGCTGCACTTATATGTGATGCATTTCATGTTTTCAATGGTTTGAAATTCTGACAAATGAGACATTGGGATTTTTCAACCGTGAGAATTTTGAAAAAAAAACTATTTGTAAATGTTTATGAAAGATGTTGAGAATTGAGAAGTTTTGAGAAATAAGCCTTCACCGTTTTTAGTCAATTGAAATAAAGGTTTAAAAATACTTTTGCTTATCATTTGTTAGATAAACATGTTATCCACGAGCTTCCGAGCTCACCCGCCCTTTCATCCCCATCTCCAGGTATTCGTGCAGGAGATCGGATGAAAGACATCAAGACATCAGTATTTATACATGATTTGTATTTTTGTGTATTTGGTTTAAGATTAGTGAAAATGGATTATGGCTTAGAATGCCATTAGAACATTGTAAGCTTTTGGTTCATAATGTATTTTGGATTATGCAATTGTATAAGATTTTGGTTTATGGGAATTAATCAATGTTTTGACTATGGATGGTGTATATTGGTTTTGTATACAAATTGTATTTGAGTTATGAATGAAATTGGGATATATTTATGTGGATATGGATGATTGTGTTGATAATGAAATATGAATTGTGATGAATATGAATTGTTATAAAATTGACTTGAAGTGGTTTAGAATTTAGGTTTGCGTTTCTGCTGAGATCCCAGACGGAGGGTCCGGTGGATCATGAAGTATGTGTGTAATTGTCTAGATATATATAGAAGTGTATTCAAGATATTTGCAGGTTTGAGTTTTGTTTTTGTGCAGTCGTTATGCTGCCGGATTTTTATATGATTTATAGGGATAAGTGATGATGTATATGGAATTTATGGGTTTATTGGCATGAGTGTGATATTTGTTATGGCAAGAAATGAGAAAAAGGATAAGATCATATGTCGTTATGAAGATATTGAGTTATCGCCTAAGTAAGAAGACCATGTTTAAGGATTGAGATTTATAAGAGGAAAAAAAATACATCGATATCGGATAGAGTAAGTCATAAGGGTTTCCAACACAACAAGTTTTCTATGTTCACGTTTTAGATGTCGGAATTTGAAATTCAGTTCGAACCCACCGGTTGTAGGCGTTGACTTCAAGTTCATTTTCTATTTGCATTTGAATTCATTTGGTATCTGATGTGAATCCATCTTGATTTATTTCAGTTCGAATCGATCTCTTTTGTATTCGATCCTATCGAATTGATCTATTTGTTTGGCATTCGTATTCGATTCCATTCAATTTCCATTTGTATTTCGATTCGACTTATTTGATATTCGATTTCAGTTGGATTCGATCCTAATTAGTTTCACATTTGTTTCGTTTCATTCGCTTTGGCTTTTTATTTTCTTTCCGCTTAAAGAGAGTGGTTATGAGAGGTTATGTACAGTTTAAGCAGTGCTAGCGTTAAGTGTAAAGAAGTTGGGTCTCGAAAACGGGATCCAACATTTATGGTATCAGAGCATAGAGTGAAAGTGTTAAGTTTAAGTAGTTGGGCTTCGGACCCAACATTTGTGGTATCAGAGCCCAGTAATATGATTTTACTGGGGCGTATGTATGTAAGTGATATGTATGAGATATTGAAAAGTGTTTGAATGGACAGAAATGAATTAGTGAGAATGTGAACATGATGTATTTGTCTTTGTCATGAATAAATTGAAGAACCTATGTGATGGTCTGATTTAGGTGAAGAATCATGATTGAGTTTAAGATTTTGATAAAGGAAGTTAAGATCAAAAATTCATGATGAATTTGGATGATGTGATTTCACATATATGTGAGATGCAAATATGAATCTTTAAAGATGAATTTGATGATAGGAATACATGTAGAGAAGTTAAAAAGATTGAGATTGAATGGTTTTGGGTCCATGTTAAGGTTATCAATACTTGGACCATTGATTGGTGTGCGTATGTTAAGAAAATAGTGTTTGATATGATATTAGCATTTGCACAAGAAGTGAATAAGTGTGAGTAAGTTGAGAACATGTATGATAAATGGATATTGTTTATCCTTTTGTGAGATGAAAGTACGAACATTTGAAGGATGAGATAAATTGATAGAGATATATGTATATAATCACAAAGGATTGGTTTGAATGATGAATTGATCCATGTTAAGGTTTATTAAGAATTGGACCATTAATTTGTGTCCTTAGGTTGAGGAATATGGATTTCTGGATATAGTAAGTTAAATTTATGTACTTGTGGAAATATGATAAGAACTATTGGTGTGTGATTATGATATGGATGGTATATGATATAGGAAGTGAAAAATATTACGAATACGTGTGGTGAAGATTTTGCATATGTGAATGACTAGGATCATTTGGAAGTCATGAATTAAGAGAATGTAGTACTTGGTGTTTGCTTAAGTATGAATTTCGAGGACGAAATTCTTTTAAGAGGGGGAGAAATGTTGGACCCCGAACCTTGAGTGGAAATTAGAAATATGAAAATAAAATAAATGAGTGTTTTTGTATATGAATTGTGTTATAGATGATTATGATATTAGAATGTGTTATTAATGGATGATGAGTTGAGAAATTTTAAGCATGAACCATAGTTATATATGTAAGACATTATCGAAAAGCAAGATAGGATGTTTGGTGAATGATAAGAGGTTATTGAATATGAGAGTGCTATAAAATGAGAATGAGAATTTAGAAGTTTATTTTGTATGATTATGTTTCATTAAAGTTTGAGATTGACGGATAAGTTATCTTTGGTTGAGAATTTCATTTGTTGTTAGTATTAGAAGTATATGTTATATGTGTATATTGTGAATGTTGAGGATTGCCAATTGTTGGTTGTGTTAGATTGGTATTGGAATGAGTATAATGTTCTGCTGCCTTTGAAGAGTTCAAATTGGGTAGATTGTGAGTATATATGATGTTAGGATTGAAGATAAATCCTTTAGAAGTTGAGTTTTAATGAGGGATTGATGTTGTTGAATGGATTTAAAGTGGTTTTTGTAGTGTTGGAGAAGTGTTTGAGGTATGGGAATGTTAGGAGAAGGTTTGGAAACCTTTGAAGAGGGTTTAGAGGGTGAAATGTTGTTGTTGGCAGAAAGTTACACAGCCTGTGTGAAATTTCACACAGACTGTGTAAATCCAGGTGCAGGAGACGATGTTATCCGTGGGTTACACAGCCTGTGTGAATTTTCACACAGATTGTGTAAACCCATCTCAGCCCATCCGAAGGTCACACAGACTGTGTGACTGACAGTATAAATTTCACACAGCCTGTGCTTTTCAGGATATGGACATATCGAATTTATTTGGCCATAACTCCTTCGTCCGACATCCGATTGAGTTGATTCTTGAAGCGTTAGATTCCTAAGACACTTAATTTCATATTAATGGAAGATTATGAATTTTAGGGATTTTATTGAGCAAGATTATTTGAATCAAAGTGAGTTGGACTATTTTCTGAATATAGTTCAATATTTTGAGCATAACTTTTGCTATGGAAATCGAAATGATGTGATTCTTGTTTTGGATTAAACTAGAGAAATAGAGCTACAATTGTTATGAAGAATTCGACTTTCAATTTGGTCCTTAAGAAGGTCCATTTTTGGATGGAAATTATGTGCTGGAAAGTGATTTAGCATAAGACATACCCGAAATGTTTTGAGCATAACTTTTGGTGTAGTGCTCGAAATTGGATGATTCTTGAGGCTTTATGAAATTAAGACATAGAGGAACAATTCTCTAGAAGGAAGTTTTAGCAAATTCCTTCATTTAGAGGTGAGAATAATTGTCCAAAAGTGAGCATAACTTGAAGAAATATTCAGGGGCAAAATTGGAAGTTAACTTAAAAATTTGAGTGTAAGGCTTATAAGAAAAGGGAAAAAGGGTCTTTTACACTCTAATTTAAGTGGCTTGGCATATAAGAAGAGGGGGAGTGTCGTTTGTTTTAGAAGACCCACGAAAATTCTAGAAGAAGAAAGAAGAAAGAAGAAGAAGGAAGAGAGAAGAGGAGATTTTCGTGGAGAATGAAGAGAGAAGAGGTGGGTTTTCTAATTTTAAAGGATTCAAGCTTGATTTTCTATGGATTCATGAAGGAAAAGAGGGAAAGAGAAGAGATCTACCCTCCAAGCCAAGAAGAATTTCGAAAATGGGAAGAGAAAGAGGTAAGAGAATCTTTAAGTTTGAGTTTTTAGAGTTTTGTTAGTTTAGAAATATGAAAAAGGTAATGGGTTTGTGATTTCCTCGATTAGTTTTGAAAGATTTCATGATGAATTGGTTTATTTTGGATTTATGTGAGTTAAGGTTTGGGTAAAGTTTGAGAATTTGAGATTTTAGAAATCCTTGGTTTGGAAAGATTGGAAATATGATGATTACAAATTTCCTATAGTTAATTTGAGAAGTATGATGTTTATGATTGTGGAATTGGTTGATTATGGCTTAGGTGATTTTAAGTTGGAAGAGAGAAAGAAGTAAAGATCAAATTGAGGATTGAAGCAAGCTTATGGCATGGATAAGAGGTGGGTAACATATTTATTTTGCAAATTATAAGCTAATTAATAATGTTGGTTTGTTAAGCTATTGTTTTTAAATGAGTTGACTAAATTGACTTTTGGGATGATTTATGAAAGATTGGTTTCATTGTTTTCCGAATGAATCAAGAACTGTTTCGGACTTTCAAACGAAAGGATTAAATTAACTGTTTTCAAAGTATTTGCAGGATTTTGATGAAAAGAGCATGATGATTGAATTTTTATGTTGATTGTTTGAGTTTCAATATGTGAATTGTGGTTATTGACAAAATTGATTGATTGTTGAGAATATGTTTGCATTGTTATATGCATATATGAAAATTTGTGAATGTAAATGTGTTAAATACGACATTGCATGAAAAGTTGAATTTCTGAAATATGCCTTCGGGCAATATGAGTTTTCAAGCATAAATACGTGTTACATGGGTTTGGTTAGGTCCTTCATGTGGAGTCAGTGCACTGGTCTGGTTATTTTCAAAGCCTTCTTCCGGCTGCCCGCTAGCGGCATAGGAGCTCCGTTTTCTGGACTCCTCATATGTGTTTCACGGCCGCACAGGACCGCTTTGTGGGAATGTGCAGTACGTCATGTGTTATTGACCGACCCAAACCGTTGATGTGCTTAATGTGTTAAGTTCTTTCGCTCTGTTTATAATATGCTGCACTTATATGTGATGCATTTCATGTTTTCAATGGTTTGAAATTCCGACAAATGAGACATTGGGATTTTTCAACCGTGAGAATTTTGAAAAAAAAAACTATTTGTAAATGTTTATGAAAGATGTTGAGAATTGAGAAGTTATGAGAAATAAGCCTTCACCGTTTTTAGTCAATTGAAATAAAGGTTTAAAAATACTTTTGCTTATCATTTGTTAGATAAACATGTTATCCACGAGCTTCCGAGCTCACCCCCCCCTTTCATCCCCATCTCCAGGTATTCGTGCAGGAGATCGGATGAAAGACATCAAGACATCAGTATTTATACATGATTTGTATTTTTGTGTATTTGGTTTAAGATTAGTGAAAATGGATTATGGCTTAGAATGCCATTATAACATTATAAGCTTTTGGTTCATAATGTATTTTGGATTATGCAATTGTATAAGATTTTGGTTTATGGGAATTAATCAATGTTTTGACTATGGATGGTGTATATTGGTTTTGTATACAAATTGTATTTGAGTTATGAATGAAATTGGGATATATTTATGTGTATATGGATGATTGTGTTGATAATGAAATATGAATTGTGATGAATATGAATTGTTATAAAATTGTCTTGAAGTGGTTTAGAATTTAGGTTTGCGTTTCTGCTGAGATCCCGGACGGAGGGTCCGGTGGATCATGAAGTATGTGTGTAATTGTATGGATATATATAGAAGTGTATTCAAGATATTTGCAGGTTTGGGTTTTGTTTTTGTGCAGTCGTTATGCTGTCGGATTTTTATATGATTTATAGGGATAAGTGATGATGTATATGGAATTTATGGGTTTATTGGCATGAGTGTGATATTTGTTATGGCAAGAAATGAGAAAAAGGATAAGATCATGTGTCGTTATGAAGATATTGAGTTATCGCCTAAGTAAGAAGACCATGTTTAAGGATTGAGATTTATAAGAGGAAAAAAAATACATCGATATCGGATAGGGTAAGTTATAAGGGTTTCCAACGCAACAAGTTTTCTATGTTCACGTTTCAGATGTCGGAATTTGAAATTCAGTTCGAACCCACCAGTTGTAGGCGTTGACTTCAAGTTCATTTTCTATTTGCATTTGAATTCATTTGGTATCTGAAGTGAATCCATCTTGATTTATTTCAGTTCGAATCGATCTCTTTTGTATTCGATCCTATCGAATTGATCTATTTGTTTGGCATTCGTATTCGATTCCATTCAATTTCCATTTGTATTTCGATTCGACTTATTTGATATTCGATTTCAGTTGGATTCGATCCTAATTAGTTTCACATTTGTTTCGTTTCATTCGCTTTGGCTTTTTATTTTCTTTCCGCTTCAAGAGAGTGGTTATGAGAGGTTATGTACAGTTTAAGCAGTGCTAGCGTTAAGTGTAAAGAAGTTGGGTCTCGGAAATGGGATCCAATATTTATGGTATCAGAGCATAGAGTGAAAGTGTTAAGTTTAAGTAGTTGGGCTTCGGACCCAACAAAGATACAACTCCTCTCTTGCCCATCTTCCCTTATAAGGACCCTGACCTTCAGCTCAGATGTCCAAAATTTCAAGCTAAATATTGTTGGAAAGATAACAGAAAGACTTACAACTTACTAGAAAACAGATTTGCCTAAATCAACTTAGATTAACCTAGATTTTTTCTTGAATTTAGAAAATGAAATTTTTTCCTTTATGCACTTGAAAAATTTCAATGTACCAACTTTAGATAGTCATGAGTAAATATGCGAACAAATTCTATTTGCATCAAAATATAAAAGTTTTACAAAGCTTTAGTCGGTATTTTAAGTCGTAAATATATTAATACATCAAAATCCCAAAATACAAAACATATATGATTTGCTCAAAATGCAACTAAAGCCTAGCTTTACAAACTTGTTTCAAATACAAAATAATCAAAACTAGGAGTGCTGCCTTGCCTCTTGACCTACTCGATATCTTGCTCATCACCTGAATCTGTGGGAGGAGATTGGGGGGTGAGCTTCAAGCTCGTGGGTAACAATCTTATAATTGATAACAAGCAAAAATCATTGAAATAATCATCTTCATTGCAAAAACTCACATTAATGCAGAACATGGATACATCACTACTGCCAACATATCATGAACACACAAGACACATCAAATTGGTTTGGGTGGATCCAAAATAGAACGTATTATGCATTTCCACATAACGGTCTTGCGTAGCCGTGAACTTATGGGAGTCTTTGAAGGAGCTCCATACTACTAGCGGGCAGGCGGGAGAAGCCTTTAGACAAGTGCACTTGACATACTTAGGGGATCACCACGAACCCACATAACATGTAATTTCATGACTTGTAAACTTGTTGCCCAAAATGACACTAGATCATAAACTTGATTTTTCATGGCATGATATCTTTTCAAAATCATTTCATTTTTCATTTACAAAATTTATTCACAGAATATGCAACACTTTCTCAAAACATTTAAAGAACAATTAAATGTGCAATTGGAAGTAGTTGAAAACATTTATCTCACTTCTCTTGAAAGAAGACATTTATGGCTTATTAGTCAATTATAAAAATGTAACCCACCTCGAATTTCTTATCGGTAATTTGCTCAAGTATGCTTCTCCTCTTGCTCCTCTTGTCCCTCTTGATTCCTTTTTTAACATAAATAAAATTTCCAAATCAATAGAGATTTTTAGATGAGAAACCGAAGAAGCTAATGTATAAATTGATCCTAGAATTCTTAAACCCATGCATTTTCTAAGCTCTTGAAACCAAAACCCCTTCCAAAAATCTGAAGCCTTAAAATGTTCTTACCTCAAATCTTCTCGAAACGAAGAAATGCTTGGTTCAAAAGAAGGCTCTTATCTTCCTCTATATTTTTCCCTTCTCGATCACTCTCAAAATCCCCTTTAAAAGTTGAGAAAAATCAAGACCTAGCTCAAAACTCTTTTATCTCTCTAAACCTACGACACTCTCTCTACCTTCTTTCTTATTTTTGTGCTTTCTCTATTCTATTTTTCCTCACCACGTTTTTGGCTTCTAAAATGCAAGCCAAATAAATTCCTCTTCTCATTTTGCCCCTCTTTCAACGCCTTAAAGCCTTACCACTTAAGTAATCTCCCCAAAATACTTATGCAACTTATCACTTTAACTTTAATCCAATTCACCTATGTGTCATATTCTCATTAACATTAACATGACAATTAATTCCAACGTACACTAATCTAGCAAGATCCCAAACTTAATCTAATCATGCTCATTTATCAAGAAAAAAATTTTGGGGGCCAACACATAATCAACAACTGGTACTGTTTCTTCCTCTTTCTGCTGCTTGGCTTCTTCTAGCTCTTTGCAAAAGAACATATCCACCTATACATGGAAAGTAAATCAGTCGAATATAGGTTATTACCTTTTATGTGTGAGCTAGTATATGTAAAACACACACAAAAAAACATATGAATTGCTTTCTATTGAGTTTTTCTTACCATGGCATCCCACTTAAGCCTTTGTGGAATAGTACCCTGCATTTGAAGTACCAGCATTGCTAACAGCCAAAACAAACATCCAATGCTATGTTTTCCTTTGTTGTTAGTAGGGATACCAATGTCCACATACCCCATGGGAGAATCAATATCACAGAAAGCAATGGTGGGAATGTTTCCAAGGGAAGCTACTTTGACAGGCTACAAGATATGCATATCAAAACATAACATTGGTCATCCAAGAAACAACTAAAAATAGAAAAGTATGAGTTCATATTAATTATGTAGATGGATTTACTTGGTGGTCAGTCCTTGTGTTAGTGAGGATTAAAAGGTGTGGCTCACTGAATGATGTTTAGAGCTAGTTGGTAAATGTATCAAGCATGGGCCTTTTAGCAATTGCATGGGTACCTGTTTATTAAGCAAACTTCAAGACAACCCTTTGATCATAGGGCCGCGCAGACTTAGCAATAATATCCTGAGAGTTCTCAATAGCAACAATGAATTTAACAACTAGTTGAAGATTTTCCCAAGTTTTGCCATGGTTGATGATGTAAATTCCTGAGAATAAATAACATTCATTTAAATCATAAAAGTCAAAAAATATAACACTACCCATCAAAGTCTTAAATTTTGGAAATTTGAAGACAAATTCAAATGCACAGTGTAGGTAAAGGATAAGAAAAACCTAGAGGTGAATAACCTCCTGACACAGTGTTCATTCCAATGAGGCAAGCACATGGATACTACCTTCCTTTCATAACTTACTAAAAAGAACTATGAAAAATCTTAAAAAGTATACATTAATGCCTTCAACAAGAAGAAAAACCCCAAACATTATCTGAATCAGCTAACTAGGTATTATACAATCACAGTAAACAGGTATCAAAAATGTGATCCACCTAGATAATCCTCTACATGAACTCAAATATATAATAAATCTACCACAAATTAGGAGTTTTTGAAAACTCACCTTGTAAAAAATCCAAAATCAGACCATTTTTGCACCAATAGTCAATTCAATTAGAAAATACTTAACATGTGGGCCGCTATTGAAACCACTTATAACTTCTCAATAGTCACTCCAGTTAGTGAGGATGCACGTTCTAAGGAAAGAGTCCAAAGATGATAGAGAAGAGAGGAGTTTGGGACAATAAAATAGATGTAAAAAAGATGAGTATTAGGTTTCAAAATGGGTTTTGATGGATCCCATTTTTGGAACCCAACTCTTGTGAAAACATGAAACGTGAGCGTATTCCCATGAAATCTCGTTAACCATCATCGATTCATCAACCTGGTTCTGACACCAAACAATGTTGGACCCTGCTTCTGGAGCCCAACATTTGGTGCTAGTAAACGATCGAATCTCATTGCAAATTTTTTAAACAATTAACGCATATGCGAAAAATCGAAAATCAAATCAGCTTAATTTATTTAAAATAATTTTAGTCACAAAGAAGCAAACATTATTGAACATATTAGAGTTTTAGTAATCACTTAGGCCCATTACAAAACATAATGTTTGTTTTCATAATATCTTTACATTTTAAAAACCACCTCTTTTGGCTTATTACAAAATACAAAAGAGCAAATTTGAAGAACTTCCCTTAGGTTCTTGATCACTTGATCTCTTAGCTATCACCTAAAGATGAGACAGAAAGGGGGTGAGTTTGAAAGCTTGTGGGTAACAGTTTATAACAAAAAAAAAGCAAAAACTATTAAAAATGTTCATTTGTTATAGAAAATTCTCATTGAGTTCATAAAGCACTTGTTTATAAAAACTCTCCTCATGTAATCAAAATCTTAAACTACAAAATATAAATGCTTCAAACTTGTTCACATAACATAAACACATAAGCATATCAGAATGGTTCAGGTGGATCCAAAACAGAACGTACTACGCATTTTCATATAATGGTCTTACGTAGCCGTGAACTTATGGGAGTCCATGAAGGAGCTCCATGTCACTAGCGGGAAGGCAGGAGAAGCCTTTTGTTAAAGTGCACTTGACTTAACTTAGGGGACCACCACAAACCAATATAACATGTATTTCATGACTTGTAAAACATATTGTCCAAAATGACACTATTTTGAAACTTGATTTTTCATAAACATGAAATATATCAAAACCATGATTTCATAAACATGTTATCTTTTTAAAAATCACTTCCAATGTCTTTTCATAAATCATCACACAACTCGTATAACAACATATTGCACTTTCTCAAATCATTCAAAATAATAAATGCAACACTTATGAGGCAATTAGAAACATTAAACTTTCTTGATTCAAAGTAAACATTTGCGACTTATTTACTCTATTATAAACATGTACCCACCTTGATTTCCTTGCATGTATACTTGCTCAAAAATTCCTCTTCTATTGTTCCTCTTACGTCTTTTGATCCCTTTATACAATAACAAAAATCTCACTTAATAGGGTTTTCAATTGAAAATCCCTCGAGCACAATCACTAAAATTGGTTCTAGAATACTTAAACCCAAGCATTTTCTAAACTCCATAAACTAGAATCCTTCCAAAAATCTAAAAGTTCTAAAATGATCTTACCTTCATTCTTCACCAAATGAAGGGATCTTTAGCTTAAAAGGACACTCTTCTCTTCCTCTACTTGTTTCCTTTCTTGAACAACCTCAAAATCTCTCTTGAAGGCTATCACAATTGAAACCCTAGCTTGTTTTATCTTCTTTCTCTCCTTCTCTTCGTATTTCTTTCTTTTCTTCATAACACTCTCTCTTTTTCTCTTCAATTTTTGTTCTTCTCTCTTCTTAAAATGCATGACAACACTTCTTCTTCCAATTATGCCTTTAATGATCGAGAAATGTCCCATTTGCTCTTCCATTTGTGCCTTATGTCTTTGATGCTTAAGTATCTTTCCAAAAGTACCCTTGAACATTCTGACATAACACTTTCTTCTAGAAAAATGTTTCCCATTGTCTTAAGTTTCTAATGACACCAAAATCAATCCATTTGGTTTAGAACTCTAAAAGTATCTCCCCAAACATTTTTAGGCTATTCTTATATTGAAACAGTGCACTATACTTAAATTCCTCCCAGAAATTGAAAGTATTAAAGACTGAATTAGAATTAAATTTCTTCATATAATTTGTATATCCATGTTTCTAGTTTATCTTGAAACAAGAATCATCTTATTCAGAGCTATATCGATGAAGAAATCATTAAAATACTGAAGTATGTTTAGTAAAATATCCCATTCATACTCTTCCAACCGATACCCTTACTTTGATTCAATCCATCTTTTTTCAATTCCTACCAAATGCTATCAAATTATGTGGAGGTATAGAAAATTTTGTTAAGAAAGTATTAGTTTAAGAATCACTTCATTTAGAGGTCGGATAACAAAGTTATGGCTGAAAGAATCAAACATGATTTTGCCCTCAAATCATATTGAACCTGTCTCAAGACAAATGGCATAACTCTCTCTACAAATGTCATATTAAGATAATCTTAAGACGGTTTCAAAGAGGACTTTGAGATATACAACTTTAAAGCAGGCCTTTAGGACAGATTCTATCATCTGAAGGGTAAAAAATGGACCAGCCAATAGGGTCAGACGAAACCAAATAAAAAAACAGACGAATTGAAAAGTCTGATGAATTGGAAAAATTTTCATAACTTTCCCTACAGATATTGGATTAAAGTTTTCTTTAGATTATTTGAAAGAAGACTTCAATATCTACAACTTTCATATAGACCATGAAGAAAATTCTATCATTTGAAGGGTCAAAAATGGACCAGACAATAGGGTCAAATGAAACCAAACGAAAAAATAGACGAATTGGGAAAATTGCCATAACGTTCTATACAGATATTGGATTAAGGTGTTCTTTCAATGGTTCAAAAGAGGACTTCAAGATCTACAACTTTCAAGAAGACTTAGAAGAAAAATTCGATCTTCTATATTGTCAAAAATGGACCAGACGATAGGATCAAACGAAATCAAACAAAAAAAACAGAAGAATTGAAAAGTCAGACAAATTGGGAAAATTACCATAATTTTCCCTAAAAAATATTGGATTAAGGTTTTCTTTAGATGTTTTGAAAGAGGACTTCAAGATCTAAAAATTTCATGAAGATCTTGAAAACAAATTCTATCATTTGGAGGGTCAAAAATGGACCAAACAATAGGATCAGACGAAACCAAACAAAAAAGCAGAGAAATTGAAAAGGCAGACGAATTGAGAAAATTGTTATAACTTTCCCTACAGATATTAGACTAAGGTGTTCTTTCGATGGTTTGAAAGAGGACTTCAAGATCTTTATGAAGATCTTAAAGACAAATTTTATAGTCTGTAGGATCAAAAATGGACCATACGATTGGATTAGATGAAACCAAACAAAAAAGCAGACGAATTGAAAAGTCAGATGAATTGGGAAAATTGCCATAACTTTCCTTAAAGATATCGAATTACAGTGTTCTTTAAATGGTTAGAAAAAAGAATTCAAGATCTACAACTTTTATGCGGACCTAAAAGACAAATTCTATCTTCTGAAGGGTAAAAAAAGAACTAGACGATAGGATCATATGAAACCAAATGAAAAAACAGATGAAATGAAAAATCAGATGAATTGGGAAAATTGTCATAACTTTCGTTATAGATATTAGATTAATGTTTTCTTTAGATTTTTAGAAAGAGGACGTGAAGAGCTACACCTTTTGTGAAGATCTTAAGGACAAATTCTATCGGTTAAAGGGAAAGAAATGAACCAGACAATAGGATTATATGAAACCAAATGAAAAAGCATACGAATTGAAAAGTCAGACGAATTGGAAAAATTGTTATAAATTTTGTGAAAAATTTATACACAAAAGAAGGGCAAAGGGTCGAATTTGGAGCAATTAGCCACTCGCACCCGCGAGTGGCTCGCGGCCGCGAAACACGCGCATGCTCGCCCTCTCGAGGCGTCGCCCTTGCGAGGGCCAGCTCCCTTGCTAGCCTTTTCACCAAATTTCCGTTTTTTTTGCTCTTTTTCAACCTATTTTCGCTCTCTTCTTTCCCAATGTATAACTTTTCACACAAGTTTCCAAAATTGACAAACTAGGTATCAATGGAAATATCACAGAAATATCTACAAGTTTCATGAAGGGCTTAAAAACCAATTCCACCTCTAATTATGTTAAAAATCACTTCAAAATATCTATCATGTAAATCTCATCCTAAACAGTAACACATTTTCTAAAAATCATAACTTCCCATGCCATTATCCAAAAATTCTAAGCTTTATATCAATAAAAAGATCAGAACACAATCTACAACTTTTATGCAAAACTTGGAATCAAATTCAACCTCTAAAAGGGTCAAAATCTCAATCAAAGTTTCTGCCCAATAAGTGTCATCCCAAACAGTACCCCAATCTTCTAAAAATCAAAACTTCCTATCCCATTGGTCAAAACTTCAAGCTTTATACCAATGAAAATATCAGAACACATACTACAACTTTCATGAACAACTTGGAAGCAATTTCTACCTCTAACTAGGTCAAATTCTCACATGATTGTGGCTGCTCTGTTAAAGATTGTTAAAATAAAATATCACCTCAACCATATGCATACTTCAAACATTCACAACTTTCACTTCCTATATCCAAAGATGGCATATTATACATCATTAAAAACCTATAACATTCCTCTACAACTTTCAATAAGGCCACTTGAGCTAATTCAAATCATAACAGTCCAGAATTGGCCTCCAAGCACAGTATCCACAAAACCTACACTTAGAGACATTTTCACAAACAAAGCACATAAATCTTTGGATTAACATCCTAAAGTCAACAAATCATAACTTTCAATCTCAATATCGAAAAATGTCATACTTAGTGGAGATAGAAAGCTAACAAGAAACGCTACAGTTTTTATGAAGACCAATCTAGCAAAATATGCCTAAATCAACCCAGAAAAATTTTCAAAGTTTCATATCACAAATATGTCATTCTCGAATTACTGTTCATCCTTACACACAATGCCACATTCAAGTCAAAATTTAGAACTCTTCAAGCCAAAATTGGATATCACTTCCTTCACAAGAAATATAGCCAATCACCTTTAGATTAATTTAAACTAAACATCATCTCAATTGGACAATCATAGAAGAAGTTATGGCCAAATCATGTAAACATGCTCAATTCAAAATTTTCAGATTTTCTTCCTAACACCTTTCCTATCTCTTCCATACTATTTCTACACTAATAACCACTCAATGTACTCATGAAAACAACCTTAACCAAGTCAAAACCTTTACTTGAACATTCACCTACAACATAACATCAACATGGACTCAATCATCTTCCTTTTTATACACTCATCTAACATCATTAAATTCAATCGAAAACAACTCTAATTTACCTACACCACATTCAACATCATTTATCATCAATCAAACAAGAATTCATACCCATCCACCCTAAACACAATTCCCATGCAATTAAGTTCACATAACTCACAAATAATGCATTTAACTACCAATTCATGATATAAAACACAATTTTTACCTAATTAAGCTTCCAAATCTTCCAATCTTCCTAACTTGTCACAAACTACCTAACTTCCCCTACCATATACGATCATCATCTTCATCTTGAGGGGGGAGAAGGTTTGGATTTTTAGTAAATAAAGAAGACAAAACCAAGGTGATAAAGAGTGTAAAAGATGGTCAAACTTCCAAGAAGAGAGTTTCGAAGATGATGGTGAAGAGCCAAAATGAACACCAAAAACCCTTAAAAAGAAGAAGCATCGTGGAAGGCTTTAAAGAAGGGTGGGTTTTATTAAACAAATATAAACATGGTGGCATGTTAGGCAAGTAACAAGTGTCACTTGCCACATGTCACCTTCTTAAGCTCTTTCTAACAAAATTCAATTTCAAGACCAATTTTATCCCCAAATTTTCAATGGCTCGAATTAATAAGTCCTAAAATTATTTATCTAAATTTTCAGTGCCATTGGACAGTAATTTCTACTATCGACAAACCATCATTCTGTCCCTTGGCATTTTTCCTAGTCCAAAAAAGATCCCAAAATTTCAGAAAAAAAATTCTAAAATTCTCTAAAAATTCAAAACCCACAAAGACCCTCTCCAACTCAATTTTTTTTCATATCCACAAACCACATATTATAACAATTACATTTATTAATACTTATACCGAGAAATGTCATGAATGCATGTATAGTCATTTTCCTGTGCAAAATTTACTATTCATGTGCATGTACACCTTATATAATGCATGAGCATGAGATGTTTTTTTTTCTCACATGTACCAATTCCTAGGGTTCAAATCCTTTGTATGGAAACGGGATGTTACAAGGACTCCAGTCACTAGGAGGGTATTAAATATTTAAGTGAGAGAAGAGGCTTAAAGACAGGAGGATTCTAGTCACTAGGAGGGTATTAAGTATGTATATGGGAGAGGATGATGTGAATGAACAACAAAGTAGTCTCTTCTATATAAGGTGTCCCATTAAGGAACAAAAGTGTCGTATAATCATAAATAGATGAATTTATTCAAATATAAATAGTGTGGAGTTAGTGGAGAAGTTGTGGTTGCCAACTACAAAATACTTTAAACTATACAATCTATAATAGTTGAATATAGGCTTAATAACGTTCTCTAATCTGGATGTTAAAATTTTGGCAATGATTTCGTACATAAAATTATGGCAATAAATATATGTTAAGTCATAGAAGGAGGGTAAGGATTTTAAGGAAAAGGTTGATTTAAGTTTTATTAGTGTGTTTAAGCATTTTTCCTAATTTAAAAATTCCTTAATTGCATCAATGATAATGTTCTTGATATATGGCCAAGCCTTTTAATAAAAGCATCCATTGAAAACATCTGGTATTAGTACCTTCTCTAAATTCATCTCAAAGACCACACCCTTAATTTCAAAGGCATGGATAGGGCTGATTAATATTTTTCCTTTCTTCATACCAAATTGATTCGCTATGAAGTATCTCAAAACTTGATTAGAGAACTTAGTTTTTAAGAATTTTTTAAAAAATTAAAAGCCTCCCTCTTGAGACTCTCTTGATTGTCTACCTTCTTCATATTCCCCACCTCTAAGGAGCTGATCTTGTTGGTATTTTTCATGTTCAATAAAGCCTTATGAAAGTAGCTAGTATTTTTATACCCTTCCTTGAGCTATATGTTCATGGATATTTCTTAATTAGGGATTTGTAATTATCTACTACCTTAGTATATGATTTTAGCACATGATTTTCTTTATTTAACTAGTAAGGATTTCCAAGATCTTTATAAACTTCCTTTTGGATTAACTATACGGTTGCTTTGAAATTTGGAATTTCCTTTGTAAAATTGGATATTCTCCAAGTATTTAAGATTTTAAGCTCTTGCTTGTTAGCCTTTGACTTTTGAAAATAAGTATAGGTTTTACACCCTAGTAAACCATTAGGATAACTCCTTCAAATCCTTCATTATCTACTAAAAAATTGTTAAAACTTAATTGAGATTCTTCTGCTACATTCATTGAGCATAACCTTAATGACAATGAGAGAGTGATCTAAAAGAGGGGCATCTAAAGTTTTCTTTACTTTCCTCAAATATCTTCAACCAATCTTTGTTAACAACTGCTCTTTCTAGCTTCTTAATTATGCCTTTAGGCTTTGTTTTTTTCTTTAGATAAAGAAACATCTCTCTATTCTCAAATATTTCATCCTTAACTTCTTAATTCATTCTTTAAATTCCTCATTATAGTTTCTTCGACATACATTTACATTAGCTTTAGAAAGGTATAGAATACTATTGAAATCTCTAAACATTGTTATTGGTGGCTTATATTTTCATTAAATCCTCCTATATTATATGCCTTTGAAATATTAAATTAGAACTAAACATAAAGGATATAGTTATCCTCTCATTCTCCTACAAAAATCAAACTTCTAGATGCATCTACTAGTCACCTATCTTAAGCTTTTTGACTCTGACCAATGTGGGATTGAACATAATCACTATCCTACTATAGTGATGACTCTAATGGTTAGATAAAAATTCCCATTAGTTACCTAAAGTTCTCAACTTATTCATGTGTTCTAGCTTGACTTTAGTTTCCAAATACCTTTAATCGATTATTTATCATCTAATGAAGTCCTTCAAGGACTATTGTTTTTTAGGGTAGTTGATGCCCCTTACATTATAGGCCATTATTGACATTATACAGGAAAAAGTTTGGATCCTTTAGATCTTCTTTTCCATTTTAAATTCCCTTTTTATCTATCTAAAAATCTTGAATCAATTCATCCAATTCTACTTCTTCTAGATTAATTGTCTCCTCCCCCTGGACTAGTGGCTAGTTCTTTTCACTTCTTGCACTTATATCCTAAAATGTGACTTCCTTACACCTGATTATAACTACTTCATTCCCCTTTGGCACTATCTCACTCTGACTGGGCATAACATGTTTAGTATTGTAGCTATTTGCTTTAGATGTTCCACCTTGCTCCTCAAATGTCTCTATATTCGCATCGCCTCTTGAGTTAGCCCTCTCTTCCGCCTAATTTTCCCTTTCCTTTGATTGCTCCACTACTCCCTCTCCATTCATTATGGATTGACCATCCAGCCTCATAAGTTCCTTAAAACCCCCTTTTAGCAAACTTTTTACCTATTGGCCTATAATATTTACCTATTGTTAGAGTGCTGGTTTTGAATGATATGAAACCCTTATAAAGTCCTCAAACAATGTATTTTTTGCTCCCAACATCATTAGATGTATCTAAAAGTTCATCCCTTAGCTTAACATTAACACACACCCTATGTAGCACCCCACTCCTGCAAGGCACGTGCCTAACATCTTAGGTGATATCCAAGTCCGTGCCCCATGAGGGTGGTGTGTTAGAACACTCAATTAGTCAAAACTAAGTATTTTTTTAAACCACAAAGATAATATGTGGAAATCAATAATCAAATAAAGACCATTTTATTCCATAAACATTTTTCAAATCATCAAAGTTTTGTTAATCACTAGGGCCCATTCCAGAAACAAAACACTCATAATCATACTGTCAATACAACATGATTACATTCGCATACACATTTTACAATAATTTCATAATGCATTCCTTCGTACAAAATTTGTAGAAAATACAATTTAGCATAAAATAAAGGAATACAATGCAGACACGAACTGATCCTGACCTCTATTCCTTACTTGTATGCTATAGGTATACTTCCGTTTGCCTAGCGAGGTATTCTTCCAATCCTGAAAAATATTTGCAAATTTTGGGTGAGTTTTGCGAACTCAATAAGTGACTATCATTGGTGACTTACCAAATCACATAACACATAATTCACTTTCACATCAGTTCACATTTCACATTCAATGCAATTTAATCATTCATATTATGTATATGCAATGCACATGAGACTCACTTTCCATTTATTACTTTGTTGTGACCGAGTGCCTAAACTGTCTCATAGAGGGCTCATTAAATGTTGAGCTTGAGGTTCTGAATCAATTTTGAGCTCGAGGCTCTTTTTCACTTGTTGAGCTTTAAGGTTTGATCGACGGTTACTCTGGTTACAACTGTCATTATCTTTCATGCATTCATGAAATGAAATGCATCAATCACATATGATCACTTATTCACTTTCACATATCATCGGACCTTGGTCCGATATTCAACATTTATGTTGAGAAACACTTTATGATCATGCATTCATGTCATTAAGCATTTAGTTCATCACATTCACATACAATCAGAAACCATGGACATTCATTGTCCAGAATCACACAATCAATTCACATCTCATTCATATTCACTCAAGTTATAACATAAACGAATCAAACAAAAAGGTAAAACCATATAGGTCTACTCACAGTATACTCCAAAATTCTATTGCCTGGATGGTCCATCAACGTCTAGAGGTTGACATTCCAATTGTCCCTCTAAATCAAATAGCATACACATATATCACAATTTGCATAATTATAAGTGTTTAACAATGCATATGAATGAAATGAATTATGTACAATGCATGTTCATGAAAATCATGAATATCTTTCCTTTAATTTCATTACAAAATCATTCCCATATCAAAACTCATCTAAGTATAATTTATACTTAGGTTTATGCCTCACTAAATCCATTAAAATCACAATTCATTTCTCATTGGCTTACTTTCAAATTTTTTCACGACACTCTTTCGGGTCTACTGTTCACGTTAAATTAGAGTATGCATTTGATATAATTTGGTCATACCCTCTTCTAGAAAAGTGTTCCTCTATGTCTTATGTTTCTATTGAAAACAAAATCTCTCAATTTGGTTTAGTAATGTGAAAGTTATACTCGAAATATTTTCGGACTGCTTTTATTAAGAGACAACACCTTATACTCAACTTTCACCCAAAAATGGAAACTCTTAGAGTCTGATTCAAAATTTAATTTCTTTAGATGATTTGTAGCCCTATGTATCTAATTTATTCAAAATCAAAAATCAATCAATTTAGATAACTATATAAAAAGATATGCCCAAAATACTAAGACATAGAAGCTCGTCGCGGTGAACTCCTCTAGAGAGGAATTCTCGCATAATTTTCACAAGTTCGTCGCGACGAAACCCATAGTTGGCCGCGGCAAACTTTACTCGAAAGAAATCCTAATTAAAGCCTTCAAGTTTGCCACGATGAATTTCTAAAAATTTGCCGTGGCGAATGTCCACAGACCCAAACCCAGTTTTTCAACTTCAGGTCAGATTTTGATACTCCTCTAGCCAGAATTTAAATGCGATTTCTCTATGAAAAATGTAGCCATATGTCTATAGTTTAATCCAAATTAATAATCATCTCATTTGAATAAGTAAATAAAAAGATATAGCTAAAGAACTGAAGCATAATCAAATGGAAAATGTTACAGCCAACAATTTTTACAGCACCCATTAAACATCATTCACTCACCCAATCCAACATTGTCATTCCCTAATATATTATCCATCAAAACACAAAAGCAAGACATGAATCCATCCCCATTTCTCATCCACGTTTCATCATGAACCCATTCTTATATCATGAACATTTAACCTCTAACTATCATCAAATCATATTTCATTCCTCAATTCAAGAAGAACAAAGTTTAACTTACATGTTTAGCTCTAAAGCTCCTTCAAATCACCAAGAAACCCTAGCTCTCCAACATATACGATCTTCATTTTGAAGGTAGGTAGGCTAGGTTTTTCTTGTGGCAAATGGAAGAAATAACAAAATGGAAGTAGCAATTAATAGATGAAAACAAGGTGTAACATTGGTGATGGTCGGTGGCAAGAATCATGAAGAAGGAGAAGAAACTTAAAGAAAAATGGAGAAGTTACGAAGAAGAAGAGAAAAGCAAGAGTTAAAAATGAAAGGAAAACCATTTACTTGGTCTTTCAAGTGAAAGGACCGGGAGAGAGAGGAGTGGTGAGTGGTAGTGACACTTGTCACCGCCACTTGTCACCTTCTCATGGTCCCATGTGGACCCTTATTAAAAATTAGTCTATTTGTCTCCAATTTCTAATCCAATTATCTCCCAATTTTAATGGGCACTTGTCAATAAATCCCAACGTCACATATTAAAATTTCTGCTGCCATCTAACATTTATTTCTACCACTATTTATAAATTATTCTACCACTTGACATTTTTCTAGTCTAATATACCCTTAAAGTTTCTAGAAATTTTCTAAATTTCACCAAAAATTCTAAATAAGCATTAAGCTCTCTAAAAAAATTTTCAATACAATCAAACCACGGTTCTCAATAATATCATATTACAATTCAATCATACCCAAAATGTCGATGAATGCATGTAAAATCATTTTAATGTGTGTAAAAATCAATATTCACATGTGTGTATACTAACCTTGTGCATGAACATGAAATGCATTTCTCTAAACTCTCATTGCTATTTCTCAATTACACAAATCTAGGGTTCTACCCCTTTAGTATGAGAATGAGATGTTACACCCTAACAAAGCCATTTTTCTTTCTTATAGTTGTATTCTCATCCAAGTAGATAGGATATCCAATGAAGTTGGCTAAAGCATTCAAGCCTTTGATGGAACAATATTCCAAGGGAATATTGTGCAAGTTAATACATATAAGTATGTGTTCATACTAAATTATTTATAAGGTCAAATGTAGCTTCCAGTATTGGAGGAAAATGAGATAGTTGTTGATATGTCAAGATCCTCCTACTAGAATTTCCTTAGTTCCCACTTGAGAATCAAATCTAGAAAGAGTGATGTTTTCTTAAGTTAAAAGGACCTCTTGCAAACCATTGCTATTATAGTATTTATGAGCCTAAGTGTTTATTGTTGACAAGGGAATTTTCTTCCAAGGAAAAAACCCACTAATGTAGAAGATTAGGTTTTAGCTCCTTCATTCAATATATCAATTCTTAAACAAACAATAGGACATCCTACAGAGTTATCAAGAAGGCTAGGGCCCGAGGCCTAACCTACCCCAAACCCAAGTTCGACTATTTTAAAAAAAAATTAAAAGATGTTTTTGACAAAAAGATATCATTTTGTCATTACATGTTAGACTTCAAGCCGAGTTCGAGCCCAATTGCAGGTAAAGGGTTGGGCTATTAAGGAAGGGCAAGAATGTTAATTTTTCCAAAGAGATTTGACCTTATTTAAGCCTAGTACTAACATTCTCCGTAACTTGTTAGCATTTAAAGAATGGCTTAAAAATAGTTTCTATTAACTAGAATTAATTTACGTAGGAGTGAAATAAAGAGTGGAATGACAAAAGAGTCCTTGTTAGCAATGAAGCTGGGACCTCTCTTAAACTAAGCAGAGCCAGAGAGAAATAGGCAGGGAGGGAAGCTGAAAGCACTAAAAAGTGATAAGTAAGAAGAAGACAAAAGATTTTGGACATAGATCAGAAACAAATCACTGGGCCGACAGGCCGTAAAATGGTTTGAACGTTCTAGAAAAAAGATAGTAAACATTTATAGAGAAAGAAGTGTAAAGTAAGTTTTCTTAGATTGTTTGTTTTTGTTTTATCTATATCCATTCACTTCATTTTAGATTAAATATAATTTTAGATTAGAATGAAAGTTCTGGGGATAGAATATAGTAGTAGTTAAGCATAATTGAATGTCTTAGTTTGTGTTAATTATTTAGGTAGACAAAAAAGTAATTGGTGTAAAATTTCTGCAAATTTCAGTTTTATATTTCATTTAGGACAACCTTCTAACTTTAAAGTCTCGTGGAATCAGCTCAACTTTCTTCCGTGATAATAATTTAAGAATTTCGGAAACCATTCACCTTAACATAATTTTTGCATCGTTAAAAAATGTCAAAATAATTCATATGTTTTGTCAAAATAGATAGATCTGTCGTGCCTAAAGCGTCAATCACGACAAAAACAAACATTGGAGGACGCTCAAAAAGGTATCAAATTACGGGATAATTGAAAAGAAATCATATCTGTTATGGCATTATAAGTTCATACAATTCAGAGAATAACTCATTGACATATACAGATGAGAAATACATTGTTTTTGTACATGGACTAATGCGAAGAATAAATACATTTTGGAGAAGCACATGAACTTTTCAAAATATTCGCAGCTGTCCTCCAGGGTTGCGACTACAGCATTAATCTTTAGTTAAAATCAACGGAACTTTGAGTTGTTAAATTAAACTAAAGATACTCAAGGTAACTGCTTCCTGTAACTTAGGATAGGAAATTGTGCAATTTACCTCCTCTTTCGTTAATTTAGTGTGTATTCAAAGAGTCAACTTAATGGCCGCCTTGTGTCCTATTTTAGATAGAAACAAAACAACGCATATCATGAAGCTTTATGATTGCTCTTTCTTTAAGGGCAAGAGAACATTACATATGCCAACTTCCAGGACGTATTGTTGCCTGATTCCTCTTTGCAACCCCAAACGAAATGTGTTTATGAATCCCCAAAGGTCCTGTTTTCCATGAAGATCCTAACGCGCTTGTCACTTCTCCAACGATAATAAGCTATATAAACTGCGAAGGCGTTTGCTGTTGTGAGTCAGGACTCCTATCATTTCCCATTCATCTTTCAATTACCATGGAAGAAAAGAGGTCTAATTTGTTTCCATCCATGGTGATGTTCCTTCTTAGTCTTATTTTGATGTTAGGTTCCTCTCATGCGAACGATGGGATAGAATATGGAAATAATGTCGGAGAGAGCGAGTTGCAGACTTATCTTGTGTTCGTCGCGAAACCTGATGCTATGGTTTCTGCTCAATCCGAAGATTTAGAAAGCTATTATCAGACATTTCTGCCGGTTGACATCTCAGACAATGGCGAAGAACGAATGGTGCATGCATATCGAAATGTGGTCAGTGGATTTGCTGCAAAGCTGACGGCGGAGGAAGTAAAAGCCATGGAACAAAAGGATGGATTCTTGTCTGCGCGGCCGCAAAAGTTGTTGCAAGTGCACACAACTCATAGTCCTAGATTTTTGGGTTTGCAACACAGTTTTGCATTTTGGAGCTTTTCAAGTGTCTGGGAATCATCAAGTTACGGGAAGGGAGTGATTATTGGAGTGTTGGACACTGGAATATCGCCAGATCATCCTTCATTTGATGACACAGGAATGTCCCCTCCACCAGCGAAATGGAAAGGGAAGTGTGAATTCAACGGAACTTTATGCAACAATAAGCTCATTGGTGCAAGAAATCTTGTGGCAAAAGATAAAAACCAGCCTCCATTGGATGTCGAAGGACATGGGACTCACACAGCCAGCACAGCAGCCGGTAATTTCGTGAATGGTGCCAATGTCTACGGTAATGCCAATGGCACTGCGGTTGGAATGGCACCTTTGGCGCACTTGGCCATTTACAAAGTTTGTTCTCCTTCAGGTTGTGCTGATGCTGACATATTGGCAGCAATGGATGCTGCTGTAGATGATGGGGTGGATGTGCTTTCTCTTTCCCTTGGTGGTGATTCAAGTCCCTTCTATGATGATAATATAGCCTTGGGTGCATTTGGAGCTATTCAAAAGGGAATTTTCGTGAGTTGCTCAGCCGGAAACTCCGGTCCAGGACATAAAACTCTGTCTAATGATGCTCCATGGATTTTAACTGTGGGAGCAAGCACTATGGACAGAAACCTAAGAGCAAGGGTGAGACTTGGAGATGGTCAAACATTTTTAGGTGAATCTATCTTCCAACAAGTCGTCACCCCAGCATTCCGGCCTCTAATTGCTGCAGGCAACGCCTCTGAACCATCTATTTATTGCGGATCAGGATCTTTGGAAGGTGTTAGTGTGGAAGGCAAGATAGTCCTATGTCAGAGGGGAGGGAAAATAGCAAGAATTGACAAAGGAAAAGAAGTGAAAAGGGCTGGCGGAGTCGGCATGATTCTGATGAACGACAAACCTGACGGCTACAGCACTTTAGCTGATGTTCACGTTCTGCCTTCATCACATGTTGCTTACGCAGATGGAAGGGCAATCAGAGCCTATATAAACACACAAAACCCAACAGCTGAAATTAAGTTTGAAGGGACTATTATTGGGTTGCCTGATGCTCCTACGGTGACATCTTTCTCCTCCAGAGGCCCAAGTTTGCCAAGTCCTGGAATCTTGAAGCCTGACATTATAGGCCCTGGTGTTAACATACTAGCGGCTTGGCCAGTTTCTGTGGAGAATAATACCAATACAACAGCAACATTCAACATCATTTCTGGTACTTCAATGTCTTGTCCTCATCTTAGTGGCATTGCTGCATTGCTGAAAAGTGCACATCCTGACTGGTCCCCAGCCGCCATCAAATCTGCTATGATCACTACGGCTTACACATCAAGCCGTAGGGGCAAGCCAATTCTCGATGAAAATCATCATCCTGCCGATTTATTAGCCACCGGAGCAGGGCATGTGTACCCAATAAAAGCAAGTGATCCAGGGCTTGTTTATGACCTCCAACCTGAAGACTATATTCCTTACTTCTGCGGTTTGAAGTACAAAGACAGAGAGATATCTTTCATTGTCCAACGACAAGTCAAATGCTCAGAAGTCTCAAGCATACCTGAAGCACAACTGAATTACCCCTCATTTTCAATTATATTCGGTGTTCAAACTCAGACATACTCTAGAGTAGTAACAAATGTTGGACCTGCTAACTCAACTTACACCGTTAAGATTACTCCACCACCAGGAGTGAACGTTACCGTGAACCCGGGAAACATCGTGTTCAGTAAAAATTCTCAGAAGGCAACGTACAACGTGACATTTAGCAGGAATAATGGAGAGCAGCGCACGCAGGAATTTGCTCAAGGAAATATTATATGGTCGTCAGGTAAGTACGTGGTTCGAAGCCCGATATTGGTCAGGTTATCAGACGATTAGGTCCAGAATTTTGCACGCCTGTGGAGACAAATCCCACCGTAATAAAGTTTCTTGCAAGAATGTGTGATCTTTTCTTTCTGTCAATAATGTCTTCTACTATACTGTTATTTCTCACCACTTTGATGAGGCTTGAATTCAATGGACTCATTATGCTTCTTTTTATGTTACATCAAATAAAAAGTTACCTTTTAGACTCGGTTATAAATTTTGATTGTACACCAACGATAGATACATTTGAACTTGGATACTCAGAATTAAAAAGAAATGATTTGTGATAGTTTCAAAGCTAAATCCGTCGTCCCGTGTCTTAATCGTGGTTCCTTATAGTGGATTTGATTGAGACCAATAAAAGATGATTATTGTGTAAGAATTGAAAACCATCTAAAACATAATAAGCCCTTTGGGATAAAACCTGCGAATGTTCCCATCGTTGGATGGCCCGATGACAGCATTATTGTGAGAGCTTCCTGTGAAAACGAAAACTCTATTTCACAGACGTTAGGAATGAATGATCCAACGATGAAAAGCAAGCGTTACATCTAGATATCTGCAAACAAGAAGTTCCCTTCCTCATCATGATATTCGCATCATTACCAACAAACATTTGAAGGATAACAACTACTAGCAGACGGCAATTAATTGAAAAGGAACTAAATAGCTAGGCAATAGTAAGTTAGAGATTTGCTCTTCACAAACTTCCAAAGCTAAGAGTACACTTAATAAGCATTTTCTGTTTTCATCATATAAGAAAATGAGTTCTCATTTAAATTCATTGGGATCAAGCTAAAAATAAATACGGATTGACGTTACCGAGAGGTCTCTTCATCAATTCTAAACCAAAACACTACAAGGAAAATGTGGTTTTGCGACTAGTTACCGATAGAAAAGGGAAACAAATTTGACACTTGAAATTACAGACAGAAATAAACATCCGAGAAGCGGTTGTTGATAAATTTAATGACATAATTTTGTGTATCTATCGGTAATATTTGCGACGGAATTTTGGATTTCTCTTAGCAAGTTAAAGAAAGTTTATCAACGGATTTATAATATTTCGTCGCTACTTTGCGGATGGAATACCAATATTCCATCGGTGAATTTACTAATAGTAAACTATAAGTCCGTCGCTAAAGTTACTGTCGGATATATAACAATCCGTCACTAAAGTTACCGATAAAAACATGAACTATCACTAAATTTTTACCGACAGCGTGATATACTCTATAGGTAATTTATGGACAGATTTATTTATTTCACCGCTAATTAGCGATAGAATGATATGTTCCCCATTTCTTAATTCCTATTCGAGTTTTTGTTCATAATCTTATAATTTTTTGTATATTTAATTTATGTAAATAATATAAACTTGATTGATAAATATAAAGTAAACATTATCCTGATTGTTAATATAATAAAAAATTAAAATGTACACGAATAAATATCTTGAAAATAACTGTAAATTAACAAGTTATACAAAAACTTAAGAGCAGCAAAACATCAAATACATTCACTTATCCAAGTTATGTAGGTGGTGAAGGTGGATGTTCTGATTGTTACGATAAGGTCTTGTCCCTCTCCTTCAACTGATCTATCTCATTGCGGAGTTGGGTTATGTACTCCATTGATTGTTGCAATTGAGATGTCAGTCTCTCTATTATGCTCTCAAGCTAAATGACTTTTTCATTTGATGCAGACCATCTACTAGATGCAGTTGTAGTAGATGTGGAGATTGCGAATAATATATATTTGCAAATGAACCTAAGTCGAAATTCCTTCCACAACAATCCTTACCACCTAGTGCTACAAGATATGTCTAACACTCATCAATAGTTTCAGAGTTTTGAGACTGTTGTTCAACGCTTTCTTGTGTTTGATCCTATCATTATAATTATTTATGTTAACAAGTGATACTTTTTAAGAATTAATATTAAAGTATAGATTTTACATACATGAAGTTGTTTGCATTAGGTGTTGATAAAGGCCACACCATCATGCTTTTTAGTATGAGTGTATATAAAGAGCTGGCATGGGGTAGGCTTCCTGCTTATAGACTTTTTGTGCTTCAGAATATATTGTTATAAGTGAACTA
The DNA here is from genome assembly GCA_029891385.1 of Erythroxylum novogranatense. Lineage (NCBI taxonomy): Eukaryota > Viridiplantae > Streptophyta > Magnoliopsida > Malpighiales > Erythroxylaceae > Erythroxylum > Erythroxylum novogranatense. Next base: position 87,718,061 of record CM057227.1, on the reverse strand, counting down.
CATTTTACAAAAATTTTGACAGAATTTTCTCTATTTTTTGATATTTACCCCCGTTAAGCAAAAAAAATTTAACTCAACAACACAATCATTAATGTTAAATAGATGTAACAATTTTTATCAAATGTACAGATTAATAGATGCATGTTTAACAAAAGAGAAAGGACTCTAGAAATTGATGCATGGTTCAAACCTTGTTGAAGAAATCAGATAAGCTTATTGAGATGAAGGGGTCCAACAAAGTTAATGCAATTGTTAAATATCTACACAAAATAATTGAAATCAGAACATTATGGGCAAAATTAAACATGTCAAAAGAAAAATAACCATAGAAGTGAGTAAAGATGAATACAAACAACTAAGCGTGGAAGTGAGTAAAGTGATAGGATTCAAAACTTGGGTACTTAATAACTTGAATAAAATAGAACTCTTACTCAAGAAACGAAGATTCTGGGTTAAGTCAAATCCAGTATTTCATTTTTGGTTAACTACGACATCGTAAAGAAATTAAGTACAACAACTATTACTGTAAGTATCTCACAAGATGTAAATGAACTTGTAATCCATAAGTCAATTTGATTAAAATTACAAGGCATGAAAAAAAAATTTATCACAAATTGAAGACCCAAAGAGCTCGAATTCATCTCCCAACTAGAGATAGATATTCATATCCCAACAACGAAATAACAAAGTGATTCATTGCAGTAGAAACAGACAACCCATAACATAAATAAAACAACCGTGAGTTCTTTGAACAAAAGGGACCTCTCACTAGCCACCAGAAACCGTAAAGCAACAAAAGCAAAACCAATTAATTGAACGATCAATAAGAAGGAAAAAGACGAAAAGAGAGTGTAGATAAAACTTGACTTGAGTGAATGTTAGGAAAGGGATGCCAAAGATGTTTCCTTTAGCAAAGGTTCATTTTAGAATTTAGACTCAAAATTTTTACAAAATTAAATTTAACTCTTTATTTACGATTTAAAGATAGTTTTAAACAATTGATTAAGTAAAACTTACTGAAAAAGAAATGAAGGTGTGTACTCAAACATTTAACAACAACTAACCTCCACTCAATTGAAGATGATGGACGATGGACGAGAGCGAAGCATGCATGATGGAGGATGAATAACGAATGAGACCGACAATGATATAGTAGAAAACTAAGAAGATCGATGCAATAGCAAAAAACGAAGAAGAAAGAAGACGAGGGGGGTGCAGGGTTTGCATAAGGTTAAACAAAAACAACGTCGTTTACTGTTAAACCAAATGATGTCACTTTCTTTTTATTAAAAACGCCAATTTTACCAATCGAATGATAGTTCCGTCAGCAAATTACTAACAAACATTGCTTATGTCGGTACAACTCAACGTTTATATTTGTCGTCAACCATTACCGCCTATTTTATCGACGGCCGTCGCTATATTCCGTTAATAAAACTGCCGAGATAATTTCCTTCCACCTTAACTAATAAATATTTTTTCATCACGAAATAAAATTTTTCATACAATGTTACCAACAGAAAATCAATTTTTGTCGTTAATTTACTACAATCTTGTTTCCATAGATAATTTTTTGTCAATAATTTGTAATTTTCTTGAAGTGAAATCCAAATGACAAAGATCATCAGGATTTAGGAATCATTACCTACCCTTTTTTGCCATGCCTTTTGAATAAAAGTAGTTGCCAAAATTCGAGTAGATAAGCTATTAACCAAGACTCCTAAATAAATACATTAAATTTTATAATAAGAGATTTGTTTTGAATTTTTTGATCATTTTTCTTGTTTTCTTTATTGTTAGCTATATAATTTTAGAGCCATTATGCAACAGCTTGTGGGTGAACACTATAGACTAAGAATGTGTATATCCAGTTGATGATGGAATTCTCAATGATTTTATTATAGCTAACTCTTTAAAACCATACCAAACTTTAGGCAGTAACTAAATCACTGGAGTAATAACTATTTATTATAAATTCAAAAGAAAAAAAAAGTTAAGACGTAACATTTGGATTGAATCTTGGGACACGTGGGATCATATAGATGGTATTAGGGACTAACAAGTGGGATCATATCAGATCTTAGGCTATCATTTCTAACGAAATTATATAGCAAAGATCATAATGGCATATTTAGGAGTATTATCATCATTATTCAACTAAAAGGTACAAAGCATTAATAGGCCTCCTTTTTTTAATGACAATAACTACCCTTATTGAAAAATTAGGATGATATTCTTCTCAATGACCAAAAGTTTAGACTTATGGGAAATATTTTTTGTTAGTCCCTTTACTCCTACGAAAATTGTAAATAATAAAAAGGTACTCAAAATAAAGGAAGAATGGGAAAGTCAAAATAAAAGACTAGTTATCTTGAATAATAGGGCCTGTAAACGATCTAGAAAGGGGGTTGAATAGATCTTTAAAGCTTTTTGTAAAATTCTACAAGAAAATCAGAAGTTAATTCACACAAAACAATTTAAACAAAGTTAAAAGCAAGGTGTAGGGAAGAAAAGCAAACACTGTTTTTATAGAGGTTCGGTGCTAAGACCTACGTCCTCTACCTAAGCTCCCATTTAGGATTTGGCAAACCACTTTACTGCACACTTTTTAGTTTAGTGTGAACTCTTACAACACCACTTGATTTCCGGCTCAAGTTATCTTTACAACTGATTTATTTTTCGGCACAAATCCTATCAACACCACTTGATTTCTGGCTCAAGCTACCTTTACAATTGATTTGTCTTCCGGCACAAATCCTACCTCACAAGTGATTCTCCTCTAATCACTCAACTCACAATAATAATGGGATAAAGATGAAAGCAATAACTCTTAGTACAAAAATGAATGGAATTCAGACCAAGCTAAGAGTTGTATGAGAGCAAATTCTTGGAACTATAGTAGTATACTTTGATTTTTGCGTTGCTACCATTTCCCTTGATATTTCTCTATTTATTTGCAAGCTATAAGATGATTATAGCAGTTGTAGATCATCTATTAGTTGTTGCTTGATATCTCCTAGTCGTTCCTTGATTTCCTCCTTTCCATTTATGATTGATCTGTATGAATTTTGCTCAGTTTCACCTGATAGTTGATTGGTCGACTAGTGCTAGTCGATTGGAACTAGTGTTTTTATGAAAAATTTCATCTTCACTCCACGATCAGTCGACTGAAATGATTCTAATCGACTGGAATGATTCTAGTCGACTGGAATGGTTGTCCAACTTACTGGTCCTTTGCTTTTAGTCGACTTAATAGATTTCAGTCGACTGGTTTAAACCTCACTTTACAGAAATGATAATTCTCAGTCGACTTGAAATGTTCTGGTCGACTTAGGGCCAGCTACAACGGACATATTTCAAATAATCTTGAACTTTAAATGTTGGGATACGTATCTTTGATTATAATATTCACAAAAATCATCTTTTGCACATTGTTTATCTTTTGAACGTTGGTGATGATCACTGACTTGATTTGCATGTTGTCTATCTCTTGATTTGTAGATATGTCACTCTTAAATTGTATTAATCCTTTAATTGCAATCCAAATCACCTGAAATAATTTCTTAACCAATTCTATACATTTTATTATTATCAAAACATAAGTAGGATTTAATTTGTCAACCACCATAGGTCCAACAATCTCCCCCTTTTTGATAATGACAAAACACTTAGAAATTGTTTAAGAAATGAAAACAAGGAAACATTGATCAAGGTTTTATGCCTTGTCTTATTGGTTAGTTTGTCTCCCCCTTAATCATATAAATCATTGAATTCAAATAACCTTGTAAGATCAAATTCATAAGGTCAAATTGCATAATCAAAGATAATTTTAACATACTCCCCCTTAATTAAGTAAGTAAAAAATATCCAATTTCTCATTTTACTCCCCCTTTTTGTCATAATCAAAACAATCAAATATAAACAAAAATCACAATCACATTAATAAGGGAACAAGCCATCAAACACAAATAGTCTCAAGTAACAGTCACAAACAATATGAAATGTCGGTCTTGGCTAGATACAAAAACCATCATGGTGGAGAAACATCATCATGAAGAAATCTCAAAGGTAGAAGAGAATGTGTTTTCAGAGATTTTAGGAAAAAGTGAGTTTTTAAAGAAGACCCAGATGACTTATAGTCAACTGGTAGGATGTTAGTCGACTAATAAAAATAAAATGAAGAGTGGGGGTTGTCTGATGGAAAACTATTCGACTGGTCGAAGCCGCCTAGTCAACTGGTTTGGAAAAATATGTGTATTAGTCGACTTGACTGTAATACTCGACTGAAGCATTTAAACTTTATCTCTTGATGCAATAGTCAACAAGCCAATCAACAATTACTCGACTAATTCCTCAACCTCAGTCGACTTGAACTCCAATTAGTCGACTGGAATATTTCTAAACTCCAGAAAAATCACATTTTAGCCTAAACGTAGATCATAATGATGTATTCTCATATGGAATTGCAGATTTACCTAATATCTTGACCATTTTGATGTGTTAGTGTATGAAAAAAATTACAATCAACCAATAGAATTCAAATCACGCATACCAAGTCTCAATTTAATGTTCACAAACACTTCATTAAAAGAACTATCATCATGTAAAACAATAATATATGTATTTCCATGTCTCAAACCAATGAAAGCAACATTTTCATCTTTCTTAACCATACAATGAGATGATTCAAATGTCACATTAAAATTCATATCACATAATTGAGAGACACTTAGCAAATTATGTTTCAAACCATCAACAACCAATACATTGTCAATGGTAGGCAAAGGTTCCTTACCTACTTTTCCAACACCAATGACTTTACCTTTGTTGTTGTCTCCAAATGTGACATATCCTTGATTCTTTGGTTTGATTTATGCAAATAAGTTCTTGTCTCTACTCATATGCCTTGAACATCCACTATCAATGTACCATGTGCTTGGTAGATTTTCATTCCTTGCTTATACCTACAACTGAAACCTTCTTTCTTCTCATTACTACTCAAGTCATTTTGGGTCCATTTTGGTTAGTCATATAAACCACATTAGGAGGTGTTGTACCTTTTATCACCCAAATTTTCTTCACATTAATACATCTTCTAATACTTTTGCATGCAATTTCTACATGATCATCTTTTAAGCATCTAGCACATTTGGCAACTTTGCCATCTTTAGTAAATTTAGAAATCAAGGAACAATCTCTATCAAAAGGATCATATCCTAAACTATGTTTAGAAATGGAATATCTTTGCAAAGATAACATCTTTTCAAACTTTTCATTTCCATCAGCAAATTTTTCAACCACATAAGAAAACTCTTTTCTAAGTCTATCAAGCTCACAAGTAAGATTTTCTTTTTCAGCAAGACATGTAGAGTGGTCTTCCTTAGAGAAATATAAATCATCAATAGTCTCATGCAAAACATTATTTTCAGTAACTAGATCTCTTATTTCCTTTCTCAACCTCTTGTTGATTTCAATAGCTTCTTCAAAGTCAATTTGTAAAGCATTAAAAGAATCTCTAAGATCTTGATCAATGAATGTTACCTCATCTTCATCATCACTTGTTAAGGAGCTACTTGCCATAAGAGCTAAGTTTTTTTCATCATTACTTTGGTATGCTTCCTCATCATCACTCCAAGTGGCTACTAGGCTAGCTTTCTTTTTTTGTTTGTCATACTTGTCATTTTTCTGAAAATTTGAAGTAAAGGATGAGCTTTTGCATTCTATAGCATGATGTCCTCTTTTTTCACATTTCCAACATTATTCATTGCTCTTCTTTTCTTTGTAGCCCTTAGGCCTTCTTTCTATTGTGTACTTCTTTCTTTCTTCATTTCTTCCACCACTTAATTCTTTCCTCCTATTTTTGAGTTGTCCTTTGAACTTTCTCAAATTTCTGGCATACATTGCTATTTCTTCGTCTTCTTCTTCTTCATCTAACTCTTCATCGTTTTCATCAAGAGAAGAAACATTATCTTTTAAAGCAATTGACTTTTGTAACTTACCTCTTCCTCCTCTTGACTTGAGAATGATCTCATAGTTTATGAGTGATCCCACCAAGGCATTGAATTCCAATCAATTGAGATCTTTAGACTCCATAATGGCTGTGACTTGTGAGTCCCATTCTTTCGGCAATGAACGTAGAATCTTTTTTACCTTCTTGCTATCCGTCATGTGCTTTCCAAGATTTCCTAATCCATTGACAATTTCTGCAAAACGATCAAGCATAGTGGAAATAGACTCACCTTCCTTCATAACAAACATTTCATAGTCATGGAGTAGCATGTTGATCTTTGTTTCTCGAACTTGGTTAGTTCTTTCGTGAGTAATGTGAAATCTCTCCCACATTTCTTGAGTGCTAGTGCATGAGTTCACTCGATTTTTTTCCTCAATAGTGATAGCACAATATATCAATTTCATAGCTTTAGCATTGATGTAGGCTTGCTTTCAATCATTGTCATCATATTCTAGCTCCGTTTTCACCTCGCCATTTTCTTTTAATGGAACATGTGGATCGAAGATGATGATCTTCCAATACTCCATTCCCTCGCTTATAATATGATACTTCATTGGATTTTTCCAAGAAGAATAGTTAGTACCATTAAACAAAGGAGGACGAATATTTGTGTTACCTTCTTCCGCTGGGTTATTGTGTGCCATCCCTGGATACTTCTGCTCTGATACCAATTGAAAACAATCTAGAAGGGGAGTTGAATAGATCTTTAAAGCTTTTTGTAAAATTCTACAAGAAAATCAGAAGTTAATTCACACAAAACAATTTAAACAAAGTTAAAAGCAAGGAGTAAGGAAGAAGAGCAAACACTGTTTTTATAAAGGTTCGGTGCTAAGACCTACGTCCTCTACCTAAGCTCCCACTTAGGATTTGGCAAACCACTTTACTGCACACTTTTTAATTTAATGTGAACTCTTACAACACCACTTGATTTCCGGCTCAAGTTACCTTTACAACTGATTTGTTTTCCGGCACAAATCCTACCAACACCACTTGATTTCTAGCTCAAGCTACCTTTACAATTGATTTGTCTTCCGGCATAAATCCTACCTCACAAGTGATTCTACTCTAATCACTCAACTCACAATAATAATGGGATAAAGATGAAAGCAATAACTCTTAGTACAAAAATGAATGGAATTTAGACCAAGCTAAGAGTTGTATGAGAGCAAATTCTTGGAACTATAGTAGTATAATTTGATTTTTGCGTTGCTACCATTTACCTTGATATGTCTCTATTTATTTGCAGGCTATAAGATGATTATAGCCATTGTAGATCATCTATTAGCTGTTGCTTGATATCTCCTAGTCGTTCCTTGATTTCCTCCTTTCCATTTATGATTGATCTGGATGAATTTTGCTCAGTTTCACCTGATAGTCGACTGATCAACTAGTGCTAGTCGACTGAAACTAGTGTTTTTATGAAAAATTTCATCTTCACTCCACGATCAGTCGACTGGAATGATTCTAGTCAACTGGAATGATTTTAGTCGACTGGAATGGTTGTCCAACTTACTGGTCCTTTGCTTTTAGTCGACTTAATAGATTTCGGTCGACTGGTTTAAACCCCACTTTACAGAAATGATAATTCTCAGTAGACTTAGAATGTTCTAGTCGACTTGGGGCCAGCTACAACGGACATATTTCAGATAATCTTGAACTTTAAATGTTGGGATACGTATCTTTGATTATAATCTTCACAACAATCATCTTTTGCACATTGTTTATCTCTTGAACGTTGGTGATGATCACTGACTTGATTTGCATGTTGTCTATCTCTTGATTTGTAGATATGTCACTCTTAAATTGTATTAATCCTTTAATTGCAATCCAAATCACCTGAAATAATTTCTTAACTAATTCTATACATTTTATTATTATCAAAACATAAGTAGGATTTAATTTGTTAACCACCATTAGTCCAACAGGGCCATATTCTTTTTTTTTCATCAGGAAGAAATGAATTTAATAAAGTCTCTATGTGTGAAACAACTTACAAAATTTGACATACTGTAGAAGTCATCCAAGAAAAAACAAATCAAGGAAAGCAAAGTTAGTACGCTAACTCACCAATATGAATTACTTGAAGTAAAATATGATGAAAGCATTTCTAGTATATATACTAGATTTATTTATATTATTAATGCTTTCAAAGGTCTTGGAAGACCCAAAATAATGTTGAAATGATAAGAAAGTTGCTTAGATCACTTCAAAAAGTCATAGGCAGCTAAAGTGATGGTCATACAAGAAGTCAAGGATCTAACAATGCTACCATTAAAGGAACCTATTGGATCTCTTTTCGTATACAAAATGAGGCTTTGAGAGACATAAGAAGAAATGATGTTTCCACAGAAAAAGAATTTAGTATTTAAAGCCTCAAAAGAAGAGTCAAACAAAGAAAATGTGACTTCAACTAGTGAGAACAAAGAAGAAGACATTAGCTTACTCAATAGAAAATTCAATAAGTTCTTTAAGAATAAATTCTCTAAAAGAAATAACTTCAAAGAAGGTAAAAGTGATTCAAAAGATAAATCCCCTAACATTATTTTCTTTGAATGTAAAATGCATGGCTATATAAATTCATAATGTTCTCATCTCAAAGATGATCAAATGTATAAGAGAAACTATAAAAAGGAGAAGAAGGACAAGAATAAATCACTTAAAGCATCAACTGAGGATGACATAAATGAATATAAAAATAAGCATTCGGAAGAAAAGATAACTTATATGTGTTTACAATAATGAATTAACATCCAATCTTTATTTGTAATGATAATGATGATGATATGATATATAATGAATTAGTCAAAAGTCTCGAAATCACGAGTAAGAAATAGAAGAAATTATCTTTAAAACTCAAGGAATTCATGCATGAATGAGAATGAAAAGACAAAAGGTGAATTGCATAGCATTAAAGCATAAAAAATGTGATTACTAATGATAATCATGACTTAAATGCAATAATGCATAAAAATAAAACATTCAAAAAAGAGACATATTACCTCAAAGATTGATTTTCCAAATTTATTAAAGGGAGCAAAAGCTAGAAAACATGATAAGAGCATAAAATAATTCCAATGATAAACATGGAATATAATTTAACCATGGAAGTGAAGGAAATCCTAAAGCCACATTGTCAAGGGAAATTATTTGCAAAATGAAGAGCCATTACTTAATGAGACAAGTGCATATAGAGCATCCACATCTAAACATATGCATACACATACCATTAGAACTAATTCTAAAAGCAAGAATAATGATTTTATATATGATTTACAACCTAGGCATAGTGTTCAACACTATCAAGATAAGAATAGGCATAACTTCTATGATAACATGCAAACTCACTCACACCTTTTTAGGACTTAAAGAAGCCTACATCAAGTTTTCATTCATAATAAGCATTATATATATAATCATAGGAAATTTCAATATTTTAAGAGAACATTCAAAAAATTTAATGTTCAAAAGTATATTCCATATTATGCATACTCACATATAATTCCAAGAAATGCATATTTGCATCATCATCCCTATTCATATAATACGGTATGCCATTTATGTTATAAGTATGGATAGTTTGATAGATTTTGTTTTCTTAAACAAAGAATTTCAAACAAACCCTTGAAAATGGGGGTTAAACAGAAGAAGAAACCTAAAAAATAAGGAACCAAATGCATTTAGGTTCCTAAAACATATTAACTACCTTGTTTTGTAAGGTTTATAAAAAAGAAAGAGCAAGTAGTTATTGAATTGATTATTATTAAGGAGTTTATGAATTTTATCATGATGAATCGAACCTTCTTGTTTCCAAGAAAGTCTAGAAGATATTATTGTAAAATTCAAAGAATTTAGCCACCAAAGTCTTCTTAAAAGGGATAATTGTTAAATTAAGTGAGATAGATCAGAAGGATAAGAAACCGTCAATGGATTGTAAACTCAATATGTTATAACTTGCATTTATGTATCAATTTGAACATAAATCATTAGTGATGGTTTTTACAATCCATTGAATTAGATATAATATGTTTAATAATAATTTTAAAATGTGAACTTTAATATCTATAATTAGAGATTATTGTACAAAATAAGGATGCTAAGTTAGAATTTACATTAATTAGGCAATTATTTCTCTAAACTTTTGAATAAGGGTAAATTTTGCATAATTAGAAGAAAATTAGTTATGTTTAATAGAATTCTTTTTATAAAGCCTTTTATATAATTTAATTTTTATTGATATTTTTCAATTAATATGTGTTTTAATAGTTTTTGTTCAAGTTTTGATTCTTTAATTCAAGTTTTAAAGATGATTTCTTAACTTATCTGGTTAATTAGTTGACTAATATCGTAGTGTGGTCATTTAGTATGTTCAAAATTCACCACCTTTTTGCTTTCTAATGAGTTTGTTGGTTCTTTGATGGCTTGGCTACTCACTCAAAAAGTCAAATTGGTTAACTAACATGCTTCAATGTTTGACCAATATCACCGTCTCTAACATTCCTTTAGCTTTTTCAGTAAGTTGCAAGGAGTTTGGTCACTCTTATGATCTGTCACCTATACACTTTGGTTAGCCAGTATCTTCTAGTGGTTGACCAATATCCTCTTATCTAAGGAAATTTTATTTCCAATGAGTATGTAAATAAACTAGCTTCATATACTAGTAGATCACACCAGTCATTGGTTGACTGATATGGATCTTTGGTCGACCAATATAAGGATTCCAAAGTAAAATTATGGATTATAGATCACACCAGTCATTGGTTGATGTTTTTATAATTAAATTGTAGAAAATGTCAATGTTGTTTCCCTTTCAATTATATCAATACATCCTTAATTTTGATATTTTAGGCACTTTTCATGTTTCTATTTTGGATTTCAAAATTATACATTCTTTTATGAAATTGATTATTAGATATTGCAATTATGCTTCAATTTTTTTAAAATTCCAGCCTTTAATTTTTCCAATCTTTTTATTAGTGCTTTTGTTGAATCTTCATCATAGGCATAATATCGTCATTGGGGATTTTTCAATTTGGACATAATTAGGGATATCTCTACTAAAATTGACCATTTTTTTTTTACTTTTTAAATATTTAGTAGAACTCTTTAGTGAGAAAGTTTGCAAATCTTAATCAAAATCATCTTTTTAACTTAGTTAGCTTGATGTATGACACTTTATATTATGCAATTTTAGTTAACTAATTTTTTTTTATGATCCCAAAAAGAGGGAAAAAGTTTTGTGATAGTAGATTTAGTAGGAGTGATGACATTTAGGGTTGATAAATTTTAGGGAGAGTGATTGTTTTGTAAGTTTTGTATTTTCTCACTTTATATGATATGCTTGAGTAAACTTATGATATCTTTATGTTTGGATATTTTTTGATTATGAATATCTATTTTTTCTTGATAGTGAATCATGGTTTTCATATTAAATCATGTTTTATACTTGAATTAAGGGAAATTAATCACTATTTTGATATTTTCTATGAGATTAACTTTATGATTATTCTTTAATATCACAAATGATTTATCAGCCTAAAAATAGGGAGATTATTGAACTAAGGAGGTTCTAATTGGTTTTAGTGATAACATAGCATAATTACTACTAATGTGTTTAATATTTTGATGAAAGAAATATTAAAACAAAATAAAGCTATAAACTTAAGAAGATAATGTATAAAGTTTAAGATGGGAAGTTGAAGTTTGTAATTGACAAAAAGACGATAACAAAAGCAGATTAAGGCTCATCAAGGTCATTTTACATTTTGTATTATTATTTGATATCTCACTTTGTTAATTTGATGATCCAAAAGACTCATTATCTATAACCATTTCATTTAACTTCATTACATGAGTCTTTTTATTCATTAAGAGGTGTTAAAGCTTTTTCCTTTAAAATAAACATTGGGGAACATTTTGGAAAGTGTTTAATTCATATTTGCATTATACAAATTAATTTTGAGTATTTAAAATTGTTAAAATCATGCTTTTTTGTGATTGTTCAACATATATAGGTTATTGATAAATCAATATAGATTAAAGTTGTTCAATTTGAAGTACTAAGAGCTTAATGTAATATTGGTTGACCAATATGTCATATTGGTCAACGAATGTTTCAATAGCTAGTGAATCTAGGGTTTTTAATGCATATTAGTCAACTAGTACACTACATAGAGCCATTGTAACTGCTAGTTCTTAACTGCAATGGCTAAGAAGTTTATGAATGTCTTATACACTTATTTCAAAGTGTTTTTAATCATTTAAACATCATTGTCTCATATTTATATGAGTGAGCCATTTTGGAGTTATCAAGTTATAAAGTGAGTTATTTTGAGATATAATGTTTGGTCTCAAAAATATATTATTATACTTGGAGGTGATCCAAGCAAGATTAAGGCTTCCATGCACCTTTAAAAGGATTGTAATAAGGGTTCCTCTTTATTGAGAAAGATTATATAGAAGTTATTCTTCACCTTGAAAGAAGAATTATAGTGGAATTCTAAGAACAATATTGGGAGTGGATGTGTGCAAGGGTTGTTTATCAAACCACTATAATTTTGTTTATATTTTCTTTTCCCTATCCTCTTTAAACTATCATTCAATTGTTTAATTGATTTATATTAAGAAATATCCTCATCCTTATTTAAATTTATTTTTATTAATAGAGTATATTTATTAAAAAAATTTGTTGAATTTTATAAACACCCAATTCACCCTTCTCTTGGGTGGGATTAACGATTAGTACAATGATTGCCTTATTCTAAAATTGTTGAGGGCTTGGGAACCATCTAAAATTAAATACCTCAAAACATTATGCATACTTTAAATTCCCATATTGGTGTTCTTGATGGAAAAAGATTAAATTAATCTAAAATGTAAAATATTTAGGTTCTACTGGGTTATCAAAATTGCATCAAAGGCAGTTATAGTGGTGATGGTAGGTTATTATCTGGTTCATTAAGTCTTATGTGGTAGGATAGCTTGTTAGTTCAATTTATTTCTTTAGTTTGCACCATATTTATGTTGTAGTTCTTGACGATGGAGGTTTTGGTTAAAGAATGATTTGTTTTATGGTTTGCCAAATGAGTGGGGCAAGCCTAAATTTTGAGATCTTATCTACACTCTTAATCATCATGCTTCCCTTCTTTAGCTCATAAGTGATGATTTTAATGAAATCTTGCTTCAAAGCAAGAAAAGAGGGGGACATCTAAATTTTTTTAATAAGAATAATGCTTTTCAAGGAATTATTAATAAATATGGATTACAGGATATTGGTTCAAGTCATAAATTCTCTTGCTTAAATAATTAATGGGGATTTTCCTTTGTTCAAGAACAATTGGATCATTTCATTGGTAATCAATTGCATTATTACGTTGCTAATCTCTCGTAGTGTAACAAATTCCCTACTTATAAAGTTTCTCACTTGGTAAGGTTTTGTTCTAATCATTGTCCTCTTTAAATTTCTAGTTCTCTATTTGGTCGATTCTCTCATCAATGACCTTTTATATTTGAATCTATGTAGCTTAATATAGAGGGATTCTCATATTTGTTAGATCAATTATTGGGGTAAACTAATTCTCTTTCTCATCTAGTTAATAAATTACACTTGAGTGGAAACCAAAAGATCAATTATTGGGGTAAACTAATTCCTTTCCTCATCTAGTTAATAAATTACACTTGTGTGGAAACCAACTCTAATAATGGAATAACTGTGGCATAATTGTGTTAATGTGAACCTAATGCTAGATAAGTGTGCACTTATTTAACATATCATTGACAAATGTTTAAAATGTGAAGAAATTATATGGACATAAGGGCAAATAGTAGAGTGACTCAAAATAGGGGAATATGAAGTTCTTTCGCTCAAAAGCTTCCCAACAACACCGTAAAAACATGATCAGATCGCTAAGAAAAGATGACGAGACTGAGACCTTTGATTAAGAAGTATTATCTACCCATGTATCAGATTTTATGCCCAATTGTTTAAGTTAGATGGTGAGGTATAAATGGATGAGATTTTAGTATTGGTAGAAAATCAAGTTTTATGCTACATGAATAAGATATTCCTCTTACCTTTTCTAGATATATGCTTGCTTTACTTTTCTCAAACTTTTGGAATATTGCCTTCAATGATATTTTGAATCATAGTCATATTCCTTCCTCAGCTAAATAATTTTGTCCTACTAATTTATGCAATTTTGTTTATAAACTAGTCACAAAAACAATAGCAAAACCATCTTAAGTTGTGTCTTCAGTCTTCCTTCTATCATCCATGAGTCATAAGCTACTTTTGTTCCTATTAGACTTATTAATGATAATGAGCTGATTGCATTTGAGATTTTTCAATACCTTAAGAAGAAAAAAATTGTGTGGAAAGGCTCTATACACTAATTAGACACAAGTAAAGCTTATAATGGGTTCAAGCAAAATTTCTTAAGGTGATTATATTAAAACTTGGCTTTTATTATTTCTTCATTGAACTTATTATTCGGTGCATTATACTTCATTTTTTTTATTCTTATTAATGGTGTTCCAGGGACTTCTTTCTATGCAAGTCGAGTATTGAGATAAGGGGATCTCCTATCTGCTTACTTATTTATGTTATGTGTGTAAGGTTTTTTAGCTGAATATGAAGGCCACCTCTATAAAGTTGGCATGGCTAAACTGGCTCTAGTAGTTTCTCTTTTATTCTTTACGAATGATAGTTTATTAATAGTCAGAGACAAAAGTAAGGAAGTTCTTATGGAGAATCTAGACTTCAAGAAATGCATTTATCTTTAAAGTAGTAGATGTCCTACCCCATATATGTTCCAAGAAAGTGATCAGTTACCTTTATAGTTATTAGGATAAAAACAAAGTAGCTCTTTGTGATTCTAATCGACCTCCCTCTTCATGGAATAAACATCCTCAAGGTTTTATTAAGCTAAATATAGATGCATTTGTGAAGAAGGATAGTGTTGTTTTTGGTGACATAGTATGAAATTAGGAAGGCAATACGAGAGAGCTAATGTAGCTTAGAATTTGGGCTTTAGCACTAGTATTTGAAGGTAGATTTTGAGGGGCTATTTTGAAAAGCAATTGATTCTAACTTTAGATCATATGGGATCTAATTTTCATTAGCTAGGCAATCTTCTAATAGATATTCAGCAGATTAGCATGAAATTTCCATCATTCTGTGACTGTTTAATTAAAGAGATGAGAATTTTGTTGCTTATCATCTAGCTTATTTAACTTCTATTCATCTGTCAGTTACTTCTCAACCTCTTCCCTTCCCTCTTTTAGTTGAGCAAACCCTTTAACAGGACCACCAATACTTATAGTAATTTCTTATTTACCAAAATGTTTGGCATTATTACCTTTATAAGGAATCATAATACTATAATTTATTGGAATATAGCCTTGGTAAGTATTCAAAATTATATGATCTAAAACAAACAAATCATTATTATTTTTACAATTCCTTGTCTAACCCTTTGTTATCAAATACAATTTATAAGTCGTAAGAATAAAGAAAATATTTTCAAATATCATTTAAAGAATTATGTGAAGTAAGTACTAAGTATAACCATTTTATAACTAATTTTATAAAATAATGATATTTTATTTTATATATATCTAATCTCTTTATTAATTAAAAGCTAAAGGAGAGAGCAACTTGAATATCAATCAATAATAGTTGGTACAAACTAATAATGTTAACTGTCATATATCATGTTTTGCTCACAATCATACTTGGAGTAATCGCAAACTACGTGCTCATGTAATCTTTAAATAATTTTTACTAACAAACTTACATATCATATACTTTCTTTATTTTCCCTACGTGTTAATCTTAAGGGCCAACCTTCTTTCTCTATAAATATGGATTTATAAAAGAGAATGACATTTGTAAAATATCAAGCTAAGTTTTTCTGTTCTATTTAATATAAGATTGTGATCAATGTATTTTTCCTTCGTGTTAAAGTTTAATGTTAATTTAGAATTTCTTTTCTCACTCATTACATATTATAAAATTACTTAATTCACACACACATATATACAATAAATTAAATTTGTATTAAGTTCATCTTTTCTTCATAATATTTTAAAGTCAATTCCTGCATATAAAAATATAAATATGTAAACTAAAAATGATACATGAAAACTTATCTCTATAGAATTTTGAAATAAAGAAAAACACTCTTATTTTATTATTCACAATCAAAATTTTAAATAAATATGTAACAGAACAAAAGCATAAGACAGTAGAACACAATATATAACATGCTTTAACATTTATATATAACAAATTTTAGCAAAACAAACATATATATATATATATATATATATATATATATATATATATATATCTTCTTTATGTGTTTTTCAATATAAAATATTTAACTTCATTTGATTTATTTTGTAGACTTAAACTTATTTGAATATATTGTTTATAATTTAAAATAATATTTATATTAAAAAATCTTAAATGTTACATTCATATTTTGAATTATTTAGTATTAATGGCTAGTATATGGATTAAAGCTAGAACAGTGAGCAGCCGTCTAAACTTTCCCTGTAGGATTAGCATTAAGTCAATTTTAAAAGAAAATAATTGTGGAATAGTATTTATTATTAATTTATTTCATTAAAATTTTGTATTGTAAAATTAGATTACAAATCTTTTTTATTTGTGAGTTGCTTAATCTAATTGATTGACATAAGATCCCTAATAACTGTTTGAACGGTTTTGGCCAACTTCAAAATCGTATCATTTTATGGGATTATTGTCCTCTCCGTTGAACCGGTTAAACCGATGATCAGTAAAATTTTTGATTTGATGACCAGTTTGAATTTCAAAAGACTGCAATTAACATAACGTGACTTCGACGGTGTAAAGCTCAGCATATTTTATGAGGTTTCGTATCTCAACAGCTGTTGGATGATGGCGCCAGCTTTGTACTTGTCACCGTGGTTGAAGATTTCAGTCAATTTAATACTTATAAGTTTGTCGAAGTTAATGTTTCTACTTATTAAGTTTGTGCGTTAATTTTATTTTTCACATTAAGAACCTCAATCCGCATTAAGAAATACCAAAACCTTTTCTTATATATATATATATATATATCGTAATTTTACAAATTAGTCTCAAATTTAAGTATTTAATAACAAGAATCTTCTCAATTTTAAATTAGAACAATATCTCTTATAATTAGGAAAAGTAATAAATCTTCCATAGAAACAAGTGATTCGTTTCTTTTTTAAGTAAATTATTGAGAGTTTTATCAATTGAAATTAAATTTAAAACGTTCCGTAAGGAAGATCTTCATCCTACACTATAAGGTCAGATGTCAAACTTCCCGGAAGGCCTTGTACTTATAATCAAGATTTTAAAAGAGAGGTTTATTGTATTCTTCTGGACATATAACATATAAATATGTCCATAACAGGGCATTGTATATGATTAATCGAGAAGAAAACAATAATTGAAAAGAGAATACTCTTTGACAGAACCATTCAACTAATTCTTAAAAGGAAAAAGGAAAAAGCTTGGTAGCGTTCTTCCAACGAGTTGGCGTCAACTTCATCCCTCAAAATGTGACCAATATGGGGCTTCTGACGAAATGTTGGTATTGTGAAACCCAAACCAAGCTTCCTTGAGAGAAGTTCCTCTCGGTTTTGTATCCTTCACTCGTGGTAAACGATACATAGAATTTTAATTTTTGCTTCACGTAAGTGAATTCTAATTTCTCAGGATACACATAGACAGTCACTCCTGCTGGTGAGTATACCTCAGCAGTATACATCGAATTGGCAGGGCCAACGTTTGTTACGGTTCTTGTGTATGTCTGACTTGTGCGCCCGAACACAACTGAAAATGAAGGATAGTTCAGCTCTGAATCAGGAACACTTGACGATTCTATGCACTTAACTTTACGTTGAACCATGTAAGAGATGTCTCTGTCAGTGTAACCTAAACCACATAGGTAAGGGATGTAATCATCAGGCTGGATGTCATAGACAAGCCCGGGATCAATTGCTCTTGAAGGCTGAACATGGCCTGCTCCGGTGGCCAAGACATCAGCAGGAACGGACCTTTCGTCAAAAATGGGTCGTCCCAATCGGTTAACTGTGTATGCACTGGTCATTATAGCAGATTTAATAGCTGCCGGTGACCAGTCAGGATGGGCACCTTTTAGCAGAGCTGCAATGCCACTAAGATGTGGGCAAGACATCGATGTCCCAGAAACTATGTTGAATGTTGCTTTCGTATTGGTCTTGTTCTCCACAGAAACTGGCCAAGCAGCAAGAATGTTAACACCAGGACCTATAATGTCAGGTTTCAAGACGCCAGGACTTTGTACGTTTGGTCCTCTAGACGAAAATGAGGTCACAGATGGAACATCTTGGATACCAAGTATAGTTCCTTGGAAAGTTATTTGACCTGTTGGTGTTGTCGCTGAGTCTATGTATGTTTTAATCTTGATCCCATCTGCATAGCTTACGTGGGATGCAGGAAGAACATGAGGATCAGCCAACGTGCTGTAGCCACTAAGCTCATCGTTCGTCAGAATCATCCCAACTCCACCAGCATTTTTCACTTCCACTCCTTTGCTAATTCTTGATATACCTGCCCCTCTCTGACACAGGACTATCTTGCCCTTCACATTTAGTCCTTTCAATGTTCCTGGTCCACAAAATGCCGATGCCTGAGAACCAGTTTTACTAGCTGCGTCGACGAGAGGATACAGAACTTCGAGGGAAACTTCTGGTTGGAAGACGGATTCACCCTGGAATGATTGACCATTTCCAAGTCTCACTGTTGTTCTTATTTTCCTATCGATTGTACTTGCTCCAACAGTGAGAATCCACGGAGCCTCGTTTGATAAAGATTTATACTCTGGACCAGAGTTACCAGCGGAGCAACTCACAAAGATTCCATTTTGAACAGCTGCAAATGCACCAACTGCAATCGAGTCTGCATAAAAAGGTATTGAAGGACCGCCAAGGGAAAGAGATAGCACATCAACACCATCTTCAACAGCAGAATCCATTGCAGCTAAGATAGCACTCTCTGGGCAACCAAAAGGCGTACAAACTCTGTACATAGCTATGTGAGCCATCGGAGCCATCCCAACAGCTGTGCCTTTGGCTTGTCTGAACACATTGGCACCATACACCGAACTACCAGCTGCAGTGCTGGCGGTGTGAGTTCCGTGTCCTTCTTCGTCAAATGGAGATAGTTTCTGCGAAGTTTTCACATCGAATACAAAGCTCCTTGCACCAATTAACTTATTATTGCATGTGGATCCATTCAATTCACATTTTCCTTTCCATTTGGCTGGTGGTGGAGGCATTCCATGGTCGCTAAATGAAGGGTGGTCAGGGGTGATTCCAGTGTCTAAGACTCCAATGATTACTCCTTTGCCCAAATCCGAGTTCTTCCAGTTACCATTGTTTTGTACCAATCCTAAGAAGTTGGGACTACGAGTGGTGTGCAGAGGTAACACTTCTTCAGGCCTTACAGACACAACTCCATACTTCTCCTCCATGACTTTTGCTTCCTCTGCAGTCAGTTTTGCAGCAAACCCGCTGACGACATTTCGATAGAGGTGCAACATGCGCTGCGAGCTTAAAATGCCATTGCTAGCAGGCAAAAAAGATTGATAATAGCTATCCCAATCCCGAGATTGTGGGATAACTCCAGCCTGAGGCTCAATTTTATCGACGAAGACGATGTAAGTCTCTAGCCCACTTTCCTTATTGGCATCTGCAGCAGTGTTTGCTTCAGAGTGAACTAAGATGGAACTAAGGCTGATAAGAAAGACTATTACGA
The DNA here is from genome assembly GCA_029891385.1 of Erythroxylum novogranatense. Lineage (NCBI taxonomy): Eukaryota > Viridiplantae > Streptophyta > Magnoliopsida > Malpighiales > Erythroxylaceae > Erythroxylum > Erythroxylum novogranatense. The sequence continues at coordinate 87,698,238 of CM057227.1, read as the reverse complement.
TCGTAGGCAAAAACGTAAACTTCTTGTTCTCCATGCTTACAGAAGAAGTGGAAAACGTTAGGAGTTCTGGATCTAATACTGTATCCCAAGCAATCTATATAGTGTCGTGGAAGGTGAACTTGGACAAAAACAATGGCCGGAGTTTCTTTATTGAACGGCGATACTTTCAGGAACTTTTAGGAGCAGGCCTCAAAGGACTAGTTGAATATATTTCGGAACTTGGTAATAGTCGCCCGTCTATGCTGTTAAAGACAGAGCGACATTGCCTTGATCGAGACGAAACATCTTGTTTTTCATTTTGGGCTTAGAAAAAATAGGACAAATAAATCCTTCTTTATTGCAAGCTAGAAGCCTTCATCCGTAAACTACCAAATCTTCATCAAGTTCTTCTCCACTATTGCAATGAAATCAAGGTAAAAGTCCCAATTTAAGACGTTATGTGCTCGAGAACCTTTAAATTTGTATACTTAGCAGTATTGATTTCTCTCATCTCTTGTATTGTTGGGAAAATAAAATAAAATAGACAATTGCTACTAGAAAACAAGCAACAATATATATTGATAAAAAACGACGCTACAAATTTTGAGCTGCCACTCTCTCCCTATACTCCTTATTATCTGCAAGTTGATCTTCAGTTCTACAATTAACGAGCTCTATAATTTTGTCTTTCACTTGCTCTCAAATAAAATGATATTTTTTGTCTATATGTTTGCTTTGGTTGTGTGACATTAGATTTTTCGCAAGTAATATAGAAGATTTATTATCCATGTATATTGTAATCAGACATTCTTGTGGATGACATAACTTACTTAAAATATTCTTCAACCATATTACTTGACATGTACATGTTGTTGTAGCGATATACTCGGCTTCACACATTAAGAGAGCAACTATTTGTTGCTTGTTTTAAGATGATGAAAATATTGTTAATCCAATATGAAATGTGTATCCAGAGGTGCTCTTTCGATTTAAGTCTCCACCATAATTACTATCTGAATAACAAATCAACTTTAAATATTGAGAATGTGTATAAAATAGATCATGATTTATTGTACCTTTAATATATCTTAAATTCATTTTGTTGTAATAATCTAACCAATCCAACTACATACATAATATCTGGGCATGTGAAAGTCAAGTATCTCAGGCTTCCTACTAGACTTTTGAACAATGTCGGGTTTATCGACTCTCTATTTGAATCCATTCTCAATCTTACACATGTTTCTACTGGGGTAGCGATTGTCTTGTAATGCTTCATTCTAAACTTGTTTAGAATTTATTCCGTGTACTTCTTCTATGACATAAATATTCCATCTCCCGTTTGTTTTATTTCGATTCTAAGAAAATATGACATTTCACCAATATCTTTCATTTCGAATTATTTGGTCATAGCTTTCTTAAAATCCCTAAACATACTCGGAACGTTTCCTATGAAGATCATATTGTCCACATATAAACACACAATTAAGATATCTCCATCTTAATTTTTCTTCTTGTGTAAGGCATACTCATGTAGGCGTTTTGCAAAACCAATATTCCTTTTGAAATGCTCATCTATTCCTATATTGCAAGCCGGTGGAGCTTACTTTAATCCATACAATGCTTTCTTTAGATGATAGACTTTGTCTTCCTATCCTTTTTTAATATATCTTGGTGATTACTCGATGTAAACTTCTTCTTCTAGGTATCCATTCAAGAAAGTTGATTTCACATTTATTTGAAAAATCTTCTATCTATTTTCTGCTGTCAGTGCTATAAGAAGTCTAATAGTATCGATTTTTATAGCAGGAGCAAATACTTCTTCATAGTCAATTCTTTTTCTCTACTTATAACCTTTAGCGACTAATCTTGTCTTGTGTTTTTTAACCTTTCCTTCTTGATTAGTCTTTGTCTTGTACACCTACTTGACTCTTATTGCCTTGTGTACTCTCGGAAGATTATTTAGTTCCCTTAATAGCATCAATTTCTTCATTCAAGGCTTTTTCCCATTTCTCATCTTTACTAGCCTCTTCATATTAATGGATCACACCCTGCCATTAAACAAAACAATGAGTAATCAAATGCTTTCTGTACCTATTCTGTGGCATCATAGATATCATGTAGACTCTGCATTTTTATAGGTGCTCCTTCTAATTCGCTACTGCTACTATTATTGTTGCTATGTGATGAAGTTGATGATGTTGATCCAAGAGTTGTTAAAGTGGAGTTTTGTAGAGGAGTCTGTCAGTACAATCTATACGCCTTACTTCTCTTTTCTTAACCAATAAATATGCACTTTTCACCTTGGTTATCTAATTTCTTTCTTTTTTATTAGGAATATGGGCAAATGCAATACACCCAAAAAATCCTTAGATGTCCAACTGCTAGCTTGCTACCACTCCATGTTTCATTTCGTGTTTTTAATTTTACACTTTTTATTGGACATCGATTTAACAAATAAATAGCACATAGAATGGCTTCAACTCAGAAAGTTCTCAGTAAGTGCTTTCCCTTCACCACGCTTCTCACCATATCAAGAATAGTGCGATTCTTTCTTTCTACAATGCCATTTTGTTGTGGCGTATATGAAGTTGTCAACTGATGAACAATTCCATGATCTTTGCAAAAAGTTTCAAACAATTTTGACGTGTACTCACCTCCTCTATCGAATCTAAGCATCTTTAAATATTGTCCACTTTGTTTTTCTACCATTGCTTTGAACTCCTTAAATTTATCAAGAACTTCTGTTTTTTCTTTAAGAATATACACCCAAAATTTTAAGGTTATAATACCTATTTTCACCAAGTGATGGTATATCAAATGGTCTAACTATATCTAAATGAATAATCTCCAACTGTCTTCTGGCTTTCCATGATTTTCCAACTTCAAAACTTTGCCTATGTTGTTTCCCTTTGATACATGCTTCACATAATTTATCATGTTGATTAATTTTTGGAAGTCCTTTTACCATCTTTTCTTTTGATAACAATTGTAAGCGAGTAAAACCAAGATGACTAAACCTTAAATGTCATAGCCATGACTCATGTTTAATGACAGATTTCATGCACTTTAGTACTTTTAACTAAATATTAAGTGTGAAAAGATAATTCTTTTTCATATCAACTTTAACAATTAATTATCCACCTTTGTTGATGACAAGAGAGCAATCCTTTAAGTGAATGTCATACCCTTTTTCTAAGAGTTGACCAAGGTTGATAATATTGCTTTTTAATGCAAGTACATAATAAAAATCATATACATACCTCTTTTCTCCATTTTTTAAGGTAATCATAAGCTTACCTTTACCTTTAACTGGAATTTTTGATAAGCCACTAAAAGTAATTTCTCCTTGGATATTTTTATCCAAATTGTAAATAGCTCATTTCGCCCACACATGTGGTTGCTTGCACCGATATCAAGATACCAAACATTTTTCTTAGATTCTTCATTTCCTTTATATGTTAAGAAAATAGTTGATTCATCTTCCTTATTTTCTATTGCTACAAAATGATTTGTTTCCTCCCTTTCCTAAGTTAATCTGCACTTGTAACTAAATGACCATACTTGTTATAGTTATAACATTGCAATTGTGATTTATTACCTCGCTGTTGAAAACTGTCTCTTCCTTGGAATTGAAATCATCTAACACGACCATATATTTGATAGCTTTCATTTGTTTGGCCTCTTTCAAAAGAGTTCTTACCACGTCCTCGTCCACTACATGAAAGGACCCATCAAGAAGTTCCCCTTCCGAAACCGTAGTGGGGCCATCCTGGTGACCTCACAGTAACCCTCCAATCAATATTTAACTGAACTAAAGGGTTCCCACAATGCCAAGCCGTTCAACTATTAAAAAGCTTTTATAATTTAATTTTTACAAGTGTGGAAATTAATGGAAACTTTTTTCTCAAAAAGTTTTATTAAAAATTTTGGCAGCATAATTATTGCTTTTCTAAGATTCCCAAATTTCAAAAACCAACATAACACATTTTAATATACTTCTATATTCACACAATTTCTCAACTACAAATTTTGGACTTTAAGTCCACTCATAAATAACCCAAACAATTAATTCTCAATAATCACCACAATGAACTTTTAAAAGTTAAAACATATTCATGCATTTCATTTAAAAGCTTTTATAAACACCAATTCTTTAGACAAATGTACATAGCAAAATGACACAAGCACAGCAACACCTGAAAATACAACTAATCTTGAGGCGGAGTCCCAATTACTACAACACCTGTACGAATACTTGGGGTGGGTTGTTTAAAATATAAAAATAAGGGTGAGCTAAACGAGTTTAGTGAGTGTAATTAGTTTATTAAAAGTTAATTTTTATAACATCATAACTAAAATATTCCATACAATAATAAAGCTTATGGTAAAACATTTTCTATAACAATATATTCATGCATTATCAAGTTTGGTAATAGCATAATATTTCCTTAAACACAATTTTAATTTTCTAAAATACTATTCCAAAATGCTTTTCGACATTAAACTCTTAATATACAAGTTTCCATTTTTCTTTTTTCCTTTTTCCTTCAATAATAAACAATGATGGCAATAAATTTTTTTGAAAAATTTTATACTGAAAATAAGCAACCACTAGAATTGGTACCGCACGATGCCTTTCAAATCACTTTTAACATAAATAATGGTAAAATTACTATTTTCATGACTTTCCTTACTCAACATAGCCCACGACTACTTTCTTTACCATACAGTACATTAGGCTTAAAGTCACAAAGCTGCTTTTGTAACATCCCATCACCGATGAAAAGAGTAAAATAGTAATTTGGAACGGGTTAGGAGTGTTTAAATTGTTTTGCTATGTTCATGCATTCATATATATACGTGAATAGTAAATTTTGCATATGTAATGATTGTACATGCATTCATGGCATTTCCCGATATATGTGTCTCTAACGTGTTTATTGTGAAGAATATGATTTTTGTGCTTGAAAATTTAATTAGAGTGGGTCTTTGTGAGTTTTGAATTTTTGGAAAATTTTAAATTTTTTTTTGGAAATTTTCGGGGTACTTTTCCGGACTAAGAAAAATGCCAAGTAGCAAACTGACTGGTTACCGGTAGAAAAAAATTACTGTCAAATGGCACTAAAAATTAGATACATGATTTTAGGAATTATTGATTTGAGTCATTGGAATTTTGGGGAAAGATTGGAGTAGAAATTGAATTGTTATTGGAAAGGAAATAAAAGAGTGCCTAAAAACAAGACATGTGGCAAGTGACAATTATGTCGTATACTTAGTTGTTATTTAAATAACCTCACCTTTTCGAAGCTTTCCACGATACTTCTCATTTGAAAGGGTGAAAGGTGATTTTAGAGTGATTTTTCCCTCATTTTCGTAGCTTCTTCCCTTCTTGGTGTGTTTTAGAGTTTGCTCATCTTTTCCTCCTCCTACCACTCTGCTTTCTCTTCCTTTAAGTCTCCTAAAAAGGGCTAGCATAAACCTCCCCCTTAAGAAGATGGTGAACGTGGGTGGTGAAGGGAAGTAGAGGATTTGGTGTATAGTTGAAGAATTGAAGAATTCGAAGCTTGATAGGTAAGAGTTGTGTTTTATGTTCTTAATTGGTAGTTAAATGCATTAATTGTGATGTCTTGTGCATTAATTGCATGAATTTGTGTTTGGTGTATATGGGTAGGTTATTTTCCTTGGTCGATTTATGATTGATTGAGGATGAATGATATGTCATGTAGTATAGGTGAATTGAGTGTTTTGGATTGATTTTAATGATGTTAGATGAGTGTGTATTAAAGGAAAATGATTGAGTGTGTGTGCTGCAATTTTGTGGACTAATGTTCAAGGATAGTTTGTGAGTTATTTATGGTGGAGATATGGAGTGAATTGAGTGTTGGTTGGTTTAGAAATGGTATGGAAGATGTAGAATTTGAGTTTGGTTGTGAATCTGGAAAATTTGTTTTGTGTATGATCCAATGATTTGGTCATAACTTTTTATATGGTTATGCTATTGAGATTAGGTTTAGCTTGAATTAAACTTCAGAAGTTTGGCTAGAATTCTTATGAAGGAAGTTCTGTCCAGTTGTGGCTTGAAGGGTTCTGAATTTTGCCTTGAAAGTGGGCAATCTATGCAGGGTGAATAGTACCATGTTTATGATTCTAACAATGAAGATTTGTGACCTGAAACTTTGGAGAATTTTTCTAGGCTAAAGTAGACAGATTTTGTGAAATTGGTTTTTCGTGAAAGTTGAAGATTTTCTTGTTAGCTTTCTATCGCCACTAAGTATGAGATTTTTCGATTTTGAGGTTAAAAGTTATGACTTGTTAACTTTCATATGGTATTTCAAAGTATTAATGTGCTTTGTGTGTGAAATGTCTCTAAGTATGGGTTTTGTGGTTACTGTACTTTGAAGCTAATTCTGGACTGTTATGGTTTAAATTAGCTCAAGTGATCTTACGGAAAGTTGTATATGAATGTCTTAGCTTTGTACTGATGTATAATATGCTATTTTTGGATGTAAGAATTGTAAGTTATAGATTTTTAAAGTATGGATAGGGTTTAGGTGATATCCTTATTTAACAATCTTTAACAGGTCAGCCACAATCATGTGAGAATTTGACCTAGTTAGAGGTGGAATTTGCTTCTAAGTCCTTAATCATAATTGTATCATGTTTTATGATCTTTTCATTGATATAAAGCATGGAATTTTTGGAAAATGGGATAGGAAGTTATGAGTTTGAGAAGATTGTAGTACTATTAGGATGACATGTGCAGGGTAGAAACTTTGATTGAGATTTTGACCTATTTAGGAGTTGAATTTGCTTTCAAGTTGTTCATGAAAGTTGTATAATATGTTCTGATATTTCTTTTGATATAAAGCTTAGAATTTTTGGCAAAGGGAATGGGAAGATATGATTTTGAGAAGAATATAGTGCTGTTTTGGAAAATTGTGATTGACAGAAACTTTGATTGAATTTTCGACACCCTTAGGGATGAAATTGATTTGTGAGTCCTTGAAGGAACTTATAGGGTTTTCTGTAATCTTTCTAATGATACTAAATTTGTCACATTTGTACACTTGTGTGAAAAGTTAGGTTTTGTGAAAGAAGAGAGGGAAATAGATACAAATGTGATTTTCTTAGAATTGTATTTTTTGTTCTAATTTGACCCTTTTGCCATTCTTTTGTGTATAATTTTGTCATCCGACCTTCGATTGACCTGATTCTCGAGGCATCAGATTCGTGAAATATTTAATTTCATTTCTATGTAAAATTGTGAATTTTTAGAGATGAAATTGATGTGAATTGATTAGGTCAAAGTGAGGGGACTGAGTAATTAATTTTCTGGTCCGTGTTTTATCAATAATTGAACCTATAGAGGTTCGAATTGAGTGATTTTGGTGTCTATGGATTTCTAAAATTTAGAGAAATTTTATGTGATAAGAATTTACGGAATAATACTGGGAATGTCACGAACATGCATTGTACACATTTTAATTTCTACATGTGCATTATTAAATATTTCTGATTGTACACTTGGTAATATTGGTGTATTTTAATTGTTATAGAGACGTATTTGGAACGTCAACCCACAGACGTTGCTGAAACTTCCAAGCATTAGCTTCGGAAGCTATTAGTTTGTGACCTAGACGGTTCTTTCAATTATTATTTGCTTAGAATATTGTGGTCAATAATGGTGGGTTTGAGAATTGTTTTTGATTGTGGATTCCGGACAGAAGGTCCGATGTATTGGGGAGCTATGACATAGAAGTGCTACTTGTATATGAATTTGTGATCTACTTCCTTGAGATGTGATAAATTGTGACACATGTATTGATTGTGATGTATATACTGCTTAATTGTGACATGTGCATTACATGCATGAATGCATGATCAGATAATGGCAGTTGTGACCGAAGCAGCCACCGAGAGCTATAAGCTCAACGATTGTATTCGAGCCTCGAGCCCCACAGTGATTTAGAGCCTCAGGCTCAACGATTAATGTGCCCATATTGGGACAGTTCAGGCGCTCGGTCACAACAACGAAATAAATTAGAAAAGTGTCACATGCGCATTTCATATGCATTTGATTTAATCTCTTTGATTGAGAAAAAGGCAAAAATGCCTTATGCTTGTGTGAAAATGAAATGTGATACTGATGTGATCATGTGGTACTTCTTATGTATGTGAAATTATGAAATAACTGTGATTGTTGCATGAGTGAACCATCAATGATGGTTACCTCACTGAGTTCGCAAACTTACCCAAAATTGCAACATATTTTTCAGGACCGAGAGTAGACTCGTAACTCTAGAGGGACTTTTTCTGCTGTGTAGTTCGTGTTGGCAAGAGAAGTCATGGCTCATAGGTCGGTCAGCTGGGACTTTTGGGATGACCTAGATAGAGCTGATGTATTTTCCCTATTTATGTAGCATGTTGTACTAGGTTTGTGGAGTGATGTACATACAGTAATCGCTGACAGATGTATGAACTTCCGATTTTGATGAAATGAAATGAGGAACAATTTGGTTCAAAAAGTTTATGATTTTATACTGATGTGTTATTATTATGATGCCATGTGAAGTACAGTAATGATTGTTCGTAGCTCACCTTTATCGTAGGATATGTATCGGAATGACCTATTGGCGTCCTGGTGTGTACCCCGCGATAAAGGGGCGCTACAGCTTTTGCATTGTTTACCTATTACCGATTAACCACTAGTTACAGAGCTAGTTCTGCGTCGCTTACCCATAATAGGTTAACCATTATATACTGGTAGTTACGGAGTTGGTTCTACATCACTTACCCATGATAAGTCACAGAGTTAGTTCTACATTGCTTACCTGTGACTGGTTAACCACTATTTACATAGGTGGTTCTACATCGATTATCCTTAATAGGTTAACCACTATAAATATACCAGTATAATAATATATATAAAGCCTAACAATGTACCGTAGGCAAAAGCAACTCATACTTTTCAATTCAACTTGTTTTCAAAATCAATTATGGGAGGATTCATAATCTTTCAATGTAACTTCCAATCATACAAAATTTAACTTTCAAGTTAAAACTCATATATTGCTAAAGCATAATCTTATGCTAGCAATATTCACTTGTAAAATATCATATGTATAAAACTCAACATAAATATTCATTTCATGATCAAATGAAGACCATTTGCATAAAATCAATTTAAAGAACACTCACATTTCATTAATTCTTTTGCAAGGAATTTAGTAATATAGAACAATTAAAATACACTCACAGTTTTGCACACTTATTTCCAAACACACTCACGCATTCGGTAACTCTCCTTTACCTACATAAAATACATTTTGTTTATGCATTAAAACTATATATTCGGTTTAACTAAATTTGAGATTTGTATCTAATCGTGTAACACACATGCTAATCATACTTCTGATTACTTTCGTAAGCTAACCTATTAGTCACCATTTTCAAATCTAACTTCAAAAGTCATTTAAATACCATATTTTATCCATTCTAACTTACCAATTCCTTCAAAATGCAATCTCACCCAATTTAATTCACCATATCACAATCATTCATGATGAGTCACGGTTATGACCCATGTCCATAATCCATAACTTTGCTTATTCCTTAATTTTCACATAGAAAACGTTCAAATTAGGTTTTGAGGTCTTCAAGACATTTGTTCCCCTATGTCTCTAGTTTCCATATCATAAAAAATTAGACCATTTGAAGTTCTAATTCAAGAAACATGCACAAAGCTTCACAAATCTAATCGTGTAACATGCATGCTAATCATATTTCTGCTTGCTTCCGTAAGCTAACCTATTGGTCACCATTTTCAAATCTAACTTCAATAGTCATTTAAATACCACATTTTATCCATTCTAACTTACAAATTCCTTCAAAATGCAATCTTTTCCAATTTAATTTACAATATCACAATCATGCATGATGAGTCACAGTTATGACCCATGTCCAGAATCCATACCTCTACTTATTCCTTAATTTTCGCATAGCTAACGTTCAAATGAGAAATTTGTTCCCCTATATTTCTAGTTTCCATATCATAAAAAATCAAAGAATTTGAAGTTCTAATTCAAGAAACATGCATAAAACATCACAAGCTGCTCCAACATAGGGGCAGCATCAGATCACCATTTTTTTATATATCTCAAATTCCAATATGATTAAGCCAGAAATAGATTAGGGTCTCATATAGGAATTTTTAGTATTATTTCTTAGGTTTCATATCCAATTTGAATCACCCAATTTTGAGGTCTATAGGCCAAGTTATAGTCAAAACAAGACGTTTGGTTCAAGTGATCCGAGAACCAAACACAAACATTCACTAAACATAATTATTTTTCTTGTCATATTCATCTCTTAAATTCTTCCAAACTTATTATCTACTCCATGGCAAGTCAAAAATCATTATTTATATTATATAAATCTATCCCACTAAAAGCCCTAAAACTAGAAATTTAGGTTAGGAGAACTTACCAATTTGTCTTCTAATCTCTTGGTATTTGATGAATACCTCCACTTGATCAAGATCTCTCCAATTTATTTTCCAAAATCATGAAAAATGGTAGTTGCACTCTTCTTCTCCCTCCTTGGCTGAATGTCCCTTCTTCTCTCTTCTTTTCTCCCTTTTGTTTGGTCTCTCACATTTATGTTCACAAGAAGACAAAAGTCTTGCTTTATTCTTTTTAATGCTCATTTAATGGATTCCATACTTCACCTTCCTATTTTTTCTCTTCTAATGACCCATTCCTCTACTAACATCATGAAAAATGACCAAATTACCCTTAATGACACGACATGTAAAAAGACCAAATTGCCCTTTATTGAATTTAATTCATCAACTAACCGAATTAAATATTGAAAATATTCTGCAACCATTTACCATTGAATTGACCATGAAATACTCTAATTACTTACTGATTGGATACTTTTAAAAATATTAAATGGGTCTACAATCATCAATACCCATTATTTTCAAAAAAGGGCATTTTAGTCCAATAATTTCATGTTACCCGAATTCTATTCAAACAACCTCCATTTTGAACCGATTTAGTTCTTATGGACTCCATTCCTAATTTTGGAGCTTTTCATCGTATTTTGAAATTATTCGATAATTTTTCAGTTACCCAACATGATTTTCAGATTGAATCCAGAAATCACTAAATGTCACCATAATAATCTAGATTTCATTCAAAAGTGTCACCTAAATCTCGAAAGCAATACATTTCGCTGCTTGTAAAGCTTGTTTGGACTCATTCAATAGCTTTTCGGAGATTTTGAAAATATTTTCGAGAAATTTCCAGTCAAGTCTAGAACCATCTCTGGTCTATCCGTGATATTCGTTATAACATCAATAATACATTTAAATGCTTAAATTACTCTAGTAAACTAGATCATACTCTATAAAATGCACATACAGCACATTACACAGTACAATCTTGGAACTAGGATATTACACTAGGTCCTTGTCCACCACGTCCACTTCTATAGGCACCTCTGTAGCTACCTTGATTTCCTCTACCTTGTGGGTAACTAGTTTGATTGCTATCAAAAGATAGCTTGCTTTGTAAAGCTTGTTCCAAATCATTAGTATTTTCATTTTGGATCATTCTCAGCTCATAAGCTTGAAGAGAGCCTATAAGCTCATCAATAGATATTTGTAACAAATTGTTTGATACTTCAATGGCAGGGATGATATAATCAAATTTTCTTGTCAGTGAATGTAAGTATTTTTCCATCACCTTCACATTGTTAAGAGCTTCTCCATTTCTTTTCATCTTGTTCACCACCATTTTCATATGAGTAATGTAGTCACTAATTTTTCGAAACTCTGCATTTTTTATGTTTTAAATTCAGCTCTAAGAGATTGGAGCTGTACCTTTTGAGCTTTTTCGACTCCTTGAAGAGATTTCTGTAGAGTTTCTCATGCGTCCTTTGATGTTTTTATTTTTTCAAATGTTGATTCATCAACTCCTTGAAAGATGAAAACCAATTCCTTCTTGTGTGATTCTTTAAGTGATGACCTTTGTGCATTTGATAAAGATGCTTCTATGGTCGAATCTTTAGGCTCAGTGTATCCCACTTCAACAATCTCCCATAAATCTTGTAATCCGAGCGGTACCTTCATTTGAATACTCCAATTTTCATAATTTGTCTTCGTCAATTTTGGAATTTGAGGCTGAATCATATTGGCCATTTTCACATCCTTAAAACGTAATCACGAACCTAACTCTAATACCCCTTGTTGAGAAAAAATAAAATAGACAAACTACTAGAAAACAGGCAACATTATTTATGGATAAAAAATGACGTTACAAATTTTGAGTTGTATCTCTACGTATCACTCTCTCTTATTCTCTTATTTTTTTCTATTTCTCTCTCTACCTTTTCTATGTTTTTTTCACTTGTTTCTACACTTTTAAAACACTACCCTTATAACCCATTTTATACCCATCAAATTTGGTTCTATTCACCGACTTTAACATCCTAAAAAAACAACTAAAACACTTCCACAATAAATGAAGTTACAGCTAGCACATAACTAATAGTACATGTAGCGCCCCCTTACCATAGAGTACCCACCGGAACGCCCGTAGATTATTCTGGTACATATCCTATGACAAGAGACCACTACTGACAACCACCGCTAAACTCTCCATGGCATCACAATAATAAAACATAAATAAGAAATTGGTAACTTTTTAAAACCAAACTGTATTTCATTTCATTTACTCAAACTTAGAAATTTACAAACTGTCAGTAGTTTCAGTCTATACAATCCTTCAAAACACTTTACATTAAGTACTATACAATAAGGCACAAAGAACAGTTCTAACTATAAGTCTCCAAAAGAAATCCCAGCTGACCGACCTTTGAGCCATAACCTCTCTCGTCAATCCGATGTTCAAGGTTCTACAGTAGCGGTCACGGGCCTCTTGAGGTGCGCGGGAAACCCACCCGGTACGCAAAGTCCGGGTCGCTACAGTACAGGTTGATTTTGTCTTCTTTTCTCTAGAAGAATCAAGAAGATCATCGGGTTTGACTTCTAGCAGATATGGCAATAAAAATAATGATAGCCCAAGAACAACCATTGAATTAAATAAATAAATGTCTATGATGCGTCAACTAGTTGTAACTCATACGCACGAAAGAAAACAACTAGCTTTTACCAGGAGGCATTTATTCAACTTACTTCTTGTAACTCAACACACCATTGACATTATATTTCCAATATTGAAATTTATTTCATTCATTCACAAAGGATGGTACTTTTGAGGCAACAGAGGATCCAATTAACTATTCTATCATGCTCGATAAGGGATACCCAACCATAAATAAGACATTGTACATCTATATCTAATGTAGCTAACCTACCTAAATTTTATGCTCTAACAAAAAGTGGTGGAACAACCTAAAAAGGAAAACAAATGAGGGGAAAATGGGGTAATCATTAATCTAAATTATGTACAACATGGTAACAACCACTGGTACTCCCTAGCAAGTCGTTTGTTCCCTAGTTAGAGTACAAAATATATAACTATATCACAACATTACTATCTCCGAATTCCTGGAGAAGAACAGGTTGAATGACAGCCTTGGACCAAGTTCAGGAATTCCAACAGGAAAAGATCCAACATTTCTCATTTATGTAATAATTTATCAGATAATTGATGTGCTCTTTTATGTGACTGACATGGATAACTGACTAAATTTGAGTTCTTGCACAATGATTTGACAAATAAAAGACAGTTCTATCACTATCTTTTATGCAAAAATTAACTAAAACAAACATACGGATTGGCATCATTCAAACTTCTAGATGGATCCTTTATTTTCCTTGATGATCCTGTAGCTTGTCCATTGTTCAATCACATAGTGGCGGAAAAATAGATGTCAAAGAAAAGGATAACTGTGGATCATCAACACAACATAACATGCATACATATGCAATCATGCATAATGCACAAGTATTTTTGTTTTTTCCCTAATCAATATTATCATAAACTACGTGCACGTTGCTGTAAGGTGAGTACCATAAAGCACCTATTCTTTGTGGCACCACAGACCCTAGGTTCTTAGCAAAAAACCAAGCTATGAAGCAAATTATGAACATATAGCAGTTCCACTAGCATAAAAAAGGTTTGTGGTAGTACTAATCCGCTCATCCATAATTCTTCTACTGAAAGAGATAAAAGAAGATGTGGACATGAGGACTACATCATATCACTTAAAGTATTCATATACAATAGCACTTAGAATTCAATAATTCCTAATATTGACAATGTTTTTGCTGTCATATATTCTTTTACATCATTCATCATTAAATACTAATGCCTCTTATATCCAATTGAGCAAAATGGAAAAATTATTCTGAACAATAATTACAGTCAGACAACCTATTCTCCAAAAATGTATTCTTAGCCTAGGTCTTATCATGCTTTTACATGAACACAAGAAGGTTTTAGCATGTGCACAAAAATTTGTGTCAGGATGGTACATGATTGATAATTGGAATAGCAACAAATTACTAAGTCATATCATGAAGTTGTGGGAGAGGGTAGTTGAAAAGAGAATCCAGAGAGCTGCTTCTATTTCAGTCAACTAGTTCGGATTTATACCTAGTAGGTCCACGACATAAGCAATACATCTACTTCGGAGACTAATGGAATGCTACAGGGAACAAAAACACGATTTGCGTATAGTTTTTATAGATTTGGAGAAGGCGTATGACAGGGTCCCTAGGGAACTCCTATGGTGGTGTTTGGAGGCAAAAGACATTTCAGACATATATCAGAGTGATTAAGGATATGTATTAAGGAGCATTGACTAGCGTAAGGATGATAGGAGATGACAAGGAAGCGTTTTCTATTGGTGTTAGACTACACCAAGGCTCGACTTTAAGTCTTTTTTTGTTCACATTAGTGTTAGATGAACTTACCAAACATATTCATGGGGAGGAACCTTAGTTTATATTATTTGCTGACGATATTATCTTGGTGGATGAGACCAAGGAGGGGGTCAATGTCAAGTTAGAACGTTGGAGAGAAATGTAAGAATTGAAAGGTTTTAGAGTGAGCAAGTCTAACATGGAGTATCTAGAATGTAACTTTTCGGGTAGCCAAATGACACAAGAGGCGGTGGTAACGATTGGCATTGACATCATACAGCAGAAATCGAGTTTTAAATAACTCGAATCCATCATTCAAAGAGATGGTAATATTGATAAAGATATATTGCATCGTATTAGATCTGGGTAGGTCAAATGACGAAGTGCATTAGGTGTTTTATGTGATAAAAAGGTCCCTGTAAAACTTAAATGGAAGTTCTATAAGATGATGATTCAGCCAACCATGCATGTTATATGGAGCAGAGTGTTGGCTTATTAAACATAGACATACGCGACAGTTGTTGGTAGTATAAATGCGTATGCTTAGGTGGATGTGTAACATTACCATAAGAGTTAGGGTACGGAATCGGATAGTGAGAGCCAGACTACAGGTGGCTAATATTGCAGACAAGTTGAGAGAGAAAAGGATTAGGTAGTTTGGGCATGTACACAAGATGCCCTCTGATGCTTCGGTACAACATTGTGAGATAATAAACCTTAGCGGCTACAAAAGGAGGAAATGAAGGCCTTATAAGACCTAGAGGGAAGTGATCAAGAAAGATATGTCAGAGTTGGCCCTCACTGAGGCAGTTACTAGAAATAGGAAAGTCTGGCATGATAGGATAATGATAAATGATACCCTTTAAAGTCCTCGTGCCTCATACTTACCACATAAGAAGTCCAACCTAAATGGCCTTTATGCCTTTATGAATGGGGCACTCAGTGAAGACTTCTAACGTGACAAATGACGAAAAGAGCCAGTCTGTAAGGTACTAGCAGATATGGTCAACCAACAGGTATGCCGTTATGTATTGTCTTGTAATTCTATTTACTTAAATTTTCTACGTGCCAATTTTTTATAATTTTTTTTTGTCAACCTACATCACTATTTTCTTGTTGCATCTGTATATGAGTCTACCGAAAACAATCTCTCTACTATATAGGGGTAAGGCTGCGTACTATCAAATCTCTTAAGACCCTGCTTCACCGCGGGACTTTGGACTGGATGTGAAGATGATGATGATGCTACATGATTGATAACTGGAACAACAAAAAGAGTCCGTGATTGTACTGCTCGTTCAAATAGGGATCTTGATTATTAATACAGTCATAATATTAAGGAAGATGCCATATGCTCTGGGAGAAATCAAATCCAAAAGTAAACAGAAATGCTAACAGACAATTTTAAACAGAACTATTCAGTGATCCACAATAACAAATCACATGTAGAAAACATCATCCAGTTAATGGTTGATAATATAAAGAGGTAGAACGATAAAATTATTTAATCCAGGCATTCTAAAGCACTAGTTCTAGTTCTGCAGATACGGTAAAGAACCTAAATATAATACATAGATTGAGGTTCGACCTTTTGATGCATTGGTTGTAGACTTCCAGGTACTTATCATATTTTCTGCAATAACAAATCAACAAACAAATACATATAATTAAAAGATATATGTGTTGATAAATAACCATCTAAAAATCTTAAGTCCATAGAAAGACAATAATAATAACAACAGGATATTCTTCCATCTTCAACATCAGGAAGGATATCATATTTGATTAAGGAATTGTATAACCTTAAATAGTCAGACTAGCTGCACAAGGTCAAGGAATGTGGGACAACCTATCGAAGTATTGATATGGAAAACTCAAATGGTTAAATGTAGCACTTCCATACAAAACAAGAAAGTACAAAGAAGCAGTTTTAAAACTCATTATCTTTTTTCCAATCTAACAAAAGACAACTACATTCCCTTTTACATTTGAAAATTTTCTAACTGATAATATATGAAACGCAAAGTGAAAATCTAGGTACCACAAGATACCAAAAACCAGAGAAAGTACAAGTCCAAACACCTGAATGTATGTATCATAAGCTTCTCCTCGATTTTAGCATACTTGTTTCACATAGTGAACCACAGTTCTTGCATTATCTTCCTCTAAATGTTTAATGATTACAAGTAATACATACACCAAACACAGAATTTTACATATGGACATAATAACTGCATGATAGCCACACCTACTTAGAATGAGAAGCTCAAACAGGAATCATTTACCATATCAAAAAATTCATCTTCTTCCGTAGTACAAGCAAAAGGGCTTTCTGTTGACAAACCCTAAACATCTTTAGAATGCAGATCAACTTATACTTGATGAACAAAGTTTCTCTTATACAATAATCTGTCATTCTCACAAATCTCGATGCACCAAAAGCAAAAGAAAAATTTCAGGAAAAGTAGCACCATTAGATCCCATTACAGTAAATGATGTCCAACGGAATGAGAATGATGCTGGTAGAAGAAAGTTGGATAGGGCATGGTGTCCTGGCCTATGACATTTGTAGAGAAGGTCGATTTTAGTTTCCATCTCCCACTAAAAAAGGAAGCTCTATATAGGCCTTTTTAAAGGAATATGCAATCATAAGGAAATCAACTAAGCAAGTCATCTAGACTTGCAACATTTCAGGTAATAGTAGAGGACACCTTTTCTTCATGCCATTACGATCATCCCCATCAATCAGTTGACAAAGAGATTCTCCTACATCATCAGACAATTCTAACAATATGAATTGAAGTCATATACTTAAGTTCAAAGGGTAGTATAATGAATAGCATGATATTTATTCAGATATCGGGCAGTCTCTGCTAATTTTTATTGGTTTGTAGTCATTCAGAGGGTTCTCAGATAAAGTGTCCTTTGGAAAGGCAAGTCATTTAAGTGCAACCATTTAACCTTAAAACTACGCCCCCAGGGATTACTTTTAGCACTTCCTTACCTCCAGATATTATCACACTTCCACCCTATGAAAGATGGTTAGTGAGTTGTACAACTAGTTAGTTGTATAGTTAGTCTTAACAAATGAGTGAGTCACTCACTGATGATGTATATATACACAAAACTGAATTAATGAATTAATTCTTTTCTTCTCTCTAACAGTTACCAAATTGTTCATAGTATCAAAGACATATGGTTCTTGATTTCGAGAGGAAGGGATCTTGATTATTGAAAGCTAGCTCAACAATGGCGGATAGAAAAGAGAATCTTACTTGAAATGGAGCAAATGTGGATGATGATCCATATTTATTGCAATCCTTTAATCATCCAGGCATGGCACTTATGGCTACACCATTGATTGGATCTAATTACTTTAGCTAGAGCACAGCTATCAAAACCTCTCTCGAGGCTAAAGATAAGCTCTGCTTTATAGATGGAACATTGAAGCCACCTATAGATTTAGGTCGATACAAGAAGTGGAAGAAAGTAGATTCGATGATCAAGTCTTGGCTTCAAAATTCCATTTCTAAGGATTTTGGTGATAGTTTTGTCTATTCTCCTAGTGCCAAGCATCCGTGGGAGATTTCAGAGAAATGTTTTGGGGTGAGTAATACACCATAAATGTATCGAGTGTAGAGGGAAATGAGCTCTACTAAGCAGGGAAATAATTCAGTCACTCAATACTTTAATAAGCTCAACTAATGTTGGGATGAGTTTGACAGGCTCACGCCTCTGCCTGCCTGTGGATGCACTGGTTGTACTTGCTGTAAAAGAATGATTGAAAAACTCAAGGAAAAAGAAGATGCTTCTAAGTTGCTGCAATTTCTCACGGGATTGAACAAGATCTTCGACAACGTTAGGAGTCAAATCTTAAATTTAGATCCAACACCTGGCATTGACAAAGCATATAGTATGGTACTAAGGGTGGAGAGTCAAAAGGAAGTGAATCTGAATTTCTCTACTGAGAGTATTACAACCTTACTTGCTAAGGCTTACAGTTCCAAAGGAGGAGATGATAAAGCTGGAAACAAGAAGAAGGACTATGGGAAGAAATCCGATAAGCAGTGTGAGCATTGCCACAAGCTTTATGGGTACCCCCGGTGGTATGAAGAGCTAAGGAAGAAGAAAGGAACATGATTTAAGAAAGTCAATGTTAACATGGTTGCTGAGATTGTTGATACACCTTTTGATGCACAAAACATTTCATAAGGAAGAGATTTTGGAAGCTTGATGATACAGATGCAAATAATGCATTAAGAACTGGTTAAGTTTGTGGAAGGAAAGATGCCAACAACTAGAGGAGAAGGAGGAGAGTTTGCAAACTTTGCTTTTGTAGGTAATGTTGTTTCTAAATGCACAGCATTACATGCTTTGAGCATATCTGGTAGGAATATTTGGATAATAGATATAGAGGCATCCAACCATTTGTGTTATGATGATGAACTTATAAGACACAAGAGAAAACTTAAGCATAATATGCCAGTGTAGTTACCTGATTCTAGTACTAAAATGGTTAATCATGCTAGCTAAGTTGTTGGACCCTGAATTTTTTTTAATTATTATTAATTTTTTTATTTCATTATTTTTAGAATTGAGTCATTAATTTGATGGGAATAAATAGAGATTTGAAATTAGATGGAAAGATTTGAATTTAGTTAGAATTAATATGGTGTTTAAGAAGATTAAAGGAGTTAGGAGGTAAATAAAAGAAGGGGCAAATTGGAAGACCAAAGGAGAGGAGGCATATTTTTGGAAGGACAAGACCAAAATGTGGTCTTATTTAAGAAAAAGAAGAGAAGAAGAGAAAATAAAGAAGAGAGGAGGAGAAGGAGAAAAAATGAAAAGAAGATCAAGCTAAGGTTTTGGAGATCTTGGAGATTTTGAAGACATTGAAGCTAAACAAGTAAGTATGATTTTTAACCCCTCTTGATTTGTTGAATGAAGCATATTTAGTGAAAGTTAGAAGTGAAAAGGAAGTGGAATATGTATAGGAGCTTGTTGATGAATGGTACATGTAGATGTTTTTTTTTGGTTAATGATCAAAGATAGATTATGATTTGTTTATGGATGATATTGAGTTGAAATGGAGTAGAGAATGAAATGTAAAAGAAGTAGAAAGGGATGATTTTTGTATAAGATTGTTAGGTGTAATTGGTGGATGTGAAAAATCTGGAAAATGGGATGAAGGCTGGAAATTTCGAAGGCTTTGATATCTTTTTCTGTAGTTATCCAAATGAAGTGATTTTTAATTTGGAGTAAAATAGATACATAGGGATACAATATTTTGAAGAAATCTAGTTTTAATTCATTCTCTAAGAATTTCAATATTTGGATGGAAGTTGAGTATATAATACTATTTCAACATAAGAATAGTCCAAAATTGTTTGGGGTATAACTTTCAGATTACTGAATAAAATTGAATGATTTTGGTGTCATTAGAAACTTAAGACAATGAGGAACATTTTTCTAGAAGAAAGCATTACCAAATTATGTCATTTACTTAATGAGAATGATCATGTAAAATTGACATGAAGGTTGGGACTTTTGGAAGAGCTTGAGTATCTAGAATCTATATTAGTGAATATGTTATATATGGGTCCTCAAATTGTATTCCTATTAAATTGGAATTTTGTCATTGATCAAGGGAATCAAGGAAGGCAAGAGGGTCAAGAGGAGAGGCATCTTTAAGCAAGTCTTTATGAAAGGAATTCGAGGTGGGTAATATATTTATGGTTATTGTGTAATATGGGCAAGTTTGTCTTATGGGTAAATATATGCTAAACTGCTTGAATTGAATGCATGTGTATTGTATGTTAACTGGCTTGATAGTGAATTATTGTGATTGTTGAAAATACATTGTGATTTATGAATTATGATTAAGTTATGCCATTAAAAAATGTCGTGGCATTTTGTATTAATGAAAAGATGAAAAAGCATGAAAGTTTGAACATATGATAAAACGATTATGTGCTTTTGTTTGGGCAAGAGTGGAACCATTCTGTTCGTCATGTGCATGTTGACAAGAGCCTTCTCCCGGCTGCCCACTTGGGGCATATAAGCTTTGAAATGGACTCATTTTGCTCATGATGTAAACTTCAGTTTCTCCATTCTATATCCATGGAACCCTCGAGCCATTTATTTGTATATTGCATCTTTAAATTGTTAAGTATGATACATAATTGTATGTTATGTTTTGATGCTTAAATGTATATGATATGTTTTAAGTGATAGCATCCTTAACTGTGAATATTTGAGTTAGAATTTGTAGATGATTGACTTGCTAACAAAAATAAGTTACAGATGTATATGAATGAATATATATGTATATGCTTAAATTGCATGGCTCATTGCCAATGGCTATAAATGTATAAGCCACTGAGCTTCGCAGCTCACCCCATTACCTTCTACTCCGCATGTGAAGAAAAAGCAGAATAAGAAAATTATGAACCTTGTAAGGCATTTGGCAACTCTAAGATAGCTATATTTGGTAATAAACTAGTTCAGAATCTTTTGGTATTTAGAATCATATTAAGTATAAGCATTCAATTGTATCGTGTGCATTTTGTATTCTCTAATAAGCCAACGGTGTGGCTTTTGATATGTAAATAAATTTTTTTTAAAACTCTTTTGCTTTGGTAGTGGAATGATGAATTGTTGGAACCCCTCCCCGGTGAGTCGCGGGCCCGACGTCCTACGAGACGTCTGGACGCGCATCCCACGAGGGAGGGATTCCTCACCACGAAAGAAACCTCAAATCGAACTCAATTTAACGTCATCATAACAAAACCTGGTAAATTCGCCCTAATTATCCTCCAATAAAATTGCTTTGCATAGGGCCCATAACAAAATCCGATTCCTAAGCTAAAATGCAAAACCATATCTCTGGGTTAATTAGAAACAGAAATCGCTTCAATCGGATCTCTATAGCTCACAAATCGCCCGAAAACAGAAATACATCCGAAACCGTCACGTAATTGACTCTCATCAATATTACCCGTGAAATTTCGACCCAAAACCCGACACTCTCATTTTATTAAAAAGGGGTATAAAATTTTATTTAGAACCCAATGCTTCGAAAACCGAGTGAATCCGAGGCCAAACGAAAAAGTTACAAGCAAAAGAGTGAGAGGACATTCAGAGATTAGACGAGGGCACGTCTAAGAGGTTCAGAGACTAGAAGTGGCCACGTCTAAGGATGAAGTCTGGATTTGCAGGAAAATTTCAGAATTTACAAACATCATAACTTTTGCTCCCAAAGTCTAAAATTTGTAAATTTGGTATCAATAAAAAGGTAAAAGGGAGCCCTACAACTTCATAGAAGGATTTAAAAACTACTTTAGTCATTAAGAGGGTCAAAATTTGCTTTAAAGTTGCTGCCACTAAAAATGTCAATTTCCCTACACAATACCAAGAATTTGAGAATTCATATCTTTTAGCACACAAGTCTAAAAATGACACATTTTACCTCATTGAAAAGATAAAGAAAGGATATACAAACTTTATAAAGGGTGCAAAAATTAAATCGGTCATTAAGAAAGGTAAAAACACACTTAAAGTTTCAGCCTAAATAAAAACCAATGGAACAGTAATTTGATAGAATGAACAGTAACTGTCAACTTCTCAACCTCATAACTTTTTATTCCTAACTCCGATAATTGCAAATCATACCTCATTTTAAAGATAGAAAGATAATATACATTTTTCATGAAGAAAGAAAAAATCAGAACTGTCTCTAAGAGGGTGAAAAACCGATTCAAAGGGACTGCAAAATTTTTACTTCTATCAACAGCAACTGAAACCTTTCATCTCTCATAACTCTTTCATTTTAAGTCCGATTGTGACAAACTTTATGTCATTGGAAAGATCTCAACAAGTTCTACATTCTTCAAGAGACATCTCATTTAAATTCAAACTCTAATAAGGTCAAAACATCAGTTGAAGGTTCTGCCCATTTTAAGAAAATGGACAGCACCTCCCTAAAAGTGTAACTAGCCAAATTTTCAATCCAACTCAACAACCTGCATATAAAAATTCATTCTTCCAACTTCCATAACACAACTCAAACCCAATATACTTCAAAAGCTGTAGCACACTCCTAGGATTCTAATTGTTTCCAAAACATCAATTAATCTAACTTAACTCTTTCTTTTGTCCAATGTACCCATTTCATGCTACATTTGAGAAAACATTACATAAGATGCATTTCAATATTCAAAACTCTTACATTTACATGGAAACAAGTCAATACTAAGTCTCAAGGGCATTCTAGCCCTAATACATCCAAAACGACAAAAGTGAACTTACAAAGAATAACAATTATCCAAGATGTTAGCTAATGCTTTAAACATGACTTCAAAAGCAAAAAGGCATTGGAGTATTGTCCCAATGCCGATGCGGTGACTCGGTTTCTCGCTTGACACCTGTGGAGGGGAAATGGGGTGTGAGCTTGATGGCTCAGTGGGTAACAACTTAATAATCCAGGAATAAGCAAAAATCATCATTCTTTCCTTCATTTTCAAAACAATGTCACATTAATAAAAGCATTCTTACTTTTCAAATCTTTTCACAAAATTTATCCCATCAAACAATTTACAAACTTAACACATCATAAAACAACCAAACATTTCAAAAAAGCACAAACAAAGTGGTTTGGGTGGATCCGAAACAGAACGTACTACACATTTTCGCGAAGCAGTCATGTGTAGCCGTGACGAATAGGAGTCCTTGAGAGGAACTCCACGGCCACTAGCGGGCAGGCGGGAGAAGCCTATAGGTAGACAGGTGCACCTGACTCAGATGGGACCACCACAAATCCAAAGAAAGCATATAATTCACATAATTCGAAATTATTGGCCGTAACTGGCCTTTACCAATTTACTTTCTCATAACTGGGCCAAAATGGCAAAGCTTTTTTCGAAGTCACAATTTTTCGTCTTTTTCACATAACAACCAGTATTCACATCATTTTAACATGAATTCACAATCAAAGAATTTCACATACCAGTTAAACACATAACAAAGAGTAATTCATATTAACACTCTAAGTCATTTGAAAACATCAATTTGCCAAAATCACAAAATCCATCTTTTTCACTTATCAAATCATTTCGCCAACATTTCCAACATAATTTACATTCAAGAAACATCACATACAAGTTTAAATCCTCACAAAGAATAATTAATACAAACTTCTTAAATCATTGGAAAGCATTAGTTTGCATTTATTATAAAAACGTTAAATTGCCTATTAACTCAATTATTAAGGAATCACCCACCTTAATTCCTTTAGCTCTAGGATTGATTAATTTGCCTCTCCTCAACTTCCAATGGCCTTTCTAAACCTTCATTAAGCATAATAATCCCATAAGCATAAGAGATAGCAAAATTCATAATCCTTAGGAAGAGAAAACATGAATTAACACCTATCTAACTTTACCCATAACTTAACTAAGCTTTTAGCATCAAAACGCATCCATAAAACCATAAATTTCATATTTTCTTACCTTAGAGATTGAAACCCACGAAAATTGCTTTTGCTCCTAAGGAAAGCTTAGATTCTTCCCTTCCACTTTCTTCTTGAATAGAACTCTTAAACTCTCCTTTCTAAGCATAGAAACCTAAGCTCCAACTCTTTTCTTCTTCTTCTTCTTCTTCTTCTTCAACCGAAAATCACTCTCCCTCTTTCTCTTATAAAATTTCGTAAGTCTCCTCTCTATGGTGTTTTCGGTGATATGCCTTAGGAAACAACTTTCTAACTTAATAACCTATGCTAAAACGACGTAGTTTCATTTATTCTTCTATTTCCTTAACAATTTTGTAGCTTCCTTCTTCAACTTACACGACTACTACATAATTCTCCATTCCTTTCTCCTTTTATTGCAAATTTCGTGGACCGTAGCCCAAATGCTCCCTTTCTACTTCAATTAAATGATATTAAAAAAAGGCTAAAAGCCCACTTTATTTACCTTAAGCCTTAAAAACATATACAAACTTCCTAATTTACCCTAACTCCATCTTATTCTTTTTAATTCTACCAACTTATCAAAATTCTAATTTTAACTAAATCCCTCCAATTAAATTCTATTAATCCCAAATTAATTCTAACTAAAAAGGAAATTAGTAAACTAATCCTAAAAAATACATAAAACATGCTAAATGCGAATCGGGGCCCAACATGAATGGAAGAAGTTTTGTTTGTATATTTCCATAGTTAATTTCTTTGTTAAAATGGACAAAGAGAATTGCATGAATATATGTATGTTTTTGTGTTAAATGTTGGTGGTCAGAGTTTTGTCTGAAGGTTTCGTCATAGTGAGGCCCAAAGTACGCTGCGATGAACTTTTCCCAAAGGGCGTTAAAATTTAGGGGACTTCACTGCGATGAAGCCAAGCGTATTTATCCAGGAAGGTCATTTACTTGACCTTTATACTTCTCCGTGGTGAACACGCCACTGTTGAAGCTAAAATTTTTAGGAAATCAGAGCCTCATAATAGGGATCGTGACCTGGGCGCCAACATTGTTCCGTATCAGAGTGATAATTAGACTCTAGAATCAGGGTCCAACATCTTGTGGTATCAGAGCTTAGGCTTTTCCTATGCTTAGAATGCATAGTAGGATGAATTGTTATGCTATGTGATTAATTGCTGCACTGTGAATTGATTGATTGCATTAAGTGGCATGCATATCATGCATACATGTAGGAATTAATATTAAAAAGGAAATTTAGGCTAAACGTTAGTGTTTACATTAAAGGAGTAAAATGCCACCTTGTAAAGGAGCACAGTGAGTTTTGTAAGGATCTGCTACACCTGATTCCTCACCATTAGATAGGGGTATTGATGGGTATAGAATCCCAGTAATTGCAAATGTATGAGTCATATGTATAAACTTTCTTTAAGATTTTGGGCTATCAGAAACAGTAAGAAGAATGGTGTTTTGTCAAAGTGTAAGATAAGGAAAGTTGTGGACATTTAGAAATAAGAAATATCACGTAATCCGATATGTTAGTCATAGATTCAATATTTGGGGTTGTGTCAACGAATAAGATAACGGGATTTTGTTAAGGATATATACTTGAATTGATATGGGTGTGAAAATATTTACATGAATTGACCGGAAAAGAAATAGAGATAGGGGTGGAAATGACAATATTTAAGGTGTACAAGCAAAGTGGAATTGAAAGGATTGAAGTTAGAATTTATGATCTATTGTAAGATTGTGCTAGTGAAATGAGATTAGAATTTCAAGATGGCAATGTGTCTATAATTCTAAATTGATTAAGAAAGTACGTAGGGAAAATGAAACAAATGATAGTGATATATATAGAAGTTCTAAAGGTTATGTCGACCAGTTATTATGAGTACATATCCGATACTATGATTACATTGGTGAATAATGTGATTGAGTACATGAGATCTATATTTGGATATGGTATAGGAAGTAATCTATAATCCCTATAGATAAAATCATGAGAAGAATAAGAGTAACATGATGGAAGTATGGTATAAGTGATTTTATTTAAAAGGTAACTACTATGGAGGAGCAAATTTTTTAATAGTCGTAGAATATTTAGGGGCTATTTGGAATCAATTGTGATTGACGTATCATTAGTATAAGATATACATTAGTGAATTGTCAGCTATAAATCTTTGGGAAAAATGGGATGACTTTGATGATACACACCTAAGAATATGTGGTAGTAATTATGTTTACTACTTCATTGAGTTATGGTAATTAGAACATTATGACCTAGTAATAAAGATAGAAATTGGTCTTCTTAAGGTATTAAGAATGGTTGATAATGCGATGATGGTAACAGTTGATTGATAAACATTGCATGAACAGTATAAATGATAGTAGCAAGAGATCTTCTTTCGAAGAAGAGCTTCATTGAATTAGGATTAAAGAATCAGATAGTTTATATTAAGGATTATCAATGAAAGAAAAAATAAGAAATGAATATGTAATTATTTAAAAAGTAAATATTGGAGTCATATCCCTAGGGGAGACTCAAAGATAAAAGGTGGAATATACTACTGAGAATGTATGTATTTTGTTTGATGTAAAGTATCCAACTAAGTGAGTGGATTCCTGAATTTGAGGAGACATTAATTGCTAATATGAGGAGTATATAGGTCCACGTTATATTCTGTGTAAATATATTTGGGAGATACAAATTTGACTTGATGAATGTGTTACAAACACATCAAGTTAAGATTGAAAATAATTGAAATGTGTGGAAAAATTAGTATGAAAGAGCAAACAGTAGAATAAGTCAATGTGAAATCAGAGGAAATCGAATGAATTGAGAAAATTCATTTAAGAAAGGTAAGACAATTGGAAAATTGAAAATAACACGAGATAATATTACCTCATTGAGGAATTAGTTACTTAAGGAATTACGAGAACTAATAAGGGGCACATGGAGCTTTGGAAATATTTTTTTGAGTTAACAAATGCCCAGACAGTATTGTGGTATTAAAGATTAAAGAGATACAAGAAAAATTTTATGATATATTAAATGTATTAGAAAAGTTGAGAAGAATAGTTTGAATACATGAGGAAAAAAGTGTAAATCGTATGAGTAATGAAAGTAAAGAGAATTTTGAGGAATTATAACATGATATTAATTATATCGTCTAGATTTGGAGATTTTATAGTATACAATGATGTTGTATAAGAGATTAGGATAAAATCTAATGTAGCATGATAAAGTGATTACATATGCATGGAGACAAATGAAACCTTATGGGTTGATTATTTGATACATAAATCGAAACTTGCTACAATAGTGATTGTTTTGAAAGTTTGGAGACATTATAAGTACAAAAACATTTTGAAATATACAGATCATTTAATTTTGAGGTAAATATTGAGTTGAAAGAATTGAAAACGAAACTAAGACAATGGATAGAAGTATGAAAGATTATGATTGTACAAACGAGTACTATATTGGTAAAGCTAGTTTTGTAATCAGATGCATTGAATAGAAAATTCAATAGCAGTGTATCATAAATTTGGATATTGAGGTTATCAAATCTAGTGCAATAAAGAATGCAGAATGGAGTTAAAATTGGGGCAAAATGAAGCAATATTAGTTGCATTGAAAATTAAGATTAGTCTCACATAAACAAAGCCCATATTGAGGATTTAGAAATTGTGAATTTTACTAAGAAATTGGAAAATTGAATATGAATTTTGAGTTCAAATAGGAAGAATGATACTTTGGGATTGAAATAAGAGGTATGTGTATCGATAATGATGATAAAAGAGATTGTTAGAGAAGCACAAATAACACCCTTAAGTTATATATCCTAGTAGGAATACACCAAGATAGCGTTTGATGGCTAAGGAGGTAGAAGCAAATGACCACACATGTGAATTGCCAATAATCTTGACTATTGTAGATATACTTAAAGCTTATATTTTTGGAGTTCATGGGAATATAGGATCAATGTACAGCTTTGATTAACTTTAAGCATAACAATCATTATAGTAGTGGTGTCATTATAATATTGTATGGGGCATTATACGACAAAAGGATTCGTTTGCCCTTATTTTTAAAATGCATAAGGCCTAAAATGGTTGAAGACCATGATTGATTCAAAGGGTATTACTGATGAGTGAAATGAATATGTAATAGAAATTAAGTGATTCAAAAAAAAGATAAAGGAGTTGGTGGATCAACACTGAAGGTTTGGAGTAAAGTGAGATGACATAAAAGTTAAGTGTATTAATACTACAGTGACGTAAATTATTAAGTGAAAGATAAATTGTCTCTGAGAGTATCTCCTAGCCAAGGTGTGCTAAGGTTAGGAAAAAGGATTAGCTTAGCTTGATATGAATTGGTCTGTACGAAATTATTATGAGTTAGTGCTACTGATAAAAGATACCTTAGATTCGTAATGTGATATATGTGAGTATGTCAAGAAATATTGATACGATATGATATTGGTGTTATTGACACAGGAAGTGGGAAAAATTGTCAGTAATCTGAAACATAATGAGGAACTAGTTAAGAAAGTGAATGACCAAATGACGGATTGAAAGACCAAGTGAGTCTATTGACTAGGGTCATTTGAAAGAAATTATTTGAGGGATGAAGTTATATAGGGAAAGGAGGAACATCCTGCCTTTCAGATCATTAGGTAAGAATTTCGAGAATGAAATTCTTTTAGGGGGAGAATTGTTGGACCCTAATTTTTTTTCAATTATTATTGATTTATTTGTTTCATTATTTTTAGAATTGAGTCATTAATTTGATGGGCATTAATATAGATTTAAAATTAGATGGAAAGATTTGAATTTAGTTAGAATTAATATAGTGTTTAAGAAGATTAAAGGAGTTAGGAGGTAAATTAAAGAAGGGGCAAAATTGGAAGACCAAAGGAGAGGAGGTGTATTTTTGGAAGGACAAGACCAAAATGTGGTTTTGTTTAAGAAAAAGAAGAGAAGCATCATGAGAGGGAGAGAACAAGAGAAAATAACTAAGAGAGGAAGAGAAGGAGAGAAAAAGAAAAGAAGATCAAGCTAGGGTTTTATAGATCTTGGAGATTTTGAAGACATTGAAGCTAAACAAGTATGAGCTTTAACCCTTCTTGATTTGTTGAATGAAACATATTTAGTGAAAGTTAGAAGTGAAACAAAAGTGAAAAGGAAGTGGAATATGTATAGGAGCTTTTTGATGAATGATACATGTAGATGTTTTGTTTTTGGTTAATGATTAAAGATAGATTATGATTTGTTTATGGATGGTATTGAGTTGAAATGGAGTAGAGAATCAAGTGTAAAAGAAGTAGAAAGGGATGATTTTTGTATAAGATGTGTTAGGTGTAGGTGCTGGATGTGAAAAATCTGGAAAATGGGATGAAGACTGGAAATTTCGGAGGCTTCTAGACCAGTTTTCCACGACAAACTCCTGACTTCGCCACGGCGAAGTCAACTTCCTACACAAATATGCTTTGGTATTTTGATGATATCTTTTTTTGTAGTTATCCAAATGGATTGATTTTGATTTGGAGTAAAATAGAGACATAGCGATACAATTTGGCTGAAGAAATCTAGTTCTAATTCAGTCTCTAAGAATTTCAATTTTTGGATGAAATTGGAGCATAAAATATTGTTTCAGCATAAGAATAGTCCAAAAATATTTGACATATAACTTTTAGATTACTGAATCAAATTGAATGGTTTTGGTGTCATTAGAAACTTAAGACAATGAGAAACATTTTTCTATAAGGAAGTGTTATCAAATTCCTTCATTTACCTGATCAGAATGATCATGGAAAATTGACACAAAGTTTGGGATTTTTGGAAGAGTTTAAGTATCTAGAATCTATATTAATGAATATGTTATATATGGGTCCTCAAATTGTATTCCTATTGAATGGGAATTTTGTCATTAATCAAGGGAATCAAGGAAGGCAAGAGGGTTAAGAGGAGAGGTACCTTTGAGCAAGTCTTTAAGCAAGGAATTTGAGGTGGGTAATATATTTATGGTTATTGTGTAATATGGGCAAGTTTATCTTATGGGTGAATATATGCTAAACTGCTTGAATTGAATGCATGTGTATTGTATGTTTACTGGCTTGATAGTGAATTATTGTGATTGTTGAAAATACATTGTGATTTATTAATTATGATTAAGTTATGCCATTGAAAAATGTCATGGCATTTTGTATTAATGAAAAGATGAAAAAGCATGAAAGTTTGAACATATGATAAAACGATTATATGCTTTTGTTTGGGCAAGAGTGGAACCATTCTGTTCGTCATGTGCATGTTGACAAGAGCCTTCTCCCGGTTGCCCACTTGGGGCATATAAGCTTTGAAATGGATTCATTTTGTTCTTGATGTAAACTTCGATTTCTCCATTTTATTTTCATAGAACCCTCGAGCCATTTATTTGTGCATTGCATCTTTGAATTGTTGAGTATGATACATAATTGAATGTTATGTTTTGATGCTTAAATGTATATGATACGTTTTAAGTGATAGCATCCTTGACTATGAATATTTAAGCTAGAATTTGTGGATGATTGACTTGCTAGCAAAAATAAGTTACAGATGTATATGAATGAATATATATGTATATAATTGAATTGTATGGCTCATTACCAATGACTATAAATATATAAACCACTGAGCTTTGTAGCTCACCCAATTACCTTTCACTCCGTAGGTGAAGAAAAAGCAGAAGAAGAAAATTGTGAACTTTACAAGGCATTTAGCAACTCCAAGATAGCTATATTTAGTAATTAAGTTAGTTCAGAAACTTTTGGTATTTGAAATCACATTAAGCATAAGCATTCAATTGTATCATATGCATTTTGTATTATGTAATAAGCCAATGGTGTGGCTTTTCATATGTAAATAAAGTTTTTTTAAAACTCTTTTGCTTTGGTAATGGAATGATGAATGGAAGAAGTTTTGTTTGTATATGTCCATAGTTAATTCTTTGTTAAAATGGTTGTGTTGAAAGAATTGTATGAATATATGGGCGTATTTTTCCCAAAGTGTCTTTTACTTGAACTTTATATTTCACCGCAGCAAACTCGCCACTGCTGATGCTAAAATTTTCCAAAGCTTGAAATTTTTGGGAAATTAGAGCCTCATAATAGGTACCGTGACCCGAGCGTCAACATTGTTCGGTATTAGAACGATAGTTGGACTCTAGAAATGGGGTCCAACACATGTACTATTAAACCCCAGACTAACCCTTGAAAATGTCTTATACCTACCCTTATTCAAATTCAACCTGTTATCGGTAAATAAACTTGCCAATAGTGCTGATACTTACTTTACTTTCTTTCCTTCACACTGTGTAATACAGGACCTGAGGAGTAGCAACATCATTGCTATGGGAGAAGTAATAGGGACCCTGTATATACTTACCTTAAAATCTTTTGATTCTTCTATAATAAACAACTCTGTGAAAGCTTGTATAAATACTATACCTGTGAGTAGAGTTGATAGCACCCTTTTCTCCAAACATGTACTTTCCTATTCCTGTATTTCCTATTTCATAATGAATAAAAATGTTGAACTTTGGCATTCAAGACTTGGACACGCTTCATTAAAGGTATTAAAACACATTGGTTGTATTGATGCGAAGGAATTGAATAAACCTTGTGACACATGCCACTTGGCAACACAACAGAGATTGTCTTTTTCGGTTGTGATGTTAGTGCAAAACAAGCAATGGATCGATTACATGTTGATATATGGGGTCCATACAAACAGGCAAGCCTTAACTCTTGCCATTATGTTTTAACCATTGTTGATGACTTTAACAGGGAAACTTGGATTGTTTGGTGAAATATAAGTATCAAGTACTTGAAATATTGCAGGGTTTTGTCATTATAGTGGAGAAACAGTTTGACACTAAAGTCAAGAAGGTAAGATCAGACAATGGGACATAATTTGTTAATCAGACTTGTAGTAGTTTTTTTGTTGAGAAGGGAATAATGCACCAAAGAACATACTTGTATACTCCACAGTAAAATGGGGTAATGGAGAGGAAGCACAAGCATCTGTTGCAGATTGCTAGAGCACTATTGTTTCAAGCAAAAATGCCTAAAAAGTTTTGAGGAGAGGCAATCTTAACTGCAGTATACATCATCAATAGGTTACCAACTATTGTTCTTGGATGGAAGTCTACTTTTGAAATGTTTTATAACAAGGAACCAGAATATGATAGATTGAAGATTTTTAGATGTCTGCGTTATGCTACAAACACAACTCCAAGGAAAGGCAAACTTGAAGCGAGAGCACATAAATGTGTAATGGTGGGATATGTTACAAGATAGAAGGCGTATAGAGTGTATGACTTGGAAAATCATATGGTGTTCTTTTTGTTGAAGAATAATAAAGCAAACACAATGCTATTGAAATTTTAGACCCAATTATGAGTCTGAATGATGTTGATCATAATGACTTGGAGATGAGTAGACCTGCTGAGGGCATTGATAATGGAAAGGAAGATGGGGATAGATATGTTCATGAAGATCTTGTAGATTTAGAAGAAGGTGTTGATATAGAATATGCAGGACATTAACCAAAGATGAATGAAGAAGTAATAGAGAATGTGCATGAAGAAATTGTGCCTAAATAACAACTTAGAATGAGTTTAAGGCAAAGGAGATCACCAGTATGGATGCAAGACTATATGACTTGCATTATTTCTGATTCTGATGCTAGTTAGGAGTTTCTCCAAGTTATACAACTTTTATGGATAATATCAATAGAATTATAGAACCACAGTCTTATAAATAGGCTATCCAATACAAAGAATGGGTAGAGGCTATGAACAAGGAGTTATCAACTCTTGAGGAAAGTCATATATAGGAGATAACCAAGTTGCCAAAAGGGAAGAAGAAAATAGGATCAAAATGGGTTTCAAGTTTAACTCTGATGGGATTGTAGAGAGGTATAAGGCTAGAATGGTAGTCAAGGTGTACAATCAAATAGTTGGTGTTGATTTCTCTGACAGCTTCTCACCTGTTGCTAAGTTAGTAACAGTAAGAACATTTCTTGCTTTAGCAACTATAAAAAACTGGATTGTTCACCAATTAGACATTAATAATTCCTTCTTGCATGGATATCTGAAGGAAGAAGTTTATTTGGCTCCACCAGAAGGTTCCATAAAAGCAGGAGAAGGAGAAGTATATAGATTAAAGAGGTCCTTGTATGGTTTGAAACAAGCATCTAGGGAATGGAACTTAGAGTTCACTATTCAGATTTTGAACTATAGATTCTCTCAGTCAGTGAATGATCACTGTTTACTTACTAAGGAGGAAATTGTGAAGAAGACATAGTTGCTGTGAAGAAATTTCTCCATTCCATTTTTACCATAAAGGATCTGGGAAATGTTAAATATTTCCTAGGTATTGAAATAACTAGAACACCTAAAGGTACTTTTATATCTCAGAGGAAGTACCTAAAGAGGACATTCTAGTTGATTGTGGACTTGTAGAATCTAATGCTGTTGTAACTCCACTGCCCAGAAATCATAAGTTTGATGAGAAAAGTGAGATGCTCCAGGATATGGACAAGTACAAGAGGTTGGTTGGGAGGTTGTTATATCTGAACATAACCATACCTGACACAACCTTCAATGTGCAACAACTCAGTCAATTTGTGGCTTCTCCAAAACAGGCTCACTGGGACGAGGCTATGTATGTATTGAGATTTCTTGTTGTAACTAAAGAGAAAGGATTATTCTACAGAGGTGAAAGCAGTTTGAAGTTGGCAGGCTAATACGACAGTGATTGGGCATCTTGCCCAGTATCTAAGAAATCTATGAGTGGATACTGTGTATTTTTAGGGAGTTCCTTAATCAGTTGGAAAAGTAAAAGATAGAATACTATGTCAAGATCTAGTTGTGAGGCAGAATATAGAAGTATGGGCACACTATGTCAAGATCTAGTTGTGAGGCAGAATATAGAAGTATGGGCACAACTGTATGTGAGCTTCAATGGCTTGCTTATTTGCTCAAGGATTTCAGAATGACAATCCAACTTTCGATTGATCTTTAGTGTGACAACCATTTAGCTTTTTGTATCATAGTGATATGTGTTTAATGTTGATATATTTAACTATTTACACTTATTGATTTTGACATAAACATGCTTATAATACTTACTTTAATTCATATATGATTTTAGGTACAATTTGACAGCAAATAAATTAAAATGAGTCGGAAGCATTACATTTGGTCATTTTCTGAAGATTTATTTTTGCTTGTCTTCATGGAGCAAAAAAAAAGAACACAAAAAAATGAAGTCAAAACGACACAACAGTGCAGTCTTAATAGGAAAGGCCATGCATTCAACGCAAAACGCATATATTCAATGCAATGCGTTTTAAGTTGAATGCATGTAAGCTTGCGTTTCAGGGGCACGCAGCAGAGAGGAGCGTGCGTTGTTTTGTACAAAACGTACAGTAGAGGCTACGGGCAGAGAAGGATTTAAAAGGCAAGAGCAAGTTTAATTGTCCAATCCATAAAACAACGCGGCATTAGCTACAATGCAGACGAGGAGCGCATCAGGCGTGAGTGGTGTGGGCTATGACTGTTGTGTCTGCGGCTCAGCTAGCGCTTGCAAGTGTTACTTTGTGTCCCTTGCAGCCAATTTATTTTGGTTGTAAATATTTTTATGTCATTATTATTAATTAATTAAAGGTATTCTTTATCTTTATGAATTTGTTAATTATTTAATTATTTTTAGTAAAGATAAAATCTTTAGAATAATTATTGTGTAATTGAAATTATGATGATATCATAATTTATGAGATTCAATTTACACTTATGTATTATTCCTAAATGTTCCTAACTATAGTTTCATCAAGACGGAATATTGTTGAAACGATAAAATTAGCACACATTATGTTTCTTTCTTATGAAGAAAGTAATTGATCTCATTAATAAAGTATAGAGATACTTAAACTAATGTGTGGGTGATTATTAGAGAATAAATCACTGAACTGACCCGATTATGAGAATTCCGAATGGAATATTACTTATGTGTTTATGGACTATCTCATAATGATGGTTGTATAATTAATCCCCAGACTTGAGATTACTAATATATCTAGTATGGGAATTATTGTATTTTGATACTACTTATGAATTGTCCTAGGATAATTCTATCGGTAGTAATTGGATACAATATGAACCATATTTAGATAATTGAGTAAGTCGATAAAGGATTCGTCACTCTAAAGTAACTAGAGAGAATGTTCTACTGTTCTTGATTGGTAATGATTTATGGAATTCTCTGGCTAAAGTGAATTGATATTTGAAAAAGGGTTTTCAAATTTCAATTATAAATCAATAACTAATTAGCAAGGACGAACATAATTGGATACTAAAGAGTAGACACTATATCCATACTCTGTCCAATTAGAATATTAGATGAAGAAAGGATTAAATTATACATTATAGTCATGAATGGACAGGTTAAGTCAATCACATTGACATTCTTAATATTTGGGTAATTATGACATGTTGCTAGACGTCAATCATAATTTATGATTATGAATTATTTAATTAGAGAATTAAAGATAAATTAAAAGGAGTTTTAATTTATCTAATTCTAATTGTGAATTAGAATTAGAATTTATAATCATTGCCAAATTGTTAGGAACCTAATGGGTCACACATCAAAGAGCAATTTGTGAAAAAAATTAATTTAATTAAGTTGAACTTAATTATAAAGTTTGAGAAACTTTGGGAATCAAATATGAGATATTTGATTTTATTAAAATAAAATTAATTAGAATTAGAATTTGATTCTAATTATAATTAAAGAGTTTTAATTTTAATAAAAGACTATCTTGATTTTTCTATTTAAAGGGAAGAGCTTTATGAAAGCTAGCACTTTTTGTCTTTTTCTTCTAAAGGCAGTTTGAGAATTGCTCTGTGGATACCATCAGAGGCTGGACACGTGGACAGCTAGTGATTGATCACTCAGAGAAAATATTCAAAGTTTTTCTCCGGAAAGCGAACAAGGTAGGAGTTCTAATCCAAATATTCTTTTTAATTTAAGTTTAATCAATTATTGAGATCTTGTCGGAATCTGTAAAATTTTTGTTTCCACTGCGTCCGTGATTCGATCACGGTAGGATTCTAACAGTGGTATCAGAGCCTCCTTTAATTGTTAATCTTGGATTAGAGGCTTGATATTTGTTGATGTATTGTTTTCAAAGCTTCGGTACATACAAAGGATTGTGGAAATTGTTTCTGCTTTATGTATGTCGTGTTCTGGAAATAGTTTCCCAAAGCTGGAAATTGTTTCCAAACTGATTTGTGTTAATCGTTTATGCATTGATTTGGATTTTATTCTATAAGCATATACGGTGATTAATGAGTTTCTAAAATCCTTGTTATTCGATGAATGTTTTGTGTCGCTTCTGGAAATTGTTTCTTCTGCCGCATCCTATTTACTAATTATACATGATCTGTTTTAAACAAAAGCATGAATGAGTTTGTGCGTTTAATTGAAGTCATGTAATCAAATTTCTAGGGTTTGTTGATTCTCTCTTTTTGCAATTACATATGGGATTGCTAAATGATGCATGCCTTAAGGATTTAGGGTTTATCGAAACTCTTTATATTGGTTGCCTTGTTAGAAATCCCCGATTTTTTGAAATCCCTAACTTAAGCATTTGTATTTTTCTGAGAATTGTTTCCAGAATCTATGTTTGTGTTCTTTTGATTTTGGATTTGTTGATTGTTAATGTTGCTCTCTGCGTTTTCCCTCTCCTTTGCGTTGTGTTTACATTTTTTCTGGGTTATTTTCTTTTATCTGTGTTTTCGCTATGGATTCTGGAAAATTGATGGGTGAGTAACACCCATCGACAAGCGACGCGACACCATCGCTAGATGGTGGTGTTGTCGACAGTGATGGCGTCTCCGGTGACGCCATCGGCTGCGAAAATCGACGGTTGGAGACCCGATGGTTGAAGCTTCATTTTTCGGTTTAGATTTGACGCATGTTATGGTTTAAACATTGTGTACGACATGGATTGCAGTTGATTGGTAGTGAAAACGTGGGAGAAAACAAAAAACCAGAAGAAAAGGAGAGAGCGATCGTGGAGAGAGGAGGAAGTTTGGGGAAGATGACAGGTGCGTGTTCCACACGCGCCAGCGTCTTCCAGGAGCGTGGGCACGCTCTACGCGTGTCAGCGCTGGCGCGTATAGTGCACGTACCAGACGCTGTCCCCCTTCCGATTTTAATTTTTTAATGTGTTTTAAAATTGTTTTAAAAACCTTTATTAGACTTTTATTAATTTAATGGAGATTAAATTAATAAATACCCTAATAAAATAAAAGGTGTTTTATTAAATTTGAAAATTGTTTTCAAAGGAATATTTATTAGGAAAGGTTTTAGAATTTAATTTAATTTTTCAAGAGTTGAATTATTAAATTAAATTTATTTTCAAATCAACAATTAGAATCAAGCCATATTAGTAAATAATTTCTTTCATAATTGGATTATGTTTGAAATTATAAATATAATGAGATTATATTATTTTGATGAGACCGAATTTTGTGCAATTTTTAAATCCCTCAATACAATATTAAGTACACGTTATGAACGTGATAGTTGTCTTCCATTATTTGAGAATAAAACTAGAGTTTTGTTTAAAGTAAGATTTGTTGAGTGAACTCAAGGTCTGTTTAACCCGAATATGTTTTAATCTCAAATTAATGGGTTCTACTTAACTAAAATTGTATGATTTGGATGAGTAAACTCATGATCATATAATTTTAGAAACAAGGTTATGAATAATATATTTGATATATTTTGACAAAAGTTGTCACCTAACGGTACTAGGAGTCACATGAGATGTGATTGAAAAGTTGTTTTCTACCTAATTTATTTTAGTTGGCTTGTTGAGCAAACTCAAGATCAATTAATTTTAAATAAGATCCTAGCCCACTAAGAAATTATTTGATAATTTTTCAATATAATAGTAAGGGCTATTATTTTCAATATAATAGTGTTCAATTTAATGTCCTTATTTTATTTGATTTTTGGATATAAACTAATTTATGTTCCTTTTATGTTTTCCTAGTTATTGAATTTGAAGATGAGTACGAACTTGACTTTGAGGAGCATTTTGGATGCTAACAAGCTGACTGGACACAACTATTCAGACTGGCTACAAAATCTAAGAATAGTTCTTAGGCAAGAAAAGAAGTTGTATGTTCTTGATACTCCTGCTCCATCTGAGCCATGTTCAGATGCTACTGATGAAGAATGGGAAAAATATCAGCGTTATATTGATGACAATGAACAAGCTACATGTGTGATGTTAGCTTGTATGTCTCCTGAACTTCAAAGGCAGCATGAGAACATAGACGCACCTACTATGATATTGCATCTTAAGGAGTTATAAGGTGCACAAAGTAGGGTGAAAAGATATCAAATCTCGAAAGCGTTGTTTCAATGCTAGATGACAGAAGGATCTTCAGTTAACACTCATGTGCTGAAGATGATTGGCTATATTGAAAAATTGGCCGAATTAGGTTTTGTCATGCACCATGAGTTAAGCATTGATTTGGTGCTGCAGTCGCTGAGTTCGAGTTTTTCACAGTTCGTCATGAACTTTAACATGAACCAGAAGGACATGACACTTCCTGAACTGTTGAACATGTTTAAGACTACAGAAGGGTGCCTTAAGAAGAAGCCCAGTTCTGTACTTGTTGTTAATTCTTCTAAAAGCAAGAAAAAGGGCTTTAAGAAGAACAAGAACAAGAAATAGAAAGCTTCTACTAATGTAGTAAAAGCCAAAGGAGGTGTCAAAAAGAAGAGCAATGACAAGGGCACTTGTTTTAATTGCGGGATTGACGGGTATTGGAAGAGGAACTGTCCCTCTTATCTTGCTAGCCTGAAAGAGAAAAGGTGTAAGGAAGCTGGATCTTCAGGTATGTTTATGATTGAGATCAATCTTTCTACTTCTGTTCCACATTCTTGGGTATTAGATACTGGTTATGGTTCTCACTTGTGTAATAACATGCAGATGTTAAGAAGGAGTAGATCATTGAAGAAAGGCGAAGTGGACCTACGAGTTGGCAATGGAGCAAGAGTTGCTGCATTAGCTATAGGGACTTGTAGTTTAGCTTTGCCTTCTGGCCTTATATTGGAACTCGATAATTGTTATTATGTTCCTGTTATTACAAAAAAATAATTTCTATTTCTCACTTGGATTTGAATGGATTTGTCTTTATTATTAAGAATAACAGTTGTTCTTTTTATAAAGATGATGTTTATTATAGATCTGGATTGCTTACAAATGGTTTGTATGATTTAGATCTAGAAAGGCCAATTCTCAACATAAATAGTAAGAAAAGTAAATTAAGTAACCAAACTCCATCTTATTTATGGCATTATAGGTCAGGTCATATCAATGAAACTAGAATCACAAAATTGCATAAAGAAGGATATTTGGATCCTTTTGATTATGAATCATATGAAATTTGTGAATCTTTTTTATTGGGAAAGATGACCAAATTACCCTTTAAGGGAAAGGGACAACGTTCTAGTGAGTTACTAGAATTAGTACATTCAAATGTATGTGGACTTATGCTCACAAATGCTAGAGGTGGATACACATATTTCATTACGTTCACAGATGACCATTCTAGATATGGTTATGTGTACTTGATGAAACAAAAGTCTGAATCATTTAAAAAGTTCAAAGAATTTAGACTAGAGGTAGAGAAACAAACTGGTAAAAGTATTAAGACACTTAGATCAGATCGAGGTGGTGAATACTTAGATCATGAGTTTCTTGGTTACTTAAAAGAGAATGGGATTCTCTCACAATGGTCTCCTCCTGTAACTCCACAACACAATGGAGTTTCTAAGAGGAGAAATCGTACACTATTAGATATGGTACGTTCCATGATGAGTAATGCAGGCCTTTCAATATCTTTTTGGGGATACGCAATTGAAACCTTAATATATTTTCTAAATAGAGTTCCATCTAAATCAGTTGATAAGACACCATATGAGATATGGATTGGTAGAAGACCTGGATTATCACATTTAAAGATTTGGGGATGTGACGCTTATGTGAAGCGTACAATATCTGATAAGCATCAAGCTAAATCAGATAAATGTAAATTTGTGGGATATCTGAAAGAAACTTTCGGTTATCAATTCTATCATCCTATTGAGCAAAAGGTGTTTGTCTCAAGACATGCTACATTCTTAGAAAAAGAGTTTATTCTCAAAGAAAGTAGTGGGAGCGAAGTTGAACTTAGAGAAATCCAAGAACCACAAATTCACATCAATATGGAACAAGAACCTCAAGTTGATACATATGATGTACAACAGAGAGTTCAAGAAACACATAGTCCGCGACGAACTAGTAGGATACGTCGTCCTCCTGTTAGATTAGATCTACATACTAAGCATTAAGAGGATAACAAATCACTCATAGAAGATGAGTCGACTACTTTTAAAGAAGCAATGTCAGACATTGATTCTTTAAAATGGCAAGAAGCTATGAAATCCGAAATGGAATCCATATACACTAACCAAGTATGGACTTTGGTGAATGCAATTGAAAGTATAGTACCTATTGGGTGTAAGTGGGTTTTTAAAAGAAAAACAGACATGGATGGAAATGTACATACGTACAAAGCAAGGTTGGTGGTGAAAGGTTACAAACAAAAACAAGGAGTTGATTTTGATGAAACTTTTTTGTCAGTAGCAATGCTTAAATCCATAAGGATT
The DNA here is from genome assembly GCA_029891385.1 of Erythroxylum novogranatense. Classification (NCBI taxonomy): domain Eukaryota; kingdom Viridiplantae; phylum Streptophyta; class Magnoliopsida; order Malpighiales; family Erythroxylaceae; genus Erythroxylum; species Erythroxylum novogranatense. Next base: position 87,657,111 of record CM057227.1, on the reverse strand, counting down.
TTACTCGCTATAGTTGCATACCATGATTATGAAATTTGGCAAATGGATGTCAAAACAACATTTCTCAATGGGAATTTGCAAGAGGATGTGTATGTTGGACCCTGTTTCCAAAGCCCAACATCAGACATGAAAGCGTGGTGCTTGGTGCGTGAGGTGAAACATAATTTAAAAGAAGGAAGAAAACTCCCTTGGAAAAACAAGGGGCGTCGCTGCGGCGTGAGATGTTTCGCCGCGACGAGCCCTCGTGGCTTGCCACGCCGCGGCGGCAATGGAGCCCTCGCCGAGATGAGCGAAGCGGTTCTCTCCGCGACGAGCGAGACTGCTCTCGCCGCGGTGAACCCTTCAAGCGGCTTCGCTGCGAGAGCGAGCAGCCTCGTCGCAGCGTCCGCATGCCTTCGGCCCACCATGAATAAACCTGAAACTTTTCTCATTTTTTTTATAAATCAGCCCATCCCAAAACTCATCAAAATAAACTGAAGCAAACTTTTAAATGATTCAATGCGAAAGACTTGGAACAAAAACATCCATATCTCGTTAATATCCAAAAGATGAGTTTTACAAAGCTTTAATAACATTTCAAACCCAAATACATACTTTGAGTTCAAGTGTCAAAAGTACAAAAACATCCTTGAACTAATCAAACTCAAAATGAAACTAAAGCCTTGTCTTCCAAAAAAATACATCTTGAAAAATATGCAAACATAAGAAGTCGGAGTGGTGCCATAACCCTTGACTTACTCGGTCGCTTGCTCGTCACCTGAATGGGGAGGGTAAAGGGGGTGAGCTATAAAGCTCGTGGAAACACATTTATAATACAGAAATAAGCAAAACTATTCAAAAGATAACTCATTGCCGTGGTACACTTTGAAATCATAGTATTTGAGCATGTAAAAGTCATTATCTTGAAAAGCTTGATCTTTGACAATTCATGCGTGGAATTCAAAACATGTATGCATAAAACATAATAACAGATCATGAACACTTAATCACATAACCATAACACAATGGTTTGGGTTAGTTCGGGTTCATGACGTACTACACATTCCCATCAAAATGGTCCTGTGTAGACGTAGTTTCTTGAGGGAGTCCTTGTGGGGATCCCTGTGCCACTTGCGGGCAGGCGGGCGAAGCCTTTTCATGGTCAACGTGCACGTGACAGTTCTTGGGACTACCACAAAACCCACATAAAATGCATAGTTGAAAGTCTTGTGAACTTGATTGCCAAATTGGCACTTGCTTGTTAACTTGCTTTTCATACATTTCGGAAAACATGATTTCATGAGCATGTATTCTTTAAATGAGAAAACTCTTTTGAAACCTTTTCATTAATCATGAATGCAAATCATATGGAAAACATATAATCAATTCACATTAGCACATAAGGCAACATTGATGATGCAATTTAAAGCATTAAATCTTTCTTGAATTAAACAAAACAATGAGTGACTTATTTACTCTATTATAAATATGAACCCACCTTGGAATTCTTGTTTAAAACTCTCTTAAAAATGCCTTTCCTCTTGATCCTCTTGCTCCTCTAGCCTCACTTGATTTCCTTAACCAAACAACCAAAATTCCAATCAATTTGGTGTAGGAATCGGAAAGTCATACTATAACAGTTCAAACTATAACTTGTTATGAAACATAAATTCTATACTCAACTTCCATCCAAAATTGAATATCCTTAAAGACGGAATCAGAACTTCATTTCTTCACAAAACTTGTAGATCTATGTCTCTAGTTTACAACACAAAAAGAATCACCTCATTAGGACATCTACATCAAAGGTTATGCGCAAAATACCAAAGCATGTCACCGTACGAAAATGGCCGTTCACCGCGACGAGAAGATGGAGCAGCGCCGCGACGTGCTCATCCGCAGGTAGCGACGTGTGACGGCGAGAAAGCTCCGAACTCAATTTTTTCACTTTTCTCAACCATAATCCTCCCATCTTTCAATTATAAACACATCTAAACATTAAAACACCTCCTAAACTTCATTTCTAACCTCAAAATCATTCATAACAACAACATGATCATCAACCCTAAAAGATTTAACCATTTTTCCGAAAACCTCTAAACAACCAAAACCTACACAATCTAACCTATATTAGGGTTTCATCTAACCCAAATAAAAATGAATAAGCTCATACTTACTTGATAATGCTTCAAGTCCTTCAAAATCTTCAAGGATCACGAAAGCTCTTCCTTCCCTCTCTTCCACGATGCTCACTCTCAAACAAGGCAAGGGTTTCTTCTTCTTCTAATTTCTACACTTAAGCCTTAATGAATTAGTAAAGACCAAAATGCCCATCCATTATGCCTTATAACTCTAAGACCTTAAGTGACTTGCCCATTTTGCCCTTATTCATTCTTACTTACTCATTTTCACTTACACCATACTATACTCAAATAAATCTTAATTTTCCATTAATACTTTCAATACAATCAAACTATGCCACAAATCAATAACATCCAAAAAGAAAAATTTGGAGCCCAAAAGTGTACATGACACAACCTGAGGGTTTTGAATCCAAAGAATTTCCTAATCAGGTTTGCAAGTTGCAAAGGTCCATTTATGGCCTTAAGCAAACGTCGTGGGGTTGGAACATCCGTTTTGATGAGATAATCAAAGAGTTTGATTTTATCAAAAATGTGGATGAACCTTGTGTTTACAAGAAGGTAAGTGGGAGTGCAGTTGTTTTCTTAGTGCTTTATGTGGATGACATATTGCTCATAGGAAATGACATTTCAATGCTCCAGTCTATTAAGATATGGTTATCAAAGAACTTTTCCATGAAGGATATGGGAGAAGCAGCTTATATACTAGGTATAAAGATCTATAGAGATAGATCAAAAAGGTTGCTTGGATTATGTCAATCCACGCACATAGATAAAGTGCTAAAGAGGTTTAGCATGGAGAATTCCAAGAGGGGATTCTTGCCCATGTCGCATGGGATTTCTCTCTTAAAGAGTATGTGTCCACAAACACAACAGGAGAGAGATAAAATGGATTGTATTCCATATGCTTCAGCAATTGGATCAATCATGTATGTGATGCTATGTACTAGACCAGATGTTGCTTATGCTTTGAGCATAACAAGCAGATATCAAGCGAATCCTGGTGAAGGTCACTGGACAACTGTGAAAAATATCTTGAAGTACTTGAGAAGGACTAAAGATATTTTTCTGGTCTATGGAGGAGCTGAACTAAGTGTTTAGGGTTATTCAGATGCCAGTTTTCAGTCAGATCAAGACGATAGTAGATCACAGTCAGGGTACATTTTTACTCTTTATGGTGGTGCAGTTACTTGGAAGAGTTCCAAACAACCAACTATCGCAGATTCAACAATCGAAGCAGAATACATTTCAGGGTCAGAGACAGCGAAGGAAGCAGTTTGGAATAAGAAGTTCATCACTGAACTTGGAGTGGTTCCTAGCATTGTTGAGCCCATAATATTGTATTGTGACAACAACGGTGCTGTTGCGCAAGCAAAAGAACCCAGGTCTCATCAACGGTCCAAACATGTACTCAGGAAGTTTCACTTGATCAAGGAGATAATGGAGCGAAAGGACATAACATTGGAGCGAGTTCCCACTGAAGAGAATCCAGCAGATCCTCTTACTAAGTCACTGTCTCAAAAGAGACATGATAGACATATGGATGGCTATGGTATTCGATACATTAGTAATTGGCTTTAGTGCAAGTGGGAGATTGTTAGTTTGTGCCCTTGTAGCCAATTTATTTTGGTTGTAAATAATTGTATGGCATTATTATTAAATAATTAAAGGAATTATTTTTCTTTATGAATTTGTTAATTATTTAATTATTTTTTGTAAAGATAAAATCCTTGAAATAATTACTGTGTAATTGAAATTATGATGAGATCATAATTTATGAGATTCAATTTACATTAATGTATTATTCCTAAATGTTCCTAGTTATAGTTTCATCAAGACGGGATATTGTTGAAACGGTAAAATTAGCACACATTATGTTTCTTGCTTATGAAGAAAGCAATTGATCTCATTAATTAAAGTATAGAGATACTTAAACTAATGTGTGGGTGATTATTAGAGAATAAATCAATGAACTGACCCGATTATGAGAATTCCGAATGGAATATTACTTATATGTCTATAGAATATCTCATAATGATGGTTGTATAATTAATCCTCGGACTTGAGATTACTAATATATCTAGTATGAGAATTATTGTATTTGATACTACTTATGAATTGTCCTAGGATAATTATGTCGGTAGTAATTGGATACAATATGAACCATATGTAGATAATTGAGTAAGTCGATAAAGGATTCGTCACTCTAAAGTAACTAGAGAGAATATTCTACTGTTCTTGATTGGTAATGATTTATGGAATTCTCTGGCCAGAGTGAATTGATATTTGAAAAAGGGTTTTCAAATTTCAATTATAAATCAATTACTAATTAACAAGGACGAACATAATTGGATACTAAAGAGTAGACACTATATCCATACTCTGCCCAATTAGAATATTAGATGATGAAAGGATTAAATTATACATTATAGCCATGCATGGACAGGTTAAGTTAATCACATTGACATTCTTATTATTTGGGTAATTATGACATGTTGCTAGACGTCAATCATAATTTATGATTATGAATTATTTAATTAGAGAATTAAAGATAAATTAAAAGGATTTTTAATTTATCTAATTCTAATTGTGAATTAGAATTATAATTTATAATCATTGCCAAATTATTAGGAACCTAATGGGTCACACATCAAAGAGCAATTTGTGAAAGAAAAATCAATTTAATTAAGTTGGACTTAATTATAAAGTTTGAGAAACTTTGGGAATCAAATATGAGATATTTGATTTTATTAAAATAAAATTAATTAGAATTAGAATTTGATTCTAATTATAATTAAAGAGTTTTAATTTTAATAAAAGACTATCTTGATTTTTCTATTTAAAGGGAAGAGCTTTATGAAAGCTAGCACTTTTGTCTTTTTCCTCCAAAGGCAATTTGGAAATTGCTCTGTGGATACTATCAGAGGCTGGACACGTGGACAGCTAGTGATTGATCACTCAGAGAAAATATTCAAAGTTTTTCTCCGGAAAGCGAACAAGGTAGGAGTTCTAATCTGAATATTGTTTTTAATTCAAGTTTAATCAATTATTGAGATCTTGTCGAAATTCGTAAAATTTTTATTTCCGCTACGTCCATGATTCGATCACGATAGGATTCGAACAACGAGAAGAGGAGAGCTGACGCACCCTACTAGGACGAACCGGCAGGCGAGGAGTGAATAAAGACCCTCTCACTTAAATTGTCCCATCAACTACAGTACACATTGAAGAGCAATGGTGAGAGGCTTAGTGGAGACTTAAGCTTGCGGCAATGAATAAAAATTAAGGTAGTTTTTTGCTAGGGATTGAAATAAGGGTTGAAGCAATATTTCAAAAAATACCTATGAAGGGCTAAACATCCCGACGTCGGTTCAGAGGTGACATCAAGGCCAATGACCCGAATTAAGTAATTTTTTATTATTTTGTTGTTTCTTTCTCTTATTAAGAATTGATTGTGTTATCCTATTTTAATTGATTTGGATATTGTGTATGGATAAACGGATTTTCGTTATCATTCGATTATTTGTGTATGAATCCGTTGGATATTGTGAATTGATGATTTTAATGCATTCATAGAATGCTTAATTTCAAACCCATTGCTAGAATTCCAAATTAATCAGTAATTGTTATGTTGAAATTCGTGTGTAGCGACTAATGATTCGTAATCATTAGGGATAACATGACCTAGGTTAAATGAGACATCGTATGTAGTTGTTTCATTGATTAATCAGTTTTCCTAATTCGTAATGCTACTGCCAAATTAAATCTACATATCGTATCTTAGGTTATTCGGTGGTTAGGTTTAATTAACGATCGTATCTTGATTAAGCAAAACTTAAGGAAAAACTCGGGTTAATTTTTAACCCACGATTAATAATTGCTAGGAGAGGTTAAAGAACAAAAAATTAATAAAATATACTTAGTCAAGGTGTAGGCCAAGATTGAACCAAAGAACCGGGTCCCTACCGAATTCCCCACCTTTATCATTTTTTCATGTTTTCTTTAATTTGTTTTTATTACTTAGTTTTATTTTATTTTCTTCTTTAAATATCCAAAATCTATAAACTTTACACACACTCTCCGTGGGATCGACCTAGACTTGTCACTACTATAGTAGTAGTCTAGTTATTTTATTTTGACATCGTTGTCTGGGAGTGCGATGTTTTAGTTTTTGTTTGTGATTTAATTAGTGTTTTGTATATATTTGTTCGAAATTGATTTCTTTTCTATTATTTGGTGATCTTTTCATTTTTATTTTTTGTTTTAAAAAAATCAATATGGACGGAAGTAATTTCTTTTATTGCTCATATTCTCAATCCTATAATAATGTTTGGACTGATCAACCTAACTTTTGTTATGGATGGGATAATCATCAGAATTACTTCCATGATAGTTTACAGGACACACAACAATTCTTGTACAAACCAGAAGCTTCCTGTCATGACTCCGGTCCATCTTTGGAAGACTTGAGTAATATTATGCAAAAATTGTAGGAGAATACTCTCAATTTCAGAAGGATGGAGGGCAATTTTCAAAAAACATATGGTCTAGTGCCCAAGATCCAGAGAGCCAACCTGGTTCAATTGCATATTTAGAAGAAAATTGTTAACAAACTTATTTCTAACAATTTACAATTTCAACAGGAAATCAAAGCAAAGCAACAGAGGATGGAACACCAAATGGGTCAGATGGTAATAAGTCTTAATCGCCTAAAATCGCAAAGCGAAGAGGTTGGGTCATATCAACCCGAGGTGTACCTAATGGATGTTTATTTGGAAACTTTACAAAGTGATGAGAAGCTTGAGAATTTTTAGGTTAACCCTCAACGAATTGTTTGTACCGAAGAAGTTGAGAAGGAGCTCGAACCTGCAAAGGACATATCTTTTAGCTCGGAGGTAAGTACTGAGTCCATGATTATTTTTGAAACTAACTCTTTACCTTTACATAACAAATTGGAGGAATTAAATGATGAAGAAAAAGGTGAAGAGACATTCGAAATATTTCTACAGTGTATAGACTCGGTCGGGATTGAGAAGCTGAGGATAGGGAAGATGTTGAAGGAGGATGATGATCAACTAAGGCCTTATCCGGAACTACCTCGCATGGAGGAGCCATATGTGACACCCAAAGATCACAATTTTGTCACGTGAGGAGAAGAAGGAGTCGAGCCAGTGACCCTAAACAAAGACGCTTCTTGGGAGGCATCCCAAGGGAAGTACATTTCTTTTTTTTTACATTTTCACATTATCTTTTTATATGCGTGTGTGTTTTTTAATTTGTTTGTTTTACTTGTTTTTAAGTTTTCAATCAAAATGAATGAAAGAATAAAACAAATGAAACAAACATTTTCTCATTTTCTATTGCTTCTGGGATTATATAATCATGATTAGAGTGTGGACTGACTAGAGAATTTCATAGAAATTTTAGCATGTATTTTTGCTCTTGTGATTAGTCGATATGCATTATCTTTGGAAGAATAGTGACTAATGGTAGACAAAGCTGGTGAGATTTTTTAGCCTTATTTGATTGACACATTCATATTAGTATCATTTTCTTTTGATAATGTGTGACCTTCATGACATGTACATCCCGATTTTGCGTCAAATTTCTATTCGATATCACGTTTTATCACATGCATTAACATGGATATGATTAGGCATTCTTTGTTTTTTATAAACTACGTTGTTCAAATAACTTATCCTACTGACATGATTTTTCTCTGGATAAACTCCTTTGAGCTTAAGCCTTTCTTTTTGTATAAACCACATTTTATGCTTTTAAACTTAACCAAATGTCCTACTTAAGTCATAAAGCTAGTGGAACATTTGTGATTGTTGAGTTTGTGGATGTACAAAATTCTAAGTGTGGGGGTGTACATATGTGAGGGTTGGTTGTAATCTTAGGATATTATTTTATGTCTTATCATTGAAATTCCCATGTTGTTGTAGTTTATTTTAATTTTTACAAGGAAAAGAAATAAAGAAAAAAGAAGAAAAATAAAAAATAAAAAAATTGATTAAAATAAATATATCAAGGAAGAATTGCATGTGTTGAAAAGTTGTTTATAGTTTATGCATCTTCCTAGAGTTATAATGGATGTGTTATTTTGTAGAGCCCGGCCTCTACCGCCATCACTCCAGGTATTTTTTTTATGTAGAGCCCGGCCTCTACTGCCATCACTCCAGGTATTGTCCTCTTTGGCACTTGCATTAGTCACGACTCGAACACAAGACCTCAAGATTTTGTTCTACTTTAAGTGGATGCCTCTTAACAAAACCTTGAGGTCTTGTGTTCGAGTCGTGACTCACGCAAGTGCCAAAGAGGACAATACCTGGAGTGATGGCGGTAGAGGCCGGGCTCTACATTAAAATCCACGACTCGAACCCAAGACCTCAAGGTTTTGTTCCACATCACATATGAGAGAGGAAGAAAGTTGTGGTGTGTCCCATTATCTTGCATTATCTTTGTTACCTGGTCCATCAGAGTTCCCCATGTCATGTTTCCATACGACCAACAAAGATTCTGTTAATTTATGTTCTTGCAGCCAATCAATTGGTTGCAATTTAATGCATGATATTATTATTTAATTAATGAAAAGGTATTTTTTATTTTTTGTATTAAATTAATTACATTTGATGTTTTAATACTAAAGGTTAAATCCCTTGAATGATTACTGTGTAATTGCAATTATGATGACATCATAATTGTGATATTCAATTTACATTTACGTATTATTCTTAAATTTTCCTAGTTATAGTTTTATCAAGATGGGATATTGTTGAAACGGTAAAACTAACACAAATTATGTTTCTTTCTTAAGAAGAAAGTAATTGATCTTATAAATTAGAGTATGGAGGTATTTCAATTAATGTGTCAGTGATTATTAGAGTATGTCATTGAACTGACCTGATTATAAGAACCCCAAAAGAAATTTTACTTATGAGTATGTGGATTTTCTCATAATGATGATTGTATAATTAATCCTTAGACTTAAGATTACCAAGGTTTCTCATATGGGAATCACTATTTTTTTATGTTACTTATGAGTCATTCTAAGATAATTTAGTTAGTAGTACTTAGATGCAATATAAACCATAGAGATAGTTGAGTAAGTTAATAAAAGATTCGTCACTCTAAAGTAAATAGAGATAATGTTCTCTTGTTCTTGATTAGTAATGATTTATGAAATTCTTTGGTTAAAGTGAATTGACATTTAAAAGGAATTTTAAATTTCAATTATAATCAATCGCTAAATAACATTAATGAACATTGTTAGATGAAAAGAGTAGATACGGTATCTATACTCTGTCCAATTGGAACATTAGATGACAAAAGGATTAAATGATATATCATAACGCAGCATGGATAGATTAAGTCAACCCACTTTGACAATACTGATATTTGAGTGGTCATAACATGTTACTAAATATCAATCTTGACTTATAATTATAAATTGTTTAATTGGAGGATTAAAGACAAATTAATTTTTAAAATTTTTCTAATTCTAATTGTGAATTAGAATTATAAATTATAATTATTGTCAATATATTATGAACCTAATAGGTCACACACTAAAGAGTAGTTTGTGAAAAAATTAATTTTAATTAAGTTAGACTTAATTATAAAGTTTATGAAACTTTAAGATCAAATATGAGACATTTGATTTTATTAAAATTAAATTTATTGTGATTAGACTATGATTTTAATTATAATTAAAGAAGTTAATTTTTAAAATTACAAAACACTAATTCTTTTTTAATAAATAGGAATAGGCATAAGGGAGTTAGCACTCCTGGTATTTTATCTCAAATGTTGAGAAGTTGTTATATGGATATCATTAAAAAATGAACAATTGAAGAACTCGTGGTTGACAGGTGAAAAGTTTTCAAAGGATTTAAATATACACACAAATTAGGTACTATTTCTTACTTTACAATTTATGTTCATATTTTATTCAAGTTATTCAATTATTGAGTTCTAAACAGAAATAATAAGTTTTTTGTTTTCTACTACGCCAGTGATTTGATTATCGTCGGTTTCCAAAAGTAGTATCAAAGCCTTCTTTAATGGTTTAACTTGAATTAGAGGCTTGATTGTTATTGATTTTGATAAAAATTAAGGTTTTATGAACTTGAATTTGTTTATGCCACTTCTTTGGTCTATTCTTGCACAACTGTTTTGCCTATTTTGTGTTCTAAAATAGTTTTTGAATTTAGATAAGTTTAGAAATCGTTGTTAATTACCGCATGTGTATTCTAAGAAAATTTGATTTGCATATGTTGCTAACATTTATGCTTTGGAATTTTGATATTACATTTTCTCCATGTTTAAATGTATTTTCTGCCTATTCTTGTGATTGCTTGTGCTAGTTGGTCTTGTTATTACTTCTAATTATTGTATGTATAATATGTCACCAATGGGTTAAAACCAGTGGTCAATATTCGTTGGTTCAACAGTGATGTTGGCTAGTTTATCTTTTGAGCTTTAGACGCAATATGAGAACATAGATGCACCTACTATGATTTTGCATCTTAAGGAGTTGGTTGGTGCACAAAGTAGGGTGGAGAGGTATCAATTCTCCAAGGCACTATTTCAATGCAAGATGGCAGAAGGATCTTCAGTCAACCTGCATATGCTAAAGATGATTGGGTATATTAAAAAATTAGCCTAATTAGGTTTTGTTATAGACCATGAGTTGAGTGTTGATCTAGTGCTGCAGTCTCTTAATTTGAGCTTTTTGTAGTTTTTTGTGAACTTCCACATGAACCAAAAAGACATGTCATTGCCCAAACTGCTGAACATGTTCATGACTGTGAAAAGGTACCTTAACAAGGAACCCAGTTTGTACTCATTTTGGAACCTTTTAAGAGCAAGAAAAGTTCTCTAAGAACAATAAGAATAAGAAACAAAAGGCTTTTACTAGTAGAGTAAAGCTCAAAGGAGGTGTCAAGAAGAAGGGCAACGACAAGGGAACATGCTTTCACTGTAGAGTCAATGGAGACAAGAAGAGGAATTGCCTCTTTAGGTACGTTTATGATTGAGATCGATCTTTCTACTTTTGTCCCATATACTTGGGAATTAGATACTAGATGTGGTTTAAATATTTATAATAACATGCAGATGTTAACATGAAGTAGATTGTTGAGGAAAGGCAATGTGTACATGTGAATTAAAAGCAAAGCAATAGTTGTTTCATTAGCTATAGGAACTTATAGTTTAGCTTTACTTTCTGGCCTTATACTATAACTAAATAATTGTTATTATGCTCAAACTATTACAAGAAACATCATTTCTATTTCTTATTTGGATTTGAATAGATTTGTTTTTATTATTAAGAATAAGAGTTTTTCTTTTATAAAGATGATGTTTATTATAGACCTATGTTACTTAAATATGGTTTATATGAGTTAGATCTTGAAAGGCCAATTATTAATATAAATAGCAAGAAAAGAAAGTTAAGTGACCTAAATCCATCTTATTTTTGGCATTGTAGGTTAAGTCATATCAATGAAACTAGAATAGCAAAGTTATATAAATAAGGATATTTGAATCCTTTTGATTATAAATCATATGAAACTTGTGAATCTTGTTTGTTAGGAAAGATGACCAAACTATCCTTTACTGGAAAAGGAGAATGTGCTGGTGAGTTACTAGAGTTAATACATTTAGTTGTATGTGGGCCTATGTCCACTAGTGCTCGAGGTAGGTTCTCATATTTCATTATATTCACAGATGATCATTACAGATATGATTATATGTACTTAATAAAACAAAAGTTTGAATAATTTGAAAAGTTCAAAAAATTTAGACTTGAGGTTGAGAAACAAACTAGTAAAAGTATTAAATCACTTATATTAGATCGAGGTGGTGAATACTTAGATCACGATTTTCTTAGTTACTTAAAAGAGAATGGGATTCTCTCACAATAGACTCCTATTGCAACTCCACAATATAATGGAGTATCTAAGAGGAGAAATCATATTCTATTAGATATGGTACATTCTATGATGAGTCATGCAGTCCTTCCTAATCTCTTTTTGGGGATATGCCATTAAAACCATAACATTCCTTCTAAACAGAGTTTTGTCTAATCAATTAACAAGACACCATATGAGAGATGGATTGGTAGAAGACCAAGAATGTCACACTTAAACATTTGGGAATATGATGTTTATATAAAGCGTGTTATATCTAATAAGCTTTAAACTAAATTAGATAAATGCAAATTTATAAGGTATCTAAAAGAGAGTTTCAGATATCAATTTTACCATCATCCTAAACAAAAGGTGTTCATATAAAGACATGCTACATTCTTAGAAAGAGAATTTATTCTCAAAGACAATAGTGAGAGGGATATAGAACTTAGAGAAGTTCAATAGCCACAAATTCAAGTCAAGAAGGAACAAGAACCTCAAATTGATAAAGATGATGTACAACCGAGAGTTGAAGAGACATATATTTTGCGACGCACTAGTAGGATACTGTTAGAGAAATGCTCTAAAGGCAATCACCTTTAACATTTATTGTACAAATCATTTTATGATTAATAAAGGAATTTTTCATTATTTCGATGTTCATACATTTATAAGTTTGATGTTGATCTTAAATTGATTTAATAATGTAATAGACCAGACCACCCACTTGAAAATATTGTCCGCTTTGAGCATCAGCCTCACACCCTCACAGTTTTGTTCCTCCCCGACCCCGAGTCTACTCCTGACTCCCAGGGGAAAACGCGTCTGTAAGGGAAAGTCCAACTCTTCTGGCCGGTCCTACTGACTTGGGTCCTGGCTCTGATACTAAATGTAACAGCCTAGACCACCTGCTTGTAGATATTGTCCAATATGGGTCTCGACCTTTCGGGCCTTACGCCCTCACGGTTTTGTTCCTCCCTGAGTCTACTCCTGACTCACAGGGAAAATTGCGTCTATAAGGAAAACGTTTCTACATCCTTATAAGGCATGCTTCGTTCTCCTCTCCAGTCGATGTGGGATACCCCTAAGTTTTTTTATCCTTTAAAGTTGGCAATCCCTTAATAAAATCTATGTTATTTGTCATACCATCATTATTGAGATATTGATAATGGTCGTCGCAATCCAACGAATAAATTGGTATCATATTTGTTTTGCATTCAAATTTAATGCTCTCTAACCCTTCGGAATCCCCTCCAATAAAAAAGAGTTTGGAGCCTTTTAAATGTTGCTAACATATCTTAATAACTTCTACTAGTGCTTTCATGAACTCAATTCAGTGTTGCAACCTAGTACCACCCTTCCTTTCCACTTCAAAACATTATTCTGCCATTGATAGTTCCTAGAATATAAGGTCCCCTTTGATAAACCTGAAAGCTATCCTCATCCTAACTTATCTTGATATGTCAGCGCGAACACTGGGCCTCCTAAAGGGGTAGATACTTAGGGTATCCCATATCAGCTGGAGAGGAAAACAAAGCATGCCTTATAAGGATGTGGAATCCTCTACCTTCTATATGCTTTTTCCCTTAGGAGACGGGAGTAGACTAGGGGAGGAACAAATCTGTGAGGGCGCGAGGTCCGAAAGACTGAGCCCCAAAGCGAACAATATCTGCAAGCGGGTGGTCTGGGCTATTACAAATGAAGTCCCTGATACAAAACATAGCATGGAGGAAATCATGAAAAGGTTGTAATAATGAAATTCCTATCATGTATAATTATGTTAGTATGTAAATTTTCCCCAGTCATTGGAATAATGAGATGGGATATCATTAATCTGGATATACTAGCACATGTTATACTCCTTGATTGGACCAAGCAATAGATCTCATAAGCTATAGACATAAGTTGTTTAGAGTTAATATGTGGATCCTTACTAAGGATAGTAAGTACATTGGATTAACCTACTATGAGACAATCATATGGATATTGTATTCTAGTGTTAATGATAGTCTCATCATAACAATGGTGCAAGTATCCTTTAATTTGAGGTGCTCAAGGATATCTTAGATATTGATCCTATGCTTTTACTCTATTCATCGATACCTTTCAGGGGTTATTCATAGGGTGGTGATTGGGTACAACTTGAGGTATTTGGAGGTAATTGAGTAGCCAATAAAGGATTTACCACTCCTAATAAAAGGAGATGATACCCACGACCTCTTGTCAGGGTTATTACTCGAGAGTCTCTGGTTAGAGCAGATATGTATCATGAAGAGAGTCTTCAATGATACATAGAGTAATGAGATCCTTAGGACAAGATCTAATATCATTTAGACTAGATATGACATAGTCAGTTTAGTGTGAGTTGACACTTTGACCATACTCTGAACCAAATGGGATATAGATGACGAAAGGACTAATTGCATGGCAAAATTGTGTATGGAAGGGTTCGTTGTCAAATCACTGATTTTTCAATCAATTGGGGGTCTAATGTATTGCTAAATACCGCTCTTGACTTACTTAAATTAAGTGTTAATTCAAGTGGCTAATATAATCGAGAACCTAATAGGTCACACACATAAGAGATCCAAAGGTTGAGTAAAATGGTCTTAATTGATGATTCAAGATATGAGAGAGCATTTTGGGATTGTATCGTGACGTGATTGTGGTAGAAAACATTGCATGGAATAGATTAAAAATAAGTGTTATTGGCTGCTAATTAGGCCATTAACTTCCTAAACTTCCATTAATGCATGTTATTCATGACCATTAACTTCCCATAACTCTTCATTAGTGATCGGGGTTATGGAAGGCCAAATGGTACAAAAAATAGAGATGATTTTCGTGCATCTTATGTAAGAAACAAGTGAAAGAAATGTTTTTTTTCTTACACACACTGTCTTTTTCTCTCTAACTCTCACAAGAAAGCATTCTATCCATCTCCTAGTGGGGTTTCATCCTTCAATCTTCATGTGTAATTTCATTATAGACGGTCTATATTAATCGTTGTGGTTTATGACAACCCAATGCGAAGAAGATTAAAGAATGAAGGAGATCGTCGAAAAGGTATGTAAATGTTGGGACTCGATCTCGAAACCGGACCCCAAACAGAAAACGGACGAACGGAAACAAAAACGAACAAAATTGAATTCGAAAGAACGGAACATAAGGCGAAAGTCAACATATGCAAACAAAATCACAAAGCGAAGAACAAAGTGGTGGAAGCAAATCAAAATGAATTAAATCGAGAGAACGGAAAATAGAAACGAATAACAAAGAATCGGGAAATGAAACGAATCAAATCTGAAACCCAAAAGTGGGCCAAATGCACACGAAATTGGATTCTTAATGGAATCGAATCGAAAACATAAGCGAAAGACAAATTGCGGAATCAAAAGTGAAGCGAAAACATATCAGAAACGAATCAAAATCGGAAAGCGAATTCGAAATCGGAACAAACAAAGGCAAAAAAACTGAATCCGACATCCGAACACAATTATCTAAGAAAAGCGTCGCGTTGGAAACCTTATACTAAGACATTTCACCTAATGTCTGAAACCGGTATAATTTTTTTCTTTCATTTTCATTCAATCTCTTACAAAGTGATCTTATTTCCCATTAGGAAAATTTATCCTCAATCAAAACTCAATTTTTCTTAATCATACAATATCTCAATACCATCTTTAACAAAATCTTATTTTTATTCTATCTTTGTCATACAACCAATTTTATCAAAAATTGGGCAGCATAACGGCTGCATTCTAACAAACCCAAACCTACAAAGGGTTTTAAAACACACTTCTATAATTTTCAAACAAAACTCAGAAGGACCCCCCTCCCCCCCCCCTCCACCCGTCCGGAATCCAAAACACAATCATATTCACATACAATTTCCTAATTCAATCCAAACGCAACCCAATCAAATTCATATACAATCACAATCCATAAACCATAATCATGCACAATTATATATCTCAAATCCAAACATAACTTCATCATTCTTATACATCATATTCAATTATACACAATTTCATAAATCACATACATTCTGAAATGACTGCTTGTCATACATTAAAGGGACAAATCAAGCCTTATATAGACAGATACAAAAATCCCACATACATAAGACACAAAACAAACGAAAACGAACATAAGTCTTGACATTCTTCTATTCGATCTCCTGTTCGAAACCTGGAGATGGGAATGAATGGGAGGTGAGTACAAAGCTCATGGATAGGATGTTTATAAATTGAATGATAAGCGAAAACATTTGCAAAATCTTTTTGCCATTTATTTCAAAAGTTTCTCAGTAGAAAATTTTGCCAATTGAGAAATCATTGCTAAAATAATTTCAATAATATCACTGTTGAAGATCCACAAATAGCTTATTTCTAAAAAAATTTCAATTTTTTACTTTTCATGAACAAAATCAAAATCGTGTAAATCTTAATTTCTTTCATATTTCTTAAACATCGTTCAAATCATGCAATGCATCACAATTATAAACAAAACAAAACACATAACACATCAAATGGTTTGGTTCGGTCCAAAACAGAACATACTGCACATTCCCGCATAGCGATCCTGTACAGCCGTAAACGGAACATACTACACCTTCCTGTATCGCGGTCCGGTGTATCCGTGACTTATAGGAGTCCGAGATCGAAACTCCAGTGCCACTAGCGGGAAGCCGGGAGAAGGCTTTAAAACAGACAAGTGCACACTCGTCCCACTTATGGGACCTGACCAAACCCACATAACACATAATTCAAAACTGAAAAATTCGGATTGCCCGAAGGCACTTTTCAAAAATCTTGATTTTCAAAATTTTCATATCATGTCAATACTTGACACAGTCTCATATCCACATATCACATCAATTCATATAGCCAATCATATTCAATCTCAATTCATCAATTTAATCACATATAAATCAAATTCATAACAATGAATGCAATTTATTTCTTTAAACCATAAATCAAACGTATACAAATTCATAAAGCACATTGTTCAAATTTTTCAATTAATTCGAAAACATGATTTTCATAAATCTTGTATTTTATTAAAAACATTCCGAAAGCATTTAATTTAATCCTTCGAAAATCATAATTTTCAAACATTTATATAAACAATAATTTCTTAAAATGTTTTCTTCTTGATTTTTTTCAATAACACATGCTTAGCTTAAAATCCAATAAATAAACACACTACCCACCTCGAATCGATGCTAAAAGCTTGTCCAAATAGTCAATTTGCCCATAGCTCCTTTCTTTCTTCCAACTTAAAATTACCTATACCAAATCACCCAAATTGAACATCATAATTAACATAATCCTCAAAATTGATTTCATAATTCACAAACCCATACTAATTTCAAGATATCTAAATCAAAAACTTCCAAAATCTCCAAATCACAAAAATTGGGTATAACCCTATTTAATGTATCATTCAAAATTGAACCAATAATACTAAGAAATCACCAAAATTGACTTCATAATCCACAAACCCTTATCATCTCCATGCTATTTAAACCAAAACTTCATGAAAAACTCAAAGATAAAAATTCATCTCTTACCTTATTTTTCCCCATTTTCGGATTTTCCTTGTTTCATAAGGGAGCTTTCACCTTCTTCCATCTTTTCCCTTTAGAATCAACTTGAAATCATCCTTGGGAGGTAGCAAAATTTTGAACCCTAAGATCTCTCTCCTTTTTCTCCTTTCTTTTCTCCTATCCGAAACTCTCATTCTCCTCTCTTCTTATTCTCTTCTTTTGTTTTCTTTGTAACTTAAGCAAATTTGTGGGTTGCTACATCTCTTAAACAGCACCCCACTTGACATGTCATTAAAGAATGACAAAAGACCATAAAGCCCTTACATGTAAAGCTAAAACCTTAACTCATTAAGTGCTTTTCAAAAATTGCCCCTAAAACTCATTTTTATTCATGCTTACTTTAGGACATTTTTCTCACTATCAAATTGAAGGAATTTTCCAAAACTTCCTTCTATAGAATTGTTCCTGATAGTCTTAATTTCATAACGCCACCAAAATCATCCAATTTGGAGCACTACATCAAAAGTTATGCTCAAAACGTTTCAGATTAGTCTTATGCTAACACATTTTCCAGCACTTTATTTCCATCCAAAAATTGACATTCTTAAAGACTAAATTGAAACTTGAGTCCTTCAGGACATTTGTAGCTCAATTTCTGTAGTTTACTCCAAATCAAGAATCACCTCATTTGGATTACTACAACAAAAGTTATGACTAAAAATACTTTCAGATCTTACTAATCCAAGACTACACACTAAACCTGAATTCAATTCAAAAATTGAAAGTCTTAGAAGCTAAATTGAATTTCAATTTCTTCATATGACTTGTAGCCCCATGTCGTAATTTTATTTTGCCTCAAGAATCACTTCAATCGGATCACCACAGATTAAGAATTTCTCAAAATACTGAACTATGTTCGGAAATTTTTTTGACTCACTTTGATTAATTTAATCAACCTCAATTTAATCTCAAAAGTTCAAAAATTTCCTATTAGGATTTAGATAATTGTCTTAGGAATTTTACACTTCAAAAACTAAGTCAATCGGATGTCGGACAGAAAAGTTAGAAGCAAAAGAGTGAAATATGTTCAAAAAAATTACGTTTCTTAAACAAATTGGGAAGTCACGATCATGCGCATACACGACCATGACATTCAGGTGGTCCAGCAAAGTAGCGATCGTGCGTGTGCACGATCGCGACATTCCGGTGAATCCGCAAACTCGCGATCGTGCGTATGCACGACCGTAACATTCAAGTGAACTTGCGACCCTTTCTTCTTAACCAATGTCTCAACTTATAAACCCCATATCTTTTGACTCAGAACTCCAAATTTTGCAAACTTAGTGTCAATAGAAAGCTGATAGAAAGATCTACAACTTTCATGTAGAACTCGAAAACTAATTCTATCTCTAAGGTGATCAAATTT
This sequence comes from Erythroxylum novogranatense, assembly GCA_029891385.1. Lineage (NCBI taxonomy): Eukaryota > Viridiplantae > Streptophyta > Magnoliopsida > Malpighiales > Erythroxylaceae > Erythroxylum > Erythroxylum novogranatense. The sequence continues at coordinate 87,638,100 of CM057227.1, read as the reverse complement.
CTAATCAAAGATTTTTCCCAAATAATAAATCTCTAAACAATAATTCAACTTTGAAAAATTCTATCTTTCAACTCCAAAGTCCAAACATGTCATATTTTATATCAATGTAAAGATCAGAAAGTCACCTACAACTTTCATGAAGGACAGAAAAATCAATTTATCCTTTAAGGGAGACAATTTTTCCAGTCAAAGCTTCTGTCCACTAATAATCATGTTAAAACAATAAGAGAAACTTGTAAAAATCATAACTTATTATTCCATGATCCAAAAATTCTATACTTTATATGAAACTAAAGATCAATTCAAAATCTTTAGCTTTCATGAAGCACTTAAAGACAAATTCAACCTCTAGCTAGGTCAATTTTTCAATCAAAGTTTCTGCCATAACCTAGGTCAACCTATAACACATCCAAACTTTCAAATTTTATAACTTTTGATTCCAACATCTAAAAATATCATACTTTATGGAAACAGAAAGCTCTCAACATAGGCTACAAGTTTCAAGAAGACTATTTTCTCAATTTTTGCCTAAATCAAAAAGTCAACTCTCAAGTCAAACTTTCTATCTCCAAAAGTCAACTTTCCTAATTCTTCAAATTCTCACACTTTTTCTCTTTATTTCCTGATTTTCAACTTCCATTTAATCCACTAATTCACTTTAACTTTCATAACTCATACAAATCTCCACAATTATCAAGAACCATCAAAACCAAAATAATTATTTTCTCATCCATTTTCCTTTAAGTATAAATGCACTATACCATAACATAAACACAAAAACACTCATTTCTTTTCAATTATTATTTCTAAATTCCACTTAAAAATCGGGGTCCAGTAGTAAACATCTCACATTTCATGTTTTTGTTTTCTATATCTATATGCATGAGTAGATCTAGCTTTTTAGGTTCTATTTTAATTTCCAATGCATAAATTTGATATATATTATTTAGGAGATGCATGATTGGAACTTTACAGTGGTATCAAAGCCATCTTATGCCTTGTTATATGTAGAATATATGACATGTGAAAAATGTTTGCATGGTTGTGACTGCTTAGGGTACTATAATGTTTCATTCAAACTTAATTATAGAAAAATAGTTTTCACAATTTTTTTCACCAATATGTTCATAAGATGTAATTGAGTGATTCAGTGTGATAGAAAATAATTTTAATGGGATTAAAATAATTAATTTGGAATTTACAAGAAAATGTATGAAATATATCTTTCTGTTGGACATGTGATGTCTATTGGCTAAACTGATGAGGTTATAATGATTTTCATGGAATTTGATTATGGAAACATTATGTGAACATATTTGGGATGTGTTTATGCCTTTTTAATTTTAGTTAAAATGTTTTAATAATTTTATCAAATAATTTTCTAGATTTGGACAATTTTCTAGAAATTGCAGGATTTATTTTGTTTGGTGTTTTTGTATGTTTATATTTCGGTTCCAGAACCTTAAAAATATTTTGTGATAAAAATGTGTTAATTTTATGGCTGATGTATGCCTAAATGATTTTTCTCTAAATTTGATTTCTGGAAAAATTTTAGAATTCATATATGTCATTTTTGATATCTTATCGGTGTTTCAGCGATCATAATAATTTTTGGGTGATTCCTAATTTATTTTGATCATCATCAAACAACCTAGAGATGCTTGGAATGATGATTTGATGTTCTAAAATTTTGAAAATTATATAAATTAATATTGAATTAATTTAAGTAGAGCAATAGATTTTTAGTAAGATTAGAAAAATTAACATGTGTGACAAAATTGAAGTTGTTTAATTTTGGACATCAAATAATTGTTTTAAGGTAAATTAATTTCTAGAATTAGGAATACATGTTAATTAGATTAATATTAATTCAAAATGAAACAACATACAATGGTAATTTTAGCCAAGTTAGTAAAAGGACGATAGTAAATATAAGTGCTGAATTGGGTCTTTCATGTTAGGATCCATAAGATGTCATAACAAAGTTGATGTATTTACATATATGCATTAGAGAATGCACGGTTAGGAGAACGTATTGGCTTGCATGATGGATGGTTATGGGCTTAGGCCCACTTTGATTGGGCAGTCCATATTATGCTATGTAGGATATATATATATATATATATAAGACCATCTAAGTTAGATGAAGCCTTATTCAAACCCCTCACTTAGAATATTAAAACTAATGCCTTCCTTTAATATTACGAGATCTAGAGTCCTTTTAAAGTTAGGGTTGTTGGTTAAACCTAATTCTGCTTTACAAGGATATGTTCGAATTATGGAAATACGATTTCTGGATTAATAGGTCGGTTTTAACTAGAAGCATTGGTTTATTGGGCAAACCCAAGACCAATGTAGACAAAGGCAAAGTTGGGTAGTGTACATTAGATGTACACTTGTCAAGAGTTGATAGCCCAATGAGTGTACACACATTAACAGTTAATAGCACTAGATTTGATAATTGCATTGGAGATGCAATTGGTATGGTCGATACCTATCGGTTGAACTAAGGTGACTTGTTGGGCAAACCTAAGGTCATTCTTAGGGATATTGGATATCAACCCATTAGGAGAATTTCTTTGTGAGTTCTCTTAGATTTATATTGAGGGTTATGAATTCATGAAAAATAGTGGGAGTTATAATCCGAGAAGCTTGGTTATGTCTTGAAAGAACCACTTCTCGATCCCCCTACTGTTGATGCTTCTAATGATGATTGGAGGATATATAGAAAGCATCTTGATGATAGCAAGATGGCTAGTTGTATTATGCTAGCCACTATGTCACCAGAGCTACAAAAGCAACACATACCATAGTTTATCATCTTAGGGAGCTCTTTGATGAGCAACCAAGGTCTAAAAGGTTAGAGACTTTGTGATTTCTCTTCATCTCCAAGATAGTTGAGGGGACATCTTCAGTGTGGTACGCACTAAATATGAATGGTTACATTTACCACACTGAAGATGAATAGCTACATTGAGTGGTTAGCCTAGACTTAAGTATTGACTTAACTATGACGGGTTTAACTGATAGTTACTCACAATTTGTGATTAACTATTAGATGGACAATATATCCAACATAGTTTCTGAGTTGGTCAACATGCTAAAGGCAGTTGAGCCATCTGTCTGCAAGGACAAGGTTGTGATATTGGTGGACTCTTTTGGTTCGAAGAAAAAGAGCCAAAAGAAGAAGAAGTCCGCAGGGTCTAAGGGAGGTGTCAAGAAAACAAAGAAAACTGCCTCGAAGGGAACTTGTTTCTACTGTGGCAAGGATGGCCACTAGAAGAGAAACTATAAGGCCCATATGGAGTCTTAAAAACAAAAAAAGACATCTAATGCCCCATCTACTTCAGGTATTTATATTTTTGATATTTATACTATTTCTGATAACAACATATTGGTATTAGATACCAGTTATGGCTCACACATTTGTACTGATATACAGGGCCTCAGGAACAATAGATAACTCAATAAGGGAGAGTCAGACTTGCGAGTGGGCAATGGAGCAAGAGTTGTTGCATTAGCTGTAGGCACATATGTATTGACGCTCCCTAGTGGGCTTGTATTAGAATTGGACAATTGTTTTTATGTACCTACTTTGACTAAAAATGTAATTTTTATTTCTTGTCTTAATAAAGTTAGATTCCATTTAAATTGCAGTAACACTAGTTGTTCAATTTATTTGAATGGAATGTTATATGCTTTGGGTACATTGTGTAAAGGTGTATACATATTGGATATGTCTAATCTGGTTCTAAATATTAATAATAACAAAAGAATAAAATGAGATAATGTGAAATTGTCTTACTTATGACATTGTCGACTTGGCCATATAAGTGAGAGACGCATGACTAAACTATACAAGTGTGATAGTTTAGCATCATTTGATTATGAATCATATAACATATGTGAATCTTACTTATTAGGCAAGATGACTAAGTTACCCTTTAAGGAAAATGGTGAATGAGCTAATGGACTTTTAGACCTAACACATATTGATGTATATAGTCTGATGTCCATACATGCCAAAGGTGGTTTTGTATACTTCATTACCTTTATCGATGATCATTCTCAATATGGATATGTGTATCTTATACGATACAAGTCTGAAGCCTTTAAAAGGTTAAAAGAATTTAGAAATGAAGTTGAGAAACAACTTGGGAGAAGTATTAAATCACTTCAATAGAATCGAGGTGGTGAATACTTAAGCCAAGAGTTTTTGGTTTATCTTAGGGAAAATGGAATATTGTTTCAGTAGACTCCACCTTACACGTCACAACCTAATGGTATGGCTGAGAGGAGAAATCGAACCTTGTTAGACATGGTGGTCTGTGATGGGTTTAAAGAGTTTAAACAGAGTCCAATCCAAGTTAGTTGATGTTGCTCTATATGAGATATAAACTAACAAGAAACCCTATCTTCATATGAAAGTTTGAGGTTGTCCTTCTTATATGAAGAGGATTCATTCAAGTAAGCTTGAAGCTAAATTTGACAAGTGTCTATTTGTAGGATATCCTAAGAAAAGCATAGGATATCAATTCTACCATGTTTCGGAACAAAAAGATGTTTGTTTTAAAATATGTTGTCTTTTTAAAGAAAGCGTTTCTTTTAAGAGAAGATAGTGGGAGAAAAATTAAACTTGTGGAAGTTTAAGATGCTCAAACAAATGCATATCAACTGCCTGGACTCGATTTTATTATTCATGAAGATGAAACAATAGTTCAATCTCTGACACATAAGAAGTTCGTAGGTTAGGTAGGATACGTCATGTTCCCTAGGGATACAGAGTTCTCATAAGTGAACTTAACAATATATTGCTCATAGAAGATAATGAGCTTACTACCAATGAAGAGGTTCTGAAGATTTTAGAATTTGATAAATGACTTCAAGCTATGAAATCCAAAATGGATTCCATATATCAAAACCAAGTATGGAATTTGGTTGTCTCACTCGAAAAGGTAAAACCCATAGGATGCAAATGGGTTTTAAAGAAGAAAATTGACATGGAGGGTAATGAAGTTACCCATAAAGCTAGGTTTTGTTAGAGTAGTACCCTAAAGGCAATCACCTTTAGCGCGTTTTGTACAAAGTTGTGTACAGACTTTATGAATAAATAAATAAAGGCATATTTTATCAATTTGATGTTCATTATTTATGAATTGATATTGATATATAAGCAAATTAATGAAGTCTATGATATATGACATAGCATGAAGGAAATTATGATGTGATCATACTACTGAGATTCCTATTATGTGCAATTATGTCAGTATCTAAATTTTTCCTAGTCATAGGATTACTGAAACTGGACATTGGTAATCCGGAGAGACTAGCACATCTCAAGCTCCTTGATTTGATCAAGCAATGGATCTCAGAAACTGTAAATATGAGATATTTAGGGTTGAGATGTGAATGCTTACTAGAGGTAGTAAGTACATTGGATGACCTACTATGAGATCATCACATGGACGTCCTATTCTAATGTCAGTGATAATCTCATCATAGCAATGGTGCAAGTATCCTTAAACTTGAGGTACTCAAGGATATCTTGGATACTGATTATGTGCTTTGACTCCATTCCTTGTTGCCTTACACAGGTCGCTCATAGGTTGGTGATTGGGTACAACTTGAGGTATTCGAAGGTAATTGAGTAGCCAATAAAGAATTCACCACTTCTGTGATAGCAGAAGATGATACCCATGACCTCTTGTCAGGGTCATTACTTGGAAATCTCTAGCCGGAGTACATATGTCATGAAGAGTGTCTTCATTGACATATAAAGTAATGAGTCCCAGGACAAGAACTGATATCACTTGGACTAGATTTGACGTAGCCAGTCTAGTAAGAGTTGACACTTTACCCATACTCATAACCAAGTGGGGTATAGCATGGTGAAAGGACGAATTGCACTGTAATTGTCTATGGAAAGGTTCGTGATAGGGTTCGTGATGAATATAGGTTCATTCGTCAAACCAATTACTTTCTGGTCAATTGGGGGTCATGATGTGTTGCTAGATACCGCTCATGACTTGCTCAGATTAAGTGTTAATCTAAGTGGCCAACATAACTGGGAACCTAATGGGTCACACCCATAAGAGTGATTCGGAGATTTTGTAAAATAGTTTTCGACAGAGATCCAATATATGGAGAGCAATAGGATTAAATGGATCCCGATGAGATCGAGATATCTCCCGATGAGATCGCGACATCGATATTGCTGAGACAGGTCTTCGGTGTTTTTTTCCATATCGGGACCCGGTAGGACCGACCCCAATGTGACTGGACTACTTCAGGATTTATATACATATATATCTTATTAATTAATTAAGTAATATATATATATATATATATATATGTGTGTGTGTGTGTGTGTGTGTGTGTGTGTGTGTGTGTGTGATTTACGTGGAAGGTGGAGGAGGAAGCTTATCTTAACTTTATATATATATATATATATACATATATAAAGACTAACGTGGAAGCCTTGTCACCACTTTGCATTTAATGTGTCTTTAATTAGTTAAAGACAAAATGGCAAAGTGAGAGTGCAAGGTGAATGTTCATTGGTTTTGAAGAAGAAGAAAGAGTTTCTTTCTCCAAAACATACGATCATCATCTCATCTTTCAAGCTTCATCCTCTCCAAGTTTTTCTTCATCATTTCTCCATAGCTCTCCAAGAATAAAGGTAAGATCTAGCAGTCTTTACTTTATTCTAGCTATTCCTGGGTCAAAGGGTTTGTCCGGGTTAGGTTCTCCGATCTCTGCGTGGATACCGTTAGAGACGGTCTCCTTTGGTCGTTATGGTTTGACTTTGTTATATAGACACATGGATCCTGGCTTTCAGGAAGGTCCCGGAACAAAAAATTTTGTTTTCCACACCGTGTGCATGTGATGTACACACCGGGAGTTTCCTACAGTGGTATCAGAGCCGCTTGTGTCGTATATATCGAAGAAATCATAACAAGGTCGGAGCTGCCTATTGCTTGTGACGATGATGCATGTTGACTGTGTTAAATTCGAAATCAGTATAGAAATCTTGTTTTTGAAATTTTCTTGCACAGATATGCTCATAAGATGTTGTTGAATATGTCTGTGGAAGATCAGAATTTATCAATGTGATTTGATATGGTTTTGCTAATTTATTCCCTAATGTTCTGGTTGCTGTCTTTGTGCACAATCCTTGAACAGCCATGCTTATAAATTCGAGAATAAATTGTAGAATTTTTTTTTTGGATTTTCTTTCACTGAAATGTCTCTAAGATGTTTATGAATGTCTATGATGATGTAACAATGTTTTCTAGGTGATTCACTATTTATTTGAGAATTTATTGTGTGCTGCTGGGAATATCTGTGTTGAGGAACACAGATTCAACATTGCCTTGATTGCTGAGGTTGGTTGAGTTTTTGTTGGAAATAAATCCTGAAAAAATTCATGGAACATTTTGCGAAAATTCTGTAACCTCTGTAATTTTCTTAGAATTTATTGAAATTTTTTCAATGAGTTTTTTAATCAAAAGACAGAGCATGGCAGTTTTGAGAAAGTTGCTGGAGCTGTTTTGTTTGGAATGAATGATTGTGTATTTTTCAGTTCCAATGCCTTGGATCATTTTTAATGTGATTAAAAATGTGTTACATTGATTTTGTATGCTTTCCAAACTGATTTTCTTGAAATTGGGTTTCCAAAAATTTTCGGATGTCAAATATGTCACATTAGCGTCTCGTTAGTGTATTTCGTTGTCTTGATTGTTTTGGCCGTCACAAATTTTGTTACAAGTGCCGAAGTAGTCTTGATAAAATGTAGACTACCTAGAGATACTTAGGGTGATAGTTTGATATTCTCAAATTATTTGGAAATCTAAGTGAATAGTAGTGTATTCATCGATTTCAAGTTTTTCAAGTATAATATGATTATATGCATGGTAAGCATGATACAATGAAAGTGTTTCATTGGTACATCAAAGTAAAGTATATTGCACTTGGTATTGTGAATTTGAACTGCACGGATTGAGAAATTAGCTGATTAGGAGAGCAATTCTGAGCATAAGTCGACTTACACATGCATAAGTCGACTTGCATAGTCAGATAAGTCGACTTATACATGCACAAGTAGACTTGCATAGTCAGATAAGTCGACTTGCACAAACGCATAAGTCGACTTGCATGCGCACAGTAGCATAAGTCGACTAGCATGTTCCGACAAGTCGACTTATACATGCACAGTATCATAAGTCGACTTACACATGCATAAGTTGACTTATACATGCAAAGGTGGGATGATGGATGATTATAGGTATAAATTCAATGTGATTGATGCCCTAAATCATTCCATATATTCATGGTGACTATAATCCTACAGCTTGGATGAGACCAGAGCTTGAAATCCCTCACACATAATATGAAAACTAACGCCTTCCATTAATATGGGGAGAACCAGAGTTCTTATAGAGTTTAGGTTGTTGGGTAAACCCAAGCTCACTCTATACGGATATGTTCAAACCATGGAAATAAGATTTTCGGATTAATAGGTCGGTTTTCACTGGAAGCGTTGATTTGTTGAGTAAACTCAAGTTTAACGTAGACAGAGGCGAAATTGGGTAGTGTACATCAGATGTACGCGCATCAAGAGTTGATAACCCAATGTGTGTGCATACATCACGAGTTGATAGCACTAGTCGATAATTGCACCTAAGATGTAACTGGTATGACCGATACCTACCGATTGATCTAAGGTGGCTTGTTGGGTAAACCCAAGGTCATTTTGGTAATGTCGGATATCTATGATGCAATTGGTATGACCAATACCTACTGATTGACCTAAGATGACTTGTTGGGTAAACCCAAGGTCATTTTAGCAATATCGGATATCAACCCACTAGGACATTTTGTCATAATGTTTCTTGGATTCGTAGTGAGGATTATGGATTCTTTGAAACTAGTGGGAGCCATATGCATGTCATGCAAGTCCTTATGATCATGCATGTAATTCTATTCTAACATTATTTCTCTCTTTCCCTTTAGGTTGATTGAAGATGACTTCTAGTGTGAATTTGCGCTCACTAATGGATTCTAATAAATTAACTGGACCTAATTTTTTTGATTGGCTGAGAAATCTGAGAATTGTTCTCAGATCTGAGGAACTGGGCTATGTCCTAGATGTTCCACTTCCTGATCCACCTGCTGTTGATGCTTCTGATGAGGATTAGAAAGTTTATCGTAAGCATCTCAAAGACAGTGACATAGCTACCTGTATTATGCTCGCATCTATATCACCAGAGCTGCAGAAGCAGCATGAGTCTATGGATGCTCATACCATAGTGTTTCATCTTAGAGAGCTTTTTAATGAGCAAGCTCGGTCTGAAAGGTTCGAGACCTCGAGACTACTTTTCACGACTAAGATGACTCCAGGTTCACCTGCAGTGCAGTATGCACTAAAGATGAATGGGTATATTAAGAGGTTAGCCGTCTTAGGTTTTGTTATGGATTATGAATTAAGTGTTGACTTAATTTTGGTTGGATTGTCTGATAGTTATTCACAGTTTGTGTTAAACTATCGGATGAACCAAATATCCTCGACAATCCCTGAGTTGATCAATTTGCTCAAGACAGCAGAGCAAGCTATCAAGAAGGATAGCAAGTCAGTGCTCGTGGTGGACTCTTCTTCTTCTGGTTCAAAGAAAAAGAAACTGAAGAAGAAAAGGTCTAAGAAACCAAAAGGAAGTGCAGCCAAAAAGAAAACCAAAGAAACTGCGCCAAAAGGAACTTGCTTCCATTGTGGCAAGACTGGCCACTAGAAGCGTAACTGTAAAGTCTATCTGGAAGAATTGAAGCAGAAGAAGGCATCAGATGCCTCAGCTTTTTCAGGTATGTTTGTCATTGAGGTTAATACTGTTTTTGACCATAACATATGGGTATTAGATACCGGTTGTGGCTCACACATATGCAATGATATGCAGGGACTCGTGGACGATGAGATGACTCATGAAGGAGAACTAGACTGCGTGTAGGAAATGGAGCAAGAGTCACGCATTAGCCGTAGGCACTTATTTTTGTCACTTTCGGTGGGCTTGTAATTAAATTGGATGAATGTTATTTTGTACCTATTTTAACAAAGAACATATTGTCTGTTTCTTGTTTAAATAGAGCTGGTTTCCATTTGACTTTTAGTAACAATGGTTGTTCTATTAGTTTGAATGGAATGCTTTATGGTACTGGTACATTATGTAATAGAATTTACATATTAGATATGTCACATCTAATTGTGATTGTCAATGACACGAAAAGACGTAAACGAGATAATTTAAAATCGACTTACTTATAGCATTGTCGCCTTGGCCATATAAATGAGAGACGCATAGCTAAGCTACATAAGAGTGGTAGCTTAGGGTCATTTGATTATGAATCATATGACATATGTGAATCTTGTTTGTTAGGCAAGATGACTAAGTTACCCTTTAAGGGAAAGGGTGAACGAGCGACTGGAGTATTAGACCTAATACATTCAGATGTATGTGGTCCGATGTCCATCCATGGTAGAAGTGGTTGTCTTTACTTCATTACCTTTATCGATGATTATTCTCGATTTGGGTATCTGTATCTGATGAGATACAAATCTGAAGCATTTGAAAAGTTCAAACGATTCAGAAATGAAGTAGAAAACCAACTTGGGAAAAGTATCAAAACATTATGATCTGATCGTGGTGGGGAATACTTAGACCAACAATTTTTAAATTATCTCAGAGATAATGGGATTTTATCTCAATGGACTCCACCTTACACACCACAGCATAATGGTGTAGCAGAAAGGAGAAATCGAACCTTGTTGGACATGGTACGATCGATGATGGGCTTTGCAAAGTTACCAAAATCCTTTTGGGGGTATGCACTCGAGACAGCTGTTTATTTGTTAAACAGATTTCTATTAAAGACAGTTGATGTTACTCCATATGAGATGTGGACTAACAAAAGACCCCATCTTACTCATTTGAAAGTTTGGGGTTGTCCTGCTTATGTGAAGCGGACACAGTCAGATAAACTTGATGCAAAGTCTGACAAATGTTTGTTCGTAGGATATCCTAAAGAAACAATGGGATATCAATTCTACCTTGCTGAGGAACAAAAGGTGTTTGTTTCAAAGCATGCTGTCTTTTTAGAGAAAGAGTTTCTTTTACAAGAAGACAGTGGGAAAAAATTGAACTTGAAGAAGTTCAAGATGCTCGAACAGACATAGATCAACTGTCTGAACCTGAAACTGTGACTCATACAGATGAAGTAACAGTTCAACCTTCTACAACACACGAAGTTCATAGGTCATGTAGGATACGCTCTGTTCCCGAGAGATATAGATTTCTCGTGAATGAACAGAATGATGTATTGCTCATAGAAGATAATGAGCCTACCACCTATGAAGAGGTTCTGAAGAGTTCAGAGTCTGAAAAATGGCTTCATGCCATGAAGTCTGAAATGGATTCTATGTATGAAAACCAAGTATAGACTTTGGTTGAGGCACCCGAAGGAATAAAACCCATAGGGTGTAAATGAGTTTTTAAAAAGAAAATTGACATGGATGGTAATGTGATTACCTATAAAGAAAGGCTTGTGGCTAAAGGTTTTCGTCAAAGACAAGGAGTTGACTACGACGAGACCTTCAGCCTAGTAGCAATGCTTAGATCCATTAGAATACTCCTAGCCATTGCCACTCATTATGATTATGAGATATGGCAAATGGATGTGAAGACAGCTTTCCTAAATGGAAATCTAGCTGAGGATGTATATATGACACAACCTGAGGGCTTCATCTCCTATGATGGCGAAAAGGTATGCAAGCTTCAAAAATCCATCTATGGATTGAAACAAGCATCCAGGAGTTGGAATATCCATTTTGATGAGGTAATCAAAGAGTTTGGTTACTCACAAAATCCGGATGAACACTGTGTGTATAAGAAGGTTAGTGGGACTGCAATCGTATTCCTTGTGCTATATGTAAATGACATATTATTACTAGGAAACGATGTCTCTATGCTACAATCTGTGAAGATTTGGTTGTCCAAACAATTTGCCATGAAAGACCTTGGTAAAGCAACTTATATCCTTGGGATAAGGATCTATAGAGATAGATCAAAAAGATTGCTTGGTCTTTCACAATCAAAGTACATAGACAAGATGCTAAAGAGGTTTAGCATGGAACAATCCAAGAGAGGGTACCTTCCGATCACTCATGGGATAACACTCTTGAAATCTATATGTCCTAAGACACAAGATGAGAGGATGCGCATGAATATGATCCCGTATGCATCTGCAGTAGGATCTATCATGTACGCTATGCTATGTATGAGACCCGATGTATCATATGCTCTAAGTGTTACGAGCAGATACCAATCGGATCCTGGTGAGGGTCACTTGGTGGCTGTCAAGAATATCCTCAAGTACTTGCGAAGGACTAAGGATGTTTTCTTGATATATGGAGATGGAAATCTCCAGGTGAGCGGGCATACAGATGCTAGTTTTCAATCTGATAAGGATGATTCTAAATCTCAATCAGGTTATATATTCACACTGAACGGCGGGGCGGTCAGTTGGAAGAGTTCCAAACAAGAGACAACTGTCGATTCAACAACCGAGGCAGAGTACATTACCGCTTCAGACGCAACAAAGGAAGTAGTTTGGATCAAAAAGTTCATTACTGAACTTGGTGAGGTTCCTAGCTGTGATGGGCCCATACAGTTGTATTGTGACAACAATGGGGCTATTGCGCAGGCGAAGGAACCAAGGTCTCATCAACGATCCAAACACGTACTCCGCAGATATCATCTGATCAGGGAGATCATTGGTCGAGGTGATGTCCAGATAGAGAGAATTCCCACAGAGCATAATATTGATGATCCGTTGACAAATCCATTGTCACAGAAGAATTTTGATTCTCATGTACTCGCCTATGGTATTAGATATCAAGGCGATTGGCTTTAAGTCAAGTGGGAGATTTTGTTAGAGTAGTGCCCTAAAGGCAATCGCCTTTAGCGCGTTTTGTACAAAGTTGTGTACAGACTTTATGAATAAATAAAGAAAGGCATATTTCATTAATTTGATGTTCATTATTTATGAATTGATATTGATCTATAAGCAAATTAATGAAGTCCATGATATATGACATAGCATGAAGGAAATTATGATGTGATCATACTATCGAGATTCCTATCATGTGCAATTATGTCAAGATTCTAAATTATCCCTAGTCATAGGATTACTTGGCTGGACATCGGTAATCCGAGAGACTAACACATCTCAAGCTCCTTGATTTGATCAGCGGTGGATCTCGTAAGCTGTAAATATGAGATATTTAGGGTTGAGATGTGAATGCTTACTAGAGGTAGTAAGTACATTGGATGACCTACTATGAGATCATCACATGGACTTCCTATTCTAATGTCAGTGATAATCTCATCATAGCAATGGTGCAAATATCCTTAGACTTGAGGTACTCAAGGATATCTTGGATACTGATTCTGTGCTTTGACTCCATTCCTTGTTGCCTTACACAGGTCGCTTATAGGGTGGTGATTAGGTACAGCTTGAGGCATTCGAAGGTAATTGAGTAGCCAATAAAGGATTCACCACTTCTGTGATAGCAGAAGATGATACCCATGGCCTCTTGTCAGGGTCATTACTTGGAAATCTCTGGCCGGAGTACATATGTCATGAAGAGTGTCTTCATTGACATATAAAGTATTGAGTCCCAGGACAAGAACTGATATCACTTGGACTAGATTTGACGTAGTCAGTCTAGTAAGAGTTGACACTTTTCCCATACTCATAACCAAGTGGGGTATAGCATGGTGAAAGGACGAATTGCACGGTAATTGTCTATGGAAAGGTTCGTGATAGGATTCGTGATGAATATAGGTTCATTCGTCAAACCAATTACTTTCCGGTCAATTGGAGATCATGATGTGTTGCTAGATACCGCTCATGACTTGCTCAGATTAAGTGTTAATCTAAGTGGCCAACATAACCGGGAACCTAATGGGTCACACGCATAAGAGTGATTCAGAGAATTCGTAAAATAGTTTTGGACAGAGATCCAATATATGGAGAGCAATAGGATTAAATGGATCCCGATGAGATCGAGATATGTCCCGATGAGATCGCGACATCGATATTGCTGAGATAGGTCTTCGGTGTTTTTTTCCATATCAGGACCCGGTAGGACTGACCCCAGTGTGACTGGACTACTTCAGCATTTATATACATATATATCTTATTAATTAATTAAGTAATTAATTAATTTATATATATATATGTGTGATTTACGTGGAAGGTGGAGGAGGAAGCTTATCTTAACTTTATATATATATATATATATATAAAGGCTAACGTGGAAGCCTTGTCACCACTTTGCATTTAATGTGTCTTTAATTAGTTAAAGACAAAATGGAAAAGTGAGAGTGCAAGGTGAATGTTCGTTGGTTTTGAAGAAGAAGAAAGAGTTTCTTTCTCCAAAACATACGATCATCATCTCATCTTTCAAGCTTCATCCTCTCCAAGTTTTTCTTCATCGTTTCTCCATAGCTCTCCAAGAATAAAGGTAAGATCTAGCAGTCTTTACTTTATTCTAGCTATTCCCAGGTCAAAGGGTTTGTCCTGGTTAGGTTCTCCGATCTCTGCGTGGATACCGTTAGAGACGGTCTCCTTTGATCGTTATGGTTTGACTTTGTTATATAGACATATGGATCCTGGCTTTCGGGAAGGTCCCGGAACAAAAATTTTTGTTTTCCGCACCGTGTGCATGTGATGTACACACCGGGATTTTCCTACAGGTTTGTACCTAAAGGTTATTGTCAAAGCCAAGGTGTTGACTATAATGAAATGTTTAGCCCATAAAGATGTTTAAATCCATTAGGATACTCCTAGCTATTGCTGCTCATTATGATTATAAGATATGGCAAATGGATGTAAAGAAAAATTTCCTTAATGGAAACCTAACCGAGGATGTGTGTATGTATGGAGAAAAGGTATGCAAGCTTCAAAAATCTATTTATAGATTGAATTAAGCATTTAGGGGTTGGAATATCTGATTTGATGAGATAATTAAAGAGTTTGATTTCTCACAAAATCTGGATGAGTTATGTCTGTATAAGAAGGTTAGTGGGAGTGCAATCATGTTCCTTGTACTGTATGTAGATGACATATTGATAATAGGAAACAATGTCTTTGCTTTAGAATCAATTAAAATTTGGTTAGCTAAGTACTTCTCTATGAAAGATCTTGGAGAAACAACTTATATTTTGGAGATAAGGATCTATAGAGATAGATCTAAGAGGTTGTTTCGTCTTTCTCAGTCTATATACATAGATAAGATGTTAAACAGGTTTATCATGGAGCTGTCAAAGAGAGGTTATCTTCCTGTGGTACATAGGATTACACTGTTTAAATCTATGTGTTCAAAGACATAAGATGAGAGGACTCGCATAAGTTTGATTACTTATGTTTTGACTATAGGATCAATCATGTACGCTATATTATGTACTAGACCTGATGTATCATATACTCTAAGTGTTACTAACAGATACTAGTCAGATCATAGTGCGGGGCATTAGGTGGTTGTCAAGAATATCTTTAAATACTTGAGAAGAACTAAGGATGTATTCTTGGTATATAGAGAAGGTGATCTTATGGTAAGTGGGCATACTGATGCCAATTTCCAATCCGATAGGGATGACTCTAGATCTCAGTCTGGATATGTATTCATAATGAATGGTGTATTTAGTTAGAAAAGTTCCAAGCAAGTGAGGACTGCAGATTTGATGACAGAGGTGGAGTACGTTGCAACTTCAGAAGTAACAAAGGAAGCAGTTTGGATCAAGAAGTTCATCTTGGAACTTTTTGTGGTTCTAGGCATCACTAACATAGTGAAGTTGTATTGTGACAAAAATGTGGCTATAGCTTAGGTGAAGGAACTGAGGTCTCATTAGAAGTCCAAACATGGACTCAGGCACTACCATTTGATTAGAGAAATCATTGGTAGAAATGAAGTTAACATAGAGAGAGGTCCTACATATCAAAATATAGTTGATCTGTTGACTAAGCCTATTTTCCAAAAAAGTTTTGTGTCACATTTACATGCCTACAGTATTAGATATCAAGGCGATTAACTTTAGTGCAAGTGGGAGTTTGTTATAGAAGTTCTCTAAAGGCAATCACCTTTATCACTTATTGTACAAATCATTTTATAATTAATAAAGAAATTTTTCATTATTTCAATGTTCATACATTTATGAATTTGATGTTGATCTTAAATTGATTTAATGAAGTCCTTAATACAAAACAAAGCATGGAGGAAATCATGATGAGAGCATGATAATGAAATTCTTATCATGTGTAATTATGTTAGTATCTAAACTTTCCTAGTCATAGGATTAATAAGATGGGATATCATTAATCCAGATATACTAGCACATGTTATACTCCTTAATTAGATCAAGCAGTAGATCTCATAAGCTGTAGATATGAGTTGTTTAGAGTTAACAAGTGGATGCTTAAATAAAGGTAGTAACTACATTGGATTGACCTACTATGAGACAATCATATGGATATTATATTCCAGTTTTAACGATAGTATCATCGTAGCAATGGTGCAATTATCCTTTGACTTGAGGTGCTCAAGGATATCTTAGATACTGATCCTATGCTTTGACTCCATTCATCGGTGCCTTTCAGGGGTTACTCATAGGGTGATCATTGGGTACAACTTGAGATATTAGGAGATAATTGAGTAGCCAATAAAAGATTCACCACTCCTGATAAAAGGAGATGATACCCATGACCTCTTATCGGGGTCATTATTTGGGAGTTTCTAGCTAGAGACGATATGTGTCACGAAGAGAGTCTTCAATAATATATAAAGTAATGAGATCCTTGGGACAAGATCTAATATCACTTAGACTAGATGTGACGTAGTCAATTTAGTAGGAGCTGACACTTTGACCATACTCTAAACTAAGTGGAGTATAGATGGTGAAAGGATGAATTATATGGCAACATTGCATATGCAAGGGAGTCAAACCACTGACTTTCTATTCAATTAGGGGTCATGTCGTGTTGCTAGATACCGCTCTTGACTTGCTTAAATTAAGTGTTAATTCAAGTAACCAACTTAACTAGGAACCTAATGGGTCACACACATAGAAGATCCGAAGGATGAGTAAAATGGTCTTGAATGGTGATTCAAGCTATGAGAGAGTGTTTTGAGATTGTATCACAATGTGATCGTGGTAGAAAACATTGCATAGAATGGATTAGAAACAAATGTTGTTGGCTACCAATTTGGCCATTAACTTCCCAAACTTCCATTAATGCATGCTATTCATGGTCATTAACTTCCCATGACTTCCATTAATGCATGTTATTCATATCCATTAACTTCTCATAACTCTCCATTAGTGATGGGGTTTATGGAAGGCCAAATGGTGCAAAAAGTATAGATTATTTTTCGTGCATCTTGTGTAAGACACAAGTGAAAGAAAGGTTCTTTTCTTATACACACACTCTTTTTCTCTGTAACTCTCACAAGAGTTCTTATCTTTGCTAGCACAAAGAAAGAATTCTAGTCATCTCCTAATGAGGTTTCATCCTTCTATCTTCGTGTGAACTTTCGTTAGAGATGATCTATGTTGATCGTTGTGGTTTACGACAACCCAATATGAAGAAGATTGAAGAACAAAGGATATCATCAGAAAGGTATGTAAACATCTTACATTTCATGTTTTTGTTTTTTATATCTATATGCATTAGTAGATTTTTTTTCTTAGTTTTCGTTTTATTTTTTGCTGCATATATTTAATATATATTATGTATGAGAAGCATGATCGGAACCTTACAAAATGGTAGTGTGGTAAGTTGGAAGAGTTCCAAATAAGCAATCATTGCAGATTAAATGACCGAGACAAAGTACATTTATGTGTCAAAGGTGACAAAGGAAGAAGTTTATATCAACAAGTTCATCACTAAACTTAGAGTGGTTCCTAGCATTGTTGAGCCTATAGTATTATACTATGAAAACAACAATGCTATTATGCAACAATGGAACTAAAGTCTCATCAATAGTCAAAAAATGTACTTAGAAAGTTTCATTTAATCAAGGAGATAGTATAGAGAAAAACATAGTATTGGAGCAAGTTCTCATAATGAAGGTTGTATAATTAATCATTAGATTTGAGATTACCAATATATCTAGTATGGGAATCATTGTGCTTTAATGCTACTTATGATAATTCAATCGGTAGTACTTACATACAGTATGAACTATATGGCAATAGTTGACTAAGTCAATAAAGGATTTGTCACTTTAAAGTAATTAGAGATAATGTTATATTGTTCTTGATTAGTAATGATTTATGAAATTCTCTAGCCAGAGTGAATGGACATTTAAAAAGGCATTTTTAAATTTCAATTATAAATTAACTGTCAATTAGAATAAATGAACATTATTGGATGAAAAGAGTATACTTGGTATCCTACTCTGTCCAATTAGAACATTAGATGACTAAAGGTTTAAATCATGCTTCATAACCATACATGGACAAGTTAAGTCAAACCACTTTGATATTCCTAATATTTGGGTGGTTATGAAATATTGCTAGGCATCAATCTTGATTTGTGATTATAAATTATTTAATTAGATAATTAAAGATAATTTAAAAGGATTTTAATTTATCTTTAATTATCTAATTAAATTTACCTGATTCTAATTATGAATTAGAATTTTAATTTATAATCATTGTCAATATATTAGGAACCTAATGGATCACATATTAAAGAATAAATTGTGAAGGAAAATCAATTTTAATTAAGTTAGACTTAATTATAACATTTCTGCAACTTTATGGATCAAATATGAGATAATGGATTTTATTAAAATTAAATTAATTATAATTACAATATGCTTTAATTATAATTAAGGAATTTAATTTTAAAAATTACAAAACCCTAATGCTTTTTCTATAAATAAGAATAAGGTTCAGGGAGCTAGTTATTTTGTAGATACCATTAGAGGTTGGACAATTGAACAACTTCTGGTTGACATGTGAAAAATTTTCAAAAGATTTTAATAAGAAACACGAATCAATTATAATTTCTTACTTTACGATTCTTATCCATGTTTTATTCAATTATCGGTATATGAATGAAAACTGTAAAAAATTTTGTTTTGTATTACGCTAGTGATTCTATCACAGTTGGTTTCTAACATAATCAACTACAAATGCATTTTACTTTGTTGAATCTGAAGACATGTCCTAATTGACCTCCTACTTGACACTGTAAGCATAAGTAAATAATAACAACCAAACGCTTGTTAAATAAACAAAATATATAGGTAAAAAATAAGAAACATTTTCTGTAATGTGTAACACGAGCCTTAGTTACGTGCCCAAGATCAAACGTGAATATGAATATACGGAGAAAATGTAGAAATTACCTTATTTGCTTTCCATATCTTCAAACGAGCTTTTATACGCTGAAACCTTCGAACTTTCTTGATGACCTTTACGAAAGTCAATCACCTGAATGTCGTTAACATCTTTCTTCGTCTTTTTTAACAACCTCTTAACGGTTTAGAGAATTCGAATGCTCATAAACTTACCTAAGCAGACAAAAGGAGACCTTAGAAATTATACATAGTAATTATATTGAGCCTCCCCATCATAGGCCCAATGCATGTCTAGCTACACTGATTAGGGTCTATTTTTTTTACTGAACTTTAGCCCATTAAACCTGAACCTTCATCGGGCTTCTTTATTATCTTTAACTAGATCAAATTCAATTTAGTTAGCCATAAGATCATTATAATCATAATTAATTATTGTCCAAATATGAAAAATTACTAACAATCTCCCCCTTGGACAAAAATTAATTACAGTAGTTGTAATAACAATAAAACCTACAAAAACAGTTAAGTCAAATCAATGTATAAGTCGACCAACTTCAAAAATTTATTTGATCCAAAGATAATGAAAGTATATCATTTGGTCCAGCAAGGCTTTCGATACTCAAAAATATCAAATGAATATGTCATATGCAACACAGTTCCAATACAGTCACGTATTATAATACCTTACTAACATGAATAAGAAAATGGAGTCTGGCAAACTAGAACGATACCTCTATGATCTTTAATGTATCATCTTTCCTTTGTAGGACTCAATTTTTCCTAACATAATGCTAAACTACACTAGAGAAATTTGTTTTCTCTCATTGAATGCTAAATTGTATTAGAGAACTCTTATAAGATTAAATGCTTATATCCTCGTATTTCATATCAAAATTATGGATTTACATTTATCTATATGTGTCCTAAAGACATAAGTTTAAGGTCAATATGTATATATCTATCCAATGACCTTCAAATGCTTAAGATTGAAACAGATCTTATGACTTTCACCTATATTATGACAATGTATAGCATCTATGATTGAGAGAAAAATGTTGATCATCTGTATTGATAAAACACATTGTCATAATACATACAAAGCACATAAATGTATCAAAAGCAAGCACAACAATCCTTAATTAATAGTTTCTAAGGACTTCAATACACCTATATTGTATACATATCTCTCAAAAACAAGTGGGCAAAGTCCATTAGTCAAAGTATCAGTAAGTATATCCTCAGTCCTCATATGCTCCACCTCAATGTCACTATTTTGTATTAATTCCTTTATGTTCATATATTTGACCTCTAAATGCTTAGACCCAATTATGTTTTTATTGCTATTATTAAACAATATAGTAGAAAGATTATCACAATATAATTGAATGTTTCTAGCCTCTAAATCAACCATAGACAACTCATAAATCAAGTTCCTAAGAAAAATTGCCTGTGTAGTAGCCCTATAGTATGTCACAAACTTTACATGTATGGTCGAAAAAGTAACCAATGTCTACTTGACACTCTTCCACATTGCACCATCTGCTAACATAAAGGTATACCCTGATGTAGACTTGTTATCATATGGACACGTAGCAAAATCTAAATATGTATAGCCTATGAGATCTAAACTGTTGACTTTTTGAATGTCAACATATAATCCTTCATTCCCTTTAGATATCTCAATACTCATTTAATAACAATCTAGTGGTTTATTCTTGGGTTAGCCAAATACCTACCTAGCATTCGAAAAGTAAATGCAATGTCTGGTCTAATACACACTTGGGCATACATCAAGCTATCAATTGCACTAGAATAAGGCACGTTCTTTATAGCCTTTTTCTTTATATCATTATTTGGACATTATGCTAAAGATAATCTCTTACTATGAGAGATAAGTGTCACAATTGGTTTACAATAAGCCATATTAAAACTTTGCAACACTCACTTAATATGCTCTATACGAGAGATCTAACAAGTGTCGAGACCTATCTCGATAAATCTGAATACTTAGGACGTAAGATGCTTCACCAAGGTCCTTTATGTCAAAATGCTTGGTCAAAAGCTGCTTAACCTCATGCAGCAAAGTCAAGTCATTTGATCCTAGCAAGATATCATCCACATATAAAAGTAGAAAGATAACCTTGCTCCCACTTACCTTGTAATACAAACATCTTTCAACTTTATTTTTCACAAAGCCAAAAGAGGTAACAACCTCATCAAACTTAAGGTGTCATTGTTTGGAAGCTTATTTCAAACCATATATTGATTTTCTAAGGATGCAAACCTTGTCAGCTTTGTTTTGATCCTGAAATCCTTCATGTTTTTCCATATAGACCTCTTCATAAAGGTCTCCATTCAAAACTTGTTTTAGCATCCATATGATGCAGCTCCATACCATAATGAGATACTATTGCTATAATCACTCTAAATGCATTCTTAAAGGATACAGGAGGAAAGGTAACAGTAAAGTCTATCTCTTCTCTATGAGTGAACCCTCTAGTAACCAACTGAGCTTTAAACCGCTCAACTTTACCTTAAGAGTCCTTTTTGGTCTTAAAAATCATTTACAACTAATAGATTTGCAATTTTGAGGTAAATCAACAAGCTCTCATACCTTATTGTGCTTCATGGATAGCATCTCATCTTTCATTGCATCATACGACAAATCTACATGATGTCCAAAAATAACTTCTATAAAAGTAACTGAATCTACGACATATCCAATATCATAATCTTGCTCACCTAAATAGACTATATTGTCAGACGAGATAGCTGGTCTTCTCACTCTAATGGATCTTTTTAATTAAACTAGTTTGATAATCTCTTATTCCTCAGGAATCTCAGTTTGTACAAGTATGGGTTCTTGTACCTGTACTGGTATGGTACTGAGGTCTTGATCCACGAGTTATGACTGCAGGAGTGATTAATATGAAATAATTATAGTATACACCCTACTATTATCTGAGGGGTGAGAAGGACCAACCTCATCATAGACATCATGCTTCAAAAACTTAAATGTTTTTTATTCCACTATTTTATACCTTCTGTCTCGATAGTAAAATGTGTATCCTTTAAAATGCTCAGGATATCTAACAAAATAACTAGTAGAATGAGAATGCAACTTATCTTCATAAGGATTAAACAAACATACTTCAGCAGGGTAACCCTATTCACGAATATGGGCAAGGCTAGGCTTCCACCCTTTCCATATTTCAAAAGACGTCTTCAAAACTAATTTACTTAGGGCTCTATTAAGTATGTAAAAGGCAATCTTTATGGCTTCACCTTAAAGGTAATCACATCAACTAATTCTACTCTACATTGACCTTATCATGTCTTTTAGTGTGCGATTACACCTTTTGGCCACGCTATATTGCTCAGGACTACCTGACATAGTGAACCGAGCCACAATTTCACATGATTCCACATATTTAGCTAGCGAACCATTTTCTTATCCTAAAACCCCATGCCTGCCATAATATTCTCCTCCACAATCAGGTATGACAATCTTAATGGACCTTCCCAATTGGTTCTCAACCTTTTCTTTAAAGATCTTAAGTTTCTCAAGAACGTTAGACTTTTCTTTAAGCAAGAATACATATACATAACGAGAATAGTCATCAATAAATGTTAAAAAAATATCTTGAATTGCACAAGGTAACTTTATGAATTCCATATATATTTGTATATATGAGGTTAAATAAACCAAAAACACAAGTTGACTTACCCCTGTAACAGTCAACAAATGTTTCTAGATCACCAAAATTTAAGATGGGAGAATGTTTTCCTTAATTAATCTCTCAACTCTATCTTTAGAAATATGGGCCAACCTTTTATGCCATAACATATATGACTTATCCTTTATTAGGGGTTCTTTCTAGTAACTAGTTCAACAATATATGAAGTACATATCTCATTTGGGGCAAGCCATATTCTATAAAAACCATAAGCAAGAAAGTGTTATCAATATATTTGCATTGAAAGATAACTATACAATAAAAGCATCAATGGCAAAACTATAACTTTTTTTTGTCCAAAACTAATATAGAGATCAAATTTTGCCTAAAAGATGATATATATAAAGCGTGTCATGTCAAACAAGAACAAACCATGTATCAAGAACATATATCCCCTACATAAATTACGTTAACTTCTTCATTATTGTCCACCATCAATTTCTCCTCCTCTTTATTTGACCTTTTCTTTTGTATGAACCCCAGCATTATAGAGGCAACATAATTAGAGGCTCCAATATCTAGCTACCAAGAGCTTAATATGGCTATTGCGAGGTTACACTCGTAGATTGTGCAAGCCAAAGAGTTACTTGATAATTCTTACTTTTCTTTCTAGGTTTTATATTTCTTGCAATCCAACATTTTATGAACCTTCTTTTAATAAAGAAGCACCTCATACTTTTTACATCTACCAGACCTTTAGCACTATTGGATTGACCTACATCCATATGTGGAGAGAATTTAGACTTTTTCCATTTGAATCCCTGGGGCATTACCGTTTCCTTTCCCTTGGTTATAAGCAAAGCTGTATAAGCTGTATTTTTTAGCTTCCCCTCTTCAACAACACATCAAGTAATCAAAGCATTGATGTCTCAAACCTCATCCTAAGAATTGTATATTGTAACTAGAATACCAAACTTTGAAGGAAGTGTATTCAAAACTTAGTGAACAATGTAAGCATCAGGAATGTAAATATTCAATGCCTTTAACTTAATCTAGAGGTGGACCATTCTGATGATGTACTCTCTCACTCCTCCTTCTCCTATACACCTCATGGAGAACAATTCCTTCATTAAGTTTCCTATCTAAACATTAGAAGATACCCTGTATCTTTGTGAGACATTTTTAAGGAAGTCCCTTGCTATAGTTGTATCTAGAAGTCCACTTAGCAGATGGTCTAGAATTGATATCTTTATGGTCAAATAATATATCCTAATTGACCTTTCCCATGCTGTATATATTGCTTTCTTAGCCTCCGAGCTAAGAGATGTAGGGAGAAATGGCCTGTCTTTAACCATGGACATATTAATGTCCACCATCTCCAAAACAAATTTTACATCTTGCTTCCATTTCCTAAAGTTGAAATCTGTTAGGGTTTCAAAAGTGACACTGTTTTTTTTCACAGAAATGTGACTACAAAATTGACAATATAATGATCAACATAAATGTAGGATAATAGAAATACTTAAAGCCAAAAAAAAGTATCTGTGTCGAGAATCTTATCACACATATCATAAAAAACTTGTGAGCTAATTAACAATACATGCAAATAAGACATTTACACCAAAAACGATTAGAGTATAAATCATTAAATCTTATGATTCTACCACTTATGGGTAAATAGATCATTCAATCAATAACTTTCCTTAATTATATGCCTTTATGCATATCTTAAAATCTCATATAAGATCAACACTTGTGGGCAAAATAACCAAAAACAAGACTAGAGATATCCTCAAACATGTAAGCAGAATAATTCAAATACCCCAAACATGGAAGTAGAACAATTCAAATAGGCCACTATAGTGACTAGATTCTCATTGGTACCTAAATGTATCCACAAGCACAAAGGATACACCTATATGTTATCTTCACATTCTGTATGGACATATAATAGGTGACAATGTATCATCAATAAATGTACAATCCTTATACAAATACACATTATCACATATCAGTGTTGAGAACATTATCAATTAACTTTATTTGAGAATTCATCACAATGAAAATATCAATCAAAGTGATAATCATGTAATACCAAACAATAAATGCACCATATAAGATACCAAAACTATATGTACCTCCTTCATTTATAGTCCAAAGTATGAAATTTCACTCAAAATTGGATTTAATAACCTTAATAGGTTTTTCTAAAGTTACACCTTATTATTACTAATGTAATAAATCTAAAAAAATTAAAAAGTCACTTTATTTAGCATGACATTAGCACTACGTGTGGCTTGGTGTGTGTAACACCCATGTCATGCCTGACATGCCATCAGATGTGTCAGAAGCGTGCACAACATGGGCACAGACATACTCGAAACCTTTAAGGCTCGTATGATGCACTCACCATACGTCTAGCGCCTCTGAGAGACTTCTGTCGTCAAGCGCACATGAAGCTCCAACCACAATTTTCTCTCTCATTTTGTCCAAAAAAAAGTGATTTTTGGCAACTTTCAGGCCATGTTTTTTGCCCCTAAAGTCTTTTTCAACTCATTTTTTAATGTTAAACTTGTTCAACATCAATTCAAGCAACACTGCATAATTTATATAAGCAAAATCAGATTGATTTCTCATACTTCCTTATGGAGAAATTCGAAGATCTCTGTTTAAATTCACACAATCACGTAACTGCTATGATAATATGTGTAATGCATAACACAAGCCTTAGTTACACGTCCAGTATTAAACATGAAAGTGAATAAATAGAGAAAATGTAGAAAATACCTTATTTGCTTTCCATATCTTTGAACGAGCTTTTCCACACCAAAACCTTCAAACTTTCTTGACAACCTTAGCAACTACATATAGTAACCATATTGGGCCTCTCTATCACAGGCTCAATGCATCTTCGGTCCACATTGATTAAGGTCCAATTTATTCGCTAGACTTTTAACTCATTAAATCAGATCCTTAATCAAGCTTCTTTATTATCTTTAACCAGATCAAATTCAATTTGCTTAACCATAAGATCGCCAAAATCACAATTAATTATTGTCCAAATTTGAAAATTTACATACATTTTCTATAACAAGTTTCTATAACAAGATAAGAACAAGAAATCAAAACAAGCAAGATCCGTACCAACAGTGGCATGTTTTGAAATTGTGAATTCAGCTAACTCATTTTGGTAAAATGGAGATCGCCACAACACATTCAGCTAATATCAAAGCAACTAATTCATACACATTTTAAACACCAAGTATCATTTTAAAATAAAACTAAGGAAATTGATGTACATTGACACGTAGAAATCAAGATTATGACAATTTGGCTTTCCACTTTCTTTTTTTTTTTGGGTAAATCAGATTTGACTTTCCACTTTCACAGTAGCCAAACAAACTCATGAACAACTACAAAGACTTGGAAGATCTAAAGTAACTTTAAAAAACAACATATGAACATAACTTTGGAAATATGGAGTTTTGAGTATTATTGTTTACGGTAAGAAATTAGATACAGAGTTGCTTATTGGTTACTTGGGTTTAAAGTCCAAGAATGATGTTGCTGGGTCAGGAAAGACTTTAAGTTTGAACATATTCTTCAGTTTTTAAGCAATGTGCCGGGAATATTATTAGTACTCTTTTCAAAAAATGTATAATGGAGAACCTAGAGTCGTGAATTTTTTTTTCGTATTTTTCATACTTTTGGGTACAATTAATCACGTATGTAAAATATTAATCTTATACTCTTAATATATTGTTTAATAAATTAATAATAGACTTAAATAGGTAAATAAATATATTAGCTTGTTAATTATATATTTCTGAATAAATTATTTAAAATTAAGAATTGATTTGAGCAAATTAATCAATTAATTTCAATATTCCTCTCAAAGAATAAGGAAAATGATTATTTTTCCAATATTCTTCTCAAAGAACAAGGAGGAGGATTTTTTTAATGAAAGTAATTATCTAGAGGCATGCCTAACCATCTTTTGATGATATTGTTAAACTAACAAATGATCATGCAATGCATTAACTTGGGCTTTTTTTTTTCTAATTTATTAATAACTCCAATCATCTACTCTTGTGATGAGAGACAATTTGCATTCTCCAGTTGTTTCTAAAAGTTTCTTCACCCTTTAAAATATCTGAAATTGAAATGATAAACTAACAGATTTTGGTAATTTCTATTAAATTGCTGGCATTTCAGTTCTAACTTATTTTTTACTATTTTACCTTTGTTTACAATTTGTTATTTATCTTGTTTAAGCTACGAACTTTGTCAAGTTTAGTTGCTAAACTTTCTGGATCATGTAGTTGTTAGTTCCAGATTTTTCTCATTTATTTTTATCCATTTTTTGAATTTGAAGTGGCTGTAAGTTAGGAAAGTTTGTTATCTTTTTCTGTATAAATTTTGCAGCTTCTATGAATAAAATATATGCTTCCGGTTTCTTCAATCTTTGATGTCATATTTTTTTCTTTCTCATATAACAATTGTTTCCAACTTAGTATAGCAACTATGTTTCTTTATTTTATCCAACAATGGTATCAGAGCTTTAATTGATCTTATAGGACTTACAGAAAAAAAATGTGATCTATTTTTTTTATCACAAAATCAAAGTCCAAAATTTTTAACTATTGCATCTATTTTGATATAGTTTCAGTAGCTTACATACTTATGTTTAAAACTTGCTATTGCTACTATTTTGAATATGTTTTTAAACAATTTTACAGTAGCAACTTTCTAATATTTTCAACTTGTCTGTTGCTGTCTTTTGAGCCATTTTTAAAACCTGTTTCACACTTGTTTTAAACACTTTGCAACAGCATGTCTACATCTATTTTTAAACCTTTTTTTAAAACCATAATCAAAATGTCCATTAGTAGCATTGCTTTAAATCCTCCAGAAGTCTTCAATGGTGAAAACTATCAAATGTGGTCAGTAAAAATGAAGTCTTATTTGGAGGCCTTTGATCTTTGGGAAGTTGTAACAGAAGATCGGCCAGTGCCTCCTCTACCTAAAAATCCCACCATGGCTCAAATCAAGTTCAACAGTGAAGAAAAAGCGAAAAAATCCAAAACCAAGACACTTATTCAAAATTCCGTAGGACACACTGTTTTCTACAAGATCATGGCTTGCAAAACAGTAAAGGAAGCTTGGGATAGATTGAAAGAAGAGTATTAAAGAAGTGACAAAACTCGGCAAATGTAAGTGCTGAATTTGAAGAGGGATTTGAGTCTTTAAACATGAAAGAAGATGAAACAATTACCAGGTATTCTGATCGTATTTCTTTAATTGTTAACAACATCAAATTGCTTGGAGAAGATTTTCCTGACCGCAAGATTGTAGAAAAAGTTCTTGTAACTCTTCCAGAGAGATTTGAATCCACAATATCCTCTCTTGAAGAGTCTAAAGATCTTAGCGAGATATCGTTAGCTGAGCTAATGAATGCTCTTCAAGCATAAAAGCAAAGAAGAATCTTTAGGCAAGATAAGATTACCGAAGGTACATTTTATATGCAAAGCCAACAAGCTGGAACAAGAAAGAAGAATTTCAACAACAAGAACAAGAGCAACAACTGTGAATTCCCACCTTATGCACACTACAATAAAACTACTCATCTTGAAAAATAGTGTTGGTGGAGGCCTGATGCAATGTGTGGTAAATGCAAACAACTTGGACACATTACCAAGGTTTGCAAATTCAAGAACAAAGATTGTCAATCTCAACAAGTACAAATGGCAGATGGAGTTTACACGCAGGAGGAGCAACTTTTTTTAAGCTTCTTGCTAACAAAGAGGTCGTGAAGAAGGGAAAAAAATCACTGTCAACAGAAAGTTTGAAGCTTTGAAGAAATTGTCACCGAAATGCCGAGGAGGAGTGTTAGTGTGTTGGCATTTTAGTTCCAACTTATTTTTTACTGTTTTACCTTTGTTGACAGTTTATTATTTATCTTGCCTAAGCTACGGACTTGGTCAAGTTTAGTTGCTAAACTTTCTGGATCATGTAGCTGTTAGTTCCAGATTTTTCTCATTTAGTTTTATCCACTTTTTGAATTTGAAGTGACTGCAAGTTAGGAAAGTTTGTTATCTTTTCCTGTATAAATTCTACAGCTTCTATGAATAAAACATATTCTTCCGGTTTCTTCGATCTTTGCTGTCATATTTTTTCTTTCTCATATAGCTGTTGTTTATAACTTAGTATAGCAATTATGTTTCTTTATGTTATCCAACAATTTCTAGCTATTCTAGAAAGAA
The DNA here is from genome assembly GCA_029891385.1 of Erythroxylum novogranatense. Lineage (NCBI taxonomy): Eukaryota > Viridiplantae > Streptophyta > Magnoliopsida > Malpighiales > Erythroxylaceae > Erythroxylum > Erythroxylum novogranatense. Next base: position 87,608,746 of record CM057227.1, on the reverse strand, counting down.
AAAAAAAAGGAACTAAAACATTGGGTTGACTTAATTAATAATTATGATCAACACAAAATCAATAGCAATTTATTTCATTTATTATGTAAGTTTAGCCATTGGAAATTGGAAGGTCAACAGTCTGTAAAAGAAGAAGTGTCAGATGTAGGAAGCAGCAAATTTCAGACCAGAAAAGCATACTTGTCAAATGAATGTTAAAAAAGACAATAATGAATCGACACATTCATAATATGAGTAACCTAATGTACTGGCACTGTATATGATGGCCCGATCATATCAATCAACAGTTTAAAACGTCGTAATTCTTACTGTTTTGGTAAGTTGTGTCATTATAAAAACTCCTATGTACCATTGTCTTTGGACAAACTAATCAGTTAAATGCATTGAACAAAAAGGGGAAAATGTCTGTATTAGTTTATCATTAATTTTCGTTGTGATTATATATTAGAATTTTAGTTACATGTTATAAAGAGGATGAATGAACCATAAGATTCAATTGGTTTAGTTTACTCGATACTCATGTTCCTTTTTGCTTCTAATTCATTAAGTAGTATATATTTTCCAATTTCACTCAAGTTCTTCGCATTGTCTTCTGAATGCTTCCTAATTTTATTTGAATATGTGCACCTACATATTTAGTTTTTGAGCATCAAAACTAAAGTTTGTAATTCCCATTTTTGTAAAGAAGCAAAACAGGAACTAAAGAAAAACATTGCATGCACTCAAGTTTTGTTTTATCTTTTTTTCTGAGCATGCTCTTGAACTATCAAACTTTGATGCATGGATGACTTTCTGGTATGAAAGCCGCAATATACAATATATACAAGAAAGTTTAGTTCAGCCATTGAACTAACGCTAGTGTTTAATTAAAAGGGAATGTCTCCGCACTTTCAAATGCTTAGTAAATTTATAACTTCAGCTACCTTTCAAACTAATATAATTCAATATTTGCATAGGAAAGGTCCCAGTCATGAAGCAAGATTTTGAATATTACCATACTATCAATCGTTATATATGAAGCAATCATTATTAATACCCTTAGGGCTATCAATCTATAGTCGTAGGAGACGGGCAAAGTACCCTTGAGGCTCAACCATATGTATTATAATAACTAATATGCACACTACTTGTCTTGTTGCGAGTCTGTCTGTGGAGACTGGATCAAATGATCAGATCTGCGAGAGCAAAAAGCCACACACCAAAAGACATACTCGTTAATTAATTATCTAATTGACAGCAAATGTTCAAACTTAGTTATTCTTTTTTTATGTCATTATTATTAAATCATATGAAGTCCATGACTAAAATTATTTTAAAAAAAAAGGATTTTGTGAATTTTATGAAAATAGAGTGATATATTAATAATAAAAAGGGCACACATTCTTATGTTGCAACCTCCTAATCTTAAAGTCTAAATTTGGTATGACCAATAAAAGTCTAGATTTCATACAGATTATCTCAAATTTTGTTCCCGATGAGGATTGAAATTACGTTGTATCTTTATGGGTATGGGTCATGGATATTTATAGGGCATAAGTTACCACTTTATAGATGCTCTATCTAAAATAACTCTGTCGAATCATGAGTTATGAGCATGGGTCATGGGTCATGGGTCATGGGTCATGGATAGTTGTAGGGTATAAGTTACCAATTTGGATGCTCTCTTCAAAACAACTCTGTCTAACCCTATCCAACAGAATTATTTTAGACAGAGGATCGAACTCATAAGTTACAGTTTAGGTCTATTTTTCCACGTAAATGCATAATTGTCTTTTAAATTTTTACCTAAAAAGTTCACGTCATAGGTAAAAATGATGATGTTAGTTAATCAATAAATAACTAAAAATAATATTAACTAAGTTATTATGATTATAAAAGTTACCTACTTAATTAAAAATTTGACAATAAATCGAAAATCTTTAAAATTTTGATAATTTAAAATAAATGAATCCTTTTTAAAAGTAAATGTTGTTAACTTTTAGTGCGGTTCACCAATTTTACAAAAACCTTTGTGTTAAAGATTTGGTAAGGAGTCCTCATAATTATTTAAACTTTCTTGAAAATCGATACAAACCTGAGAAACTTTTTTTTCACGAGAGAAACCAGAACATAAGGATGTGAATGTGAGTTAGTAAATTAGTATATGTCAAATAGAATTATTTATTAATATATAATATTAATTAATTTTATTAAAATTATTATATTTATTAAGTATTAATTATACATTTATTATTTTAAGATAATAATGAAATCTTTTACTAAATTTTATTTATTATATGATCATAGTAATAAATAAAATGATCAATCTTTATTTTTACTTCTACCTTTTCCCTTTGTAACCTGCATTATTCTTATTTTGTCTCATTAGCATGTAGATTTACCGGAAACAACCTCTCTATTTTGTAGGAGTAAGGTTACATACTATCAGACCTCCCCAAACCTCACTTAATTGCAGGATTGATTCGGACTGAGTGATAATGATGATAATGATATTTTTATAAATAATTAATAATGAATTTGATTTATTATTATTAAATAAAAATAAAATATTATATAATAAATATTATTGTCCTATTTGATATAAGTAATAATATCTAAATATGATAAATAAATTAAATGTAAAATTTATCTTTTTTTTGTTAATCAATAACTATTGACTATTTTTCTTATGGTAGTATTATACCTAACTACTTTTCTCTTACATAAGTTTGATGGAATTAGTGATAGAACTGATTAATGAATATTGTTTTCCTAATCAGTTGTTTAGACTCAACACTAATTATGAATACTTATTAATAATAAATTGTTTATAAATTTATATTTTTATAAATATACTAAATAAATTATTTATAAGTAAAATATATATTGGATAATTATAAATTACGATAGCATATTAGTCTTCTTATTTGTTAGTATTATTATATAATAAAATAAAATTTGAATAAAAACACTTATTTTACGATTATTGTACATTGATTAACATGTTATTAATTATTATTGAATATGATCAATTTGTATTATTAATTATCAATAAAATAAATCAATATTATTAATTTATATTTTATATAAGGTAATAATATGTAAATACAATTTAAAATAAAATAAAATAAAATATTTATAAGAATATGGATTATAAATAAAATTAGAAATTGATCATCTTATTTGTCATTAAGTATGATATAATACGTAAAAATCTAATGGAATACTTAATTTAATGTCAAATTAAACTAATAAATAAATGAATTCGTATTACATATTAATTCATATATTTATTATTTCAATTTTATAGTAACTATTATTAATATTAAAAGTAAGATGTTGAAATTTTGATGAAAATAATCTCAAAAAAATATTGGCATCGGCTCGAAGGCCACTGCTAAAAATGGCATGGCGATGGCTTGAAGTTTTTAGTATCCAAATTACATGCATGATTAGAGCCGGTTTTCAATTCATTTTTCCGAATCAGGCTTTTCTATAGACTACTCGTCTGACTCCCTAAAACACCAATAATTGAGATACTCGAAATATCATTGCATTGTGCAAGAGACCCACGTGTTTTATCGGGTCTTTTATTAATCATCATGTTCTTCTAGATAGCTTCACAACGTGAGCAAACTTCACACATAATGTTTCAGTTAAAATGAAATTTGACAAGTTTAATATAGTCTCACTGATATCATAAAACTAAATACCAATGCAGCAGAATGGATCCATGTAATAAAAGTTGTATAGGAGGTTCGTAGGTCAGCGTAGCTTGAACAAGAGACGAGCAGTGCGTGGGGATGGGCGCCCTACACTGCCTAAAATATCATAGTCAAGCGAGAACATTCAACAACTATCAATCAAAGGAAAAATCTCTAATCATTCGTTAGATGTTTCATAAAATTAGTCGCTAGATTATAAGGTCGGCAGACCCGTGTGAGGGTAATTAATTAAGGATCGTATCCGAATCCACTAGAATATGATCGTGGGTATAATATATACTTCATTATGATGTGGAGGAGATTGCATGGTTGAGCTGCAATTATCATAAGTTCTTAGACAAGTGAACAGAACTTAATTGAACAATCTCAATTTCAGACAGATTGGAGGATTTCAGAGATTGTCGATCATCTTTAACTGTAAAACAAAAATAGTTGGACCGCCCTAGTTTATTGTCCTAAAATTCGATTAGGTGACGAAGATCAGTGTTAAATTGTTCGAGCATTTGAGTATTCCTTGTGTGCTATTGCACCAACGTGGTCGTATGGCATAGAGAGATCATGCGTGTTAATGATGTGTCGACGAATGATCAAATTAATTCTTGGACGTACCTCACCTGTTCATCATCAAGATTACTAGCCCAATCTTGTTCCCTCTTTCTCTCAATCATTCCCAATGTCGTTGTTAAACAAATCAGAAGTTGATCGGCATCTTACATATCAGCTATAAGTTGGCAATAACTTAATAAAATTAGTTGTGGCCTAAGTATATTTGAATAGTAGTTACAACCCTATCGTAAGAAAAGCTTTTTAGAGTTCCAATTCATCTCCTCAAAGCTTAAATACAAGAAGCGTACTAGAAAATACAAAGACCGAAATGTTAGACAATATGGCCCTTGTTTGATTGTCTTCTTATTAGCTTGTAGGGTATCGAAATATAGATTCACATTCTCAATATTTGAGAAGAATCTCTCCAAAGATACGTTCTTGTTTATTATGGATACTGTGCGATTTTCTTCACCTATTTTTCTACCCCCATTTCCATTTTGTGTTTAGATTATTGTTTATATGTAGAGATCAGCTCTCGTTCGGGGGCGTAATAAAAATAGCAACGTATGTGTATAACAAGGAAATATGGGTGAGCTCAGGTTGGGCCCATCAAAGATGTGATTTTCTTAGATTAACTAGTATATCTTATGTTGAAAGTTTCCACTATAAATAGAAACATAGAGAACATAGTGTTAAGAGCAAAAGATAGAGAAGAGGGCTTGGCGAATGCTTTGAACGTTGAACATGGATTACAATTCATCCATTTCTCAAGTAGACCTGTACAATACCGATGAGCTGTTCCAATTGTCGTGCATTCCATGGCAACAACAGAAAATCTCGGGAGATAAAGATCTGCTCATAACACCTACCGCCCATGGCAGTGATTTAACAAACACAACCCAACTTAGACAACGGCGTAAATCTTCCATGGCCTCAGGTGTCGACAACCAGAACTCTAGCGACAGGAAGAAGAAAAAAATCATACATAGAGATATTGAGAGGCAGAGAAGGCAAGAAATGGCTGCCCTTTACGTGACCCTTCGATCCCTTCTTCCCTTTGAATATCTCAAGGTCCTTATCTTCTCCTATTTGATCATTATCAATCTGGAAACTCTTACTTTGACTTGTCTACAGTACAAGAGCTCATTTTCTCCATGTTTTTGTTGATTTTCAGGGGAAGAGATCAATATCTGATCAAATTCAAGAGGCAGTCAAATACATAAAACATTTGGAACACAAAATTAAAGAACTGAGTGATAAGAAAGGTGAGCTAAGGATATTGTCCAGTAACTCCTATATACCAACTTATTCTGGTTCTACACTTGAAAGCTCTGTAAGCCGCAAGAGGGATAGCTTGACAGTTGAACCTTGTTTAGTTGGCGTGGAGGTTGTCATCAATACCGCTTATATAAATGGGATTCCTCTTTCAAGAGTTATCGAACTTATTCTTGGAGAAAAGCTCAGTATTGTCAGCTGTATTTCCAGTAAAGTAAGTCAAAGGACGATTCACGCTATTACAGCCGAGGTAAAATTCAAGCAATTCTTGATTCTACTTAGGGTTTCTTTTGCTGTTTCCATTTTTTTCTTTTTCTTTTTTCTGCGTAAAATAAAAACTAAACACTTTCTTTACTATCCAACAACTTAATCTTACATAGAAAGAGTGCATGCAGGTCATTGATGGAAGATGCATCAATGTGTTTGATCTGCAACAGAAGCTAATAGATTCTATTAGTTCGCCTGCGATTATGGATTAGTAGCTCACTCGCCTGTAGATCTTTTTACAACCCAGCGAAACTCGATATGTATGAATGTTTTTCCTCTTCCAAGCATCTCAGGTTGGTTGAGGACTGTTCACAAATTTAGGCGACTGCATACTTATTCAAACATGGATTTTCTCTTTTTCTTTTTTCATAGTTGTATAACATTCATATGTGCAAATTGCTTTAACCATTGAAATTTAGTTAATTATGCAGAAATTCATTCATCATTCGGTTAACTAGTCCTATTAGAACATGCATATGATCAGTAAGGATTCGAGCATGGTTTTTCTTTTGATATCTAAAACAAACAATGATAGGAGGTTTGATGGTACTGAATATGTAGCTAATGAATGCTGATCGTGGATGAAGTATATCTACTTCTCTCCTTTGTTGAACAGCCTTTGTATTCTGCCTAGATATGCCAATGAATTCCAGCTTAATTATTTCAACATGATTCTTGTTTAATTTCCTTTTATCGTATGTTGGTGGCTCTGTGCTTTTACTCTAGTTTGACAATGATCTGCGTAATTAACTTTTTTAGTTTACTTTTGCATTTTTTTCACCTAATTAAATATTCTCAATCTCCACGGAGTGAAGAACATCAATGGTTACTTGTACACTTAACATAAACCTAAACCAGGTAAACAACTAAAACTTTACAGAATCCCAGTCAGACAGATGTTAAGACTCTGAATTCAATCAAAAGATCATCTCTCTCCTTTTGTTTACCTACTTTCACTCGTTGGAATAAATTAGTAATTGGATTATGCCCTAGCTTCTTGAAAGGTTTACATACCTCTATTTACGAGAATATAAATGTTGCCAGATCCACTTCATTAAATGCTACCAAAGCTTTTTCAATGTCAAAAAAGAACTGAGGCAGACCTTGTTAAGAAACACTGCTTTTAACTTCTACTATAAAAGTTGCATGGTGCTCATCGTCAGCAATAGCTTGTGCATAGTTTTTAGTATAATCAAGCAATAAATATAGAAAGAGAAATTGCATCTCAAATATGGATCATCAACATTATTTCCAATACATCAACCTGGTCAAGCAAGTCACTTTTTGAGTTTTTGTGGATTCACAGGTCCTAGGAATTAAGTTTGAGTTGTTAAGGATCCAATAAAGAGAACCAGGTGCCTTAACCACCTTATCGCTGTTATTTGTTGTCATGTGCATAATAATATCGTAACCGTGTCTATCGATAAATGTATTTCCATCCTTTCTGATAGTTTGCATGTTTAATTCCATCCTTATGGAGGTAGCGGCAGGATTAAGCTGGTGGCACTCTATAGTTTATGCACGTTCCGATGCCGGCAAAACAAAACAAAATGCTCCTAAGCTTAGATCAGAAGTAAGGTAGAGATGAAATCGCAAATGCTTCAAAGAATTGCAAGAGTGAAGACTGTTCCATACTGGGAAAGTTATTTGGGCTTCTGTTTGCTTTTCTGAACTAAAAATATGGGCAGAATTCGTCTGAAACTGTCAATAATATACTTTATTTAATCATTAAGGACCGGTGACAGTGGAGTATGATTAGAAAAGAAAGTGATCAAGTTGCGAACATAACATCCTGTGATGCTTCTAAGGATTTTGGCATAAAGACAGCATGAGATCATAGCATAAAATTATCAAACTCAAACAACTTTTTACGCCTATCAGGCTTGCCCGGAAAAATATCAAGTCTTACACCAAGAAGCTCTCCTCTCGCTAAAAGCTGAACAATTCCTTCTCATCTATAATAGCACCTCTTCGCACATTAACGATCACTCCTTCCTTTCATAATGTCAATAATATCCTTATTCACCGCATGGCAATTCTGGTCATTTGGTTCACATTAAACAACTAATATGTCACTGTGGGCCGCAGGATTGCGAATATTTTCAAATTAAGAAAAAGGAAGTGATGGTTTCGTCTTCCTGGAATTGTAGTCAATGCTACACCTACAAGCACTCAGTCTTTTGGCCACTTTGAATCATTACTTTCAAGTCCCTATATCCCAACTCTTTTAGCTCCAAGATGGAAAAAAACACGATGTTGACTGATACTAATCAACTTACCAAGTTACTTGGAACCACCACATGTATCACAAAAAGCTCTGACCTTTTGGTATAAATCAATCAAACTTTTGAAATGCGCGAGAAAAAGATCGAACCTTGAGTTCAAGTGGATAATCGTCTTTAACAAGCCACGACCCATACCGAACATATCGTTCACTTGCCGACACTCTCCTCAGGACACCAATCAATAATGCCGCAACATAATCAGCAATAATCTCAAAGAAGGTAGAACTTGAATTGGTCAAGCGGTTCCTTATTTCTAACATTCAAGAAGGTCGATGTGGTTAAGTCTAGCGTTATGCAAACGGTAAGTTGGAGAGAAGCGAGGTAAGAGATGATCTCTAGCGACCAGTGCCTGGTCGATGCATAGGACAGCGAAGACTGAGTCAATAAAAGCTTGAATTTGGTCGAGATTATTGTAAAGGTCGAGGATGCAAAAGTGACGGTGCAATGCAAGTGACGGTGATCGGGAAGTTGATGGACGACAAGCAATGGAGACTTGGGACTTGGGCTTTGTTAGGTAACATGCTAGGCCATGATTTTTTTTATCTGTAAGGTAAAGTTGAAATATTATACAGTACAATATTGATATGGGTTAATGTGGGATACCATTACAAATAATTTTAAATATTATAAATAATTTATCTATTTTATACAATTAAAATTTAATTCTTTATTATAGAATTTGTTTTTACTATATACATACATACATACATACATACATAGATATATATACTAATTTTGCTCATATCTCTCATACCTATTAATATTGGATACTATTTTGGATTTTTTAAACTTTAAAATAGCTTCTCAATTTTATATAATTAAAATAAAAATTTGAAATTTGATTCAATAACTCGATTCATTAAAATTACATAAAAGTATTTTATTTTCAGATATAATAACTATATTTTAAATATTTAAATATAAATATATTTTTAATTTACCTTTTAAATTTTTTCATTTATAACATTGATGTGGTGTTTATGATATTTTAGTGTACTACCCAATAGGACACGCATAACGTAGTTCTTCAGTATAACTTGGTATATTAATCTAGTGCTTTATGCCATTTTTACTAGTATAGTACAAAATTCATAAAATCTTTCTAAGGTTCTTATTCAATAATTTTATTTAATTTGTAATTTCCAAGTTGGATTTTTATATATATATAAATAATATGGTTAGTAAAATAATGAATCTTACAAATCTTAAAACTAAAAATTTTACACTTATATATTAAATTTTCGATCAAATAAGTTTTAATGTTTATTCAGAGTAACAATATAATGTATAAGGTTTTATAATGCTTAAGTCAATATTTATATTATAAAAATATAATTTAATTCTTATTTGATTGAATTATTAATTGAAATTACTAAATTATTATTACTGCTATTTTAATATTATAAAATATTATATTTAGTTTATTTAGTATATTATTGATAAATTCCTAAGAAAAGTACGATGTAAGCTTCCATGGCTCAATAACCATTTTCTTTTATCTATAAGTTTAAAAGTCACTCGTAGTAACTATTTTGATGTCTAATTATGACAACTGCATTTATATACTTTAATCATACTTAAGGAATAAGATCAATCATTATAAGGTTCACGCGTGGAAGTAAAGTTCAAATTAAAGAATAACTAAACTTTCTAATTAAGTTAAATCTAAAATTTATTAGAATAGATAGAGTCCAACTATATAAAAGAGAGACATCTCAAGCTAAGCTTGCCTAACTATTATCACTGAACTTAATTTCTAAATACATAGCATCCCCAACTCTCGGTAACTTACTGCACTACAAGAAAAAAGTTATTTAAAGACAAAAATTATCGACAGAAAATGTTAATATTCCGTCGAAAATAAAATTTTGTGACAGAATTTATCGACAGACAAAGGCGTCTTGAAAAAGACCATCGATAAATTTGCCGATGGAAATTCTAATTCGTCGGTGTATTTCCGTCGGCAAATTTACAGAAGGATTAATCTTTCTATTGGTATATTTCAAAAGTTTTAACCGTCAGTAAATATACCGACAGCTAGATGAATTCGTCGGTGAGTCTACCGTAAATATGTTAACCGTCGGTAAATATGATTCATTACACTATGGAAACTAAAATTCCGTTGGTGAGTTTTGAATATTTCTGACAGTTTATCACAAACCGTCAATAAATATGACTCATTATACTGAAGGAAACTAAAATTCCGTCTGTGAGTCTGTCATAAATATATTGCAGTTTTCGACGATTTATGATAAACCGTCAGTAAATATGTTATATTATACCGACAGAAATTAAAATTATATCGGTAAAGGTATTAAATTTTCTTTTTAAAAAATCCGATATAAAATTTTATTTCATAATCTTATGATTAATGCATAATTTTAATAGTTATGAATTATCTATTCATAATATTTTGATTTGTTTATATATTTAATTTGTTTAAGCAGAAAGTTGATTAATCATATAAAGTTAAAATTTTCTTCATTAATAATAAAAACATTAAATTGTACATAATAAGTCTTCAGTAATTCAAACAAAATGACTACAACAATCCAATTATTTTGGTGACAGTGGATGATCTGAGAAACTAAAATGATTTGAGAAACTAACCCTCCCCTTCAACTTCTCCATGTTATTTTAGAGCTTAGCCATGTACTCCATCGTCTGTTGCAACTTGTCAATGTATGGTTGTGCTCTCAAGCTGATGGTATTGTTCCATTGTCGCCATCTACTTGATGCTGTTGTACTAGACGTGGAGGATTGTGAATAACATGTATTCGCAAATGAACATACCCTAAAGATCCTTCTATGACAGTTCATACCACCCATTGAGAGTGCTAAGACTTTCACTGAATGCTTTCTTGTATTTGATCCTATTAGGAGGCAATGTTTATATTAGTAAGTGATAAATATTAGGAATGAATATTAAAATATAAATTTCACATATATTTAGTTTTATACATTGGCTATTGATGAATGTTATACCGTCGTACTTCTTCGTGTGAGTGTGTAAAAACAGTTAATGGGTGTAGGCCTCATATCCATAGACTTTTCTTATATAACAATAAAATGTTATAAGTTAACTAGAATTTATTAAAATTTTGACAAAATCTTTTCTATTTTTATGATATTTTCCCTTGTTGAATAAAGAAAATAACTCAACACAGCCATATATGGTACCAGACATTTGTACTATGATTATTATCCATAATATACATATTTTCATTCCAACATTCACACATCAATTTAAATTAAAATATAGAAAAGTAAAACAATTAGAATATAAGTGTAAAGTTTAAATACTTACAAGTCTCTACGCATGCTTGTAGTGGGTAATTGATTCTCCTGTATGTACGGAAAGGCTATCTCCCCTTGGGCCTTCACGTCTGTTGCTAGAGTTACGCCTTGAGATAGACATTGCCTTAGGTAATGTCCAATATTCCTGCCAACGAGTCCATATTTTCTCTGAAATATAAGGCAGTCGTACATCAGCTTTGTGTATTGCACCAATAAAGTCACAATAACATATACGAGCTCGCCTACCATACTTTATGTATGACCACGTTGATTCCAAAATTCCAGAAAAAATCTTTCTGAAATAAATTGAAAAAAATTGATAACTTATAATGTAATAATATTTATCTAATTAATGTATACAAATCAATTAAAAAATAAAAAATGAATTATATTGTACCTGAAAATCCTAAAAGTAAAATGTCTTTGTGGCTTGAAAGATATTCTTCCATACATAACCTTCAGGATCAATCCTCTCCTTAAATTTAGATGTCATATTTCTGGAACACGGTCCAGACAGAAACAACCTAATATAAGAACAAATAATTTTATACCATTTGCAAAAATTTAAACCTATAACTTAATTATAAACTTATATAGTGTTTCATGCGATTTCACTTACAGATTATTAACAATTGTTATATACTTTCTTCCATCAGGTTTCTCAATTCCAAGCTGGTGGTCGTCTACTTCATCCACTATAGGGGTAGTGGATGATGTAGGAGTGGTGGATGGTGTAGCATGAGGAGCATCAAGTAATGGGCCATCTGTAAGTATAAGCCCTAGAGGGGGAGGTGGTGATTCCTAAAAGAAAATCATTTTTTGATATACCTACCTCTTCAAATACTCCATCCTTAAGTCGATCCAAATCATTTAGTGCACCTTTTAAATTAATCGAACCTGAGAGGTATAAAAGGTTTGATAATGCCCTATTGTCAACACGTGTTTTTAGTAACAAAGTGGTATCAGAGCGTCCAGGTATGGGACTGGGCTGCCCCCACATCTTATGTTCGAGTTGCAGCACATCTACTGCTTCCGAACGGGGTGAGTTGAACACAAGGTCCAACGAAGCGTGGTGGGTATAAAAGGTTTGATAACGCCCTACTATCAACACATGTTTTTTCTTGTTATAGATATGGATTTAATTCTCTCAAGTTTACACATTTATTAAATAAATTATTTAATCTTAACATTGATTACCATAATCTTGAATAACTTACGTTTTAAATGACCCAGATCATGGAACAAGAATTATCATATTTTGAACGAAAAAGGATGTTAAAACGATTCATCAAGACCATTGAAGCCAAAAATGATTTGTTAGATGAACAAAAGATCAAATGTATCGCTCAGAAAGAATATTATAGACAACAAACAATAGTAGAGGCTAATACACTTATTCAATTCATTGAAACTAATCCCTCAGAAACATTAGATCATTCATAACTAGAAGATTTACAAACGGATTTAAATACGACAAGACAAGCTTATCATTTTTATTCAAATGAATTAGGATATTATACTAGAACCTTACAAAACCATTGCCTTTACTCGCATAATTCATTATGATAGAAAAAGACTCAAAAATTTTAGATATTGATACTTTAGAATTAGAAGAATCTCAAGGAATATTTCATATAAATACTTTATTAAGTCAAGAAAAACAAAAACAGATTGCTAAAACCCAATTAAATCTTAAATCTAGACAAGATATTAATACGTATAATATTAAAACTTTCTAACCCGATAAAATATAATCTATGTTGGAAAAATGGTACACAAAACACCAATTAGAATGGATCGGTGTAATGGACATATTAGAATCACTAAATTGATAAAGTTTAAATAAGTAATCAATTAAAGAAAATTCCTAAACATAATCAAAATGAATTTGGCTATATTCATTTATCTACAATATTTTGTATTCTTCAATAAAGGCAATGATTCTAGTGGTTTGTTGCATAATGACGTTAATGAATTGAATAAGTCTATTAGCCTCTACTATTGTTTGTTGTCTATAATATTCTACTAATTCTTGAGTATCCTTTTATATTGTTCTAATTGGATAAAATAGAACAATTAGATGGTGTTATAGTAATTATAGATAATCCATTCACGAAGTTCATCGTGAAAATTTCACATTATCTCAGATAGATATTGTAATAACCGATTATATAACTAATAATTTCGTATTCATAACTAATAAGTGGAAATAATGTTTTAAATAAAAGGATTTAAAATAACAGAGCATTTATCCATAAAAATAGCATCAAATATAATTAGAAAAGTAATAGATCAAAATGAGAAATGTAAATAAAATAGATATTTATAAATAGATGAAAACAAAATGAAAAGAGAAATAATAAAATGAATACATAGGTGGTAATTAATCAATATAATTCTGCATAGCATCGAATAAATCTATTAAATGTCTACTTGTCATCCAAATAACTCAATTAGTCATGGCAATTAATTGATTTGTTTGAGTTCTAATTGATAATTAGAATTTTGTTTAGCTATTTCTAAAGTTTGTTAGAGATTAATCAAACTTGCTTTATATTCTTGATTTATTTCCTGAGAAATTCTTATTTGTTTTTTAAGTAAGTGAAGATTGTCAAAATACATTTGGTCAATATAATATGAAATTTGTTTTAAATAATGATGTAAATCTTCTTTACTGATTTTAATACTTCTGGCGCTATTTCAAAAAATTCGTTAAGTTCTTGTATTAGCGGTTGATTATTTCCTTTTTTAGCTTGAATTAATAATTGAGCTAATTAAGGTATATTAATATTATAATGTTCGATTATATCTGTAGCACCCCCTTAACGCAAGGTACACACCGGGACGCCCGGAGGTCATTCCGGTACATATCCTACGATAAGGGCGAGCTACGTTCGATCACTACATTCACTTCACATGGCATCATATCATTTTTCACTTATAAAGCATCAATAGAAAATCACAATATTTTTGAAATCAACTTTTCCCTCATTTCATTCCATCAGAATCAAAAGTTTACACGTTTTTTATCCTTTACTATCTGTACATCAAGCAAAAATCTAGTACAAAAATACTACATAAAAGAGGAAAAAGTAGCAAATCTATCTAAGTCATCCAAAAGCCCTAGCTGACCAACCTTTGAGCAATGACTTCTCTTGCCAGACACAATCTACACGGCTGGAAAAGTCCCTCTATAGCTAGGAGTCTATTCTCGGTCCTAAAAGTAACGTTATAATTTTGGTGAGTTTTGCGAACTCGATGAGGTAACCATCATCGATGGTTCACTCAATTCATGCAACACTTCAATTCATATCACAAATTATATCACAGTTTCACATTTAGCGTAATTAACACACTTTCAATTAAACATAAGAAATTATGCTTTTCACTCAATTAAACACATTCAACAAGATACATATGAAATGCTCATGGACACTTTTCAATTATTACAGTGTTGTGACCAAGTTCCTGAAATGTACCATATAGGGCTCATTAAGCATTGAGCCTAAGACTCTAAATCACTTTTGAGCTCGAGGCTCAAATTCACTCGTTGAGCTTTAAGCTCTAATCGGTGGCTGCTCCGGTTACAACTGTCATTATCTGATTATGCATTCATGAATGAAATGCATATGCCACTATCAATCACATCATAAGCACGTATGCATATGCCGTAATCAATCATATCATAAGCACGTATGCATATGCCACAATCAATCACATCATAAGCAAGTAGGTCTCATATTCACATACAAGTAGCATCTCAATATCACAACTCCCTAGTACACAGTCATCAGACCTTCTGTCCTGAATCTGCAATCAAATCACATTCCACCATTATTCAATATATATACATAAGCATAAGCGAACACTAATTGAGAGAAACCGTCTAGGTTACTCACCAACTGCTTCCGAAGCTAGTGCCTGGAAATCTTGACAACGTCTGTAGGTTGACGTCCCAATTGCAACTCTATAACAATTAAGATACACATATATCACAAGCTATACAATTAGAAGTGTATAATAATGAACATGCAGGAATTGAAATGTGTACAATGCATGTTCGTGACAATCCCGGGTATCATTCCATAAATTTCTTCACAAAACCATTAAACTCACAATTTATTTCTCATAGACTTATTTCTACTACTCGTGATCAATGAGAAAGTGAAAATGAGGTAACCTAGTCAACCTCTCTTTAATAAAAGTGTTCCCCTACGTTTTAGGAATCTATAGACACCAAAATTACTCAATTTGGATTTCTATAGGTCCAAATATTGCCAAAACACTGAAGTATGTTCAGAAAAATAACTCACTCGTACTCTTTTCAATCGATCCTCTCTCTTATATTCAATCAATCTTTTTCAATTTAATCTCAAAATCCATAAATGCATATGGAGAGGTAGATGAAGGTCTTAGAAATCCAACCCTTCAAAAATCAGGTCAATCGGAGGTCGGACGAAAAAGTTATAAGCAAAAGAGTGGAGGGAGGTTAGGCGAGCCGGCGAGCCACGCAGTATGCACGACGACTCGCTGGCCAGCTCGCGAGTCAACTCTTCCAAAAGGGTCGGCTCTCGACGCGACGACGTCGCGGCCGCAAGGTTGCGATTTACCAATTTTCTCATTTCAATTTTTCCACTAGTTTTCCTCTCTTCTTCCAAAATGCATAACTTTTCACTCAGTAGTCCAAATTTGACAAATTTGGTATCAATGGAAAGATAACAGGAATCTCTACAATTTCCATGAAGGACTCAAAGACAAATTCCAATGCAATAGGGGTCAAAATTCACTTAAAAAATATCTGTCCTGAAAATCTCATCCTAAATAGTAACACATCTTCTAAAAATCATAACTTACTATTCCATTGTCCACAAATTTCATGCTTTATATCAATGAAAAGATCAGAACACATTCTATAACTTTCAAAAAAATCTTGGAAGCAAATTCAACCTCTAAAAGGGTCAAAATTTCAATCAAATTTTCTGCCCCCATAAAGTCACCATAAACCACATCCAAACTTCATGACTTCATAACTTTTAATTCCTACATCCAAAAATGGCATATTATACATCATTAAAAGGTTAATAAATTCCTCTATAACTTTCAATAAGGCTACTTGATCCAATTCAAACTATAACAGTCTAGCATTTGCCTCAAAGCACAGCATCCACAAAACCTACCCTTATGGACATTTTCAAAAACAAATCACATTAATCTTTGGAATAACATCCAAAAGTCAACAGATCATAACTTTCAACCCCGATATCAAAAAATGTCATACTTTATAGAGATAGAAAGCTAACAAGAAAAGCTAAAACTTTCATGAAGACAAATTTAGCAAAATCTGCCTAAATCAACTAAGAAAAATTCCCAAAGTTTCAGATCTCAAAATGCAATTCTAGAGCTACTGTTCATCCCTACACCCTTTTCCACATTCATGTCAAAATTTGGGACTCTTAAAGACAAAATTGAACATCATTTTCTTCATAAGAAATATAGCCAAACACCTCTAATTTAATTTAAATTAAAATTATCTCAATTTCACAATCATAGAAAAAGTTATGGCTAAATCATTGAAACATACTCAAATCAAATTTTCCAGATTATCACCTAACTCTTCTCCTACCTCTTCCACACCATTTCCTCACCAATACCACTCAATTCACTCAAGATATCAACCACAACTAAGGCAAAGCCTCTACTTGAACATTAACCTACAACATAGCATCAATATGAACTTAATTCTTCATACTTTTCCTACACTCTTCCAAACATCAATTCATTCTGATTTTCACTTCCAACACATCTCTAACTCTCATTCATCGTGTTCTACATCATTCATTAATCATCAATAAAAACAAGAAATTCACACACCCATATACCCAAAACACAATTTTCATGGAATTAATTGTAAATAACATCACAAATGATTTATGTAACTGCAAATCCATGATATTAGACATAAATCTTACCTAATTAAGCTTATAAATCTTCCAATCTCCAAAATTGTCATAAACTCTCTAACTTCCACTACCATACACGATCATCATCATCTTGAGAGTGGTAGAAGGATTAGGTTTTTAGTGAACCAAAAGAAGAGAAAGCAAGGTGAAAGAGAGTATAAAAGATGGTCAAAAACAAGAAGAAACAAGGAAGAGGAGAAGCTACGAAAATTGGTGGAGAATTCTCACTTAAATCACCAATAACCTTATAAGAGGAAATATCGTGAATGACTAAAAAGGTTAGGTTATTTAAATAAAAGCTTGGTTTAAGACATAGTTAGGCAAGTGACACTTGTCACTTACCACATGTCTCATTTTTAGGCAATCACATGATTTCTTTCCAATTAAATTTCAATTTTTACTCCAATTTTTTCCCAAAATTTCAATGGCTCAATTAATAAATTCTACAATCATTTATCTAAATTTTCTAGTACCATTGGACAGTAATTTCTACTACTGATAAACCATTATTCTGCCACTTGGTATTTTTCCTAGTTCAGAAATTACCCCGAAATTTCTGAAAAATAATTTCTGAAATTCTCCAAAAATACAAAAACCACAATGACCCTCTCCAACTCAATTTTTCATACACACAAATCACATTTTTTCAGTAACAATCACATTTATTAACAATTATACTAGGAAATGTCATGAATGCATGTACAGTCATTTTCATGTACAAAATTTACTATTCACGTGTATGTCTATGATGTATTATGCATGAACATGTAAAGGCCTTTCTAAGCACTCATTAACCACTCCGAATTACTATTCTAACCTCCCCGTCGGTGATGGGATGTTACAATATCATAACAATTTTGTATTAATTTCTTAAATGTTCCTTTATTATCAAAATACATTTATTTTTAAAATGAGAAAATACAACTTAATCAATTAAGTATTTTATGAGATCTAGATAAATTGAAAATCTGAATAAAAGGAATAATAGATTGAATACATAAATAGTTGAATCTAGAGATTCGATGCATGGTAATTATATGATGAATATAATTGTGATGAAACAAAATAGTCTTAATCTCATCCCTGCTTCTGTAATCGTTGAGAACTCCATAACCAGGTTGAAGTGCAAGAGAGAAGAGTATAAAGAGAAAGAGGTTTTTTATTTCATTTAATTGAACTTGAATATTTCGTTCTACATTTTATAGTGTATCATCGACTCCAATTAATTCAGAGGGAATATCTTCTAGATTCTCCATGGTGTGGGTATATGATTTGAAACTTTTACTGTATAAATAGTTTGACTTAGCTCTGATACCACTTTGGACGCAGAATCTTTTTCTTTTTGTTGTTGTTAAATTTTATTTAATATTTGTTCAAGAATATCCATTTTATTATTTATTCTAATGATTTGATTAGTTATTCTATCGTCAGTTTTTTTTAAGTTGATTTACTAATTCTATTAATTGTTGTGAAACACTCATAAGGTTTTATGTATATAATCCGGTAATTAAGAAATTTGTTGTTGTATTTTATCTAATTTTTCATTATTATCAGTAGAAATTATAAGATCAGTGATTCTAAGTGATTGTTTTCTTTTCTCAGGTTCGGTTAATCTAAAAAGTGTACTAAATGATTTGAATCGACTTAAGGATGTAGTGTTTGAAGAGGTAGGTATATCAGAAAAAGATTTTTTTTTGGGTATAATTGGATACTGAATTGCATGTAAGGGTCTAATTTTTGTTCTAAAATTAGTTCCTACTTTAGCAACATCATTGAATAATTGATCAATGTATATTCTGGAGGTGTTTTTGAATTCAATACTGTGATGAGAGTTTGTTAATGCATAGCTAATTTGGTAAGTTAAAGAGAATGGGTATTGTCCTTGGGTCGTTAAATCTTCTATATAAAATTTATAAGCAATAGTTATTGTATCATCCAAATCAGGTGATTTTAAAGGAATACCTAATTTTATTCTTTTATTAAATTTTATTTTTCCAAATGCTAAATTTCCGTTCATCATTCCTATTATTTGATCATTGAGATTTGTCATTCTTTCATCAGCGATGACCATTCTAATAGGTGAATCGATTCCTTCTTGAAATGTAGATTTAATAAAATTTGTATTGTAGATAAATGAATATAGCCAATTTTATTTCGATTATGTTTAGGAATTTTATTTAATTGATTACTTATTTGAACTTGATCAATTAAGTTGGTTCTAATATGTCCATTACATTGTTCCATTCTAATTGGTGTTTCATGTACCATTTTTCCAACATAGATTATATTCTGTCGGGTTAGAAAGTTTTATATTTTAGACGTATTAATAACTTGTCCAAATTTAAGATTTAATTGGGTTTTAGTAATCTGTTTTGTTTTTCTTGACTTAATAAAGTATTTATATGAAATGTTCTTTGAGATTCTTCTAATTCTAAAGTATTAATATCTAAAAATTTTAGTCTTTTTTGTCATAATGAATTTCATGAGTAAAGACGATGGTTTTGTAAGGTTTTAGTATAATATCCTAATTCAATTGAATAAAATGATAAGCTTGTCTTGTCATATTTAAATCTGTTTGTAAATCTTCAAGTTCTGAATGATCTAATGTTTCTGAGGGATTAGTTTCAATGAATTGAATAACTCTATTAGCCTCTACTATTGTTTGTTGTCTATAATATTCTACTAATTGGATACAAATAGAACAATTAGATAGTGTCATAGTAATTATAGATAATCCATCCACGAAGTTCATCGTGAAAGATTTCACATTGTCGTATAGATATCATAATAACGATTATATAACTAATAATTTCCGTATTCATAACTAATAAGTGGAAATAGTGCGTTAAATAGCGAGGATTTAAAATAACAGAGCATAAATCCAAAAAATAGCATCAAATATAATTAGAAAAGTAATAGATCAAAATAAGAAATGTAAATAAAATAGATATTGATAAATAGATGAAAACAAAATGAAAAGAGAAATAATAAAATGAATACATAGATGGTAATTAATCAATATAACTGTGCATAGCATTGAATAAATCTATTAAATGTCTACTTGTCATCCAAATAACTCAATTAGTCATGGCAATTAATTGATTTGTTTGAGTTCTAATTGATAATTAGAAATTTGTTTAGCTATTTCTAAAGTCTCATTGGAGATTAATCAAACTTGCTTTATATTCTTGATTTATTTCTGAGAAATTCTTATTTGTTTTTAAGTAAACGAAGATTGTCAAAATACATTTAGTCAATATAATATGAAATTTGTTTTAAATAATGATGTAAATCTTCTTTACCGATTTTAATACTTTTGGTGTTGTTTCAAAAATTCGTTAAGTTCTTGTATTAGTGGTTGATTATTTCCTTTTTAGCTTGAAATAATAATTGAGCTAATTGAGGTATATTAATATTATAATGTTCGATTATATCATAACAATTTTGTATTAATTTCTTAAATGTTCTTTATTATTAAAATACATTTATTCTTAAAATGAGAAAATACAACCTAATCAACTAAGTATTTTATGAGATCTAGGTAAAAATGTTTCTGTCTTGCTATATCAATTTTGTATTCTTCAATAAAGGCAATGATTCTAGCAGTTTGTTGCATAATGACGTTATCTTTTGCATCATGGGCTCGTTTATTTTGATTTATCTACAATACAATTTTTATTAAAATCTACATTTCAAGAAGGAATCGATTCACCTATTAGAATGGCCATCACTGATGAAAGAATGACAAATCTCAATGATGAAATAATAGGAATGATGAATGGAAATTTGGCATTTGGAAAAATGAAATTTAATAAAAGAATAAAATGAGGTATTCCTTTAAAATCACCTGATTTAGATGATGCAATAACTATTGCTTATAAATTTTATTGAGAAGATTTAATGACCCAAGGACAATACCCATTCTCTTTAACTTACCAAATTAGCTATGCATTAATAAACTCTCATCACAGTATTGAATTCAAAAACACCGACAGAATATACATTGATTAATTATTCAATGATGTTGTTAAAGTAGGAACTAATTTTAGAACAAAAATTAGACCCTTACCTGCAATTCAGTATCCAATTATACCGAAAAGAAAATCTTTTTCTGATATACCTACCTCTTCAAATACTCCATCCTTAAGTCAATCCAAATCATTTAGTACACCTTTTAGATTAACCGAACCTGAGAAAAAAAAATCAATCAGTTAGAATCACTGATCCTATAATGCGTCTGAACCTGGGCCGCATTAGATCACGTTGTCTCATTGGTTTCATATTTCTAGTTTAAATTCGTGGTTTATTGAAATTTTTAGAAATATAAGAATTTGAATTTGAATTCAATATTTAACACAATATATGCAAAAGGAAATAAGGTGATTTATTGAATATCATATTCAAGTACAAACATTGAATTCAATTATGAGAATAATTGTTACAATCATAGAATAATAATATAATTAATTTAAAGCTGAGTCTAGTGTATTGCATCGATAAATCACAATGATATAATTATTTTCTTGGATTCTAAGTGACATGATAGTCAGTAAAGGTAAATGACTCCCCGATGTTTGGATTCCTAAGAAGGGTCCTAGCATGTTCGAATATACCATTGGAAACAGTGAAAGTTCTTCCCTCAGTTGTAGGGTTTTCAATACCTTCGAGCAACAACGTTTCTACTATTGCTAAACTTATAGAGGATATAGTGAATGAGTTGTCAGATTTAGGGTGGAAGACAACAAAGTCTCTAGATGAACTGCCAGTACGAAACGGTTTACCTACAACACAATTAGTATAGAACTTAGATATTGTTAGATTAGATACTCATTAAACGGACCAATACTGGAGTGACATATGCACATGAATGTCTAGATGAGCTATGTTGAATTGACAATTTTTCCAAAGCAATCGATTTCCCTAATCCTTTATGGACCATTATGACATTCCTCCAACCTCCATCGACATACATGTCATCTTCGAGATTCAAGCAAGCTTAAAACAACATGTAGTATATAGCATCAAATGTCAACATATATAATAGCTTCATAAAAGGAAATGAGATGTACATAATAAGGAAAATGACGTTGTTCAGATGATACTATACACCTTGAAGTACAAGATCGGCCATGGAAGGCAAATGATCATTAGTGTTTGAAGTGGAGATTTTTGTTGCATTGTTTATTCCTTCGGTAGGGACAATTTTACCACATTCCTCCTAACAGAATGAATTACTACCATCCAAAACCAGAAACTATGTTGACATTCCTTGAATAATAATTTGAATTCAATATTTGACATAATATACTGAAAAGGAAATAATCTTCTTTGTCGAATAATTGTTTCAAATACATAAACAAATTAATCACTATTATAACTTAATTTTAAATTACAATTATCTTCATTTCATGAAGAATAAGAATCAAAATCTGGCTCATCTTCAAATCTCTGACCCTCATCATCCTTCCTAGATGAAATTTCAACATATTCGTTAGATGGATTGTTTAAAGGTTCATTATCATCATATGTGATATATGCACTTATAAAATCAGCATCTTCCAGAAATGCTTCACTTTTAATTCTCTATTCTCCTTTTCCATATGATTCAAAAACACCTCTAGGTTTAACTTTGAAAACCTTCAACTAATCTGACTTATCTCGTCGTAAGCTGAAAAAAGGGATATAACACACCTGTTTCGCTTGTATAACCAATATGAAAGGTTCAAATTGTCTCAATCTTCTTCGATTGTTGAATTCAACAAGATTATATCAGCTATGCACTTTTGTTCCAACATTTGGAGTTGGGTCAAACCAATCACACTTAAATATCAAAGTTCACTTTCTTGGCAATGTAGGATACTCAACTTAAAGTATATCAATAATTTTACCATAATAATCCATCAATTCTCTATGTATGGAAACTCTACTATTTATTGTTGCCATGCGATGACCATGATATTCTGTATGATATTTGTATCCATTATCAAAATACATTAAATACGATTTAACAGTTTGTAGAGGTCCCTTAGCAAGATCACAAATGAACCTATTCTCTATTGGATTTTCTAAAGCCTACATAAAAAAGAAATTATCATATCAATGAATATATTGTCATTTCAACACTTAAATCTTATAATTCAATTATAAGAATATTTGTAAGTGGAAACTTACATATTTCTCGAACCATCATGGAAAGAGTCTTCTAACTTCTTTATTTACTTCATCCTGTGTGCTATCTGGCATTATCTTGCATAACAATGCCTCGTATAATCTAAATACATTATGTTGTATTTTAGTTATGAATAACAAAAAATTTGAAACCCGAAATAATCATATCCAACTTATTGCATGAAAGTTTGAAACTTTTGACAGTTCAATAAAATGTAACCATGGGCAACCTCAATTTCTTCCGCTGTTAACATTCTTCTTATTGCATGTCCATATGTTCGCCCAGGATATGTGAAAATGGATAAGTTATCATCAACATCACTCGCTCCTCTCCCATCGTTGTTACAAGGAACTTTTCTTTCCCTTGTTTGAACATACAACTCAAAATAATGTGAAAAAATGTACTAGCTTCCTCCACTAAATAAGCATTACATATTGAACCTTTAACTCTAACCTTGTTTTTGACATTTCTCTTTAAGTGATGCAAATATCTATATTAGATAATGTGGTAATACAATTTACTAGTTAAAACATGTTATTACTTCAATTACAATAATTTGAATTTGAATTACCTCTTAAATGGATACATCCATCGATATTGAACTGGACCGGCTATTTTTACCTCGTATGCTAAATGCACAGGTAGATGCTCCATATAGTCAAAGAAGCTTGGAGGAAAATTTCCTTCTAACTTACTCAAAATTACTAGAATTTTCCTTTCTAGAATTTCCATTTCAGTCAACTTGATTTCAGATGATGTTAAACTTTTGAAAAACAAACTTATTTATGTTATCACTTCTCAAACCTTATTCGATACCAACTCCCGAAACGCAAGTGGAATTAGCCTTTTCATAAACATATGACAATCATGACTTTTCAACCCAAATAATTTGTAATTCCTCATGTCCACACACCTTGCCAAGTTTGAAACATAACCATCGGGAAACTTTAGACTTTTCAACCATTCACACAATATTTCTTTTTGTTTTTTTTCCAAAGTGTAACATGCTTTCGGATATTTACCAGTGTCAAGATCCTTATGTAATTCATTCCTTCTACAAAAAAGTTACAAATCAACTCGTAATTTTGCATTGTCTTTTGTCCTCCCTTCAATGTTCATTATGGTATTAAACAAATTATCCACAAAAAAATTTCAATATGTATCACATCTAGATTATGACGTATCAAATTAGTTTTCCAATATGAAAAATCCAAAAGAGGCTACTTTTTCTCCAACCAAAGTTTTCACTAATGTTTGCATCTACTTCATTGGCTTCAAATTCTGTAACTTTCAACAAGCCTAATTCATTAACCTCTTGCAAAATCTCTTCACCAGCTTTGTGAGGGGGAGGAGGTATTTTAACCACCATATCCTTAATGAACTTTTGTTTATTGGGTCTAAATGGATGATATGGAGGAAGAAATTTCTTGTAATATTCAAAACTAACATATTTTACCCCCGTTTGGAAGATAAAACAAATCAAAATCATTGCCAGATAAGAACGTGTCAGTTTTTCTACTATACTCCATCCAAAAAACATGACATATGTCAGAAAATCATTAATGGTCCACATTAATTCCACTCTCAACATAAAATTATTTTTCTCAGACACATCATATGTCTGAACACCATATTCCCAAAGATACTCTCAACATAAAATTATGTTTCTCAGACACATCATATGTCTAAACACCATATTCCCAAAGATGCTATAATTCAAATATCTATAGTTGTAAGAAAACATCAATTTTATGCTTCGGATTTGAAGTCCATGGAATAATCATTATCAAAAATATATATGCGTCCTTCATACACATCCATGGAGGAAAATTATAAGCAGTAATTATGATTGACCATAATGAATATTGCTGGTCGGATTGACTAAAAGGTTGGAATCCATCCATCGAGAATCCCAAGCTAATATTTCGACTTTCACCTGCAAACTCAAGATGGGTGTCATTGAAATATTTCCATGCCAGTGCATGTGAAGGATGACTCATAATTCCAAATTACTGTTCCTATTCATTATGCCATCTCATGTCAAATGCAGTAACATCAAAAGCATATAGTCTTTGAAGTCTCAGAGTTAGTGGGAAATAATACATTCGCTTCTAGGATACTAATTTTTGTTTTATTGAACGCTTTCAAGGCTTGAACCTTGGTTGACCATAAAATTTGCACTCTTGTAAATCCACATCATCTCCCCAATACAATATACATCTCAATTTGCAACAATCAATTTTCTCAACAGACAAACCAAGACCCTTAATAAGTTTCTTCATATTGTAAAAACTATCAACCATTATATAATCATGAGGCAATGATTCATTATACCACTGAAGAATTTTATCAAAACTATGGTCCAAAACATGCCCTTTAGACTTTATGTTCAATATTCGAGTAATTGAAGACAATTGAGTCATTGTATCACAACTTGGCCATAATTCTTGGTTAGTTGAGTGTAGTAAGTCAAAAAACTATTTTGCATGTTGGTTAGGTTCTTTTTTAAGATTTTCCAAAATTTTCTCAAACATATTAATAGTTACATCATAAACCATTTACATATACAGATTTTTAGTTCCATCAACATAATTTGTTCTAAATCCAATTCCCTCTTCAAACTCTTTTAATTTGACAGAAGATTATGTTTGATTACCCCTTGGGCTACTACAAACCAACTGTTCCCCATGTCGTGTCTACTCAAAATAATTGGAACAAACCCTTTTCTTAGCAAATGTCCATTAAATTCAGCAATATGAAAGAAACATTTGTGTTTTCACCTTTTACATATATATTTAAGCTTTAGCCCATCCATATATGTTGGCCCCCGAATTTTTCGTATTGAATTAAGCATGATTATAATTCAATTTAACTGAATTATGAGATTTAATGGATAAAGTTTTGGATCTATTTGTTATGTAAATGTTGGTCGAATTTATTTTATGGCTTGGTTGTATGAAAAATGATAAGAATGTATAAGGATATTTTGGTCATGGCACTTAAGGTTATAAGGCCTAAGGCTTAAGTGAAAGGGGCAAAATGGGCATTTGATAATTAAGTAGGATTAAAAGAAAGAGTTAGAAGGAAAAGAAGAAAAAGAAGGAAAAGAAGGAGAAGAGGAAAAGAGAAGAAGTCGTGAAAGAGGAAGAAGAGAAGAAAAAAAGGGACTTTCGATCTTTGCAGTTTTTGACAAGTTTGGGATACTTCCGGGTAAGTTTTGCTTGTCTTAATTTTGTTTCGGTTGGATTAAACCTAAAAGATAGGTTGCATATAGTAGAATCGGTGGTTTTAGGGTTTAAAGGTAAAAATGGTTAGATTTCCTTAGGTTGTTGGATTTGTGACTGATTTTGAGGTTTGATTGAGTTAGAAATGTAGTTTGAGACTTGATCTAACGTTTAGATGTGTTGCATTTGCATTTGTGGAAGGATTGAAGTGAGAAAAAATGGAAAATTGGGGTTCGGGGTCGGTTCCTCGATTCGCACGTCTCGACGTGTTCATGAGCACGCCGCGGCGTGCGAAGAGAGACGTATGCCGCGTGCATCAGGGTGCACGCCGCAGCGTGCAACAGATTATGTGCATGCCGCGGTGCACATGAAGGTGCACGCCGCGGTGAACGTCCATGCGTGCGCGTCGCGGCGCATGCGGATCGTTCGCCGCGGCGACCGTGGCCCTCGTCGCGGCGAACCCCCTGTTTCCAACAGCGATGAATTTTGTTATTTTGGTTATATCTTGGGCTGTAGATATCCAAATGAGATGATTTTTGATTCGTTGGAAAATAGAGTCAAAGTTCTACAAGTTTTATAAAGCAATGAAATTGAAATTCAGACTATAAGAATCTTAAAGTTTGGTCAGAAGTTGGGTATAGATTCTTGTTTCAGCATAAGGATAGTCTTAACTTGTTTGGGGTATAACTTTCGGGTTTTTGAACCAAATTGAATGCTTTTGGAGTCAATAGAAATGTAAGACTATGAGGACTTTTATGGAAAGGGTGACCTGAATGTTTGGACTTTGGCAGAGTTTGGGTTTGTTTAGAATTTATCTTAGTGAATGTGTGATTTTTGGGTCCCTAATTTGTATTCCTATTTGAATAGGAATTTTGCATTTGATTAAGGGAATCAAGGAAGGCAAGAGGATCAAGATGAGAGGTATCTTTATGCATGTATCCGAGCAAGGATATCAGGTGGGTTTCATGTTTATGATTTAGTAATGAGCCACTAAAGTTTTCTCCCAAATCAAGAATGATTTCAATTTCTTTATAAATATCGTTTTGTTTCGATTGAATGATTTGCAAAATTTTCTACATGTTTCAGCATATGAACTTTTCTATTGAATTTCAAAAATATAGATGAAAATACATTGAACACTTTATGTCATGCCTTGGGAAAATTCATGGCATTTTGTATATTCGGAAAAGAAAGAATAGAGCATGAAAAGTACGAAAGCTTCGATAAAATGCTTTGAGCATGAAACGAATGGATATGTGCTTTGTTTGGGTAAGAGAGTTAAGGATGGAGTCACGTGCACGTTGACATAAAGCCTTCTCCCGGCTGCCCGCTTGAGGCCACGAGATCCTTGAGAAATCAGACTCGTTTTGTTTACGGATTTACCTTCGGTTTATCCGGATCGTTTACGGAACTCTCGAGCCGTTTGTTTGTGCATTGCATCTGTGAATTGTCAAGTATGTGCATAAATTGAGCATTTTATATTGGTGATTGAATGAACAAGTTGTGTTGATGTGATGACATTTTTCACTATAAAATTACACTTTTAAACTACTAAATTAACTCAGAATTTCAGATTTGACTGAGAATTTGGGAGAAAAACGTTTTATGAACTTATTATGATTTTTGTACAACAAATGAATTTTTTCAACGGTTTTTCTTGTTCTTCATTATAAACTTGTTACCCACGAGCTATAAGCTCACCCCCTTCATTCCCATCCACAGGTGATGAGAAGAAGATCGGGTGAAGGGAAGTGAAGGTTTCGATTTATATGTGTACTTATTATATTGTTCTAAGTTAAACTGGTATTGGAAATTTTGGGGTCGGTATATTTTGTATATTTGGATTTAGATATTGATACTATATTGTGGCTTGGTATGCCATGAGAACTTGTAAATTCTATTCTTTGATGTAAATGAATTATGTATGGCTGATAACCAGTGGAAGTACGCATTTGTGTATGCTGACCGATTTGAGTGAGAATTTGGTTTACTTGTGGGAGTTATAGTTGTGATATGATTTTTGGATTATGAATTTTGATTATGCATATGTACTTATATACCAAAACAAGAGGTATTATGGAAAAAGGAACGGATAAATGAAATGAGATTGTAAGCTTCACGATTTCGGTGGTATACATCAACGTTTTGGTTCAATGGTCGGATTCCGAGTTCGGGGCTCATCATTTTTAGTAGCAGAGTAAGAAGAGAATTCAGCGAATCACGCTTCAGTATAATGGTATTTTGTACCGAGGTTAGGTTCCGGAATTGGGGCCCGACATTTGCGGTATCAAAGCAGGTTAGTAAGTGTTATGGTTTTGGTTTGAGTTGGATTCCGGAATTGGGGTCCAACATTTGTGGTATCAGAGTAAGAAGATGAATCGATGAAGGTTAAGGCAACTCCATCGGATTATAGGTAAGTATGATGGTATTGTTTCGAGGTTGGGTTCCAAGAATGGGATCCAACAATATATACAGGTTGTTGGATCCGAGACCCAACTGCTTATAATTTAACACTCTTGCTCTTGCTCTGATACCACAAATGTTGGATCTAGGACCCAACTGCTTAGACTTACCACTGTCACACTTGCTTTGATACCACAGTTGTTGGATCCAGGACCCAACTGCTTAGACTTACCACTGTCCCACTTGCTTTGATACCACAAGATATTGGACCCCGCTCCCGGAGCCCAACTTCCGTATTCCTGAAACCTTGCGCTTATAACATTGCAGTGCTGTATGCTGTTGTTCCATAAAAGTGATGAGCGCACACTACCTAAACATCGTAATCACATATTGACTTGTTCATATCAAATATAGCTTAAAGCCTCACGTTCGCATAGAGGCAAGAATCACCTTAATCGGAGTTATATAACTCAAGATACACTCCAAAAACCTAAAAGAGTTCACACTTGAAACATGCTCTCTTAACCGGCCTCTCACTTCCTTTAATGTGACCTTCCTCAATTTAACTCCAAATGATACCAACTTTTGTAGAAATAAATATATACGTCTTATAAATCCAATGGTTCAAGCCTCACCTCAATTGGAGGTCGGATGAGGGATTTATACCCAAAACAATAGACCATGCTCACTTCCAAAATCAAATTGAAACTCTTTTGGCGCGATTGCCATAAATTTTTATATAGACGTCGGATT
This sequence comes from Erythroxylum novogranatense, assembly GCA_029891385.1. Classification (NCBI taxonomy): domain Eukaryota; kingdom Viridiplantae; phylum Streptophyta; class Magnoliopsida; order Malpighiales; family Erythroxylaceae; genus Erythroxylum; species Erythroxylum novogranatense. The sequence continues at coordinate 87,578,863 of CM057227.1, read as the reverse complement.
GTTTTCGTTCTTTCACCATATGAACGTAGACATCTAGATCTAAAACTCTTATGAAGACACAAAACGAGATTCAGCCTATAACATTGTCCAATTTGCACGTTTTCCCGTAGCTGTCCGTTAAACGGACACACATGTCCGTTTAACGGACACGTTTGGGTGAAAGTGTACCAATTGGTTCGCAAATATCCGTTAAACGGACATGCAAGTCCGTTTAACGGACATGGGCAGGGTAAGGGTGTTTTGGCACCGGAGGCTGTCTGTTTAACGGACACGCCATTTTTCAAAACTTCAAACCTCTCATCCTCAAAACAACTTGTAACTATCATCTTTTAACTCTCATAACTTCTTAATCCTAACTCCAACATGTGCATACTATACCTCTATGGAAAGATAACAAGATTCTCTACAACTCTGATGAAGGATGCTAAGGCTAACTCCATCATTAAAGGAGGTAAAAACTCACTCGAATGCACTGCTCTGCCAAGAACCAATGAAACAGTAAAATTTGCAACATGAACAGTAACTGAATGTGTTCTAATCCTCATAACTTTTTAACCCTAACTCCAAATGAGACAAATGATATACCCTTAGAACGTTCTGAACTTCTACTACAATCTTCGTGAAGACTTCCCGATCTAATTCAAGCCGTAAGAGGGTCTAATACTGAAGCAAAGTTCTGTCAAATTTTAGGAAAATTTGACAGCACTTCCCTTGAAAATGCAACTAACCAATTTGCAATCCTAATGCTTCCACCTACATAAAACTCAACATGCAACCTCATATAACATAACTTAATCCCAAGAGTAACTCCCAACTCAATTCAAGGCAACAACCACACTCCTAACATTCTAATCATATCCAAACTATACAATGATGCAATTGTTTTAAAACATACATGGATTTTACGAAATACATTAGAACTTAACATTCTTGCTTTCATATGAAAAATATGAGTTATTACAAGGCTTTAGAGGCATTTTAAGCCACTTGCATCCAAAATCCAAAATACAACTTGCAAAAGTAAACTTGCCCAAATTGTATCTAAAGCATTGATTTACAAAAGCTATCTTGAAAATACAAAATCATCATTTCTGGAGTAATGCCTTTAAACTCGGTGGTCGATCTCGTGCTCCTCAGCTGGAGATGGGACGGGATTGGAGGGGGTGAGATTTCGCTCGTGGGTAACATGTTTATATTTATGCAAATAAGCTGAATCTATTCATTATTCATACTGTTAGCAATTTTCTCATCAAACAATCATACAACTTGCATTCTCATAATTCCATCAAGCTAAAAGCATAACTTTCATGATTCATGCATCTTTCATTCTGGCACATACATGCTACACATAGACACATAACTGATGGTTCATAAGTCCACAATAACTGACGAACTACACGAGTGTAGTCGATATCGAGGAGTCCAAAAGGAGCATCCTATGCCACAATCAGGCGGTGGTGAAGCCTATCTTTGTCAACGTGCACGTGACTTTCTTTGGGTGGACTTAAGTACCCACATAACACAAATTGATGCATTAAAATCTGGACTGTTCTTATCCGCTGGCTGATTTCTGAAATTGGATTTTTCATGCATCCAAATAGCTGATTCTTGAAAATTGTATTTCATGCTTAAATCATATTTCATGATTTCACTAATATTCATGCTCATTCAATTCATGAACTTGTCAAGCAAAAGCAAGCAATGTCATATACTAATCAAACTCTCACATAATGGCAATCATAAATCAATTAATACACAACCAAAGCTCAATCAATGCTCATCCCAAGGTAATTGAAAAACATTAATTTCCTTAGTTGAGATAGTATTTAAAACTTACTAACATAAAAATAAAAATGAAACCCACCTTATAACTTGCTTAATCCTTGCTTAGGAGTGCTCTTCTCCTTGCTCTTCTCCTCTCTCTTGCTCTACTTCAAGAGAAACAAGAACCCATTTCAACATAAATGTAACATTCCACCCCCTACTGGAAGGAGTAAAATAGTAAATTGGCATAGGATGTGCTAGATTGGGATTTTATGGGACTGCTCATGCATAATAGGATTGCTACATAGTAACAATTGTGCACATGAACTTACTATGCATGCATACATGATATTCCCGGTTTACGTGCCTAAGACAATTTTATAGAGATTAACGTGGTTAATGGGTTTGAAAAATTATTCTGAGTGCGCCATTGAGTGTTTTGTATTTTACTGGAATTATAGGAATTTTTCTGGAATTTTCCGGAGAAAATTCCTGGACCGAAAAAAAACAAACCGCCAAGTGGCGAACCGGTTGATTTTTGATATCGAAAATTTCTATCCAATGGCACTACAATATTGGGTATATTATTTTGGGATTGAAATGAGGGCCATTGGACTTAAATGGGTCAAATTTTATTAGGGTTTCTTAAGAAATCCTATTACAAATTTTGTTTTATCCTATTTTGTCTTTTTTCCAAACCATGCCACTTGTCCTACTTGGATTTATTGTTTTGTCTTATTATTGGCTTAGAATTCTCGACTCTTCCATGTTTAAAGAGTGAAAGAGACATGTTAATTGCTCATTTCTCCTCCCATCCGAAAACCTCTTCATCTTTCCTTCTCCATTGATTTTTCTTTTGGTTCTAGCTACCCTTTTACCTTTTAAACACTTCCTTTCATGCATGCAAGCTCAACCCTCTTACCTCCCCTTTGCAAGTGATGATGTCGTGTATGTGTAGGAGAAACTAGGAAGTTGTGAGAGTTGGAGAATTAAGGAGATGGAAGCTTTGACTAGGTAAGGTTTATGTTAAGCTTTCATTATATATTTCATGAATCATGGTTATTAGATGTATTTAAAGGGAGTTATTGTTTACTAATCATGAGTTATGATGGTTAAATGTTATGAAAATGATAGTTTGAATTGTTAGGTTATGTTTGAATATGATTTGAGGAAGTTAGCATGAAAGATGTATTGTAACTTGGTTTAACTTGATTTTGGATGATTCTTGATGATATTTGTTACATGAAACTGATTGTGTATGGTGCTGCCAAGTTGGGGTAGTATTTCCTACTGAATGTATGCATGACCTAGGGACTGATTTCTTGTCCATTTGGTATGCTTAGTGAAGTAGAATTGGACTTGGCATGATAGGAAGTGAATGGAGAAGTAAAGCTGGAAAATTTGTTTTTGACCTACTGTACTGTTTTGGGCATAACTCATTGTTTGGTTATGCAAATGAGTTGAGGTTTGTTCCGAATGAAACTTTGGGTTGTTGGCTACATTTTTGTGTGAAATAGGTGTTGTCCAATTTTAGCTGTAAGAGGGTGAATTATGGCCTGGAAAGTTACTGCTGGAAATGATGTAAACAGTATCCGGATTTATAACCTATGAGTTTTGCAAAATTTTCTAAATTAATTGAGAAGGAATTAGGAAAATGGACTAAATGAAAGTTTAAGACTATTCAGTTAGCTTTCCAATGCCACTGATTTTGTAATTTTCGATATGTCTAGTAGGAGTTATGGACCAATAACTGTTGGCTGTTTTAATGCATTGAATGAAACCTAGTTGAAATGGTAGATTTGGTGTACATTCTGATTTGGAGGAATTTTAGTAATTTGTGTGAACTGAATTGGTGTTAGGGATCTACTGAAGAGTTTTATAAGACACATTTATCTTGAAAATGGTATATGGCATATAAGTTTTAGAGATCAGATGTGGGAGTTATGGATTTTCAAAATCTGAACCTGCATTAGGATGTTAACTGCTGATCATGACAGAAACTTGTATAACATATTTGAAATTGTTAGAGATCGAATTGGATGTTGAGTTCTTCATGAAAATTGACGTTTGAGATCTTATCTTTTCAGTGATATAAGGTAGTGAATTTGGTGACATTTGTGCTAAGAGATATACTGTTGTGAAATGTTCTGTTCAGATTGGGAAAATTCTGAGGGCTGATTCTTTGGTGAATTGTTTGACATAGTTAGCAAGTGAATCTGATTTTGGGTTGTTCATGAAAGTTGTAGATAACGTTGTGATCTTACTGCCTTAATTATTGTGTAATTGTTGACTGAAGAATCAGATAGTTACTGAATTTGTAATGTACTGCCCTGTTTTGATAGGTTTTGAGTGGGCAGTAGGTTTGATTGGATTTTTAACACCCTTAGGGGTGAAATTGATTTTTATGGTCTTCTTGAGAATTGTAGAGGGTTTCATTATCTTTCCAAAAAGGTATAGTTTGCATTTTTCTGAAATGTGTAGAAAGGGATATGATAGATTAAATTTTGGTTAGAAATCAGGAAAACAAAGAAGGAAATAAGGGTTATACATTTAATGTGAATTTTGGTTTCTTTCGTGAATAACTCTTCCGTCCGACGTCCGATTGACCTGATTCTTCAAGCATCGGATTCATAGAATATTGAATTTTATTTTCTGAGAGATTCGGGATTTTTAGACGAGAAATTGACGTGGGTCCGGATAAGGGTCTGTCTAATTACTGTTGTGTTTAATTTGGGACCTATAGAGGTCCGAATTGCGCACCGTCAGCGCTAATAGGTTTCTAATTTTTAGACGGATTTTTATGATGGAAAAAAAATGAGATTAGGGACGGGAATATCATGATCATGTATTGTGCACCTTCTAAGTGTTACATGTGCATTCTGATATAGTTCTGATTGAACAATTGATAATGTTTGTATACTGTCACTGTTATAGAGTCACACTTGAAGCGTCGGTCCACCGACGTCACTGAGACGGCCAGATTTTGGCTCGGAAACACAGGTGAGTAACCTAGTTGGTTCCTCAACTTTTATGTGTTTAATATTTTGCAATTATGTCAAGTGGAGATAATGGAAGGTTATGTGTGTTTGATTTTGACTGATTTTAGACCGTAGGTGTCTGAAATATTTGGAATGTGATATCGAAGTGAATCGTTGACTGAGAATTTCGAGGAAGAAATTTTTATAAGGAGGGGGGAATTGTAACATTCCACCCCCTACTGGAAGGAGTAAAATAGTAAATTGGCATAGGATGTGCTAGATTGGGATTTCATGGGACTGCTCATGCATAATAGGATTGCTACATAGTCACAATTGTGCACATAAACTTACTGTGCATGCATACATGATATTCCCGGTTTACGTGCCTAAGACAATTTTATTGAGATTAACGTGGTTAATGGGTTTGAAAAATTATTCGAAAGCGCCATTGAGTGTTTTGTATTTTATCGAATTATAGAATTTTTCGAATTTTAGGAGAAAATTCTGGACCAAAAAAAAAAACCGCCAAGTGGCGAACCGGTTGATTTTCGGTATCGAAAATTTCTATCCAATGGCACTACAATATTGGGTATATTATTTTGGGATTGAAATGAGGGCCATTGGACTTAAATGGGTCAAATTTTATTAGGGTTTCTTAAGAAATCCTATTACAAATTTTTGTTTTATCCCTATTTTGTCTTTTTTTCCAAACCATGCCACTTGTCCTACTTGGATTTATTGTTTTTGTCTTATTATTGGCTTAGAATTCTCGACTCTTCCATGTTTAAAGAGTGAAAGAGACATGTTAATTGCTCATTTCTCCTCCCATCCGAAAACCTCTTCATCTTTCCTTCTCCATTGATTTTCTTTTGGTTCTAGCTTCCTTTTACCTTTTAAACACTTCCTTTCATGCATGCAAGCTCAACCCTCTTACCTCCCGTTGCAAGTGATGATGTCGTGTATGTGTAGGAGAAACTAGGAAGTTGTGAGAGTTGGAGAATTAAGGAGATTGAAGCTTTGACTAGTAAGGTTTATGTTAAGCTTTCATTATATATTTCATGAATCATGGTTATTAGATGTATTTAAAGGAGTTATTGTTTACTAATCATGAGTTATGATGGTTAAATGTTATGAAAATGATAGTTTGAATTGTTAGGTTATGTTTGAATATGATTTGAGGAAGTTAGCATGAAAGATGTATTGTAACTTGGTTTAACTTGATTTTGGATGATTCTTGATGATTTTTCTTACATGAAACTGATTGTGTATGGTGCTGCCAAGTTAGGGTAGTATTTCCTACTGAATGTATGCATGACCTAGGGACTGATTTCTTGTCCATTTGGTATGCTTAGTGAAGTAGAATTGGACTTGGCATGATAGGAAGTGAATGGAGAAGTAAAGCTGGAAAATTTGTTTTTGACCTACTGTACTGTTTTGGGAATAACTCATTGTTTGGTTATGCAAATGAGTTGAGGTTTGTTCCGAATGAAACTTTGGGTTGTTGGCTACATTTTTGTGTGAAATAGGTGTTGTCCAATTTTAGCTGTAAGAGGGTGAATTATGGCCTGGAAAGTTACTGCTGGAAATGATGTAAACAGTATTTGGATTTATAACCTATGAGTTTTGCAAATTTTTCTAAATTAATTGAGAAGGAATTAGGAAAAATGGACTAAATGAAAGTTTAAGACTATTCAGTTAACTTTCCAATGCCACTGATTTTGTAATTTTTCGATATGTCTAGTAGGAGTTATGGACCAATAACTATTGGCTGTTTTAATGCATTGAATGAAACCTAGTTGAAATGGTAGATTTGGTGTACATTCTGATTTGGAGGAATTTTAGTAATTTGTGTGAACTGAATTGGTGTTAGGGATCTACTGAAGAGTTTTATAAGACACATTTATCTTGAAAATGGTATATGGCATATAAGTTTTAGAGATTAGATGTGGGAGTTATGGATTTTCAAAATCTGAACCTGCATTAGGATGTTAGCTGCTGATCATGACGAAACTTGTATAACATATTTGAAATTGTTAGAGATCGAATTGGATGTTGAGTTCTTCATGAAAATTGACGTTTGAGATCTTATCTTTTCAGTGATATAAGGTAGTGAATTTGGTGACATTTTGCTAAGAGATATACTGTTGTGAAATATTCTGCTCAGATTGGGAAAATTCGAGGACTGATTATTTGGTGAATTGTTTGACATAGTTAGCAAGTGAATCTGATTTGGGTTGTTCATGAAAGTTGTAGATAACGTTGTGATCTTACTGCCTTAATTATTGTGTAATTGTTGACTGAATAATCAGATAGTTACTGAATTTGAAATGTACCGCCTGTTTTGATAGGTTTTGAGTGGGCGATAGGTTTGATTGGATTTTAACACCCTTAGGGGTGAAATTGATTTTATGGTCTTCTTGAGAATTGTAGAGGGTTTCATTATCTTTCCAAAAGGTATAGTTTGCATTTTCTGAAATGTGTAGAAAGGGATATGATAGATTAAATTTTGGTTAGAAATCAGGAAAACAAAGAAGGAAATAAGGGTTATACATTTAATGTGAATTTTGGTTTCTTTCGTGAATAACTCTTCCGTCCGACGTCCAATTAACCTGATTCTTGAGGCATCGGATTCATAGAATATTGAATTTCATTTTCTGAGAGATTCGGGATTTTTAGACGAGAAATTGACGTGGGTCCGGATAAGGGTCTGTCTAATTACTGTTGTTTTTAATTGGGGACCTATAGAGGTCCGAATTGCGCACCGTCAGCGCCAATAGTTTTCTAATTTTTAGACGGATTTTTCTGATGGAAAAAAATGAGATTAGGGACGGGAATATCATGATCATGTATTGTGCACCTTCTAAGTGTTACATGTGCATTCTGATATAGTTCTGATTGAACAATTGATAATGTTTGTATACTGTCACACTTGAAGCGTCGGTCCACCGACGTCACTGAGACGGCCAGATTTTGGCTCGGAAACACAGGTGAGGAACCTAGTTGGTTCCTCAACCTTTATGTGTTTAATATTTTGCAATTATGTCATGTGGAGATAATGGAAGGTTATGTGTGTTTGATTTTGACTGATTTTCGACCGTAGGTGTCTGAAATATTTGGAATGTGATATCGAAGTGAATCGTTGGCTGAGAATTTCGAGGACGAAATTTTTATAAGGAGGGGAGAATTGTAACATTCCACCCCCTACTGGAAGGAGTAAAATAGTAAATTGACATAGGATGTGCTAGATTGGGATTTCATGGGACTGCTCATGCATAATAGGATTGCTACATAGTCACAATTGTGCACATGAACTTACTGTGCATGCATACATGATATTCCCGGTTTACGTGCCTAAGACAATTTTATTGAGATTAACGTGGTTAATGGGTTTGAAAAATTATTCTGAGTGCGCCATTAAGTGTTTTGTATTTTACTAGAATTATAGGAATTTTTCTGGAATTTTCCGGAGAAAATTCCTAGACCGAAAAAAAAACCGCCAAGTGGCGAACCGGTTGATTTTCGGTATCGAAAATTTCTATCCAATGGCACTACAATATTGGGTATATTATTTTGGGATTGAAATGAGGGCCATTGGACTTAAATGAGTCAAATTTTATTAGGGTTTCTTAAGAAATCCTATTACAAATTTTTGTTTTATCCCTATTTTGTCTTTTTTTCCAAACCATGCCACTTGTCCTACTTGGATTTATTGTTTTTGTCTTATTATTGGCTTAGAATTCTCGACTCTTCCATGTTTAAAGAGTGAAAGAGACATGTTAATTGCTCATTTCTCCTCCCATCCGAAAACCTCTTCATCTTTCCTTCTCCATTGATTTTCTTTTGGTTCTAGCTTCCTTTTACCTTTTAAACACTTCCTTTCATGCATGCAAGCTCAACCCTCTTACCTCCCGTTGCAAGTGATGATGTCGTATGTGTAGGAGAAACTAGGAAGTTGTGAGAGTTGGAGAATTAAGGAGATGGAAGCTTTGACTAGGTAAGGTTTATGTTAAGCTTTCATTATATATTTCATGAATCATGGTTATTAGATGTATTTAAAGGGAGTTATTGTTTACTAATCATGAGTTATGATGGTTAAATGTTATGAAAATGATAGTTTGAATTGTTAGGTTATGTTTGAATATGATTTGAGGAAGTTAGCATGAAAGATGTATTGTAACTTGGTTTAACTTGATTTTGGATGATTCTTGATGATATTTGTTACATGAAACTGATTGTGTATGGTGCTGCCAAGTTGGGGTAGTATTTCCTACTGAATGTATGCATGACCTAGGGACTAATTTCTTGTCCATTTGGTATGCTTAGTGAAGTAGAATTGGACTTGGCATGATAGGAAGTGAATGGAGAAGTAAAGCTGGAAAATTTGTTTTTGACCTACTGTACTGTTTTGGGCATAACTCATTGTTTGGTTATGCAAATGAGTTGAGGTTTGTTCCGAATGAAACTTTGGGTTGTTGGCTACATTTTTGTGTGAAATAGGTGTTGTCCAATTTTAGCTGTAAGAGGGTGAATTATGGCCTGGAAAGTTACTGCTGGAAATGATGTAAACAGTATCCGGATTTATAACCTATGAGTTTTGCAAAATTTTCTAAATTAATTGAGAAGGAATTAGGAAAAATGGACTAAATGAAAGTTTAAGACTATTCAGTTAGCTTTCCAATGCCACTGATTTTGTAATTTTTCGATATGTCTAGTAGGAGTTATGGACCAATAACTGTTGGCTGTTTTAATGCATTGAATGAAACCTAGTTGAAATGGTAGATTTGGTGTACATTCTGATTTGGAGGAATTTTAGTTATTTGTGTGAACTGAATTGGTGTTAGGGATCTACTGAAGAGTTTTATAAGACACATTTATCTTGAAAATGGTATATGGCATATAAGTTTTAGAGATTAGATGTGGGAGTTATGGATTTTCAAAATCTGAACCTGCATTAGGATGTTAACTGCTGATCATGACAGAAACTTGTATAACATATTTGAAATTGTTAGAGATCGAATTGGATGTTGAGTTCTTCATGAAAATTGACGTTTGAGATCTTATCTTTTCAGTGATATAAGGTAGTGAATTTGGTGACATTTGTGCTAAGAGATATACTGTTGTGAAATGTTCTGTTCAGATTGGGAAAATTCTGAGGGCTGATTCTTTGGTGAATTGTTTGACATAGTTAGCAAGTGAATCTGATTTTGGGTTGTTCATGAAAGTTGTAGATAACGTTGTGATCTTACTGCCTTAATTATTGTGTAATTGTTGACTGAAGAATCAGATAGTTACTGAATTTGTAATGTACTGCCCTGTTTTGATAGGTTTTGAGTGGGCAGTAGGTTTGATTGGATTTTAACACCCTTAGGGTGAAATTGATTTTATGGTCTTCTTGAGAATTGTAGAGGGTTTCATTATCTTTCCAAAAGGTATAGTTTGCATTTTCTGAAATGTGTAGAAAGGGATATGATAGATTAAATTTTGGTTAGAAATCAGGAAAACAAAGAAGGAAATAAGGGTTATACATTTAATGTGAATTTTGGTTTCTTTCGTGAATAACTCTTCCGTCCGACGTCCGATTGACCTGATTCTTCAAGCATCGGATTCATAGAATATTGAATTTTATTTTCTGAGAGATTCGGGATTTTTAGACGAGAAATTGACGTGGGTCCGGATAAGGGTGCATCTAATTATTGTTGTGTTTAATTTGGGACCTATAGAGGTCCGAATTGCGCACCGTCAGCGCTAATAGGTTTCTAATTTTTAGACGGATTTTTATGATGGAAAAAAAATGAGATTAGGGACGGGAATATCATGATCATGTATTGTGCACCTTCTAAGTGTTACATGTGCATTCGATATAGTTACGATTGAACAATTGATAATGTTTGTATATCGTCATTGTTATAGAGTCACACTTGAGCGTCGGTCCACCGACGCCACCGAGACGGCCAGATTTTGGCTCGAAACACGGTGAGTAACCTAGTTGGTTCCTCAACTTTATGTGTTTAATATTTTGCAATTATGTCAAGTGGAGATAATGGAAGGTTATGTGTGTTTGATTTTGGTGATTTTAGACCGTAGGTGTCGAAATATTTGGAATGTGATATCGAAGTGAATCGTTGATCGAGAATTTCGAGGAAGAAATTTTTATAAGGAGGGGGGAATTGTAACATTCCACCCCCTACTGGAAGGAGTAAAATAGTAAATTGGCATAGGATGTGCTAGATTGGGATTTCATGGACCGCTTTCATGCATAATAGGATTGCTACATAGTCACAATTGTGCACATAAACTTCTCGTGCATGCATACATGATATTCGGTTTACGTGCCTAAGACAATTTTATTGAGATTAACGTGGTTAATGGGTTTGAAAAATTATTCTGAGTGCGCCATTGAGTGTTTTGTATTTTATTGGAATTATATGAATTTTTCTGGAATTTTAGGAGAAAATTCTGGACCGAAAAAAAAAACCGCCAAGTGGCGAACGGTTGATTTTCGTATCGAAAATTTCTATCCAATGGCACTACAATATTGGGTATATTATTTTGGGATTGAAATGAGGGCCATTGGACTTAAATGGGTCAAATTTTATTAGGGTTTCTTAAGAAATCCTATTACAAATTTTGTTTTATCCCTATTTTGTCTTTTTTCCAAACCATGCCACTTGTCCTACTTGGATTTATTGTTTTGTCTTATTATTGGCATAGAATTCTCGACTCTTCCATGTTTAAAGAGTGAAAGAGACATGTTAATTGCTCATTTCTCCTCCCATCCAAAACCTCTTCATCTTTCCTTCTCCATTGATTTTCTTTTGGTTCTAGCTTCCCTTTACCTTTTAAACACTTCCTTTCATGCATGCAAGCTCAACCCTCTTACCTCCCCGTTGCAAGTGATGATGTCGTGTATGTGTAGGAGAAACTAGGAAGTTGTGAGAGTTGGAGAATTAAGGAGATTGAAGCTTTGACTAGGTAAGGTTTATGTTAAGCTTTCATTATATATTTCATGAATCATGGTTATTAGATGTATTTAAAGGGAGTTATTGTTTACTAATCATGAGTTATGATGGTTAAATGTTATGAAAATGATAGTTTGAATTGTTAGGTTATGTTTGAATATGATTTGAGGAAGTTAGCATGAAAGATGTATTGTAACTTGGTTTAACTTGATTTTGGATGATTCTTGATGATTTTTCTTACATGAAACTGATTGTGTATGGTGCTGCCAAGTTAGGGTAGTATTTCCTACTGAATGTATGCATGACCTAGGGACTGATTTCTTGTCCATTTGGTATGCTTAGTGAAGTAGAATTGGACTTGGCATGATAGGAAGTGAATGGAGAAGTAAAGCTGGAAAATTTGTTTTGACCCTCTGTATTGTTTTGGGAATAACTCATTGTTTGGTTATGCAAATGAGTTGAGGTTTGTTCCGAATGAAACTTTGGGTTGTTGGCTACATTTTTGTGTGAAATAGGTGTTGTCCAATTTTAGCTGTAAGAGGGTGAATTATGGCCTGGAAAGTTACTGCTGGAAATGATGTAAACAGTATTTGGATTTATAACCTATGAGTTTTGCAAATTTTTCTAAATTAATTGAGAAGGAATTAGGAAAAATGGACTAAATGAAAGTTTAAGACTATTCAGTTAACTTTCCAATGCCACTGATTTTGTAATTTTTCGATATGTCTAGTAGGAGTTATGGACCAATAACTATTGGCTGTTTTAATGCATTGAATGAAACCTAGTTGAAATGGTAGATTTGGTGTACATTCTGATTTGGAGGAATTTTAGTAATTTGTGTGAACTGAATTGGTGTTAGGGATCTACTGAAGAGTTTTATAAGACACATTTATCTTGAAAATGGTATATGGCATATAAGTTTTAGAGATTAGATGTGGGAGTTATGGATTTTCAAAATCTGAACCTGCATTAGGATGTTAACTGCTGATCATGACAGAAACTTGTATAACATATTTGAAATTGTTAGAGATCGAATTGGATGTTGAGTTCTTCATGAAAATTGACGTTTGAGATCTTATCTTTTCAGTGATATAAGGTAGTGAATTTGGTGACATTTTTGCTAAGAGATATACTGTTGTGAAATATTCTGTTCAGATTGGGAAAATTCTGAGGACTGATTATTTGGTGAATTGTTTGACATAGTTAGCAAGTGAATCTGATTTGGGTTGTTCATGAAAGTTGTAGATAACGTTGTGATCTTACTGCCTTAATTATTGTGTAATTGTTGACTGAATAATCAGATAGTTACTGAATTTGAAATGTACTGCCCTGTTTTGATAGGTTTTGAGTGGGCGTAGGTTTGATTGGATTTTAACACCCTTAGGGGTGAAATTGATTTTATGGTCTTCTTGAGAATTGTAGAGGGTTTCATTATCTTTCCAAAAGGTATAGTTTGCATTTTCTGAAATGTGTAGAAAGGGATATGATAGATTAAATTTTGGTTAGAAATCAGGAAAACAAAGAAGGAAATAAGGGTTATACATTTAATGTGAATTTTGGTTTCTTTCGTGAATAACTCTTCCGTCCGACGTCCAATTAACCTGATTCTTGAGGCATCGGATTCATAGAATATTGAATTTCATTTTCTGAGAGATTCGGATTTTAGGCGAGAAATTGACGTGGGTCCGGATAAGGGTCTGTCTAATTACTGTTGTTTTTAATTGGGGACCTATAGAGGTCCGAATTGCGCACCGTCAGCGCCAATAGTTTTCTAATTTTTAGACGGATTTTTCTGATGGAAAAAAATGAGATTAGGGACGGGAATATCATGATCATGTATTGTGCACCTTCTAAGTGTTACATGTGCATTCTGATATAGTTCTGATTGAACAATTGATAATGTTTGTATACTGTCATTGTTATAGAGTCACACTTGAAGCGTCGGTCCACCGACGTCACTGAGACAGCCAGATTTTGGCTCGGAAATACAGGTGAGTAACCTAGTTGGTTCCTCAACTTTTATATGTTTAATATTTTGCAATTATGTCAAGTGGAGATAATGGAAGGTTATGTGTGTTTGATTTTGACTGATTTTAGACCGTAGGTGTCTGAAATATTTGGAATGTGATATCGAAGTGAATCGTTGACTGAGAATTTCGAGGACGAAATTTTTATAAGGAGGGGAGAATTGTAACATTCCACCCCCTACTGGAAGGAGTAAAATAGTAAATTGACATAGGATGTGCTAGATTGGGATTTCATGGGACCGCATGCATAATAGGATTGCTACATAGTCACAATTGTGCACATGAACTTACTGTGCATGCATACATGATATTCCCGGTTTACGTGCCTAAGACAATTTTATTGAGATTAACGTGGTTAATGGGTTTGAAAAATTATTCTGAGTGCGCCATTAAGTGTTTTGTATTTTACTAGAATTATAGGAATTTTTCTGGAATTTTCGGAGAAAATTCTGGACCGAAAAAAAAACCGCCAAGTGGCGAACCGGTTGATTTTCGGTATCGAAAATTTCTATCCAATGGCACTACAATATTGGGTATATTATTTTGGGATTGAAATGAGGGCCATTGGACTTAAATGGGTCAAATTTTATTAGGGTTTCTTAAGAAATCCTATTACAAATTTTTGTTTTATCCTATTTTGTCTTTTTTCCAAACCATGCCACTTGTCCTACTTGGATTTATTGTTTTTGTCTTATTATTGGCTTAGAATTCTCGACTCTTCCATGTTTAAAGAGTGAAAGAGACATGTTAATTGCTCATTTCTCCTCCCATCCGAAAACCTCTTCATCTTTCCTTCTCCATTGATTTTCTTTTGGTTCTAGCTTCCTTTTACCTTTTAAACACTTCCTTTCATGCATGCAAGCTCAACCCTCTTACCTCCCCGTTGCAAGTGATGATGTCGTGTATGTGTAGGAGAAACTAGGAAGTTGTGAGAGTTGGAGAATTAAGGAGATGGAAGCTTTGACTAGGTAAGGTTTATGTTAAGCTTTCATTATATATTTCATGAATCATGGTTATTAGATGTATTTAAAGGAGTTATTGTTTACTAATCATGAGTTATGATGGTTAAATGTTATGAAAATGATAGTTTGAATTGTTAGGTTATGTTTGAATATGATTTGAGGAAGTTAGCATGAAAGATGTATTGTAACTTGGTTTAACTTGATTTTGGATGATTCTTGATGATATTTGTTACATGAAACTGATTGTGTATGGTGCTGCCAAGTTGGGGTAGTATTTCCTACTGAATGTATGCATGACCTAGGGACTGATTTCTTGTCCATTTGGTATGCTTAGTGAAGTAGAATTGGACTTGGCATGATAGGAAGTGAATGGAGAAGTAAAGCTGGAAAATTTGTTTTTGACCTACTGTACTGTTTTGGGCATAACTCATTGTTTGGTTATGCAAATGAGTTGAGGTTTGTTCCGAATGAAACTTTGGGTTGTTGGCTACATTTTTGTGTGAAATAGGTGTTGTCCAATTTTAGCTGTAAGAGGGTGAATTATGGCCTGGAAAGTTACTGCTGGAAATGATGTAAACAGTATCCGGATTTATAACCTATGAGTTTTGCAAAATTTTCTAAATTAATTGAGAAGGAATTAGGAAAATGGACTAAATGAAAGTTTAAGACTATTCAGTTAGCTTTCCAATGCCACTGATTTTGTAATTTTCGATATGTCTAGTAGGAGTTATGGACCAATAACTGTTGGCTGTTTTAATGCATTGAATGAAACCTAGTTGAAATGGTAGATTTGGTGTACATTCTGATTTGGAGGAATTTTAGTAATTTGTGTGAACTGAATTGGTGTTAGGGATCTACTGAAGAGTTTTATAAGACACATTTATCTTGAAAATGGTATATGGCATATAAGTTTTAGAGATCAGATGTGGGAGTTATGGATTTTCAAAATCTGAACCTGCATTAGGATGTTAACTGCTGATCATGACAGAAACTTGTATAACATATTTGAAATTGTTAGAGATCGAATTGGATGTTGAGTTCTTCATGAAAATTGACGTTTGAGATCTTATCTTTTCAGTGATATAAGGTAGTGAATTTGGTGACATTTTTGCTAAGAGATATACTGTTGTGAAATATTCTGTTCAGATTGGGAAAATTCTGAGGACTGATTATTTGGTGAATTGTTTGACATAGTTAGCAAGTGAATCTGATTTTGGGTTGTTCATGAAAGTTGTAGATAACGTTGTGATCTTACTGCCTTAATTATTGTGTAATTGTTGACTGAATAATCAGATAGGTACTGAATTTGTAATGTACTGCCCTGTTTTGATAGGTTTTGAGTGGGCAGTAGGTTTGATTGGATTTTTAACACCCTTAGGGGTGAAATTGATTTTTATGGTCTTCTTGAGAATTGTAGAGGGTTTCATTATCTTTCCAAAAGGTATAGTTTGCATTTTCTGAAATGTGTAGAAAGGGATATGATAGATTAAATTTTGGTTAGAAATCGGGAAAACAAAGAAGGAAATAAGGGTTATACATTTAATGTGAATTTTGGTTTCTTTCGTGAATAACTCTTCCGTCCGACGTCCGATTGACCTGATTCTTGGGGCATCGGATTCATAGAATATTGAATTTCATTTTCTGAGAGATTCGGGATTTTAGGCGAGAAATTAACGTGGGTCCGGATAAGGGTGCATCTAATTCTTGTTGTGTTTAATTTGGGACCTATAGAGGTCCGAATTGCATGCCGTCCGCTAATAGGTTTCTAATTTTAGACGGATTTTATGATGGAAAAAATGAGATTAGGGACGGAATATCATGATCATGTATTGTGCACCTTCTAAGTGTTACATGTGCATTCGATATAGTTACGATTGAACAATTGATAATGTTTGTATATCGTTTGTTATAGAGTCACACTTGAAGCGTCGGTCCACCGACGTCACTGAGACGGCCAGATTTTGGCTCGGAAACACAGGTGAGTAACCTAGTTGGTTCCTCAACCTTTATGTGTTTAATATTTTGCAATTATGTCATCTGGAGATAATGGAAGGTTATGTGTGTTTGATTTTGACTGATTTTGGACCGTAGGTGTCTGAAATATTTGGAATGTGATATCGAAGTGAATCGTTGACTGAGAATTTCGAGGACAAAATTTTTATAAGGAGGGGGGAATTGTAACATTCCACCCCCTACTGGAAGGAGTGAAATAGTAAATTGGCATAGGATGTGCTAGATTGAGATTTCATGGGACTGCTCATGCATAATAGGATTGCTACATAGTCACAATTGTGCACATGAACTTACTGTGCATGCATACATGATATTCCCGGTTTACGTGCCTAAGACAATTTTATTGAGATTAACGTGGTTAATGGGTTTGAAAAATTATTCTAAGTGCGCCATTGAGTGTTTTGTATTTTACTGGAATTATAGGAATTTTTCTGGAATTTTTCGGAGAAAATTCCTGGACCGAAAAAAAAAACCGCCAAGTGGCGAACCGGTTGATTTTCGGTATCGAAAATTTCTATCCAATGGCACTACAATATTGGGTATATTATTTTGGGATTGAAATGAGGGCCATTGGACTTAAATGGGTCAAATTTTATTAGGGTTTCTTAAGAAATCCTATTACAAATTTTTGTTTTATCCCTATTTTGTCTTTTTTTCCAAACCATGCCACTTGTCCTACTTGGATTTATTGTTTTTGTCTTATTATTGGCTTAGAATTCTCGACTCTTCCATGTTTAAAGAGTGAAAGAGACATGTTAATTGCTCATTTCTCCTCCCATCCGAAAACCTCTTCATCTTTCCTTCTCCATTGATTTTTCTTTTGGTTCTAGCTTCCCTTTTACCTTTTAAACACTTCCTTTCATGCATGCAAGCTCAACCCTCTTACCTCCCCGTTGCAAGTGATGATGTCGTGTATGTGTAGGAGAAACTAGGAAGTTGTGAGAGTTGGAGAATTAAGGAGATGGAAGCTTTGACTAGGTAAGGTTTATGTTAAGCTTTCATTATATATTTCATGAATCATGGTTATTAGATGTATTTAAAGGGAGTTATTGTTTACTAATCATGAGTTATGATGGTTAAATGTTATGAAAATGATAGTTTGAATTGTTAGGTTATGTTTGAATATGATTTGAGGAAGTTAGCATGAAAGATGTATTGTAACTTGGTTTAACTTGATTTTGGATGATTCTTGATGATATTTGTTACATGAAACTGATTGTGTATGGTGCTGCCAAGTTGGGGTAGTATTTCCTACTGAATGTATGCATGACCTAGGGACTGATTTCTTGTCCATTTGGTATGCTTAGTGAAGTAGAATTGGACTTGGCATGATAGGAAGTGAATGGAGAAGTAAAGCTGGAAAATTTGTTTTTGACCTACTGTACTGTTTTGGGCATAACTCATTGTTTGGTTATGCAAATGAGTTGAGGTTTGTTCCGAATGAAACTTTGGGTTGTTGGCTACATTTTTGTGTGAAATAGGTGTTGTCCAATTTTAGCTGTAAGAGGGTGAATTATGGCCTGGAAAGTTACTGCTGGAAATGATGTAAACAGTATCCGGATTTATAACCTATGAGTTTTGCAAAATTTTCTAAATTAATTGAGAAGGAATTAGGAAAAATGGACTAAATGAAAGTTTAAGACTATTCAGTTAGCTTTCCAATGCCACTGATTTTGTAATTTTTCGATATGTCTAGTAGGAGTTATGGACCAATAACTGTTGGCTGTTTTAATGCATTGAATGAAACCTAGTTGAAATGGTAGATTTGGTGTACATTCTGATTTGGAGGAATTTTAGTAATTTGTGTGAACTGAATTGGTGTTAGGGATCTACTGAAGAGTTTTATAAGACACATTTATCTTGAAAATGGTATATGGCATATAAGTTTTAGAGATCAGATGTGGGAGTTATGGATTTTCAAAATCTGAACCTGCATTAGGATGTTAACTGCTGATCATGACAGAAACTTGTATAACATATTTGAAATTGTTAGAGATCGAATTGGATGTTGAGTTCTTCATGAAAATTGACGTTTGAGATCTTATCTTTTCAGTGATATAAGGTAGTGAATTTGGTGACATTTTTGCTAAGAGATATACTGTTGTGAAATATTCTGTTCAGATTGGGAAAATTCTGAGGACTGATTATTTGGTGAATTGTTTGACATAGTTAGCAAGTGAATCTGATTTTGGGTTGTTCATGAAAGTTGTAGATAACGTTGTGATCTTACTGCCTTAATTATTGTGTAATTGTTGACTGAATAATCAGATAGGTACTGAATTTGTAATGTACTGCCCTGTTTTGATAGGTTTTGAGTGGGCAGTAGGTTTGATTGGATTTTTAACACCCTTAGGGGTGAAATTGATTTTTATGGTCTTCTTGAGAATTGTAGAGGGTTTCATTATCTTTCCAAAAAGGTATAGTTTGCATTTTTCTGAAATGTGTAGAAAGGGATATGATAGATTAAATTTTGGTTAGAAATCAGGAAAACAAAGAAGGAAATAAGGGTTATACATTTAATGTGAATTTTGGTTTCTTTCGTGAATAACTCTTCCGTCCGACGTCCGATTGACCTGATTCTTGGGGCATCGGATTCATAGAATATTGAATTTCATTTTCTGAGAGATTCGGGATTTTTAGACGAGAAATTAACGTGGGTCCGGATAAGGGTCTGTCTAATTACTGTTGTGTTTAATTGGGGACCTATAGAGGTCCGAATTGCGCACCGTCAGCGCCAATAGGTTTCTAATTTTTAGACGGATTTTTATGATGGAAAAAAATGAGATTAGGGACGGGAATATCATGATCATGTATTTTGCACCTTCTAAGTGTTACATGTGCATTCTGATATAGTTCTGATTGAACAATTGATAATGTTTGTATACTGTCACTGTTATAGAGTCACACTTGAAGCGTCGGTCCACCGACGTCACTGAGACGGCCAGATTTTGGCTCGGAAACACAGGTGAGTAACCTAGTTGGTTCCTCAACCTTTATGTGTTTAATATTTTGCAATTATGTCATCTGGAGATAATGGAAGGTTATGTGTGTTTGATTTTGACTGATTTTGGACCGTAGGTGTCTGAAATATTTGGAATGTGATATCGAAGTGAATCGTTGACTGAGAATTTCGAGGACAAAATTTTTATAAGGAGGGGGGAATTGTAACATTCCACCCCCTACTGGAAGGAGTGAAATAGTAAATTGGCATAGGATGTGCTAGATTGAGATTTCATGGGACTGCTCATGCATAATAGGATTGCTACATAGTCACAATTGTGCACATGAACTTACTGTGCATGCATACATGATATTCCCGGTTTACGTGCCTAAGACAATTTTATTGAGATTAACGTGGTTAATGGGTTTGAAAAATTATTCTAAGTCGCCATTGAGTGTTTTGTATTTCTTTGGAATTATAGAATTTTTTCGAATTTTTGGAGAAAATTCTGGACGAAAAAAAAACCGCCAAGTGGCGAACCGGTTGATTTTCGGTATCGAAAATTTCTATCCAATGGCACTACAATATTGGGTATATTATTTTGGGATTGAAATGAGGGCCATTGGACTTAAATGGGTCAAATTTTATTAGGGTTTCTTAAGAAATCCTATTACAAATTTTGTTTTATCCTATTTTG
The DNA here is from genome assembly GCA_029891385.1 of Erythroxylum novogranatense. Classification (NCBI taxonomy): domain Eukaryota; kingdom Viridiplantae; phylum Streptophyta; class Magnoliopsida; order Malpighiales; family Erythroxylaceae; genus Erythroxylum; species Erythroxylum novogranatense. The sequence continues at coordinate 87,558,522 of CM057227.1, read as the reverse complement.
TCTTTTTTCCAAACCATGCCACTTGTCCTACTTGGATTTATTGTTTTGTCTTATTATTGGCTTAGAATTCTCGACTCTTCCATGTTTAAAGAGTGAAAGAGACATGTTAATTGCTCATTTCTCCTCCCATCCGAAAACCTCTTCATCTTTCCTTCTCCATTGATTTTTCTTTTGGTTCTAGCTTCCCTTTTACCTTTTAAACACTTCCTTTCATGCATGCAAGCTCAACCCTCTTACCTCCCCGTTGCAAGTGATGATGTCGTGTGTGTAGGAGAAACTAGGAAGTTGTGAGAGTTGGAGAATTAAGGAGATGGAAGCTTTGACTAGGTAAGGTTTATGTTAAGCTTTCATTATATATTTCATGAATCATGGTTATTAGATGTATTTAAAGGAGTTATTGTTTACTAATCATGAGTTATGATGGTTAAATGTTATGAAAATGATAGTTTGAATTGTTAGGTTATGTTTGAATATGATTTGAGGAAGTTAGCATGAAAGATGTATTGTAACTTGGTTTAACTTGATTTTGGATGATTCTTGATGATATTTGTTACATGAAACTGATTGTGTATGGTGTTGCCAAGTTGGGGTAGTATTTCCTACTGAATGTATGCATGACCTAGGGACTGATTTCTTGTCCATTTGGTATGCTTAGTGAAGTAGAATTGGACTTGGCATGATAGGAAGTGAATGGAGAAGTAAAGCTGGAAAATTTGTTTTTGACCTACTGTACTGTTTTGGGCATAACTCATTGTTTGGTTATGCAAATGAGTTGAGGTTTGTTCCGAATGAAACTTTGGGTTGTTGGCTACATTTTTGTGTGAAATAGGTGTTGTCCAATTTTAGCTATAAGAGGGTGAATTATGGCCTGGAAAGTTACTGCTGGAAATGATGTAAACAGTATCCGGATTTATAACCTATGAGTTTGCAAATTTTCTAAATTAATTGAGAAGGAATTAGAAACAATGGACTAAATGAAAGTTTAATACTATTCAGTTAGCTTTCCAATGCCACTGATTTTGTAATTTTTCGATATGTCTAGTAGGAGTTATGGACCAATAACTGTTGGCTGTTTTAATGCATTGAATGAAACCTAGTTGAAATGGTAGATTTGGTGTACATTCTGATTTGGAGGAGTTTTAGTAATTTGTGTGAACTGAATTGGTGTTAGGGATCTGCTGAAGAGTTTTATAAGACACATTTATCTTGAAAATGGTATATGGCAAATAAGTTTTAGAGATCAGATGTGGGAGTTATGGATTTTCAAAATCTGAACCTGCATTAGGATGTTAGCTGCTGATCATGACAGAAACTTGTATAACATATTTGAAATTGTTAGAGATCGAATTGGATGTTGAGTTCTTCATGAAAATTGACGTTTGAGATCTTATCTTTTCAGTGATATAAGGTAGTGAATTTGGTGACATTTGTGCTAAGAGATATACTGTTGTGAAATGTTCTGTTCAGATTGGGAAAATTCTGAGGGCTGATTCTTTGGTGAATTGTTTGACATAGTTAGCAAGTGAATCTGATTTTCGGTTGTTCATGAAAGTTGTAGATAACGTTGTGATCTTACTGCCTTAATTATTGTGTAATTGTTGACTGAAGAATCAGATAGTTACTGAATTTGTAATGTACTGCCCTGTTTTGATAGGTTTTGAGTGGGCAGTAGGTTTGATTGGATTTTTAACACCCTTAGGGGTGAAATTGATTTTTATGGTCTTCTTGAGAATTGTAGAGGGTTTCATTATCTTTCCAAAAAGGTATAGTTTGCATTTTTCTGAAATGTGTAGAAAGGGATATGATAGATTAAATTTTGGTTAGAAATCAGGAAAACAAAGAAGGAAATAAGGGTTATACATTTAATGTGAATTTTGGTTTCTTTCGTGAATAACTCTTCCGTCCGACGTCCAATTAACCTAATTCTTGAGGCATCGGATTCATAGAATATTGAATTTCATTTTCTGAGAGATTCGGGATTTTTAGACGAGAAATTGACGTGGGTCCGAATAAGGGTCTGTCTAATTACTGTTGTTTTTAATTGGGGACCTATAGAGGTCCGAATTGCGCACCGTCAGTGCCAATACGTTTCTAATTTTTAGACGGATTTTTATGATGGAAAAAAATGAGATTAGGGACGGGAATATCATGATCATGTATTGTGCACCTTCTAAGTGTTACATGTGCATTCTGATATAGTTCTGATTGAACAATTGATAATGTTTGTATCCTGTCATTGTTATAGAGTCACACTTGAAGCGTCGGTCCACCGATGTCACTGAGACAGCCAGATTTTGGCTCGGAAACACAGGTGAGTAACCTAGTTGGTTCCTCAACTTTTATGTGTTTAATATTTTGCAATTATGTCAAGTGGAGATAATGGAAGGTTATGTGTGTTTGATTTTGACTGATTTTAGACCGTAGGTGTCTGAAATATTTGGAATGTGATATCGAAGTGAATCGTTGACTGAGAATTTCGAGGACGAAATTTTTATAAGGAGGGGAGAATTGTAACATTCCACCCCCTACTGGAAGGAGTAAAATAGTAAATTGACATAGGATGTGCTAGATTGGGATTTCATGGGACTGCTCATGCATAATAGGATTGCTACATAGTCACAATTGTGCACATGAACTTACTGTGCATGCATACATGATATTCCCGGTTTACGTGCCTAAGACAATTTTATTGAGATTAACGTGGTTAATGGGTTTGAAAAATTATTCTGAGTGCGCCATTAAGTGTTTTGTATTTTACTAGAATTATAGGAATTTTTCTGGAGAAAAATTCCTGGACCGAAAAAAAAAACCGCCAAGTGGCGAACCGGTTGATTTTCGGTATCGAAAATTTCTATCCAATGGCACTACAATATTGGGTATATTATTTTGGGATTGAAATGAGGGCCATTGGACTTAAATGGGTCAAATTTTATTAGGGTTTCTTAAGAAATCCTATTACAAATTTTTGTTTTATCCCTATTTTGTCTTTTTTTCCAAACCATGCCACTTGTCCTACTTGGATTTATTGTTTTTGTCTTATTATTGGCTTAGAATTCTCGACTCTTCCATGTTTAAAGAGTGAAAGAGACATGTTAATTGCTCATTTCTCCTCCCATCCGAAAACCTCTTCATCTTTCCTTCTCCATTGATTTTCTTTTGGTTCTAGCTTCCTTTTACCTTTTAAACACTTCCTTTCATGCATGCAAGCTCAACCCTCTTACCTCCCCGTTGCAAGTGATGATGTCGTGTATGTGTAGGAGAAACTAGGAAGTTGTGAGAGTTGGAGAATTAAGGAGATGGAAGCTTTGACTAGGTAAGGTTTATGTTAAGCTTTCATTATATATTTCATGAATCATGGTTATTAGATGTATTTAAAGGAGTTATTGTTTACTAATCATGAGTTATGATGGTTAAATGTTATGAAAATGATAGTTTGAATTGTTAGGTTATGTTTGAATATGATTTGAGGAAGTTAGCATGAAAGATGTATTGTAACTTGGTTTAACTTGATTTTGGATGATTCTTGATGATATTTGTTACATGAAACTGATTGTGTATGGTGCTGCCAAGTTGGGGTAGTATTTCCTACTGAATGTATGCATGACCTAGGGACTGATTTCTTGTCCATTTGGTATGCTTAGTGAAGTAGAATTGGACTTGGCATGATAGGAAGTGAATGGAGAAGTAAAGCTGGAAAATTTGTTTTTGACCTACTGTACTGTTTTGGGCATAACTCATTGTTTGGTTATGCAAATGAGTTGAGGTTTGTTCCGAATGAAACTTTGGGTTGTTGGCTACATTTTTGTGTGAAATAGGTGTTGTCCAATTTTAGCTATAAGAGGGTGAATTATGGCCTGGAAAGTTACTGCTGGAAATGATGTAAACAGTATCCGGATTTATAACCTATGAGTTTGCAAATTTTTCTAAATTAATTGAGAAGGAATTAGAAACAATGGACTAAATGAAAGTTTAATACTATTCAGTTAGCTTTCCAATGCCACTGATTTTGTAATTTTTCGATATGTCTAGTAGGAGTTATGGACCAATAACTGTTGGCTGTTTTAATGCATTGAATGAAACCTAGTTGAAATGGTAGATTTGGTGTACATTCTGATTTGGAGGAGTTTTAGTAATTTGTGTGAACTGAATTGGTGTTAGGGATCTGCTGAAGAGTTTTATAAGACACATTTATCTTGAAAATGGTATATGGCAAATAAGTTTTAGAGATCAGATGTGGGAGTTATGGATTTTCAAAATCTGAACCTGCATTAGGATGTTAACTGCTGATCATGACAGAAACTTGTATAACATATTTGAAATTGTTAGAGATCGAATTGGATGTTGAGTTCTTCATGAAAATTGACGTTTGAGATCTTATCTTTTCAGTGATATAAGGTAGTGAATTTGGTGACATTTTTGCTAAGAGATATACTGTTGTGAAATGTTCTGTTCAGATTGGGAAAATTCTGAGGGCTGATTCTTTGGTGAATTGTTTGACATAGTTAGCAAGTGAATCTGATTTTCGGTTGTTCATGAAAGTTGTAGATAACGTTGTGATCTTACTGCCTTAATTATTGTGTAATTGTTGACTGAAGAATCAGATAGTTACTGAATTTGTAATGTACTGCCCTGTTTTGATAGGTTTTTAGTGGGCAGTAGGTTTGATTGGATTTTTAACACCCTTAGGGGTGAAATTGATTTTTATGGTCTTCTTGAGAATTGTAGAGGGTTTCATTATCTTTCCAAAAAGGTATAGTTTGCATTTTTCTGAAATGTGTAGAAAGGGATATGATAGATTAAATTTTGGTTAGAAATCAGGAAAACAAAGAAGGAAATAAGGGTTATACATTTAATGTGAATTTTGGTTTCTTTCGTGAATAACTCTTCCATCCGACGTCCGATTGACCTGATTCTTGAGGCATCGGATTTATAGAATATTGAATTTCATTTTCTGAGAGATTCGGGATTTTTAGACGAGAAATTGACGTGGGTCCGGATAAGGGTCTGTCTAATTACTGTTTTGTTTAATTGGGGACCTATAGAGGTCCGAATTGCGCACCGTCAGCGCCAATAGGTTTCTAATTTTTAGACGGATTTTTATGATGGAAAAAAATGAGATTAGGGACGGGAATATCATGATCATGTATTGTGCACCTTCTAAGTGTTACATGTGCATTCTGATATAGTTCTGATTGAACAATTGATAATGTTTGTATACTGTCACTGTTATAGAGTCACACTTGAAGGGTCGGTCCACCGACGTCACTGAGACGGCCAGATTTTGGCTCGGAAACACAGGTGAGTAACCTAGTTGGTTCCTCAACCTTTATGTGTTTAATATTTTGCAATTATGTCATGTGGAGATAATGGAAGGTTATGTGTGTTTGATTTTGACTGATTTTGGACCGTAGGTGTCTGAAATATTTGGAATGTGATATCGAAGTGAATCGTTGACTGAGAATTTCGAGGACGAAATTTTTATAAGGAGGGGGGAATTGTAACATTCCACCCCCTACTGGAAGGAGTAAAATAGTAAATTGGCACAGGATGTGCTAGATTAGGATTTCATGGGACTGCTCATGCATAATAGGATTGCTACATAGTCACAATTGTGCACATGAACTTCTTGTGCATGCATACATGATATTCGGTTTACGTGCCTAAGACAATTTTATTGAGATTAACGTGGTTAATGGGTTTGAAAAATTATTCTAAGTCGCCATTGAGTGTTTTGTATTTCTTTGGAATTATAGAATTTTTCGGAATTTTTGGAGAAAATTCTGGACCGAAAAAAAAACCGCCAAGTGGCGAACAGGTTGATTTTCGGTATCGAAAATTTCTATCCAATGGCACTACAATATTGGGTATATTATTTTGGGATTGAAATGAGGGCCATTGGACTTAAATGGGTCAAATTTTATTAGGGTTTCTTAAGAAATCCTATTACAAATTTTGTTTTATCCCTATTTTGTCTTTTTTCCAAACCATGCCACTTGTCCTACTTGGATTTATTGTTTTGTCTTATTATTGGCTTAGAATTCTCGACTCTTCCATGTTTAAAGAGTGAAAGAGACATGTTAATTGCTCATTTCTCCTCCCATCCGAAAACCTCTTCATCTTTCCTTCTCCATTGATTTTTCTTTTGGTTCTAGCTTCCCTTTTACCTTTTAAACACTTCCTTTCATGCATGCAAGCTCAACCTCTTACCTCCCGTTGCAAGTGATGATGTCGTGTATGTGTAGGAGAAACTAGGAAGTTGTGAGAGTTGGAGAATTAAGGAGATGGAAGCTTTGACTAGGTAAGGTTTATGTTAAGCTTTCATTATATATTTCATGAATCATGGTTATTAGATGTATTTAAAGGAGTTATTGTTTACTAATCATGAGTTATGATGGTTAAATGTTATGAAAATGATAGTTTGAATTGTTAGGTTATGTTTGAATATGATTTGAGGAAGTTAGCATGAAAGATGTATTGTAACTTGGTTTAACTTGATTTTGGATGATTCTTGATGATATTTGTTACATGAAACTGATTGTGTATGGTGCTGCCAAGTTGGGGTAGTATTTCCTACTGAATGTATGCATGACCTAGGGACTGATTTCTTGTCCATTTGGTATGCTTAGTGAAGTAGAATTGGACTTGGCATGATAGGAAGTGAATGGAGAAGTAAAGCTGGAAAATTTGTTTTTGACCTACTGTACTGTTTTGGGCATAACTCATTGTTTGGTTATGTAAATGAGTTGAGGTTTGTTCCGAATGAAACTTTGGGTTGTTGGCTACATTTTTGTGTGAAATAGGTGTTGTCCAATTTTAGCTGTAAGAGGGTGAATTATGGCCTGGAAAGTTACTGCTGGAAATGATGTAAACAGTATCCGGATTTATAACCTATGAGTTTTGCAAAATTTTCTAAATTAATTGAGAAGGAATTAGGAAAAATGGACTAAATAAAAGTTTAAGACTATTCAGTTAGCTTTCCAATGCCACTGATTTTGTAATTTTTCGATATGTCTAGTAGGAGTTATGGACCAATAACTGTTGGCTGTTTTAATGCATTGAATGAAACCTAGTTGAAATGGTAGATTTGGTGTACATTCTGATTTGGAGGAATTTTAGTAATTTGTGTGAACTGAATTGGTGTTAGGGATCTACTGAAGAGTTTTATAAGACACATTTATCTTGAAAATGGTATATGGCATATAAGTTTTAGAGATCAGATGTGTGAGTTATGGATTTTCAAAATCTGAACCTGCATTAGGATGTTAACTGCTGATCATGACAGAAACTTGTATAACAAATTTGAAATTGTTAGAGATCGAATTGGATGTTGAGTTCTTCATGAAAATTGACGTTTGAGATCTTATCTTTTCAGTGATATAAGGTAGTGAATTTGGTGACATTTGTGCTAAGAGATATACTGTTGTGAAATGTTCTGTTCAGATTGGGAAAATTCTGAGGGCTGATTATTTGGTGAATTGTTTGACATAGTTAAAGAGTGAATCTGATTTTGGGTTGTTCATGAAAGTTGTAGATAACGTTGTGATCTTACTGCCTTAATTATTGTGTAATTGTTGACTGAAGAATCAGATAGTTACTGAATTTGTAATGTACTGCCCTGTTTTGATAGGTTTTGAGTGGGCAGTAGGTTTGATTGGATTTTTAACACCCTTAGGGGTGAAATTGATTTTTATGGTCTTCTTGAGAATTGTAGAGGGTTTCATTATCTTTCCAACAAGGTATAGTTTGCATTTTTCTGAAATGTGTAGAAAGGGATATGATAGATTAAATTTTGGTTAGAAATCAGGAAAACAAAGAAGGAAATAAGGGTTATACATTTAATGTGAATTTTGGTTTCTTTCGTGAATAACTCTTCCGTCCGACGTCCGATTGACCTGATTTTTTAGGCATCGGATTCATAGAATATTGAATTTCATTTTCTGAGAGATTCGGGATTTTTAGACGAGAAATTGACGTGGGTCCGGATAAGGGTCTGTCTAATTACTGTTGTGTTTAATTGGGGACCTATAGAGGTCCGAATTGCGCACCGTCAGCGCCATTAGGTTTCTAATTTTTAGACGGATTTTTATGATGGAAAAAAAATGAGATTAGGGACGGGAATATCATGATCATGTATTGTGCACCTTCTAAGTGTTACATGTGCATTCTGATATAGTTCTGATTGAACAATTGATAATGTTTGTATACTGTCACTGTTATAGAGTCACACTTGAAGCGTCGGTCCACCGACGTCACTGAGACGGCCATATTTTGGCTCGGAAACACAGGTGAGTAACCTAGTTGGTTCCTCAACCTTTATGTGTTTAATATTTTGCAATTATGTCATGTGGAGATAATGGAAGGTTATGTGTGTTTGATTTTGACTGATTTTGGACCGTAGGTGTCTGAAATATTTGGAATGTGATATCGAAGTGAATCGTTGACTGAGAATTTCGAGGACGAAATTTTTATAAGGAGGGGGGAATTGTAACATTCCACCCCCTACTGGAAGGAGTAAAATAGTAAATTGGCATAGGATGTGCTAGATTGGGATTTCATGGGACTGCTCATGCATAATAGGATTGCTACATAGTCACAATTGTGCACATGAACTTACTGTGCATGCATACATGATATTCCCGGTTTACGTGCCTAAGACAATTTTATTGAGATTAACGTGGTTAATGGGTTTGAAAAATTATTCTAAGTGCGCCATTGAGTGTTTTGTATTTTACTGGAATTATAGGAATTTTTCTGGAATTTTCCGGAGAAAATTCCTGGACCAAAAAAAAAAACCGCCAAGTGGCGAACCGGTTGATTTTCGGTATCGAAAATTTCTTTCCAATGGCACTACAATATTGGGTATATTATTTTGGGATTGAAATGAGGGCCATTGGACTTAAATGGGTCAAATTTTATTAGGGTTTCTTAAGAAATCCTATTACAAATTTTTGTTTTATCCCTATTTTGTCTTTTTTTCCAAACCATGCCACTTGTCCTACTTGGATTTATTGTTTTTGTCTTATTATTGGCTTAGAATTCTCGACTCTTCCATGTTTAAAGAGTGAAAGAGACATGTTAATTGCTCATTTCTCCTCCCATCCGAAAACCTCTTCATCTTTCCTTCTCCATTGATTTTTCTTTTGGTTCTAGCTTCCCTTTTACCTTTTAAACACTTCCTTTCATGCATGCAAGCTCAACCCTCTTACCTCCCCGTTGCAAGTGATGATGTCGTGTATGTGTAGGAGAAACTAGGAAGTTGTGAGAGTTGGAGAATTAAGGAGATGGAAGCTTTGACTAGGTAAGGTTTATGTTAAGCTTTCATTATATATTTCATGAATCATGGTTATTAGATGTATTTAAAGGGAGTTATTGTTTACTAATCATGAGTTATGATGGTTAAATGTTATGAAAATGATAGTTTGAATTGTTAGGTTATGTTTGAATATGATTTGAGGAAGTTAGCATGAAAGATGTATTGTAACTTGGTTTAACTTGATTTTGGATGATTCTTGATGATATTTGTTACATGAAACTGATTGTGTATGGTGCTGCCAAGTTGGGGTAGTATTTCCTACTGAATGTATGCATGACCTAGGGACTGATTTCTTGTCCATTTGGTATGCTTAGTGAAGTAGAATTGGACTTGGCATGATAGGAAGTGAATGGAGAAGTAAAGCTGGAAAATTTGTTTTTGACCTACTGTACTGTTTTGGGCATAACTCATTGTTTGGTTATGCAAATGAGTTGAGGTTTGTTCCGAATGAAACTTTGGGTTGTTGGCTACATTTTTGTGTGAAATAGGTGTTGTCCAATTTTAGCTGTAAGAGGGTGAATTATGGCCTGGAAAGTTACTGCTGGAAATGATGTAAACAGTATCCGGATTTATAACCTATGAGTTTTGCAAATTTTTCTAAATTAATTGAGAAGGAATTAGGAAAAATAGACTAAATGAAAGTTTAAGACTATTCAGTTAGCTTTCCAATGCCACTGATTTTGTAATTTTTCGATATGTCTAGTAGGAGTTATGGACCAATAACTGTTGGCTGTTTTAATGCATTGAATGAAACCTAGTTGAAATGGTAGATTTGGTGTACATTCTGATTTGGAGGAATTTTAGTAATTTGTGTGAACTGAATTGGTGTTAGGGATCTACTGAAGAGTTTTATAAGACACATTTAACTTGAAAATGGTATATGGCATATAAGTTTTAGAGATCAGATGTGGGAGTTATGGATTTTCAAAATCTGAACCTGCATTAGGATGTTAACTGCTGATCATGACAGAAACTTGTATAACATATTTGAAATTGTTAGAGATCGAATTGGATGTTGAGTTCTTCATGAAAATTGACGTTTCAGATCTTATCTTTTCAGTGATATAAGGTAGTGAATTTGGTGACATTTTTGCTAAGAGATATACTGTTGTGAAATGTTCTGTTCAGATTGGGAAAATTCTGAGGGCTGATTCTTTGGTGAATTGTTTGACATAGTTAGCAAGTGAATATGATTTTGGGTTGTTCATGAAAGTTGTAGATAACGTTGTGATCTTACTGCCTTAATTATTGTATAATTGTTGACTGAAGAATCAGATAGTTACTGAATTTGTAATGTACTGCCCTGTTTTGATAGGTTTTGAGTGGGCAGTAGGTTTGATTGGATTTTTAACACCATTAGGGGTGAAATTGATTTTTATGGTCTTCTTGAGAATTGTAGAGGGTTTCATTATCTTTCCAAAAAGGTATAGTTTGCATTTTTCTGAAATGTGTAGAAAGGGATATGATAGATTAAATTTTGGTTAGAAATCAGGAAAACAAAGAAGGAAATAAGGGTTATACATTTAATGTGAATTTTGGTTTCTTTCGTGAATAACTCTTCCGTCCGACGTCCGATTGACCTGATTCTTGAGGCATCGGATTCATAGAATATTGAATTTCATTTTCTGAGAGATTCGGGATTTTTAGACGAGAAATTGACGTGGGTCCGGATAAGGGTCTGTCTAATTACTGTTGTGTTTAATTGGGGACCTATAGAGGTCCGAATTGCGCACCGTCAGCGCCAATAGATTTCTAATTTTTAGACGGATTTTTATGATGAAAAAAAATGAGATTAGGGACGGGAATATCATGATGATGTATTGTGCACCTTCTAAGTGTTACATGTGCATTCTGATATAGTTCTGATTGAACAATTGATAATGTTTGTATACTGTCACCGTTATAGAGTCACACTTGAAGCGTCGGTCCACCGACGTCACTGAGACGGCCAGATTTTGGCTCGGAAACACAGGTGAGTAACCTAGTTGGTTCCTCAACCTTTATGTGTTTAATATTTTGCAATTATGTCATGTGGAGATAATGGAAGGTTATGTGTGTTTGATTTTGACTGATTTTGGACCGTAGGTGTCTGAAATATTTGGAATGTGATATCGAAGTGAATCGTTGACTGAGAATTTCGAGGACGAAATTTTTATAAGGAGGAGGAATTGTAACATTCCACCCCTACTGGAAGGAGTAAAATAGTAAATTGGCATAGGATGTGCTAGATTCGATTTCATGGGACCGCCATGCATAATAGGATTGCTACATAGTCACAATTGTGCACATGAACTTCTGTGCATGCATACATGATATTCCCGGTTTACGTGCCTAAGATAATTTTATTGCGATTAACGTGGTTAATGGGTTTGAAAAATTATTCTGAGTGCGTCATTGAGTGTTTTGTATTTTACCGAATTATAGAATTTTTCGGAATTTTTGGAGAAAATTTCGGACCGAAAAAACCGCCAGTGTGGAACCGGTTGATTTTCGGTATCGAAAATTTCTATCCAATGACACTACAATATTGGGTATATTATTTTGGGATTGAAATGAGGGCCATTGGACTTAAATGGGTCAAATTTTATTAGGGTTTCTTAAGAAATCCTATTACAAATTTTTGTTTTATCCCTATTTTGTCTTTTTTTCCAAACCATGCCACTTGTCCTACTTGGATTTATTGTTTTTGTCTTATTATTGGCTTAGAATTCTCGACTCTTCCATGTTTAAAGAGTGAAAGAGACATGTTAATTGCTCATTTCTCCTCCCATTCGAAAACCTCTTCATCTTTCCTTCTCCATTGATTTTTCTTTTGGTTCTAGCTTCCTTTTACCTTTTAAACACTTCCTTTCATGCATGCAAGCTCAACCTCTTACCTCCCGTTGCAAGTGATGATGTCGTGTATGTAGGAGAAACTAGGAAGTTGTGAGAGTTGGAGAATTAAGGAGATGGAAGCTTTGACTAGGTAAGGTTTATGTTAAGCTTTCATTATATATTTCATGAATCATGGTTATTAGATGTATTTAAAGGGAGTTATTGTTTACTAATCATGAGTTATGATGGTTAAATGTTATGAAAATGATAGTTTGAATTGTTAGGTTATGTTTGAATATGATTTGAGGAAGTTAGCATGAAAGATGTATTGTAACTTGGTTTAACTTGATTTTGGATGATTCTTGATGATTTTTCTTACATGAAACTGATTGTGTATGGTGCTGCTAAGTTGGGGTAGTATTTCCTACTGAATGTATGCATGACCTAGGGACTGATTTCTTGTCCATTTGGTATGCTTAGTGAAGTAGAATTGGACTTGGCATGATAGGAAGTGAATGGAGAAGTAAAGCTGGAAAATTTGTTTTTGACCTACTGTACTGTTTTGGGCATAACTCATTGTTTGGTTATGCAAATGAGTTGAGGTTTGTTCCCAATGAATCTTTGGGTTGTTGGCTACATTTTTGTGTGAAATAGGTGTTGTCCAATTTTAGCTGTAAGAGGGTGAATTATGGCCTGGAAAGTTACTGCTGGAAATGATGTAAACAGTATCCGGATTTATAACCTATGAGTTTTTCAAAATTTTCTAAATTAATTGAGAAGGAATTAGGAAAAATAGACTAAATGAAAGTTTAAGACTATTCAGTTAGCTTTCCAATGCCACTGATTTTGTAATTTTTCGATATGTCTAGTAGGAGTTATGGACCAATAACTGTTGGCTGTTTTCATGCATTGAATGAAACCTAGTTGAAATGGTAGATTTGGTGTACATTCTGATTTGGAGGAATTTTAGTAATTTGTGTGAACTGAATTGGTGTTAGGGATCTACTGAAGAGTTTTATAAGACACATTTATCTTGAAAATGGTATATGGCATATAAGTTTTAGAGATCAGATGTGGGAGTTATGGATTTTCAAAATCTGAACCTGCATTAGGATGTTAACTACTGATCATGACAGAAACTTGTATAACATATTTGAAATTGTTAGAGATCGAATTGGATGTTGAGTTCTTCATGAAAATTGACGTTTCAGATCTTATCTTTTCAGTGATATAAGGTAGTGAATTTGGTGACATTTTTGCTAAGAGATATACTGTTGTGAAATGTTCTGTTCAGATTGGGAAAATTCTGAGGGCTGATTCTTTGGTGAATTGTTTGACATAGTTAGCAAGTGAATCTGATTTTGGGTTGTTCATGAAAGTTGTAGATAACGTTGTGATCTTACTACCTTAATTATTGTGTAATTGTTGACTGAAGAATCAGATAGTTACAGAATTTGTAATGTACTGCCCTGTTTTGATAGGTTTTGAGTGGGCAGTAGGTTTGATTGGATTTTTAACACCCTTAGGGGTGAAATTGATTTTTATGGTCTTCTTGAGAATTGTAGAGGGTTTCATTATCTTTCCAACAAGGTATAGTTTGCATTTTTCTGAAATGTGTAGAAAGGGATATGATAGATTAAATTTTGGTTAGAAATCAGGAAAACAAAGAAGGAAATAAGGGTTATACATTTAATGTGAATTTTGGTTTCTTTCGTGAATAACTCTTCCGTCCGACGTCCGATTGACCTGATTCTTGAGGCATCGGATTCATAGAATATTGAATTTCATTTTCTGAGAGATTCGGGATTTTTAGACGAGAAATTGACGTGGGTCCGGATAAGGGTCTGTCTAATTACTGTTGTGTTTAATTGGGGACCTATAGAGGTCCGAATTGCACACCGTCAGCGCCAATAGGTTTCTAATTTTTAGACGAATTTTTATGATGGAAAAAAAATGAGATTAGGGATGGGAATATCATGATCATGTATTTTGCACCTTCTAAGTGTTACATGTGCATTCTGATATAGTTCTGATTGAACAATTGATAATGTTTGTATACTGTCACTGTTATAGAGTCACACTTGAAGCGTCGGTACACCGACGTCACTGAGACGGCCAGATTTTGGCTCGGAAACACAGGTGAGTAACCTAGTTGGTTCCTCAACCTTTATGTGTTTAATATTTTGCAATTATGTCATGTGGAGATAATGGAAGGTTATGTGTGTTTGATTTTGACTGATTTTGGACCGTAGGTGTCTGAAATATTTGGAATGTGATATCGAAGTGCTATTTGTGTGTAACTATGCATGGGTGCTTCAATGGAATAATTTGTGAATATGAAATTTATTAGTAACTGAATTACCGGACCGAAGGTTCGAAGGAATGGGAATTGGTCTTTGAAATGTAAAATGACTGTGAATGTGAATAGGAACACGTACATTGCATGCATAAAAGTATGATCAGATAAAGGCAGTTGTGACCGGAGCGGCCCGTGATCGGGCATATCATGCCCAACGTATATGAGAGCTTTCAGCTCAACGCACGAGACCTCGGGTCCAACTTATTGAGCCTCGGGCTCAATGTATCGAGGCTTCAAGCCCATGTTTTCGAGCCACGGCTCAACGCAATGTGCCCGCCATCTTGGGGCGATTTCAAAGCACGGTCACAACAATGAAATGAAAATGAAAAGTGTCACATGTGCATTGCATCTATAAATGATTGAATATGAATTGTGTTAAAGGCGAAATGCCTTACATTAGAGAAATGTGATCGTATGTATTATTTAGTAAATTGATTGAATATGCATGAGTTGAGTGAACCATCGATGATGGTTTCTCACTGAGTTCGCAAAACTCACCCAAAATTTGCAATTATTTTTCAGGACTCAGAAGAATACCCCGTTAGGCAACGGGCGTATAACGTTGTTGGGTATTGAAGTAGAGAAGAGATCGGGATCAGTTTTCGTCTGCATTAGTGTCCAATAGAATTGTATTCCAAAATGACTAATTGGATGTGTAATGGGCCAATGTGGTTCTGTTTTGTACATAAAATGGTTATTGTAATTTATGGTTGACTATTTGTAATAACTGAAACTGATTGTATTAACTGAAAATGGTTATCTATGCACGTTGATGCAAATTGTCTACTGTATTCCGCGCACATTAGTGTAAATGAAAGAAAAAGGAAATGGCTCTGATGGAATGAATGTTTGAAAAAACTTTATTTATACGGAATTTTGACTGATTGAGTGATGTAGCACGCCACCCTCGCGGGGCACGAACTCGGATATCACCATCGATGTCGGGTTCGGGTCATGCGGGAGTGGGGTGTTACAATAAATTTAATTAAAATTCTACATAGCCCCTTTCATGAAATCAACTTTAAAATCACTAAACCCACTTCCTTTCTAAGCTTTCTACACCAAAACCCAACTAAAAACCAACACTTAAAATCATAACTTACCTTGGTTCTTGACTCAACCCAAGAGTTTCTTGGTTCAAAATGTAGCTTAGCTCCTCCTCTACACTTTTCCTTCTTGAACTTTCTTCAAACTCTCACTTGAACTCTTGGAATCTCAAACCCTAGCCAAGCCTTTCTCTTTTTTCTCCTTCTCCTTTCCTCCTTCCACGACTTCTCCCTCTTCTCCCTTTAATTTTCTTATTCCTCTTCTTTTCTCCTACTAATTCACTTAACTTCTCTTCTTTTTATACTCCTTATTACTTACTTAAGCCCATAGGCCCAAAGCCCATTCACTTCTTCTTCCTCCCTTCTTATTTTCCTCTTTAAACTTCTCAAGCCCACTAATTCTTTAAGCCCATCTTATTCTCTTTTCCTTTCCTACCTCATTAAGGCCCAACTAACAAATTTAATTTCATTAACTCACCACCTAACTCTTTAATGCTATCACATATTAATTAATATCAACTCAATTAATGCTAACTTAACTTACTCAATTAATCTAATCATGCTTAACTAAAAAAAAAATTTGGGGCTAACACAGGTTGAGAACATGCATAATGAATAAAAGCTTCAACTCCCTCAACAAATTCAGGATTAATGTAACAATCAAGTGTTAATCGTCTATACATCTAAGATCTATCAACATAACTCATTTTTGCAAAACTGTTAATTTAAAACCGTGATTTCATAGTTAGTATCAATTATGTTCGTCAAATACTACAAAACATTTGAGATAAGACTTATGAATCAAGATAACAAGTCCTTATTTTATAGACTTATCACATCCTATTTTCATTTTTTAAATTGAACATAAGACTATAGAAGAAGCTCTTAATGATGGAAGTTGGGTTTTTGCTATAAATGAGGAGTCAAACCAATCTTAGAGCAATAAGATATATTTAGATCTAGATATCACCAAATTGTAAGTACCAACTGGGTTTTTAAAAATAAGTCAAATGAATTGAGTACCATTACGAGAAATAAAGTTAGATTAGTGGTAAAAAGGTATAATCAAGAGGAAGGCATAGACCACGAGGAAACTTTTATACTACTAGCTAGCTTAAAATCTATTAGACTATTAATTCAATCCACATCTTGTAAAAACTTTCAATTATTTCAAATGGATCTTAAAAGTGTTTTTTTAATAGTTCTATTTAAGAAGAAGTGTATATTAATCAACTTCCAAATAACATAACGGACCCAACAATGTTTACAAACTTTCTAAGCCTTATATGGTTTGCAACAAGTTTCTAAATATTGGTATGATAGGTTTAAGTACGTATTTTTTAGAAAATAGTTTCTCTAAAGCTAAGGTTGATGCTACACTCTTTATTAAAATGCATAAGTATGATATTTTAGTTGTTCAAGTTTATGTCGATGACATTATTTTTGGTTCCACTACTAAGAGTATATTTAAATAATTTTCCACTTATATGAGTAGAGAATTTGAGACTAGTATAATAGGGGTGGTTAACTTTTTTCTTAGACTTCAAATCAAGGTATCTTTATCAATCAAGCGAAGTACACTAAAGAACTACTCAAATGCTTCAAAATGGATTAAGCTAAATCACTAGGGGAATCTGTGAGTATCACAATAAAACTAAACGAAGATGAAAAGGTGAGTCAAATTATGTAAAAATTTATTAAGGTTTGATTAGTAGTTTTCTCTATATTATCGTAAGTAGGCTCAATATTATATTTAGTGTATGCATGTTGAATTTCAACTGTGTCTTAGGGAATCCCACCTTTTAGCCATTAAGTGGATTCTTTGTTATTAATGTGGTACACATAAACACATCATAATGGTTTAGGTAGGTCCATATTCATGACGCACTACACATTCTCATATAATGGTCCTGTGTAGCCATAAACTTGAGGGAGTCCTTGAAGGAGTTCTGTGCCACTAGAGGGCAGGCGGGAGAAGCCTATTCTTGGGTTAACGTGCATGTGATGGTTCTTGAGGGACTACCACAAACCTACATAACATGAAGTTCATGAACTTGAAAACATTTGGCCCATATGGCACATTTGTGAAAAAACTTGACTTTCATGAACATGCACCATTCATATGCAATTCTATCATCATTTCACAATTTCACAGCCACAAGTATATGCCAATCATAATAACCCTTTTTTAAATCGTGTGAAGGCAACATGTACCACAATTACGAAGCATTTAGCAATCATTCTCAAAAATTCATTTACAAAAAACATGTGGAAATTTGCAAGCATTCAAAGAACAATAAATGTGCTTTTATCAAGTAGTTGGAAAAATCAATTAAATGCATTTATTGTAAGAACATTTATAGCTTATTAACTCAATTATAAAAATGTCACCCACCTTAATTCCTTACTTGAAACTTGACTCAAATTGCCTCCCCTTGATCTTGATTCCTCTTGCCTCTCTTAATCTCCTTCATCCATGGCAAAATCTCCAAATCAATAGACATCCAAATTAAACAACCCATAAGACATAATCACCAAAATTGGTCTTACAAAACTTAAACCCATACCATTCTTAAGCCATAAGAACAAAAATCTCTCTAAAAATCCAACAAATCAAAATCCATTCTTACCTTGAATCTTCAAATGAAGAGTTTGATGGATTGAATGAGAGCACTCTTCCTCTTCTTCCTTTTTCCTTCTTGCATCAACTTCAACATCCCTCTAGAAAACCAAGAAATGAAGAACCCTAGCTTTTCTTCTTTTTCTCCCCTCTTTCTCTCTTTTTTGTGCTTCTCTCTTCTCTTTCTCTCTAATTCACGTTTTTGCTTCTTTAAAATGAAAGACAACTCATTTCTCTTTCCTTTTATACCATTAATGCTTGCACAAAGTCTATTTTGCCCTTACTTATATGCCTTGCAACTTAAGTGGCTTAAGTGGTCTTCCAATTTTGCCCCTCATCCAAACTTATCACCTTAATACAATAATTCAATCAACCCATGCCATATGATCTTTCTCAAATTAACATGCTAATTAACTCCCATTAACATGCTAATTAATTCCACAAAATACCCTATTAAGAACTCAAAAATCATTTAAATCATGCTTAACTCCTTCCAAAAATCAACACCTTTTCTAATCTTGCAATTGAAGGAATTTGATTGTACTTCCTTCTAGAGAAATGTTATTCATTGTCTTAATTTTCTAATAAAATCAAAATCATTCAATTTCATTCAGAAATCTGAAAGTTATACCCAAACATTTCCAGACTGGTCTTATACTGAAACAATATGCTATGCTTAAATTCCACCCAAAAATTGACTTTCTTAGAGACTGAATTAAAACTCAATTTCATTAGACGATTTGTAGCCTTATCTCTCTGGTTTAATCCAAATTAAGAATCATCTCATTTGGATAACTAGAGCAAAAGTTATGGCTAAAATATCAAAGCATACTCAATGAACATATATATTTTCCAACTTTTAATTTCAGACATATCACATATAACCCATCGTGTGTCTAAACCATTTTTTCTATTTCATTTCAAGTTTAAGAGTTCCCCTTTTTTTTCTACACATGAAAAATTGCCAACAATTCCTCATTTAATAGTTCCAGCTTCGAAGGAAAGTTCAGGGTCCAACAATTCTCCCCTCTTTAAAGAATTTCATCCTCGAAATTCATACCTTACTGATCTATGGGCAGCGGTTTGCTTCCTGATTGAGCCCAAGTTTAATATATAATTGGCTACACTTTCATGATTGTTAATGCACTTTTTGACTCTTAATAGATGGTTTTTGTGTTTAAATTAGTCTCTTACGGTGAGGTTATGTTTTATGCAATTTGCTAGTAAAATTGTACAAATTGACATTAATTGCATTATAATTTTTCTAAGAACAATTGATACTGCAAATTGTTATTTTATATTGTAGGAGAAAAGGAGTCAAAAAGGATCAGAAGAGTCAACACGGCATGAAGTCCTTAAGGCACGTCGCGGCGAAATGTAATTCCCACGTCGCGGCGCATCAACACAGATCGTACATCGCGACGTCAACAATTCAACACGTCGCGGCGAGCAAGCCAGATCGTACGTCGCCACGAGAATTAATTCATACGTCGCGACGAGCAAGCCAGAGCACACATCACGATTAGAATTAATTCATACGTCGCGACGTGCAGATGGGTATTCGGACTTTAAATGGAAAAATCACTCACTGTACTGACCCAGCCAGTGAACCATCCTTTAAATATTGCTAAATTAGGTTAGAACGGGTATCTTCTGGGGGATCGACATTGGGCAGAGAGAAGAGAGAAAAGTGAAGAGAGAACAAAGAAGAAAGAGGAGAGATTCTCGACCTCACCATCCAGGGTTCCCTAGGTGAAACCTTTGTATAGGCTTTCTTTTCATTTTCACCGCCGACTCCATCATGGATAGCTTGGATTCGTCACGAGTTGTGAAGGTTTCGGTTAAAATGCGTGGTTAGGCATTTGTTTTCTCCTGAAGATGCAGTGATGGTTGGAGTTCACCGAAGGGGAGTAGCTTAATCTGTAGTTTAGCTATGATTTATAAATGCCTAGGTCTAGGGTTTGTAATTTGTAGTGAAGCTACTTGATTATAGCTAAATGTTTGACATTTAATGTGTTGTTTGGATTGGTAGTTTACATTGTCACATTTAATTACATTGTTATGAACAGCCGAGTTGGGGTTTATTACTTTGTAGTTAGATTAGCTTAATTAGAGTTTAATTAAGCGTTGAACAATGAAATGTGTTATGGATTTGTTTATGTAGAATTCTGTGCTTAAATATATGAAGTCTCATATATGTCAACTTATGATCTTGTTGATTCTCTTCTATCTGCCTAGTTGTGTTTGATATAGAGTTGATGCTAGATTTCATTTGACCCATCGCATTGGCAAGTCCACCGTACACACTAAGATGCTTTTAACAAGGTTTTAAGCAATGGAGTTCATTGATTAAAACCTTGGACTTAAAGGTTCCTTTAAGGGTCTAGGGCTCAAGAGAACCTAATGGGGTCTTGAGAAATGGAGTCGAGAGTGACAGGAGTCCATTAATCAAGACCCTGGACTTAAAGAGAGTCCTTTAAGGTTTACCATTCAAACTTAGTGATTTCTAATCCCATCCGCACACACTAAGATGCTTTAAACAATGTTTTAAGCAATGGAGTTCATTGATTAAAACCTTGGACTTAAAGGTTCCTTTAAAGTTCTAGGGCTCAAGAGCACCTAATGGGGTCTTGAGAAATGGAGTCGAGAGTGACAGGAGTCCATTAATCAAGACCCTGGACTTAAAGAGAGTTCTTTAAGGTTTACCATTCACACTTAGTTTTGAACTGTGATAGCCAAAGCTCGTTTGCAAGAGGATTTTATCACTTGTTTTAGTATTTTCTTTTTCTATTTTCAAAAATCCAAAAATAATTTTTACATGCTTTTCAGTTCATTAGTGTTCTCAAAATCAAAACCCCCATTTTCTTACTAATTTTGCTTGCATTTTTATGACATATAGGCTAGCTTAGGTTCATTTCATTAGGTTCCGATCAAGAGAGACGACCTGAGGTTGCATCCTATACTGCAATCCTTGGTATAAATTATTTTTGACCGGTTTCCAAGGATCGATCGTAAGGTCGAATCGACAAAGCCGCGATCACTTCCTCTTTTACTCTTTTGTTTTTTTTTTTCATTTTACTCTATCACTCCAATGCTTTCTTTCAAATGACCTTGATTAACGGATTCAATCCATCCGTCCATAATATGTTCAGATGCCACACCATCTTATCTGTATTTTATTTTTTTCTCTCTTCATGTATTCAAACTATTCTTCTCAATTCTTCGAATACCTTTAATACATCATCAAATCTTGGATCACTTTAGTCTCCAATACCATAGTGCTATCGGGCATTTGTTAACTAAATCAATCATTATCAAATTTCATGTGCCTCCTGATTAGCCCTCGTGATTCCTTACACAATTAATTCCTCAATGAGGTACATTGTCTCACTTTCTTTTCAATTTCCCAATTGACTTCCTTCCTCGAATGATTTTCTCCATTCCTTGAATTTCCTCAGATCTCGCTTGGACTTATTCTCATGTTCGCTCATTCATACTAATTTCTCCACACATTATAATTTATCTGCAGACTTAACTTCTTGATTTTAATACATTCATCAAGTGAGGTTTATATCTCCCCAACATACTTTCACATAATATAACGTGATACATACTCCTCATACTAGCAATTCGTGTCTCCTTAATTTCAGGAGTCCACTCATATGATCGCTTACATCAAACAAAATATATACTTTTTCAGTAGCATATTCGACCTCTCTACTTGAGTCCCTGTTAGGGAGTGTACTCATTTTTGAATCATTACATATTCCTTCCTGATCAGTTCTTCCATTGATCATCCTTAATATAAACTATCTGATCTGCTTATTCTTCTTCGAAAGAAGGTTTCTTGCTACCATCATCTATACATCTTAATCAATCACCTATCATCATCATCACATTATCAGTTATTCTTAATACCTCGGGAAGACCAATTCTATCGTCCTCACAAGGTCATAAAGTTCTAATCGCCACAACTCAATGGAGTAATGAACATACTTATGGTCGCATATGATTGGATGACATCATCAAATTCATCCCATTATCCTTCACATTGCATCTTACATATGTATATTCACCATGGATTCAAACTTATAGATGTATAATCATCATAAAAATTATGATCTTAGTTCCACTAACACATCCTTATGGAGTATCATAACTCTTTGTCAGATTCATCAAGCAACCACTTAGGTCCTGATTTCATCTTTTTAAGATCATAGCAATTTATGTTTTTCCTTATTTTATACTTGTACACCTTAATCCCATCATTTCTACTTGTCTTCATTTCCTTTACAATCACCTCCTGAAAATAGTTTCACATCTATATCAATTCAAGTACGTATTAACAAACTTTCCTTATGTTCTCACTTTCCGACAAATCATTCTTCTTCCTACTATTTCTATTAGCTTAAACTCTTAACAATTGCTTATGCATGTAACTTATACACATACGCCCATGTAAGATCCTAATACTGGCGCTCTGATACCACAAATGTTGGGTCCTGCTTGTTTCCGGAATCCAACTCTTGCGAAATTATGAAACTTGAGCTTACTTTGATACCACACATGTTGGACCTCACTTGCGGAGCCCAACTTTGGATGTCTTAAACCTTGACCATCATCGGTTCATCTTCATTCTCATAAAATCCCAATAATTTTCTCACAAATTGTTCAATGGCATGCCCATATAAAATTAGTCATCATGCTTAAACTCATTTCTCCTATTTGTGAACAGAATTTGGAAATCTTCAAACAAGAATTTCAATTTCGCTTCTTCAAAGATATCATAACTCTAAGCCTCTATTTTGTCTTGAAGCAAGAATCGACTCAATCTAAGCTATAAAGCTCAAGATATGCTTAAAATTTCAAAGAGAGTTTATACCTCAATCATGCCCTCTAAACTGACCTCTCACTTTCTTACAATCAAACGTTTTAAAATCAATTCCAAAAGATACCAATTTTCATGGAGAGATAAATTCATGTCTAAAAATCTATCGCCTTAAGAATCACTTCATTCGGAGGTCGGATGAGGAAGTTATGACTGAAAGAATCTAACATGTTCATAACCTCAATCATGCAGTAACATGTCTTGGCGAGATCATGATAACTTTCTCCAAAAATGTCTGATTGATTTCATTTTTAGATCAATGGAAAGATAACTTCGATATATAAAACTTTCATGAAGACCACAAACTCAGATTCTTCCTTAAAAGTGGTCACAAATCGTGATTTACCAAAGCTTACCCGTGAATGTCCGTTTAACAGACATGTATGTCCGTTTAACGGACATTGTCGAGCCAAAGTGCACTTTCTCACCTGAGAAGGTCCGTTAAACGGACATCAAGTCTGTTAAACAGACATGGGTAATGCTAGGGGTCCTTTTTGTCCCATAAAGTTCCGTTAAATGGACCTAAAGTCCGTTAAACGGACATGGGGGTTCAAAAAACCCTTCCAAACCCTATCCAATGCTTCCTACATCCAATCTAACATCATATACACTTATAATCTTCACAAATTCACTTCTTCTAATGAAATCACACTCCTAAAACATTCAATTTCCACTTTGGGTGCATCAAACTCCCAAAATTCAACTAAAATAAATTGTCACAAACCCAAACTCTCATCATTCACCATGATTGTCATGTTTAAACTTCCTAAGCAACATCTTCACTTATAATGCTCATATCTTTTCACTCCGATATCCTAAATTTGCATACTATATAGCGTCGGAAAGCTAAGAGGATCATCTATAACTTTTATTAAGACATCTTGGTCAAAATCATCATAGATTAATACAAAATTTCTTCTGAACTCAAAACACACAATTTACCGTCATGAAAACTTGAAATTTATCCCAACTTCACTTCCTTAATTGCACATCATTCATAACAATTTAACTACCAGTTGGAATTCATCTAACTCTCTACCTCAATTCATTTGACTTCTCATATTCATCAACATCTCTATATTCATAACATCTCACAGATGTGATATAGATATATATACATACATATATATATATATACATATATATATATATACATACATATATATATATATACATATATATATATCAACCATTCATGTTCTACATTCATCATCCTCATCCATACATCATTCATAATTCATTAACAACAAATCAGAATTTTCAAAACTTCAATGGCATTCGAAGCCACAATACATTAATTTTCCAGAATCTCTAAAGTACATAGGATACTTGAATAATAATTGCTCAAAATGTAATTACAGCTTTGTTTACATAAATCTCTTCAAAGCAAAACAAAACATGCAAATTCGGATTTAGTCCTTGATTCACTTTTACTTGATCTCTTGCTCTTCATCTGAAGCTTGGGAAAGAGAGGGGGTGAGCTCGAAAGCTCATGGTTAACAGGTTTATAAACTTTAATAAGCAAAAACCATTTGAAACTTTCATGATTATAGAAAAACCTCATTGAAAATTTATAAAACATTCATTTCTCAATATTGTCAACTTGTCAAGCAAATTCACACTTCACCAAAGTCAAACAATCATCAAACTTATCAACACATGAAAACACATAAACACATCATAATGGTTTGGGTAGGTCTATGTTCATGACGCTCTACGCATTCCCATATAATGGTCATGTGTAGCCGTAAACTTAAGGGAGTCCTTAAATGAGCTCTGTGCCACTAGTGGGCAGGCAGGAGAAGCCTATTCTTGGGTCAACGTGCACGTGACGGTTCTTGAGCGACTACCACAAGCCCACATAACATGAAGTTCATGAACTTGAAAACATTTGGCCAATATGGCACATTTTTTTAAAAACTTGACTTTCATGAGAATTTCCAAACTGGTCTTATACTAAAACAATATGCTATGCTTAAATTCCACCCAAAAATTGACTTTCTTAGAGACTGAATTAAAACTCAATTTCATCAGACGATTTGTAGCCTTATCTCTCTAGTTTAATCCAAATTAAGAATCACCTCATTTGGATAACTAGAGCAAAAGGTATGGCTAAAACACTAAAGCATACTCAATGAACATATATATTTTCCAACTTTTAACTTCCAACATATCACATATAACCCATCTTGTGTCTAAACCATCTTTTTTACTTCATTTCAAGTTCAAGAGTTCCCCTTTTTTCTACACATGAAGAATCGCCAACAATTCCTCATTTAATAGTTCTAGCTTCCAAGGAAAGTTCGGGGTCCAACAAAATGCACAGGTAGATGTTCCATATAGTCAAAGAAGTTTGGAGGAAAAATTCCTTCTAACTTGCACAAAATTACTTCTAGAATTTCCATTTCAGTCAACTTGATTTCAGATGATGTTAAACTTTTGGAAAACAAACTTATTTCTATTATCACTTCCCAAACCTTATTCGATACCAACTCCTAAAATGCAAGTGGAATTAGCCTTTGCATAAACATATGACAATCATCACTTTTCAACCCAAATAATCTGTACTTCCTCATGTCCACACACCTTACCAAGTTTGAAATATAACGATCAAGAAACTTTAGACTTTTCAACCATTCACGCAATATTTCCTTTTGTTTTTGGTCCAAAGTGTAGCATGCTTTCAGATATTTACTAGTGTAAAGATTCTTATGTAATTCATTCCTTCTATAAAAAAATTGCAAATCAGCTTATAATTTTGCATTGTCTTTTGTCCTCCCTTCAATGTTCATTATGGTACTGAAAAAATTATCTTAAAAAATTTTCAATATGTATCACATTTTATAACATCCCGTTACTGTTAGCAAGGGCATTATGGTCATATTGGGTCAGACTGATAGGTTTCATTGCATTCACTGATTGAGCATGTTACTGGCCTCTAATTATAGAGGAACAGGTTTCGTGCATATGCATTTATTCATAGGTACATGCATTCATGATTTTTCGGCATTTTAATTGTGAGTAGGAATTGATCGGATTGTAAACTGGAAACTGACTGAACTGAATGGATTATGATTGATTGAGAAATTAGGAGTAAGTGGGCTTGAATGAC
The DNA here is from genome assembly GCA_029891385.1 of Erythroxylum novogranatense. Taxonomy (NCBI): domain Eukaryota; kingdom Viridiplantae; phylum Streptophyta; class Magnoliopsida; order Malpighiales; family Erythroxylaceae; genus Erythroxylum; species Erythroxylum novogranatense. The sequence goes on along the minus strand of CM057227.1, from coordinate 87,532,370 downwards.
TGATTTAGAATAGTCCAAGAGTGATTGGCTATTGATAGTGGTTTATAGGAAATTTTCAGGGAACTCGGGAGAAAATGCCGGACCGGAAATTTTGGAGTGATGATCGATCGATCATTGATAAGATCTTGAAAGAATTGTCCAATGGCAATGGGAAAAATTAGAGTTATACTGTTAGGAGATAAAAATGTTGAGCCATTGAAATTTAGAGACTGAAATTTGAACTGGTTTGAAGACTTATGTCTATAAATAGCTAGGTTTGAAATTTGGGGACTTTACCCTAAGACATTACCATTTCTTCTCTTCCTCTTCTCCACGGTGATCTTCAATTCCTCCCATCGGTGAGGTTCTTCGATTTTTCTTGTGGTTTTCTCTTCATTATGCAAAGCTAACTGGTTTATTGTGATTGATGAAGGTTGAGAAGGATTGAGAGTGGGTTATCGTTGAGTTTGAAAGATTTTAGGGTTTACGGAGATTGAGGGATTTAAGGAACTTGATCTTCGATTGGTAAGTATTTATGGATTTAATTTTGTTATTACTGGTTGTTTAAGCATTTATGGCATTTATTGGGTTAGATTGAGTAGTTAGGGTCTTAAATGTTGAGCTTAAAGAGCATTAATGGCGGAAATCGATCGGAGAAGACGATCGGGCCTTCGTACGTCGCGACGAGCGCACAAAGGCGTGAGGCTTCGTCGCGACGAATAATTAATTTATTCGACGCGAAGAGCTCGGCTGGACATCGCGACGAGCGTGAGTTTATTCGTCCCAACGACCGGCCTCCACGTCGCGATGAACGAACTTCTTCACGTCGCGTCGGGTGGACGTAGGTCGCAACGAGGGATGAAATTCTGATTGGATGATTGTTAGTTTATTGGGTGTAACTTATGGTATAGACCTCCGATTGAGGTGATTCCTGATTCATTATGAACTAGAGAAAGAGGTCTACAATTGAGGATAATTATGGAAGTTACAATTTAATTTAAATGGTAATGATTCATAGAGAATAAGGTCAATTTTGGTTCATAGTGTGACCTAAGTATTGAATTGTGACTATTGGAGTTTTAATTGGGATTTTCTATAGAGGTTTTGACCCAATGGTTATGGAATTGCTATAGGGAGTATGAATTGAGGAAATTGAATTGAATTTTAGGATTGGATCAATTATTGTCGATCAATTGAGCGAAGAGTTAGAATTGGGCCTAAGAGTTCTAAATTGGGTGTTAACACCGGAAAATCGTGAACTTGCATTGTGCATAATTCCACTGAGACATATGCATTACTGAATCGTCTTATTGAGCATCTAGTAATGGGACTGTATTTTACTGTGATAGAGGCACCGTTGGATCGTCATTCCACGGACATTGCTAGAACTTCCAGGCAGTAGCTCTGAAGTTACAGGTGAGTAACCTAGTTGGTTTCTCAAATTCCTGACTGTCTAATTGCTCAATGTGAATTACTTGCCAATGTGAAATTGCATGATTACTGAAATATACATGATCGAATGGCATGCTTCTACTGTATTGGATTGGACTACTGTATGATACTGAGAAATGCAATACTGGGCTTTTATAGCCATACAATGAATTACTGAACACTGCACTGCATGCATGATCAGATAATGGATATGTGACCCAAGTTGCTAATATCACTGAAAAGAGCCTCGAGCTCGAATATCGTCTTCGACCGACCCACGAGCCCAAGGGAGAAAATCGACGCGTCCCCAACACCGATGGTGAGCACTTGGGCACAACAGTGAATAACTGGAAAAGAGTCTCATATGCATTGTATACACATGACTAATTGAATTGCGACACTTACTGAATTATGTGATGACATGAGGGATTGCAATTTGATACATGCTCTTCGTATGCTGCTGTATAATATCGTGAATTGTGATATGATCTCGTAAATTGTTATATGTTATTGTAAATTGTTATTTGATCGCAAACCGTTATAGACTCATGTAAATTGTTATATAATATCGTTAATTGAATATTACTATGTCGGTTGCACGCATGATCTGCGTAATGCATGATTTGAGTGAACCATCGATGATGGTTTCTCACTGAGTTCACAAACTCACCCAAAATTGCATCTAATTTTTCAGGATCGATAGAGTAGACCCCTAGCTCCGGAGATAGTCTTTTCCTGCCGTGCGAGCATGCTGGCAAGAGAATCGATGGCACACAGGTCGGTCGACTGGGTTGGACTTTTGAGGATGACTTAGGATAGATACTTGTATCAGTTTCCTTTTTGGTTTTGTTTAGGGAACTGATAGACTTGTCTATTCTGTTACTGGATGACTGTATTAAGATTCTTTTGGATTTTAAAAGTTACTGATTTTCGATATATTATGGTTTTAATTATTGCGATGTCATGTGGAATATTAGTGAGAAATGTTCTGGTAGTGCACCTTTATCGTGGGATACGTGTCGGAGCGACCTCCGGGCGTCCCGATGTGTACCTTACGGTGAGGGGACGCTATATTAAGTGGTATCAGAGCATAGTTTGGCATCTTTTGGTCATAGTGTAAATTAGGCTGGAATCACTTTAAGAATAGCAGAACTGATCGGAATTTCTTGTCTGTTTTAGGTCATCCATTCTTGGGGATCGAGTGAAACAACCAGCTGACCTGGAATCGGTAGGAGCTAGTAGGGAGTCTCCCCCGCCTCATTCAGAGGAGTTGCCTCCTCGAGTTCCTGTGAGACAGGAACGGAGATATGATCGATCGCGTGTTAGGGGCTGTTGACTTCTATGGCAAGAGACCTGCGGAGGCCGAGGATGGCTAGAGAGGACCGAGAGAGTCCTCGATCGATGGATTATGACCACGAGGAGAGGTTTGATTATGCCGTCTCTTTGCTGCTGTGGTCCCGCATATCGATGGTGGAAGATCGTCCGGCGGTACCACCAGCCCCTGTATAATCGACATGGGATGACTTTCTGAGGGCTTTCAAGGACAATTTTATGCCCAAGATCTATCTAGAAATGAAGTTGCAAGAGTTCTTAGAGCTGAGGCAGGGACAGTTGACCGTGGCCGACTATTAGGTGCGGTTCAACGAGTTGGTGGTCTATGCTTCTTCATTGGTTGCTTTTGAGGCTGACAGGTGTCGGCGTTTTGAGGGCGGACTCAATCTGGAGATCCGTACCCTATTGACCAGGTCTGACATGGGTAATTTCATTGAGTTGAGAGCTGCAGCAGTGAGGATAGAGCAGCTCCTGAGACAGTTTATGACTGAGATTGGTCAAGGGACCAGGATTAAGAGATCTAGTGATAGCTAGGGCAGTGCTGGCAGAGGGTACAGCAAGCGTCAGAGTAGGCCCTTCAGGTCCGCAGGAGGGGCTAGACAGACTGGTCATGGGCAGAGAGGCAAATTTGTACAGACTGGTAGTGGTGGTGGCAGTGCCAGAGTTTTAGGGCAGTCTGTTCCTTTATGCGAGCATTGTGACAAGAGACACAGTAGGGAGTGTCGATGGTTGTTTGGAGCCTGTTTGAGGTGTGGTTTGATGGACCACCTAGTGAGGAACTGCCCAGAGAATTTGGGAGCCCAGTCTACTATGACTGGAAGATCAGGCAGCAATACCACGGTGCAGCAGAGCCGTGGTGGTGGATCAGGATGGAGAGGCCGAGACCGAGGCAGAGGCCGAGCAGAGGGATCCGCAGTGAGGTCAGAGGGACCGAGTAGCAGACAGCAGTCGCAGGCTAGGATCTATGCCATGACTCGGCAGGAGGCCCAGGATTCCCCGGATGTTGTTGCGGGTATGCTTCTGATTTCTGGTTTTGAAGCATATGCATTGTTGGATCCTAGATCCACTCATTCTTTCATTGCACCGCATTTAGCATGTAGACTGCATGGGGATAGGCAGAGGTTACAGTACGGGTTAGAGGTGAGTACACCTCTAGGTAGCACGACTGTATTGGGAGAGGTCTGTATAGGATGTCCGGTTCAGATCGACCGAGCAGTTTTGAGTGCTGATCTGATCATTTTGCCTCTGAGGGAGATTGACGTGATATTGGGGATGGACTGGTTGACTGCTCATAGGGCTATTATGGACTGTTATACCAAGGAGGTTGTATTGGAGTCTCCTAGTCAGCCCAGGATTGTTTTTCGAGGAGTTAGTTAGGCAGTGCCAGCGAGGATGATATCCTTCTTGAGTGCCCTGAGATTGATGCAGGGAGGTTGTGAGGCCTATCTGGCTCACGTAGTGGATTCCAGAGTCGAGCCGAGATTGCAGGATGTTCCCGTAGTCAGGGAATTTCTCGATGTGTTTCCCGAGGAGTTACCGGGATTGCCGTCAGAGCGGGAGACAGAGTTTGAGATCGATCTCGTTTCCGGTACAGCCCCTATATCGATACCTCCGTATAGGATGGCACCGGTGGAACTGAGAGAGCTTAAGGTTCAGTTGCAGGAGCTACTGGATAAGGGGTTCATTAGACCGAGTGTTTCGTCATGAGGAGCTCCGGTACTGTTTGTGAAGAAGAAGGACGGGACACTGAGACTGTGTATTGATTATAGGCAGTTGAATCGGGTGACAGTGAAGAATAAGTATCCTTGCGCTAGGATTGACGATTTATTTGATCAGCTGTAGGGAGCTCAGGTGTTCACTAAATTGGATTTGAGATCAGGTTATTACCAGTTGAGGATTGCAGGGGCCGATGTGCCTAAGAGTGCTTTCAGGAGCAGGTACGGGCATTTCGAGTTCCTAGTGGTGCTGTTTGGGTTGACTAATGCCCCGGCAGCCTTCATGGCGTTGATGAATAGAGTATTTCAGCCCTACCTGGATCGGTTCGTGATAGTGTTTATTGATGATATTCTGGTTTATTCGAGGAGCGAGCAGAGCACGCTGAGCACCTGAGGATTGTTTTGCAGGTCATGAGAGAGAGGCAGTTGTTCGCCAAATTCACTAAGTGTGAATTCTGGCTTGATGAGATTGTATTTCTGGGACACGTAGTGTCCGGTGAGGGTATTCAGGTGGACCCTCATAAGGTAGAGGCAGTTATGAGTTGGGAGATTCCTAGGAATGTGCCAGAGTTGCGGAGTTTCCTAGGATTGGCCGGATATTACCGGAGGTTCATCGAGGGGTTTTCGTTGATCTCCGCCCCTTTGACGAAGCTATTGAGGAAGAATGTACCGTTCAGATGGTCTGAGGAGTGCCAGAAGAGCTTTGAGGAGCTGAAACATTGGTTGACGACTGCACCGGTGTTAAGCATTCCTTCTGGTACTGGAGGCTTTGTGGTTTACAGTGATGCCTCGCATCAGGGATTGGGATGTGTATTGATGCAACATGGGAGAGTTATAGCGTATGCCTCGAGACAGTTGAGGTCTCATGAGATGAATTATCTAGTGCATGACTTAGAGTTAGCAGCAGTGGTTTTCGCTCTGAAGATCTTGAGACATTATCTGTATGGGGAGACGTTCCAGATCTTCACCGATCACAAGAGTTTGAGGTATCTATTGAGTCAGAGAGAGCTCTTAATGTACAGATAGATTTGGGTCAGGATGGAGCTCTGATTGCTACTCTGAGGCTGAGGCCGATGTTACATGATAGGATCCGGAGAGTTCAGGATCAAGACCCAGTGTTAGTGAGACTGATTGAGAGAGTCCAGGCCGGTACAGATTCGGAGTTTGAGTTGAGAGATGGGACTTTATGGATGGGAGAGAGACTGTGTGTGCCAGATGTTGATGAATTGAGACGGGAGATCCTAGAGGAGGCACACGTAGCTGCCTATGCTATGCATCCTGGTACTACCAAGATGTATCGTACTCTGAGACAGCATTTCTGGTGGCCTGGTATGAAGAGGCAAGTGGCAGAGTATGTGTCCAAGTGTCTAACGTGCCAGCAGGTTAAGGCTGAGCACCAAGCTCCAGTGGGGAATTTACATTCGTTACCCATTCTGGAGTGGAAATGGGAGCGAATTACCATAGATTTTGTTATGGGATTGCCTAGGACACCGAGGCAGCATGATGCTATCTGGGTCATAGTGGACCGATTGACTAAATCGGCTCACTTCTTGCCAGTGAGGGAGAGCAATACTCTCGATCAGTTGGCCCAGAATTATGTAGCAGAGATTGTACGGTTGCATGGGGTTCCGTTGTCGATAGTCTCAGACAGGGATCCCAGGTTCACTTTGAGGTTCTGGAAGAGCCTACAGACTGCTATGGGTACGAGGTTGAACTTGATCTGCGTTTCATCCCTGCATGATGGGCGAGCGAGAGGACGATTAAGACTGCTGAGGACATGCTTGAGCGTGTGTATTAGAGTTCAGAGGATCATGGGATCGATTTGGCACCGATCGAGTTTGCATATAAAACCAAAGATGTCGAGTAGTATTGGGATGGCACCGTATGAGGCCTTGTATGGGAGGTCGGTCGATCGCCATTGTATTGGCATGAAGAGGGTATGAGATCGATTGAGGTCTGAGTGATTCAGGATCTGATGGATAAGGTGCAGATTGATCCGAGTCGCATCAAGCGGCTCGGATGCATGTAAGAGCTATGTGGATCAGCATCGGCGAGAGATGGAGTACAGTGTAGGTGTCAGAGTGTTTCTCTGAGTGTATCCTTAGAAAGGAGTACTGAGGTTTGGCCGTAAGGGCAAGTTGAACCCTCGGTATATTGGTCCGTATGAGATCCTTGAGAGGATAGGACCATTGGCTTACAGATTGGCGTTACCGAGTGAGATGTCCCTGATGCATGACGTGTTTCATGTCAGTATGCTCCGACGGTACCGTTCAGACCCGACGCATGTGATTCCGGCTCAGGAGATTGAAATAGCCAGTGATTTGAGTTATGTTGAGGAGCCGGTACAGATTATTGGATCACGGGTCAAGTAGCTGAGGAATAGGGTGATTCCATTGGTGAAAGTCCTTTGGAAGAACCACTCTTCTGAGGAAGCTACATGGCAGACTGAGGAGCATATGAGGAGTCAGTATCCTCATTTATTCAATCGGACAGGTATTAAATTTTAAGGACGAAATTTTTATTAGGAGGGGTGAATTGTAACATCCCGTTACTGTTAGCAAGGGCATTATGGTCATATTGGGTCAGACTGATAGGTTTCATTGCATTCACTGATTGAGCATGTTACTGGCCTCTAATTATAGAGGAACAGGTTTCGTGCATATGCATTTATTCATAGGTACATGCATTCATGATTTTTCGGCATTTTAATTGTGAGTAGGAATTGATCGGATTGTAAACTGGAAACTGACTGAACTGAATGGATTATGATTGATTGAGAAATTAGGAGTAAGTGGGCTTGAATGACTGATTTAGAATAGTCCAAGAGTGATTGGCTATTGATAGTGGTTTATAGGAAATTTTTGGAGAATTCGGGAGAAAATGCCCGAACCGGAAATTTTGGAGTGATGAATCGATCGATCAGATTGTAGATCTTGAAAGAATTGTCCAATGGCAATGGGAAAAATTAGAGTTATACTATTAGGAGATAAAAATGTTGAGCCATTGAAATTTAGAGACTGAAATTTGAACTGATTTGGAGACTTATGTCTATAAATAGCTAGGTTTGAAATTTGGGGACTTTACCCTAAGGCATTACCGTTTCTTCTCTTCCTCTTCTCCACGGTGATCTTCGATTCCTCCCATCGGTGAGGTTCTTTGATTTTCCTTGTGGTTTTCTCTTCATTATGCAAAGCTAACTGGTTTATTGTGATTGATGGAGGTTGAGAAGGATTGAGAGTGGGTTATCGTTGAGTTTGAAAGATTTTAGGGTTTACGGAGATTGAGGGATTTGAGGAACTTGATCTTCGATTGGTAAGTATTTATGGCTTTAATGTTGTTATTACTGGTTGTTTGAGCATTTATGGCATTTATTGGGTTAGATTGAGTAGTTAGGGTGTTAAATGTTGAGCTTAAAGAGCATTAATGGCAGAAATCGATCGGAGAAGACGATCGGGCCTTCAGACGTCATGACGAGTCTTTAGCGTGAGGCTTCGTCGCGACGAATAATTAATTTATTCGACGCGACGAGGTCGGCTGGACGTCGCGACGAGCGTGAGTTTATTAGTCGCGACGAGCGGCCTCCACGTCGCGACGAACAGACTTCTTCACGTCGCGTCGAGTGGACGTAGGTCGCAACGAGGGATGAAATTCAGATTGGATGATTGTTAGTTTATTGGGTGTAACTTATGGTATAGACCTTCGATTGAGGTGATTCCTGATTCATTATGAACTAGAGAAAGAGGTCTACAATTGAGGATAATTATGGAAGTTAGAATTTAATTTAAATGGTAATGATTCATGGAGAATAAGGTCAATTTTGGTTCATAGTGTGACCTAAGTATTGAATTGTGACTATTGGAGTTTTAATTGGGATTTTCTATAGAGGTTTTGACCCAATGGTTATGGAATTGCTATAGGGAGTATGAATTGAGGAAATTGAATTGAATTTTAGGATTGGATCAATTATTGTCGATCAATTGAGCGAAGAGTTAGAATTGGGCCTAAGAGTTCTAAATTGGGTGTTAACACCGAAAAATCGCGAACATGCATTGTGCATAATTCCACTGAGACATATGCATTACTGAATCGTCTTATTGAGCATCTAGTAATGGGATTGTATTTTACTGTTATAGAGGCACCGTTGGATCGTCATTCCACGGACATTGCTGGAACTTCCAGGCAGTAGCTCAGAAGTTACAGGTGAGTAACCTAGTTGGTTTCTCAAATTCCTGACTGTCTAATTGCTCAATGTGAATTACTTGCCAATGTGAAATTACATGATTACTGAAATATACATGATCGAATGGCATGCTTCTACTGTATTGGATTGGACTCTTGATGATCTTGAGAAATGCAATCGGGCTTTATAGCCATACAATGAATTACTGAACACTGCACTGCATGCATAAATGCATGATCAGATAATGGATATGTGACCCAAGTTGCTAATATCACTGAAAAGAGCCTCGAGCTCGAATCGCATCGTCTTGGCCACGAGCCCAGAGGAGGAGAAATCTCGACGCGTCCCCACTAAACACCGATCGAGCACTTGGGCACAACACTGAATAACTGGAAAAGAGTCTCATATGCATTGTATACACATGACTGATTGAATTGCGACACTTACTGAATTATGTGATGACATGAGGGATTGCAATTTGTTACATGCTACTGTAAATTGTTGCATAATACTGTGAATTGTGATATGATACTGTAAATTGTTATATGTTATTGTAAATTGTTATTTGATCGCAAACTGTTATAGACTCATCGTAAATTGTTATATATCTTCGTTAATTGAATATCACGTGTCGTCTTGTCTGCACGCAATGCGTAATGCATGATTTGAGTGAACCATCGATGATGGTTTCTAACTGAGTTCGCAAACTCACCCAAAATTGCATCTAATTTTTCAGGATCGATAGAGTAGACCCCTAGCTCCGGAGATAGTCTTTTCCTGCCTTGCGAGCGTGCTGGCAAGAGAAGCGATGGCACACAGGTCGGTTGGCTGGGTTGGACTTTTGAGGATGACTTAGGATAGATGCTTGTATCAGTTTCCTTTTTGGTTTTGTTTAGGGAACTGATAGACTTGTCTATTCTGTTACTGGATGACTGTATTAAGATTCTTTTGGATTTTAAAAGTTACTAATTTCTGATATATTATTGTTTTAATTGTTGCGATGCCATGTGGAATATTAGTGGGAAATGTTTTGGTAGTGCACCTTTATCGTGGGATACGTGTCGGAGCGACCTCCGGGCGTCTCGATGTGTACCTTACGGTGAGGGGACGCTACACATCTAGATTATGACGTATCAAATTAGTTTTCCAATATGGCAAATCCAAAAGATGTTTCTTTTTCTCTAACCAAAATTTTCACTAATGCTTGCATCTACTTCAAATTCTGTAACTTTCAACAAGCCCAATTCATTAACCTCTTGCAAAATCTCTTCACCAACTTTATTAGGGGGAGGAGGTGTTTTTACCATCATATTCTTAATGAAATTTTGTTTATTGCGTCTAAATGGATGATATACAGGAAAAAAGTTCTTGTAATATTCAAAACCAACACATTTTACCCCCGTTTGGAAGATAAAACAAGTCAAAATCATTGCCACATAAGGACGAGTCAGTTTTTCTGCTGTGCTCCATCCAGAAACTTGGCATATGTCAGAAAATCATTAATGGTCCACATCAATGTTGCTCTCAACATAAAATTATGTTTATCAGACACATCATATGTTTGAACACCATATTCCCAAAGATGCTGCAATTCAGATACCAATAGTTGTAAGAAATCATCAATTTATGCTTCAGATTTGAAGGCTATGGAACAATCACTATCAAGAACATATATTCATCCTTCATACACATCTATGGAGGCAAATTATAAGCAGTAATTATGATTGACCATGATGAATATTACTAGTCGGATTGACTAAAAGGTGGGAATCCAACCATCAACAATCCCAAGCTAACAATTCGACTTTCACCTTCAAACTCAAGATGGATGTCATTGAAATGTTTCCATGCCAGTGCATGTGAAGGATGACTCACAATTCAGTCTTACTGTTCGTATTCATTATGCCATCTCATGTCAGATGTAGTAACATCAAAAGCATATAGTCTTTGAAGTCTTAGAGTTAGTGGGAAATAATACATTCGCTTCTAGGATACTAATTTCTATTTTATTGAACGCTTTCTAGGCTTAAACCTTGGTTGACCATAAAATTTGCACTCTTGTAAATCCACATCATCTCCCCAATACAATATACATCCCAATTTGCAACAATCAATTTTCTCAACAGGCAAACCAAAACCCCTAATAAGTTTCTTCATATTGTAAAAACTATCAACCATTGTATAATCAGGAGGCAATGATTCATTATACCACTGAAGAATTTTATCAAAACTATGGTCCAAAACATGCCCTTTAGACTTTATGTTCAATATTCGAGCAATTGAAGACAATTGAGTCATTGTCTCACAATTTGGCCATAATTCTTGGTTAGTCGAGTGTAGTAAGTCAAAAAACTATTTTGCATGTGGGTTAGGTTCTTTTTTAAGATTTTCCAAACTTTTCTCAAACGTATTACTGGCTGCATCGTAAACCATTTACATGTACGGATTTTCAGTTCCATCAAAATAATTTGTTCTAAATCCAATTCCCTCTTCAAACTCACTTAAGTTGACAGATGATTACGTTTGATTACCCCTTGGGTTGCTACAAACCAATTGTTCCCTATGTCGTGTCTACTCAAAATAATTGGGACAAACCCTTTTCTTAGCAAATGCCCATTAAATTCATTAATATGAAGGAAACATTTGTGTTTGCACTTTTTTCATAGATATATGAGCTTTGGCCCATCCATATATACAGGTTGAGAACATGTATAACGAATAAAAGCTTCAACTCCCTCAACAAATTTAGGATTAATGTAACCATCAGGTGTTACTCATTTATACATCTAAGATCTATCATCATAACTCATTTTTACAAAACTGTTAATTTAAAACCGTGATTTCATAGTTAGTATCATTTATGTTTGTTAAATATTACAAAACATTTGAGATAAGACTGGTGAATCAAGACAACAAGTCCTCATTTTATAGACTTATCACATCCTATTTTCATTTTTTAATTGAACATAAAACTATAGAAGAAGCTCTTAACGATGGAAGTTAGGTTTTTTCTATAAATGAGGAGTCAAACCAGTCTGAGAGCAATAAGATATAGAATTTAGTCTTTAGATCTAGATATCACCAAATCATAAATACCAACTGGGTTTTTAAAAATAAGTCAAATGAATTGAGTACCATTATGAGAAAGAAAGTTAGATTAGTGTTAAAAAGGTATAATCAAGAGGAAGGTATAGATCACGAGGAAACTTTTATACTACTAGCTAGCTTAAAATCTATTAGATTATTAATTCAATCTGCATCTTGTAAAAATTTTATTAAAAAATATTAAGTACATATTTTTAAAAAATAATTTCTCTAAAGTTAAGGTTGATGCTACACTCTTTATTAAAATGCATAAGTATGATATTTTAGTTGTTCAAGTTTATGTCGATGACATTAATTTTGGTTCCACTACTAAGAGTATATTTAAATAATTTTCCACTTATATGAGTAAAGAATTTGAGACTAGTATAATAGGAGTGGTTAACTTTTTCTTAGACTTCAAATCAAGGTATCTTTATCAATCAAGCAAAGTACACTAAAGAACTACTCAAATGCTTCAAAATGGATTAAGCCAAATCACTGGGGAAACCTATGAGTATCACAATAAAATTGAACGAAGATGAAAAGGCGAGTCAGATTTTGTAAATATTTATTAAGGTTTGATTAGTAGTTTGCTTTATATTATTGTAAGTAGGCTCAATATTATATTTTGTGTATGCATGTTGAATTTCAACTGTGTCTTAAGGAATCCCACCTTTTAGTCATTAAGTGGATTCTTTGTTATTAATTAAAAGCGATCTAGAAGGGGGGTTGAATAGATCGATGAAACTTTTTCTCAAAGTTCTACACAAATACACATAATTAATACACACAAAACAATCAAATGAATTAAATAAAGAGTCTAGGGAAGAAAGGCAAACACTATTTTTATAGAGGTTCGGTGCTAAGACCTACATCCTCTACCTAAGCTCCCACTTAGGATTTGGCAAACCACTATATTGTACACTTTTTATTTTAGTGCGAACTTTTACAACCACTTGAATTCCAGCTCAAGCTACACCTCATAACCCGATTTGACTTCTAGCACAAATCCTACCTCACAGTGATTTTCCACTAATCACACAACACACAATAATAGTAAAGCAAAATAAGATGCTCAGTAAAGAAGAATAAACTTGAATGAACTTAGAGCAATCGAGAGCAATAGTCTATATAGGATGATCAGAATATTTTGCAAAAAAAACGTGTTGCAGCGATCTCTTTGATGTTGCTCCTTTTATAAGCATGATCCAGATGATTATAGACGTTGTAGATCTCCATCTTCCCATTGATGATACTCAGAGACGTTGTAGAATTATTTTTCATCCGTTGGAAATCACTTGACTTCGTCATAACTTGTTCAGCTGTACGTGTAAGTCGACTTGCCGTGGTGTGTAAGTCGACTTGCAGGAACGCTTTTCATAAATACTTCAACTCCGCTCTTCGATAAGTCGACTTGTGTAGTGTAAGTCGACTTGCGTGGTTATTAAGCTGACAGGTCTGTAAATGTAAGTAAACTAGTGTAATGTAAGTTGACTTGTGTGTGCTTCAACGAATATATTCCGGATAAACTTCAATCTTTGAAATCACAATCCACAATCTTCACAATAATCATCTTTTGCACGTTTGAACAATGTCATTGTCTATCTCTTGATCGTTGCAGATTATTATAAACTTGATTTGCATTAATCCAAAATACCTGAAATAATTTCTTAATCAATTCTATACATTTTATTATTATCAAAACATAAAGGGATTTTATTTGTCAACCACCATTGGTCCAACAATCTCCCCCTTTTTGATAATGACAAAACATGTAGAATTTGTTTAAGAAATTGAAAACAAAGGAAAAATTGATCAAGGTTTTTATGCCTTGTCATGTTGGTTAGATAAACTCCCCCTTAATCAATAAACCAATGAATTCAATGATAATTGCAAAATTCCATAATGCATAATATTAAGCCAATAAGCAATTGTTCAATCAATAGTCAAAGTTAAGCCAATAAGCAATTTTTCAATCAATAGTCAAAGTGGAATAAAAAATGGAATAATTTCAAGTTACCAACGTAAAAAACATTAAAACTTACTCCCCCTTTTTGTCATAATCAAAAACACAAGGAGCAAAGCATAAAGGAATAGATCACATATAACCAAAGTTGCAACACATAAAAACAGAGTTGAAAGGAAATAAATATCGATCAAAAGCAAAAAGCAACAGTCATCAAGGTGGAGTCACATCATCATGCCTACAACCTAACATATAAAAAATCTTTTGGATGCTTTTCTCCATTGTCTTCATGAGTTTCTCCATACGCATGAGCATACTCTGTTGGTCATCAATCTGATCATTCATTTCTTCCAGTTGATCCCGAATATCCTGAAGTTCATCTTGAGAAACTTCACGACGACGCACACTGCTTGGTTGAGAGCTGCTAGGATGATCATTGGTCCTCTTGGAATGTTGTTGGCAAGGCACTTGCTCACTTTCCAATGTCAAACCAAGTTTTTCCACATGATCAGAACACACCCAACCCTTTTCAACTGTCTTAACCAACTTCATACTTCTTAAGTTGTAGGGTGTAAACCTCCAACTAGTCGGATACAGATAATGAACATACGAACTCAAATTACATTTTTGTAACTTGGCAAGAGATGTTATCAAAGCTGCATATGGCATTCCTTTATGTCGGACTGGTTTCCCTTTAATCTTACCTCGTAATAAGCTCGCCTTTTTCCGCATCATTTGGATAATCAGACTTGGATAATTTATCTTTCTCCCTTCTTTTAAATGCCAAAGAATTTCTTTATCCAAGGTTGTAATTTGATTACTACTGGCCTTTTTCGGATACACAACTCTATTTATTGCATAGTGTAGCAACCGATAATTCAAGGGCAAATCCATTGCCTCATAAGGTGGTGTATGGTCAAAACATAATCTACTAAGCAATTCAGCACCTTTCTCTTCAGTATAACCGAAAATTTTTTCGGCTTCTTCATCAGTATCACCATCCTCATTTCTCAAAATAGCCAAATCTATTATCGAAGCTCTAGGCCTAACTCCTCCTCTAGGCAACCTAAACAAAATGGATAAATTTTCTTCACAAATAAAAATTTCTCTGCATTGAACACTCGATTTCAAATGAACTCCACTAGTAACATTGCTTCTAATCACAACAAGGTTAGCATAAAATTCTCTAACCATTTCTTCATATATGTCATTCGAAAAACCCAAAAAATCTCTTAAGCCAAAACTAGTGATTTCAGAAAGTAGATCCGTAAACTCGCTATGGTCTAATTCAGCCCACTCAAATCTCATTTGAAGGGATAAGAACCTCATTTTTAAGTACCTTATTGTACAGATTCTGAGCTTCCTTGAAGACCAATCGAGTCTCAACCTCCTCTTTTTCTCTCTCTACACCTCCCCTTGAAGAAGAGCCACGAACTCTAGGACCTCGTGACGGGGTTGCTTGTTTGCCTCTGACACTTGATTTTCTTGGTGCCATGATATAATATTCGATGGATTTTAGAAGAAAAAGAGATTTTAGAAAAATCGTGAATGATGAGATTAGGGTTTTATATTTCGTGAAGAGGGGTTCAAAAAATGAAGGATGATTGGATGAAATAAGGAATGGGTTTTGTGTCTATGGTAGTCGATTGATGATGGGTAGTGAAGATTTGAAGAGATTTGAAAGTATAAGTCGACTTGAAGAAAGGAATTTCAAAGGTTAGAGAAAAGAAGTTTTCGGAGAATGAAAGGGAGAATGGGTTTTGAATCAACCCTTGTATACATAAGTCGACTTATCGACCACCATAAGTTGACTTGTTACTAAGTTTCTTCTTTCCCAGAACATTAGTCGATATGCCAATAAAAATTACTAGTCTCATTCCTCAATAGCAGTAGATTGAAACTCCAATTAGTCTACTGGAAAATATTCTAAGATCAAATGAATCACTTCATAGCCTAAATATAAATCATGAAGATGTATATCCAATGGTATTGCTAATTTGCATAAAAATATGACCATGTTGATGTAATAGTGTATTCGGACCAATACAATCAACAAAAAGAATTTAAATCACACATACCAAGTTTTAGTTTAATGTTTACGAAAACATCTTCTTTGAGGGGTTTAGTAAAAATATCAGCCAATTGATTACTAGAAGATACATGTTTCAAACAAATGTCATCTTTCAAACAATGATCATCTATAAAATGATGTCTAATTTTAATATGTTTTATTCTACTATGCAGAATTGGATTTTTACTCAAACATATTGCACTGGTGTTATCACAATAAATAGGAATATTTTTAACCACTATACCATAATCAAGTAATTGATGCTTAAGCCAAAGAACTTGGGCACAAGCACTCCCAGCTGCTACATATTCGGATTCAGTAGTGGAAATAGCTACACTAACTTGTTTCTTACTAGCCCAAGAAATCAAAGATGATCCTAAAAAATGACATATACCACTAGTACTTTTTCTATCAATCCTACAACCACCATAGTCAACATCACTATATGCATACAAGTCAAAAGAATCACAACAAGGATACCATAAACCATGATTAACAGTTTTACTCAAATATCTGAAAATTCTTTTGCAAGCAGTCAGATGAGAAATTTTAGGACAGGATTGAAATCTAGCACATAAACAAGTAGCAAACATTATATCTGGTCTAAAAGCAGTTAAATATAAAAGAGAGTCGATCATACCTCTATAGAGTTTTGATCAACATCCTCTTCATGTTCAGATTTTTCCAAGACCAAATTTGATGCCATTGGTGTAGCTGCTACTTTGCATCCTTCCATTTTGAACTTCTTTAAAATCTCTTTGGTGTATTTGGATTGATGAATGAAAATACCGTCTTTGAATTGCTTGATTTGCAGTCCAAGAAAGAACTTGAGTTCTCCCATCATACTCATTTCAAATTCGCTTTGCATCAAATCATTAATTCTTCACACAAATACTCATAAGTAGCACCAAAAACAATATCATCAACATATATTTGGCAAATTAACATATCTTGATTAACATGCTTTATAAATAAAGTGTTATCAACTTTACCTTTGATATAACCATTTTGAGTAAGAAAATTACTTAACCTTTCATACCATGCCCTTGGTGCTTGCTTTAATCCATAAAGTGCCTTCTTGAGTTTGTAGACATAATCCGGATGTTCATGATCTTCAAAACCATGTGGTTGTTTGACATATACCTCCTCTTGGATGTAGCCATTGAGAAATCCACTTTTGACATCCTTTTGATTCAACTTAATCCTTTTATGTGAAGCAAAGGCACATAATAATCTGATTGCCTCTAATCGTGCCACTGGTGCAAATGTCTCATTATAGTCAAGTCCTTCTTCTTGATAAAACCCTTGAGCTACTAACCTTGATTTATTTTTGACTGCTTCACCATTCTCATCATACTTTATCCTATTCACCCATTTGACTCCAATAATGGTCTTATCCTTTGGTGGAGCTACCAAATCCCATACATTGTTTCTCTTGAATTGGTTTAATTCTTCTTGCATAGCCAACAACCAATTCTCATCTTCAAGAGCCTCTTTTATATTCTTGGGTTCCACTAGTGAGATGAAGGCTTAATTACTCATGTATTCATATGTATTCCTTCTAGTTCTTAAACCATCATTCAAGCTACCAATAACTTGCTCTATAGGATGATTCTTTGCCTTTGCCCAAGTTTTTATGATAGGAACATGATCTTATTCATTTAATTTTACTTCATCATTGGGTTCTTTTTCTTCAATTTCATTTCCTATATTTTCTGCATCATCATCAAAACAAACCTTCCTCGAGGGTGAAATCATATCATCGAATTTAACATGGATATGTTCTTCAACACTCCTAGTTCTATTATTATAGACTCTAAATGCTTTACTAGTTAATGAATAACCAAGAAATATACCAATATCAGATTTGGAATTGAATTTTCCTAAAATGTTCTTTCCATTATTATGAATAAAAACTTTACAACCAAAAGGATGAAAATAAGAAATATTCGATTTCTTACCTTTCCATAGCTCGTATGGTGTCTTGTTTTTGTCTCGTCTTATGTGCACTCTATTTATCACATAGCACGTAGTGTTGATTGCCTCCACCCAAAAAGCTTTAGGAAGATTATATTCATTCAGCATCGTTCTACTCATCTCTTCAAGTGAACGATTCTTCCTTTCTACTACACCGTTTTGTTGTGGTGTTCTCGTTGTTGAGAAATTGTGCTCCATTCCATATTTGTCACAAAGTTTTTCAAATGGTTCACAATCAAATTCTCCTCCATGGTCGGTTCTTATTGCAACAATTGTTAAGTTCTTTTCATTTTGTACCAACCTACACCACTTAGTAAACTCGTTAAAAGCATCACTTTTATTAGCAAGAAATCTCACCCAAGTGAATCTGGAAAAATCATCTACAATTACAAGTACATACAATTTGCCACTTAGACTAGCATGCCTAGATGGTCCAATTAAATCCATATGAACAAGTTCTAAAATTCTAGATGTACAAATTTCTTTCTTTGGTTTGAATGATTCTCTAACATGTTTACCTTTCAAACAAGATTCACACAAATGATCCTTAACAAATTTTATCTTGGGCAACCCTCTCACAATATCATTTTTAAACAGTTTAGAAATTAAAGGTAATGGTGCATGTCCTAATTTTCTATGCCATAAATAAGCATTTTCTTCTAATGTTACTAAACACTTTTCATTGAAAGAACTATCATCATGTAAATTAACAATATAAGTATTTCCTTGCCTCAAACCAATGAATGCAACATTTTCATCTTTCTTAACCATACAATGTGATGATTCAAATGTCACATTAAAATTCATATCACATAATTGAGAAACACTTAACAGATTATGTTTCAATCCTTTAACAAGTAAAATATTGTCAATGGTAGGCAAAGGTTCCTTACCCACTTTACCAACACAAATGACTTTACCTTTGTTGTTGTCTCCAAATGTGACATATCCTTGGTTCTTTGGTCTGATTTCTGCAAATAGATTCTTATCTCCACTCATGTGCCTTGAGCATCCACTATCAATGTACCAAGTGCTTGGTGGATTTTCATTCCTTGCTTGTACCTACAACAGAAACATTCTTTCTTCTCATTGGTACCCATGCCATTTTGGGTCCATTTTGGTTAGTCAAATATACTACATTTGAAGGTTTTGTACCTTTTACTACCCATATTTTCTTCACATTAATACACCTCCTAATACTTTTACAAGAAATTTCATTATGACCATCTCTTAAACATCTAGCACATTTAGCAATTTTTCCATATTTGGTGAATTTTGAAATCAGTGAGCAATCTCTATCAAAAGGATCATATCCTAAACCATGTTTAGAAATTGAATATCTTTGTGAAGAAAACATCTTTTCAAACTTCTCATTTCCATCAACAAATTTTCCAACAACATAAGAAAACTCTTTTCTAAGTCTATCAATTTCACAAGATAAATTTTCTTTTTCAGCAAGACATGTAGAATGGTCTTCCTTAGAGAAATCTAAATCATCAATAGTTTCATGCAAAACGTTATTTTCAGCAACAAGTTCTCTTATCCTTTTCCTCAATTTCTTGTTAATATCAATAGCTTCTTCAAAATCAATTTGCAAAGCAGTAAAAGAATCTCTAAGATCTTGATCAATAATCATTACCTCATCCTCATCATCACTTGTCATGGAGATACTTGCCATAAGAGCTAAGTTGTTTTCATCATTGCTTTGATAAGCTTCCTCAACATCGCTCCAAATGGCTACAAGACTAGCTTTCTTTTTACCTTTGTCATACTTATCATTTTTCTGGAAAACAGAAGAACTTTTGCATTCTCTAGCATGATGTCCTCTTTTTCCACATTTCCAACATTCTTCATTGCTCTTCTTTTCCTCATAACTTTTGGCCCTTCTTTCCATGGTGTACTTCTTCTTTTCGACATTTCTTCCACCACGTAATTCTCTCTTCCTATTTTTTAGTAGTCCCTTGAATTTTCTCAAGTTTCTAGCATACATTGCTAGCTCTTCATCTTCTTCCTCTTCATCTAATCCTTCATCACTTTCATCAACAGAAGAAGTGTTAGCTTTAAAAGCAATTAACTTTTGTGACTTACCTCTACCGCCTCTTGATTTGAGGATGATCTCATAGTTTATAAGTGATCCCACCAAGGCATTGAACTCCAATCGATTGAGATCTTTAGACTCCATAATTTTTGTAACTTGTGAATCCCATTCTTTTGGCAATGACCGAAGGATCTTTTTCACCTTCTCGCTATCCGTCATGTGCTTTCCGAGATTCCCTAAACCATTAATAATTTCTGCAAAACGATCAAGCATAGTAGAAACAGACTCACCTTCCTTCATGATAAACATTTCGTAATCATGAAGTAGCATGTTGATTTTGGTTTCTCGAACTTAGTTGGTTCCTTCGTGAGTGATCCGAAGTCTCTCCCACATTTCTTGAGCACTTGTGCAAGAGTTCGCTCGATTTCTCTCCTCAACAGTGAGTGCACAATAGATCAACTTCATGGCTTTTGCGTTGATATAAGCTTGCTTCCAATCGTTGTCGTCATACTCCAGCTCTGTCTTTTTCTCACCATTTTCATTCAATGGTACATGTGGACCGAAGATGATGATTTTCCAGTACTCTACTCCCTCACTTATGATACGGTACTTCATAGGATTTTTCTAAGAAGAATAGTTATAACCATTAAACAAAGGAGGACGATTATTAGTGTTACCTTCTTCCGCCAGATTGTTATGTGTCATACTGAATGCCATCCCTGGATGAATTTGCTCTGATACCAATTGAAAGCGATCTAGAAAGGGGGTTGAATAGATCGATGAAACTTTTTCGCAAAGTTCTACACAAATACACAGAATTAATACACACAAAACAATCAAATGAATTAAATAAAGAGTATAGGGAAGAAAGGCAAACACTGTTTTTATAGAGGTTCGGTGCTAAGACCTACGTCCTCTACCTAAGCTCCCACTTAGGATTTGGCAAAATCACTATATTGTACACTTTTTAGTTTAGTGCGAACTTTTACAACCACTTGAATTCCGGCTCAAGCTACACCTCACAACCTGATTTGACTTCCAGCAAAAGTCCTACCTCATAGTGATTTTCCACTAATCACTCAACACACAATAATAGTAAAGTGAAATAAGATTCTCAGTACAGAAGAATAAACTTGAATGAACTTAGAGCAATCGAGAGCAATAGTCTATATAGGATGATCAGAATATTTTGAAAAAAAAACATGTTGCAGCGATCTCTTTGATGTTGCTCCTTTTATAAGCATGATCCAGATGATTATAGACGTTGTAGATCTCCATCTTCCCGTTGATGATACTCAGAGACGTTGTAGAATTATTTTTCATCCGTTGGAAATCACTTGACTTCGTCATAACTTGTTCAGCTATACGTGTAAGTCGATTTGTCGTGGTGTGTAAGTCGACTTACAGGAACGTTTTTCATAAGTCGACTTGTGCAGTATAAGTTGACTTGCGTGGTTATTAAGTTGACAAGTCTGTAAATGTAAGTCGACTAGTGTAATGTAAGTCGACTTGTTTGTGCTTCAAAGAATATATTCCGGATAAACTTCAATCTTTGAAATCACAATCCACAATCTTCACAATAATCATCTTTTGCATATTTGAACAATGTCATTGTCTATCTCTTAAACGTTATAGATTATTATAAACTTGATTTGCATTAATCCAAAATACCTGAAATAATTTCTTAACCAATTCTATACATTTTATTATTATCAAAACATAAAGGGATTTTATTTGTCAACCACCATTGGTCCAACATTAATGTGGTACCATTTTGTTAGCCCTTTGTTATCTTAAGCATACATTTTTTGGTGAGTTAAGGTTTCAGAATTAGGGATTTTTAAGTTTTGCATATCCTTGATTATTTTTTAAAATTGAGGGTTCATTAATGAAGTTAAAGATTGAAATGAGTTTTTCAACTCTCATTTGTATTGTATTGTGCCTAATTTTGTTTGAATTTGAATTTCTAGCATTTTTGTCAAATAAAATTTGGAAAGTACTTGATTATATGCATTTTAAAAAAATTAACGATTTACTTCTTTAATCTAGAACTTCTTTAAAATATTACTACATTCAATTTTATTTTAATCTTATCAATCCATAATCTAATTGAATAATCTCAACTTAGGCCTTTTAAAAGAAATTAAATTAGGATTTTTTAAAATTGAATATAATATTAGGCCACATTATTCAAATTAAGCCTATTACATTTTAAATTTTGATTTCATGATATGATTTCACCTTTCATGAAGAAATTTAATGCTTTTTTTATATTATGCATTTCTTAACTTTGATTTCTAATCAGTTTTGCATATTTCATAGTGTATCTCATATTATGCCTTGAGATTGCTCACTTGTTGCTGTAATAGTTAAAAATTTGAAGTCTGTGGGATTGAATTTATAGAAAAAAATTTCTCCTATAAGTGACTATACGCCTATACTCCTTTTAAACACTTCTCAATTACGTCCCTTAACCTATTACCTTATGCCTTTCCTATGCCCTCGTTATAAGAACTAAGCGAAACCATAATCTTATGCTTAGGACCCTCACTCTAGATAGATCTAACTACATACCTTCTAGGATTTAAAGGACTTAAGAGTTATCTCCAACTCCTTCACCTCCTATGTCCTCTCAAACTAATGCGGATGAGCATGTTAATAACAACTCTCTTTAGTCTCAAGATAATGCTTCCTGAGAGGTGTTTGAAAATTGCGGTTATCTTCCTCACTAATCTAGAACAATTCAAAGCATACAGGCTTATCCAAATTTTTATTAAGGGTGGGAATCCCTTCTTGCGAAACATGTCTTATAAGCTTAACCAATATTAGGTTTTTTATACTAATATTTGACCTAAAGTAATTTAAGGTGACACTCGTATCTTCTTTAAAATCTATAATGTCGTTATTCATTTCACTTATGATCTCATAAATGAGATCTTAGGTTTCCTTATTCTTTGAAATTTGACATATTATAGTTTTCATACTCCATACAATACCTGATCTTATTATATGACTAATAGGGTCAAATTTATATTTGAGTTAGGTAACCAAGAAAAGGTCATTAGAAAACCCAAAGATGTAGCCTAAATGTTATTGATGATTTCACCATTTATTCATTTAGTATAACTTTGTTTCTGTTTATAGTTGCTTTACCTTTTTAGGCTATAATGAACATCTTTTCCTCTCTACCCTCATTATATGAGAGCATATTCATCTTGATCTCTTCATTTTGTTCAATATACTGAATTTTCATCAGACAAAGAGAAAGAAATAAAACATGTTGTTTACAATGAATGTAGACAATCCAAAGGCAGAAAATTGGGATCAATTGAAGAGATAAACAGCATGAACCCATCACGGTTCTTCATACAAAAAACCCAAAGTAAGATCAATACACAACACTCTAAAACTTTTACCTTCGTAAATAGATCTTCCAAGCAAGTTAAGACATTTTCTTCAGCATCGGCAATATTTTTGTTAGTTACATTTTTTCCTAACACAGTAAAAGAAAAAAATTTCAATACGAAAGTCATTCAAGATAGAGAGAAGATGAAATTACCTAGATGAAAACTGCCAGAGAAGATGACGACAATGGCTGGAGATGCAATAGCTCCACGAAGAACACGTAGATGATGGACGACGGAGCAGATCTGGTGTTGGACCCCGAACTTTTCTTGAAAATTTTGAGGTATAAATTTGACATTAGATGAGGAATTTGTGGTGAATTATTTGTGTGCAAAGAAAAAGACAACTCAAGAATGTGAATTGTCATATGAGATTAAGATAGGTGAATTTAGCAAGTTGATGATGAGAGAGCATAAGCGTGTATATGCTTTTGTTACTGATGTCTATGATTAATTGTGGTCTAAAGTATGGTTTTGAGTTTAAATGAAATTGATAGTGAATACATTGTTGGAAGTTAAAAATCAAGAAATAAAGAGAAAAAGTGTGAGAATATGAAGAATTGAGAAAGTTTGGCTTTTTGGAATAGAGAGTTGACTTTTTGATTTAGGCAGGATTTGAGAAAATGATCTACATGAAACTTGTAGATTATGTTGAAAGCTTTCTGTTGCCATAAAGTTTGATATTTTTCGATATCAGGAGTGAAAGTTATGATCAGTCAAAGATAAGTATTAATTTGCTTTATTTTGTGAAAACGTCTATAAGTACACATTTAGGAGTAGTGTGATTTGAGGCAAATCATGTACCGATGTGGTCTGAATTAAGTTCAATGATCTACATGAAAGTCATAGGAGATTATCCTAGCTTTTCAATGATGTAGAATATATTATTTCTGGTTGTGGAATTTAGAAGATATGAAATTTCAAAGTTTGGATGTGATATATGATGATAAATTCTGGCAGAACTTTGAATGAGAAATTGACCTAGTTAGAGGTTGCTATTGCTTTTAAGTACTTCATGAAAGTTTTAGATTATGTTTTGACCTTTCCATTAATGTAAAGTATGGAATTTTTGCACCATAAAATAGGAAGTTAAGAATTTTTACAAGTTACTGTTACTGTTTAGGGTGATCCGACCCCTGCCAGTTCTTTTGCTTCTAACTTCTCCATCCGACATCCGATTGATTTAGTTTTTGAAGCGTTGGATTCCTAAGACAATTAACTACATCATGATGGGAAATTATGATTGTTCTAAGATTAAATTGGAAGAGATTGATTTAATCAAAGTGAGTTAGATATTTTCTGAGCATGGTTCAGTATTTTGTTGATATCTTGAGCTGTAGAGATCTAATTAACTTGATTCCTGTTTCTAAATAAATTCGAGACATGGGACTACAAGTTATCTGAAGGAATTGAATTTTTAATTCAGTCCCTCTAAGATTTTTAATTTCTGAATTGAAGTATGAAAGTTATAAGAATACATAAAGGCAATTTGGGCATGACACTTAAGTCTAAGAATTTTAAGGCTTATGTTGGAGGGCAAAATGGACATTGCCCATTCATTAAGAGTATGAATTAAATGAAGGAATTGAGGAATGAGAAGAAAAAGAAGAGAGGGAGCCGTGGAAGAAGAAGAGAAGAGGAGAAAGCTAGGGTTTGACGATTTTGAAGAAATTGAAGCCAAATCAAGTAAGTATAAGCATCCTTCCACTTGATTAGATGAATAAAACATGTTTTGATGTTAGTTAATAGAGGATTAAGTGTTAGAAACGTTCGAATGAGTTAAAGAATATGTGTGGTTTTAGGGTTAAGGATTTTAGTGTGGTTGTGGATGATTTTTGTGTTGGAATGAGTTTAGAAATGAAGTAGGAATGATAATTTATGGTTAAGATGAGTTATATTTGATTTATGTAAAGATTGTAGGCGAAGATCGTGGAAAAATCAGGTTTCGGAGTTTTGGGCTCAGACGTCATGGCAAGACGATTTGTGCACGCCATGGTGTGCATAAGCTGCGTCTACATGACAACAAGATGCAGCGTGCACGCCACGGCGTGCACAAGCTAGCGCCCTCACCGCGGCGAGCCTCTGGGTTTTGCCGCGGTAAGCTCAAGTTTCCACACAAATATATTTTGGTAATTTGGGAATAACTTTTGATGTAGAGGTCCAAATGAAGTGATTTTTAATTCGTTGTAAGCTAGAAACATTGATCTACATGTTTTGTGAAGAAATGAAATTGAAATTCAGTCCATAAGAATCTTAAATGAAATTGAAATTAAGTCCATAAGATAGATTCTTGTTTCAGCATAAGGATAGTCTCAATATGTTTGGAGTTTAACTTTAGGATTTCTGAAACAAATTAAATGATTTTGGAGTCATTAGAGATTTAAGACAATGGGGAAAATTTTCCAGAAGATAATATTATCAGCTTTTATCAGTCCTATTGAATGGGAATTTTTGCATTTTGATAAAGGGAATCAAAGAAGGCAAAAGGATCATGAGGAGAGGCATCTTTTAAGCATGTGTTCAAGCAAGGAATTCAGGTGGGTACATGTTTATAATTTAAAATAGGCTACTATTGTTTTCTTTAAATCAAAGAAGTTTCTGATTTTAAATTGCATCATAAGTGCTGCATCATTGTTTATGAATGACTTGTGAAATATGCTATATGTTGTTTCATGATTTGAGTGATACTTTAAAAAAGACGCATGTTCTGAAATCATGTTTTCAAGAATAGTTTTTCAAGATATACATCAAGTACATGATAAGCAAGTTTACAAGAAAGTGCCAGTTTGGCAACAAGTTTACAAGAGTTTGAACTATGTATGTTATCTGGGTTTGTGGTAGTCCCTCAAGAATCGTCACGTGCACGTTCATGTTATAGGCTTCTCCCGGCTGCCCGCTAGTGGCACGGAGCTCCTTCAAGGACTCCCTCAAGAAACTACGACTACACAGGACCATTTCGATGGAAATGTGTGGTGCGTCATGAATTTAGACTTACCCTGTAGCGCCCCCTCACCGTAGGGTACGCACCGAGACACCCGTGGGTCGTTCCGATGCATATCCCAGAGCAAGGAAGTGCTACTAACGAAAACGATCACTAAATACTCGCATGGCATCAATACAATTAACTGAATTATGCAAACCACTAAATTTTAAAACCACAATAATCTTTCATTTCACATTACTAACTAAAATATAGACAAATCTATCAGTCCCCTACAGTCTCAATACATTATCTCAAAAAGGAAACTGATACAAAAGTCTATACTAAGTCATCCCTAAAAATCGTCCCAGCTGACCGACCTGTGAGCCATCGCTTCCCACGCGCTCACACGACAAAAGAGTCTATCACGGGAGCTAGGAATCTACTAGCGCTGTCCTGAAAAATATTTGCAATGTTGGGTGAGTTTGCGAACTCAATGAGAAACCATCATCGATGGTTCACCCAACTCATGCATATACACACGATATATCACATAGTCATACGATAACGCATTCGAACCACTAAAAGGCAAATTTACACATTTTTAACATAACATAAATCAGAGATGTCACTGCTCAATCGCTACATAACGCACGCATTCCCAATTTCCACAATACAGTCAGATGCATAATACATGCTAATCCTCATTTTGTGTCAGTGTTGTGACTGAGAGTCAATACTGTCCCAATTCGGGTACATTACACAGTAATTCGCATTTTAGGCAAGTAGGAGAGCCCTCAGGGTATGCACTACTGCTCGCTCACACTAGGGATAGGAGAGCCCTCTGGGTATGCACTATTCCCTTTCGGCCTTAGGCCCTTTTTCACTGATAATCGAGCTTAAAGCTCTGATCACTAATTGCTCCAATCACAACTGTTTATTTACCGATTTCAATCATGCCTAGCATGCAGTCACACTTGCACAATCAATAACATATATATGTATCAATCGATTCTATTTATCGCATTCGAACATTTACTCACAATTCAAAGACATCTATTTCACGATTATAAGCACTCACATTTGCAAACAACTCACCTATTCATGTAACATTTAACACACAAAGATTGAGGAACCAACTAGGTTACTCACCAGAATCTCCGAACTATTGCCCGAAGTCCCAAAGAATATCCGTGGACCGACGATCCAACAAAGGCTCTATAACAATTTAAACAAATTCTCATCACTAGATGCTCAATCAAAGCAATTCGATAATGCACATGTCTTAATTCAAAACTGTATGATGCATGTTCATGATTTCCTGACACTAAAACCCAATTCAGCAATCTCTTGCCTCATATCCAAAATTCACTATTCACTAGATCCATATCATCCATTAATTTCATAAGTCTCCAATTTAAACTCTCATAGTCATACTGAAATTCTTAGGTTACAATAGGAACTATACTCGACTCTCTTTCTATGATTGGGAACCCGCTAATTTAAATTCGAACTCTTATTCTTTACCTTAATCGTAGACATCTTTCTCTAGTTCGCAACGAAGAATCACCTCAATTGGAAGTCTATACTATAAAATATGCCCCAAAAACCATATCGATTCCATTCAGAATTTGTCCCTCGTCGCGACCAAGGGTCCTTCGTCGCGACGTGGAAAGGGACGCTCGTCGCAGCAAAGATCCACACGCTCGTTGCGGCGTCTCGGTCCGCTCGTCACGGCGAGCACGCACTGACTCGTCGCGACGTGCGAACGACTTCGTCTTCTCCAACTGATTTTTCATCTTTCTCTCTCTATAAACCAGCATTAAACACTCTCTACTACCTATATGTCTAGCATTAAAACTCATTAATACATCAAACAACAATAAATATCAACATTAAAGCCATAAAACTTACCAAATCGAAGCTCGATTCTTTAAACCCTAAAATCTCCAAAAATCTTTCAATCCTCTAACATCCACGGTGATCCTCCATAGCCAATCCAAACATCAAACTCTCCACAGTTTCTAGCAGCTCTTCAACCCCAAAGAAAGGAAAAACAAACAAAATCTCCAAGGGGGACAAGATCGAATCGTCAAAGGAAGAGGAAGGAGGAAGGAAAGTTTGACTTAGGTTTTCAAAGTGAGGAAATTTGAACTTAGAACAATATAAAGGTTAATTTTCAACCTATAACTCTTAAGGCTTAAGTCCTTAATTTCATTAAATTTCAGTCTCTAAATTTCAATGGCTCATCACAAAAATTCTTAAACTCACAAATCTGAATTTTTCAAGCCAATTGCCAATCAATTTCAGAACCGAAATCTAATCCGTCAGTCTCTAAGACATTTTTCTGGTTCAGACTCAAAACTCTAAAATTTCCAAAAGAATTCCTATAAATCCTCAAAAATATAAGACACATGATCCTATACTCAAATTTCAATTTTCAAATCTCTAAAATTCAATTGTCACTCCAACTTAACTATACAAACCCAATAAGTCATATCTCACATGATTTACCATTCAAAACATAATCACAATTAATTGCCGAAAAAATCATGAATACATGTCACTACGATAATGCATGTGCAAAATGATCTATTCCTCTAAAATCAGAGGCCACAAATAATACTCAATGAATATAAGCAGTAAAAATTCCTATCCAGTCCCAATTACCAATATGCCCCTCACATCGGTAACGGGATGCTACAATACTCCCCTCCTAATAAAAAAATTTCTTCCCGAAATTTTATACCTGACTGGTCGAACAGATGAGGGTACTGCCTCCTCATGTGCTCCTCAGTCTCCCAAGTTGCCTCCTCTGATGAGTGGTTCTTCCATAGGACTTTCACCAATGGAATCACCCTACTCCTTAATTGCTTGACCCGCGATCCGATAATCTGCACCGGCTTCTTAACATAACTCAAATCACTCACTATCTCAATCTCCTAAGTCGAAATCACATGAGTCGAGTCTGATCGATATCTTCGGAGCATACTCACATGAAACACATCATGCAACTGGGACATCTCACTCGGCAATGCCAATCTATAGGCCAATGGTCCAATCCTCTCAATAATCTCATACGGACCGATATACCGAGGACTCAACTTGCCCTTACGGCCAAATCTCAGCACTCCTCTCCACGGTGACACTCGGACGAACACTCTGTCGCCCACACTGTACTTCATCTCTCGCCGATGCTGATCCACATAACTCTTCTGTCTATCTTGAGCAGCCTTAATGCGACTCCGAATCAATCTAACCTTATCCACAGTGTCCTGGATCAGCTCGGGACCTTCGAGCATCCTCACACCCTCTTCATCCCAGTAAAGAGGTGATCTACACGGTCCCCCATATAGGGCCTCATACGGAGCCATCCCAATACTACTCTGGTACTGATTATTGTAAGCAAACTCTATCAGAGCCAGATACTGATCCCAAGCACCTCTGAACTCCAATACACAAGCTCTCAGCATATCTCCAACAGTCTTGATCGTCCTCTCACTCTGCCCATCTGTCTGAGGAAGAAATGTTGTACTGAAATTCAATCTCGTACCCATAGCTGACTGCAAACTCTTCCAGAACCTCGAAGTAAATCTGGGATCCCTATCTGAAACTATCGATACCGGGACCCCATGCAGTCGCACAATCTCTGCCATATACTTCTGGGCCAACTGATCAAGGGTGTTACTCTCCCTCACTGGCAAAAAGTGAGCCGATTTGGTCAACCGATCCACTATGACCCAGATCGCATCATGCTGCCTCGGCGTCCTAGGCAATCCCATAATGAAATCCATAGTGATTCGTTCCCATTTCCACTCCGGAATGGGTAACGACTGCAATCTCCCAACTGGGGCTTGGTGCTCACTTAACTCGCCGGGCACGCCAAACACCGAAACAAACTCACATTTGCCTCTTCATGCCTGGCCACCAGAAATGCAACTTAAGAGTATTATACATCTTGGTAGTACCAGGATGCCCTCCTCCAAAATCTCACACCTCAAATCATCAACATCTGGCACACACAGTCTCTGACCCATCCAAAGAGTCCCATCTCTCAACTCAAAATATGAAAGCAATCCAGATTTGACTCTATCTATCAATCTCACTAACACGGGGTCCTGATCCTGAACCCTCCTGATCCGATCCTGCAACATCGGTCTAAGCCTCAAAGTAGCTAACAGAGCTCCATCCTGACACAAATCCATCTGCACATTCAGAGCTCTCAGTTGAATCAAACTAGGCAATCTCTCAATCTGAATCTGAGCTACACTGATATGAGACCCCCTACTCAAAGCATTTGCCACCACATTAGCCTTCCCTGGGTGGTACTCAATAGTGCAGTCATAATCTTTCAGTAGCTCAATCCATCTCCTCTGCCTCAGATTCAACTCTCGCGACTCAACAGATACCTCAAGCTTTTATGATCGTGAAGATCCGAACGCTCTCCATACAAGTAATGTCTCCAGATCTTCAAAGCAAACACAATCGCCGCTAACTCCAAGTCATGAATCGGGTAATTCATCTCGTGAGACCTCAACTGTCTCGAGGCATACGCTATCACTCTACCACGCTGCATCAAAACACAACCCAGTCCCCGCTGCGAAGCATCACTGAAAACCTCAAAACCTCCAGATCTCGATGGCAAAGCTAACACCGGTGCTGAAGTCAACCGATGTTTCAGCTCCTCAAAACTCCTCTGACACTCATCAGTCCATCCAAAGGCCGCATTCTTCCTCAGAAGTTTTGTCAAAGGGGCTGAGATCACCGAAAATCCCTCGACAAACCTCTGGTAATATCCTGCTAATCCGAGGAAACTCCGAACCTCAAACACATTCCTCGGGATCTCCCAACTCCTCACTGCCTCAATCTTGTGAGGATCCACTCGGATACCCTCACCAGACACAACGTGGCCTAAAAATACCACCTCATCCAGCCAAAATTCACATTTAGTGAATTTTGCATACAGCTGCCTCTCTCTCATAATCTGCAAAACAATCCTCAGATGCTCCACATGCTCCTGGCTACTCCTCGAGTATACCAGAATGTCGTCAATAAATACTATCACAAACTGATCCAGGTAGGGCTAAAAGACCTTATTCATCAAGGCCATGAAGGCTTCCGGGGCATTAGTCAACCCGAACGGCATCACTAGGAACTCAAAATGCCCGTACCTGCTCCTAAAAGCACTCTTAGGTACATCGGCCTCTGCTATCCTCAACTGATAATATCCAGATCTCAGATCCAACTTGGTAAACACTTGTGCTCCTTGTAACTGATCAAACAAATTATCAATCCTAGGCAGCGGATACTTATTCTTAACTGTAACCCGATTCAGCTGCCTATAATCGATACGCAGCCTCAAAGTCCCGTCCTTCTTCTTCACAAATAACACTGGGGCTCCCCACGGCGAAACACTCGGCCTGATAAATCCCTTATCCAAAAGCTCTTGCAACTGAGCCTTAAGCTCCCTCAGTTCCACCGGTGCCATCCTATATGGAGGTATCGATATAGGAGCGGTACCTGGAACGAGGTCAATCTCAAACTCTGTCTCCCGATCCAGCGGCAAACCTGGTAACTCATCGGAAAATACATCTAGAAATTCCCTGATCACGGGAATATCCTGCAGCCTATGCTCTACTCTAGAATCAATCACATGAGCCAGATAGGCCTCACAATCTTCCTGCATCAACCTTAAGGCACTCAGGAACGAAATCATCCTAGCTGGCACTGCCTGACTAACACCTCGAAAAACGGCTCTGGGCTGACCAGGAGACTCTAATATAACCTCCTTGGTATAACAGTCCATAACAGCCCTATACGCAGTAAGCCAGTCCATCCCCAAAATCACACCTATCTCTCTCAGAGGCAACACTATCAGTCTGCGCCAACTCACTCGATCAATCACAATCGGACACCCCTTGCAAACCTCTCCCAAAACTATCGTACTACCTAGAGGTGTACTCACCTCTAGCCCATACTGTAATCTCTCCCTAACACAATGCAGTCTACATATCACATGCGGTGCAATGAATGAATGAGTGGATCCAAGATCCATAAAAGCAAAAACCTCAAAATCAAAGATCAGAAGCATACCAGCCACCACATCTAGGGAATCCTGAGCATCCTGCCGAGTCATGGCATAGACTCTAACCTGGGACTACTGTCGACTGCTCGATCCCTCAGTCCTCACTACAGATCCCTCAGCTTGGCCTCTACCTCAGCCCCTAAATCCCAATCCACCTCCACGACTCACAGACCGTGGTATTGTCTTTTCGATCTACCGGTCATAGTAGATGGGCCTCCACGAGATAAGGACACTCCCGGATCTGATGGTCCATGGAGCCACACTTAAGACACGCCCCGTAAATCTCCAAAGACTCCTCATCAGGTCTCCTCTCACAATACTCACACAATGGAAGACTCGGCTGAACCTCTAACACCGCTACGGCCACTAACAGATCGAGCAAATCGCCTTTGCCCAAATCTGATCGTCTACCTCCTCCAGATGACTCAAGGACTCGGTCCGACGCCATCAATCTCTCTACTCACTACCTCGGGTGTCGCTCGGTCTCTTGCCCCTCGGGCCCCGACAGACTTCGACTTTGTTCGCCTCGAAGCGGCTCGACTCTCATCTTCCGCTCTCACTCAAAAAGGTGCCCATATCTGATCAAGCTAACCTGGTACGGATCTCCAGATTAAGCTCTCCCTCGAATCTCCGGCAGACCTATCGACTCAAGCAACCAAGAGGCGAGCGTTGCACCCATCAGCTCATTAAACTGCACCTCATACTTAGCAACTTTCATCGTCCCCTGTCTCAACTCAAGGAACTCCTGCATCATCTCTAAATAAACCTTGGGCATGAAGTTATCTCTGAATGCCCTCAAAAAATCATCCCATGACAGCATGCAGGGCCTGGCAGAACTGCCCGGAACAGTCTTCCACCACTGATAAGCGGACCTCAAGCATAGAAAGCTGATAGTCAAAGCGCCTCTCAGTCGCGATCCATCCGATCGAGGACTCTCTGTCCTCTCCAACCATCCTCACCTCTGCAGGTCCGTCCCGCCATAAGTCAATCTCCGCCATGCAGCCTATCGTACCTCCTCTCTCGTCTCACAGGAACTCTAGGGGGCAACTCCTCAGAATGAGGCATAGAGGACTCTCTACTAGCTCCCACTGATCCTAGGTCAGCTGGTTGATCCACTTGGTCTCCAAGAACGGATGACCTATAACAAACAAGAATCTGATCGATTTCTGCTTTTCTTATTAAAATTCAAGCCTAAAATACACTATGCCCAAAAGATACCAAATCATGCTCTGATACCACCTAATATAGCGCCCCCTCACCGTAGGGTACGCACCGAGACACCCGTGGGTCGTTCCGACGCATATCCTACAGCAAGGAAGTGCTACTAATGAAAACGACCACTAAATACTCACATGGCATCAATACAATTAACTGAATTATGCAAACCACTAAATTTTAAAACCACAATAATCTTTCATTTCACATTACTAACTGAAATATAGACAAATCTATCAGTCCCCTACAGTCTCAATACATTATCTCAAAAAGGAAACTTATACAAAATTCTATACTAAGTGATCCCTAAAAATCGTCCCAGCTGACCGACCTGTGAGCCATCGCTTCTCTAGCCCACGCGCTAACACGACAAAAGAGTCTATCACGGGAGCTAGGAATCTACTAGCGCTGTCCTGAAAAATATTTGCAATGTTAGGTGAGTTTGCGAACTCAATGAGAAACCATCATCGATGGTTCACCCAACTCATGCATATACACACGATATATCACATAGTCATACGATAATGCATTCGAACCACTATAAGGAAAATTTACACATTTTTAACATAACATAAATCAGAGATGTCACTGCTCAATCGCTACATAATGCACGATTCTCAATTTCCCAATCTGATCGGATGCATAATGCATGCTAATCCTCATTTTATGTCAATGTTGTGACTGAGCGTCAATACTGTCCCAATTCGGGCACATTACACAGTAATTCGCATTTTAGGCAAGTAGGAGAGCCCTCAGGGTATGCACTACTGCTCGCTCACACTAGGGATAGGAGAGCCCTCTGGGTATGCACTATTTCCTTTCGGCCTTAGGCCCTTTTTCACTGATAATCGAGCTTAAAGCTCTGATCACTAATTGCTCCAGTCACAACTGTTTATTTACCGATTTCAATCATGCCTAGCATGCAGTCACACTTGCACAATCAATAACATATATATGTATCAATCGATTCTATTTATCACATTCAGAACATTTACTCACAATTCAGCACATCTATTTCACAGTTACAAGCACTCACATTTGCAAACAACTCACCTATTCATAGAACATTTAACACACAAAGATTGAGGAACCAACTAGGTTACTCACCTGTAACTTCCAAACTATTGCCTAGAAGTCCCAGCAATATCCGTGGACTGACGATCCAACGGTGCCTCTATAACAATTTAAGCAAATTCTCATCACTAGATGCTCAATCAAAGCAATTCGATAATGCACATGTCTTAATTCAAAACTGTATGATGCATGTTCATGATTTCCCGGCGCTAAAACCCAATTCAGCAATCTCTTGCATCATATCCAAAATTCACTATTCACTAGATCCATATCATCCATTAATTTCATAAGTCTCCAATTTAAACTCTCATAGTCATACTAAAATTCTTAGGTTACAATAGGAACTATACTCGACTCTCTTTCTATGATTGGGAACCCGCTAATTTAAATTCGAACTCTTATTCTTTACCTCAATCGTAGACATCTTTCTCTAGTTCGCAACGAAGAATCACCTCAATTGGAAGTCTATACTATAAAATATGCCCCAAAAACCATATCGATTCCATTCAGAATTTGTCCCTCGTCGCGACCAAGGGTCCTTCGTCATGACGTGGAAAGGGACGCCATCGCAAAGAAAGATCCACACGCTTCATGGCGTCTCGGTCCGCTTCGTCATGGCGAAGCACGCGATCGACTCGTCGTCATGGCGAGGCTAATTGCAAAGCGTCATGACGTGCGTAAACGACTTCGTCTTCTCCAACCGATTTTTCATCTTTCTCTCTCTATAAACCAGCATTAAACACTCTCTACTACCCATATGTCTAGCATTAAAACTCATTAATACATCAAACAACAATAAATATCAACATTAAAGCCATAAAACTTACCAAATCGAAGCTCGATTCTTTAAACCCTAAAATCTCCGAAAATCTTTCAATCCTCTAACATCCACGATGATCCTCCATAGCCAATCCAAACATCAAACTCTCCACAGTTTCTAGCAGCTCTTCAACCACAAAGAAAGGAAAAACAAACAAAATCTCCAAGGGGGACAAGATCGAATCGTCAAAGGAAGAGGAAGGAGAAAGGAAAGTTTGACTTAGGTTTTCAAAGTGAAATAAGGACGAAATTTGAACTTAGAACAATATAAAGGTTAATTTTCAACCTATAACTCTTAAGGCTTAAGTCCTAAATTTCATTAAATTTCAGTCTCTAAATTTCAGTGGCTCATCACAAAAATTCTTAAACTCACAAATCTGAATTTTCCAAGCCAATTGCCAATCAATTTCAGAACCGAAATCTAATCCGTCAGTCTATAAGACATTTTTCTCGTCCAAACTCAAAACTCTAAAATTTCCGGAAGAATTCCTATAAATCCTCAAAAATATAAGACACATGATCCTATACTCAAATTTCAATTTTCAAATCTCTACAATTCAATTCTCACTCCAATTTAACTATGCAAACCCTATAACTCACATCTCACATGATTTACCATTCAAAACATAATCACAATTAATTGCTGGAAAAATCATGAATGCATGTCACTGCTCATATGCATGTGCAAAATGATCTATTCCTCTAAAATCAGAGGCCACAAATAATACTCAATGAATATAAGCAGTAAAAATTCTTATCCAGTCCCAATTACCAATATGCCCCTCACATCGGTAACGGGATGCTACATACCCAAACCATTCTGATATGTTTATGTGCTCATGTTATGTTTGATCAAGTTTGATGCATTCATGATTTCTAATTTATGGATTTTGGCTGAAAGCCTAGAAAACATGTGTTTTATAAACTCCATGAAAGTTTTCTAAAACAAGTGAACTGTTTACAAGATTTTTGCTTATCTTTTATTATAAATGTGTATCCACGAGCTGTAAAGCTCACCCCTCCTTTCATCGCCATCTCCAGGTATCAAGATGGAGATCGGATGAAAGCAAGTCTAGACGTCCGTTCGTTATGCATATGATTGGCCTTTAAGTTAATCTGTTGCAAGATTTAGATCTTTGACATGTTGAGCATTTTTGGGATTGTTGATATTTTGTGCATTTTGGGTTTTGATATTGATGTTATAAAATGGCTTGGAATGCCATTAATATTTTGTGAGCATGTATATCACTATGTAAATGAATTATGGACTTGTGTAATGAATTGAGATATGGATGAATGTGATATGGATGTAAATAAGTTTTCATGAATTATTTGAGGAATTAAAGTTACTGTTTGATTTTAGGGTCAAGAGTATGAATGAATAAGAATGAGAATGAGAATAAGATTTGTTAAAGATGAGATTGAGATATTGCATGATTACGAAGAATGTTATGAATCGAGTTTGATTGAGGATGAATTTCCAAATGAGAAATTAAATTGCTTTGTATAAGATTGAATAAAGATGAAAAGAAGAAAAGAAAAATTTATTACCGGTTTCAGTTTGGTTTAGTCTTAAGGTATCCAACGCTAGTTTTTCTAAGTTACACGTTCTCGGATGTCAAAAATTTGTTTCAGTTCGATTGAATCATTTGTTGTTTTGAATTCCGAGCCAATTCGTTTTGCTTTCGATTTCTTTCGCTTTCACCAAGTATAAGTTCACTCACGTTTTGTTCATGTGTTCGAATTATGATTCCAAGGTTAGGACCCAGAAACGGGATCCAACATAGGTGGTATCAAAGCAACAAAGGATTTCTAGGAACCACACTTTAGATGTATGATGATCTTAAGTTTATGTAGTTGGATTCTAGAAACGGGATCCAACATCTGGAGGAGAAAACAGAAACAACATGTAGTGGGGGGGGGGGGGGATGAGACTCTAATTGAACTTTTTTAAGGAAACCAAAACGATGTCGTTTGGTTTTAAACCAAATGACATCGCTTTGGTATACTTAAAAACATTTTGCTTCAGCAAAAAAATGACGTTGTTTGGTTTTAAACCAAACGACATTGTTTTGTTGCTGAAGGTTTGAATTTTTTAAGTATATTTAAATCAAATGACGTCGTTTTATTGCTAAAGGCTTGAACTTTTTAAGTATAAAAAATCACGTCATTTCATTTAAAACCAAACGACGTCATTTTGTTGCTAAAGCAGAACATTTTAAAGTATACCAAAATGAAGTTGCTTGGTTTTAAACCAAACGACATCATTTTGTTACTAAAGTAGAACATTTTTAAGTATAACAAAATGACATTGTTTTATTACTAAAGGCTTGAACGTTTGGTTGTATAACAAAATGACGTCGTTTGGTTTATTTTAAAATGGCATCATTTTATTATAATTATAAATGTTTGAGCCTTCACTAGAAGCACACGATAGAAGATGACACATAGCTATATATTTTACTAACAAAATTACAGATGGAAATTTCTGTCGACAAACTACGTCATTTTCTAGACAACTTTTTTGGCAGATATATTAGTTCTGTTTGTAATTGGCTACGGTTTCTAATTCGTCAGTAATTTTGCATCACTAATTCAAAAATTTTTGTAGTGTTGTAAGGGAGAAGCTTAAGATCCAAGAGAATTCTTTTTAGTTTTCTAACATAAGTAAAAAAAATTATAGGCCCAAAAACCTTAAGTTTATGAAAAGTCTCCTTACCTCCCCATTATAAAAATATATACAAGTTAAAAAGTTTTAAGAAAATCTATGAGAAGTCTTCTCATCTCTTTGGCATAAATTAAAAACATACAAGTTGAAAAGTTACATAGCTAAGAAATCTCCTTAACTCCATATCATAAAAGAAAATTTTAAAAGTTGAAAAGCCTCAAGTCCAGTAGAAGTTTCTTTAGTTTTCTATTGTAAAATAATAACATATAATCTTATAGGCCTTGAATCCAAAAAAAACTTTATTTAACTTATTGGACCAGATTAAAGAACTCTAGGTTGAAAAGCCTCAAATTTAATCAAATTTTCTTATCTCCCTGGTCAAAATTAAAACATACAAGTTTAAAGCCTTAAGTCCAAAAATAAATTTTACAAGCTCAAAAACCTCAAGATGGAAAAGGACTTTTAGACTTGATAGGTGTTTTTTCTAGTTTTAAGTTGACCCTGTTAATAATATAATATCCATTACTAAGAAAACTGCATCTATTGTTAGTAAACAATACAATGGTTAGAGGGGGTAAATCCCTTAAAGAACCAAAGTGGATCTAGAATACCCTAAAAAATACTAACTATCCTAAAATTAATTAAAAAGGATAGTGACCAATATCAATAACAATATAATATAAATCATAATTAAGAGAATATGTAATAGAATAAAAGACAACGAGAGAATTCAATCTTAAATCAATTATTAGATCAAGACTTATCATAGTATAAACCTTGATTTCATAATTTGATTAATTTAAAACGAATTATTATTTCGATGGGAAAATTTTTGAAAACACTAAAATCAAACTCTCTTGAGTCTTAACATTTACTCTCTAAATGGTTAACTTTTATCACTACAAAATTAACACTCCTTTGAATGCATTAAGACATGTAAAATTCTATAAAAAGTTTCACCATAACTTTAAATAGATTATGTAGTTCTATTTTGGGACTTCATTCAACCCTTTCTACTTAATTTTTGTCCACTAAAAATTAAGTACCCTTAAGGCTTCCACCGGTGAATTTAGATTAGATTTGATTTTAGCATAACTAACTCTATATTAAGATCAATCAACGATAGCTCACATAAATATATCCAACTCATAAATCAAAATAAATAAATCAATTTAAGAATAAATTTTAGGATTTTTAACCTAATTAATAAAATATCTAGCCATTAATCATGTTTAAAACAATGAAAACAAAACAAAATCATAATAGAAATATTTCTATATGAAAGTCATGATGATGTTGACAATTTGATATATTGACATGAATACAAATCTTGATTCTCCAATAAAAATATTTTAGATTTGACCTCCTAAGATTTGAAAGCCTTTTGATGGCTAACCCTAGTCTTTGAAGAGTAAAAGATGGGTAAAGTATGTAAAGTCTTTAAAAGTCTTCAAAACTCGAGATTTTCCCATATGTTTTAACGTCTTTAGAGTCGTGAATCCTCCTGCCTTCTTTGAGAGACAGACATGATCTCCAGCATCCACATGCCCTTAAACTATGGATCTTTGAATTTTTCTTATGAAATTTACAAAGTCTGTGGTGCAATTGTGGCTTAGATCGTATTATTCTTTGATGTTTTTAACATTAATGGTCTCTGTCCAGGCTTTGTTCTAAGTTATATTTCTTCCTGACTTGATTTACATTAGGTATGGGTTGGGATATGTGTTCGAGTTAAACCATACCTTTTCAAGAATTATAATTATCTCCATGTGTTTACTTGAAATATTCCAATTCTTGATAAATATCATCTTAAGGTCAAATATGCATAATTAATTGAAAATATATGAAAAACT
The DNA here is from genome assembly GCA_029891385.1 of Erythroxylum novogranatense. Lineage (NCBI taxonomy): Eukaryota > Viridiplantae > Streptophyta > Magnoliopsida > Malpighiales > Erythroxylaceae > Erythroxylum > Erythroxylum novogranatense. The sequence goes on along the minus strand of CM057227.1, from coordinate 87,492,559 downwards.
AAGTAAAACAAGGCAATTGTTATGAAGACCAAGCAAAATACTTAAGAAAATACATTCATATTTTATGTATATCAAAACTTCTTAAATTCAAAGCTAAGAAACTTAATAATGCAACAAAGCTAGACTCTGTAAGCCTATCACATTTAAAAAAATTCTTACAAAATTTTACACAGCATGAGAGTTTGACTCTTTAAGTCTTATCATCTTCATTTTTTTTCCAAAGTTAACATGGTAAGAGGGTTAGGCTTTATAAACCTAACAAATTTATTTAAATGTTATCACAGATTTTAATAAGCCATTTCAAGTTTACTAAGATTAAAGTTTGAACTTTGCTTTAGATGTTAAGTAAGACTTATAAGTAGGTCAAGTTTAACATGTCATTATATATATAAGTTATATTACACGGCTCTACTAAGATGGATTAATAACTTCTTGAATGTTATCAATTCTAAAGCAAAGTAAACTTTAAAATATCCATATAAGGGAATTGAAATTTTGATTAAATGAAATAAAATAGGATTCAACACATTAAAACATGTATACAATTACACCCTTGCATATATAAGGAGAAAATAAAAAAGAAAAAAAAGACGAGGGGCTTACCAAAGAGTGGTGCTTCTAAAAGCTATAAAGTTTTCATCCTCAAGTATGGAGACTCCTATCTTATAGGATGGCTTCATTATCTCCAATAATAGTATAGAACTTATTAAGCTTCTTGTTTTGATTTGGCTCAATCTTAATGTAAGTATCAATAATGTTTGAATCTGCGAAAGCAAGTTTGTAACTTCTTTAGTGTACCTTCTTACCTGCCTTAAACCCTACCATGGTTTTGTTAATGAGATTATCATAATTCTAACTATTGAAATACTTAGACTTATGATAATTATAGATGATATCAAACTTAAAAGTATCACCCTATAATGTTTGCTTCTGTCATTGCAACTTAAGACTTATGATAGTTATAGATGATATCAAACTTAAAAGTATCACCCTATAATGTTTGCTTCTATCATTGCAACTTAAATAATGTTTGCTTCTGTCATTGCAACTTAAATTTTAGGCTTTTCGATTCATCCTTTAATGTTAGAGAACATATAACTCGGCATCCATCTCCTCTGGCCTCTAATTATTCATGAGATTCAATATCTCATTGATCGTCTCAATCCTGCTTCTAGTCTTGTTGAAAACATTGTCAATCATCAAGTTGAAGTTAGAAAAGAAATGATCTTTCTCCCTAACAGGCCTAGGCAGATAGGGAGAACCATAATGATCTTTACTGGTTAGGATGAGTTAAGTGAAAAAGGCTAAGAGTGTTTAGAAGTAAGGTGGAAATAATAAGGAGATTTGACTTGATTGTAGTAACTTTGTTGTTGTGGGTCACCTTTTGCATTATTTCTTTGAAGATAAGTCACACATGCCTTTCTCTTTAGGGTCATATTCACAATTATCAGAGAAATAAAAGGTGTTAGTATAATATTTAAAAGAACAATTGAAATAAATAATAAAGAAAAGAACCTAAAGGATGCTCTTCTTTACAATACACCCCTAATAGGATTAAGCTAAGCTTATAAATGAGAGTCTTTCTAAGTAAAAGGGGACCAACTGGATAACAAGTTTTTAAAATAAGAAATTTAGGGTTTTTATTATGCCCATTCCAATGAAAATTACCTTGTATAAACCACTTTAATAAATCATAAAGGTCAGCAAGCTTGTCTGATTTTATAGCTAAATAAGTTTATCTTTTCAATTGTTCATCCATTTATGAATCTTTAATAAATGTGACGTACTCCTTGAAATTATGTTTTAACATCCACTTTTGGTTTTTGTAAGCCTAAATTAATGTATAAATTTGAATAAATTAGGGTTATGGGCACCTATTAAATGAGGTAGGTGATAATGAATCTAACTGACAAGCTTTAAACATATGGACGAAATTGATTAGACTTAGGCCTGTCATGTTGAGGCTTTGGAGAATGGTCAAATATAAAGAGAATTATAGCCCAAACTTGGATGAGTCATAGTAAAAACTTTATAAGGATTATTTTAAAAAAAATTTGGTAAACCCCATCTTACCAAGTTTAACGTAGCAAATATGCTCATTAACCTCCAAGAATCCAAGTGAGGTTTCTTAAAAGATGTCAAAATTCTCTCCCATATTTCTCAAACTTAATATTTTACAACTTGTTAGACTTTAATTACACTTTAAAGTTGTCATCAGCATCTCTAAACAGGGAGGATAATGAAGATTTGTAAAGACAAACCTCTTCTTAAAACCAATTAAATCAGATTCATACAATAGTCTTAAGGGAGATATAATTGCTACAAGTGAGGTTGACATGGTTTTAATAGAACTGAAGGATATAAGACTATTATTTTTATAATTGGAGGCCAATAATCCTTCAATCCTATATCCAACAAAGCTAGCCTTACTATTTAAACTAGTTATAACATCTTTGCTTAAATAAAAGGGAAGGGATATGGGCTTACCTTCAAAAAAGGGATGGGATATCAAAACACCTTAACATTGAACCTTCTTATAAAGCAAGGAGACAAATAATGGAAAGAATGGTTTATATCCAAAAAAATTTAAAACGAGTTAAATTCTATATCATATGCCTTATATAGAGGGATGAATGATTGATCAAGATTAAGTGATGATTCGTTTCCCTAAAAGTAGCAAAAGTGTCTTTGTCTGGTGAAGGATAGTTGGGTCCCTCAAAGAATAATCTTCATAAATCTTCTGAAGGACTATCTTTTTTATAAAAAAAAAAGTGAGGCAAACTTATTAATATGAAATCAAAGTGCATAGAGAGGCAGGGCTTTAAAACCATACCTCCCCGAGTGATAGCTAAAGGTGGCTAATACCAAACCTTCCTAAAAATAATCTAAAGGTTACATTTTATGCCTAACGCGCAAATATGGAAAACCTATTTTATCCAGAGAGACCATACCCCTGAGAGGAGAAGGAAGAGAGAAATGTAAATAAGAAACAGAAGAGTGTGTGGAAGTTGCTTGCCTAGTAAGCCAATCTGCTGCCGAATTAGCTTTGCGAAAAATATGGGTTAATTTCCAATGGGTGCGAAGTAAAGTTCGAATGCGGTCCAAATCCTGACAATAACGCCACGGCCATGCTGTCTTGCCCAAAATCATATCAACTAAGACCCGTGAATCACATTGTATGTTTAAGTTCTGAAAACCGCTTTCAACACAGAATTGCAGTCCCAAGAGCAGACACTGAACCTCAGCAAAAAAATTGGTTCCCGTCCCAAAGAATTCTGATCGGGCATGCAAAACCTGGCCTGTAGATTAACGAACAAGAAATCCACCCCCAGCTAATTGTGAGCGCTAAATAGAAGACCCGTCAACATTCAAAACTAATTCATCTGAAGCAGGTAACTCCCAGATTACGCGTTGTACCCGTCGTCGTTTGACAGCTGTAGGTAAAAATGCACAATTGAGTAACAAATGAGCATTCGGAGAAGCTGAGAGCTGCAACGGACGTTACACAAAGAGAGCATGCAGTAGGAAAACCACATGTCCTATAAGCTGAGAATAGGAAGGCTGAGCATTGTTGAATATATTCGCATTCCGTAGGTGCCATAACCTCCAAGCTATTAACCATGGAATCAAACACTGAATGTATTGGACTGCCGGATCAGCACACTGTGTTGAAAAAGCAGAATGGAATAATTCATAAATACCACATGTGAGATTAAAATGCAGTCCCAACTGAAGTTCAAAAAATTGCCATAATTGTCGTGCCACCATGCATTGAATAAAGAAATGATCCAAGCAATCAACAGATGCAGAACAGCTTGGGCATATCAAAGGTAATTGGAATCCGAGACTCATAAGAACCTCAGGGAAAGGGAGAAAGCCATGTAACAACTTCCATCCAAAGAGAATGATTTTTAAAGGCCTTCGCTTGTCCCATAAGTAGTTTAAATCCGGCTTGGGATCCTGGCGTCGCCGAACCAGCTCAAAAGCTGAGCTTAAAGAAAACTTTCCATCCGTGGTAGGGGTCCAAATTAAGTTGTCTTGACTATCAGTCAAAGAAGGTGGATTTGCACCCACAAACGCTATTCCCGCTACTGGTAGCATCTCCAACAAAGCTGATAGATCCCAGCTATATTGGACATAAACATCCTGCAACCTAATATTACGTAGCGAATCGTGATATTCCAAATCAAACAAGTGTTGGAGAGTACCATCACCTGACCAGTTCTCATATAGGAAGGAGCAATCACCAGAACATACAGCAATTCTCAAATTTGCTCACATAATAGCATCAATCTTAAGAAGGCGCGAGTAGGACGCAGACTTGTGTAGAGCTATCGAATTCACATACTTAGCCCACAAGCCATCACAAGTCCTCCATTTCCACCACAGCTTGCAACCGTAAGCTTTGACCAAATCGTTCAAGCCTCAGACCCCAAGTCCATTCTCCAATTTTGGAAAACACAACTTGTCCCAACTTCGCCAAACACGGCGTGATTCACTACCATCCATACCCCAAAAAAACCGAGAAAAAAGCTGTTCCAGTTGACAAAGCGTAGCCTTAGGAGGGTCTATAGCTGCGAACACATGCAGTGGAATGGTACTTAGTACATGCTTGATTAAAATTAAACGCCCCCCAGCCGACAATAGGCGACTTTTCCAACCTGAAATTCTGGGTGCAACAGAGTCGATCAAGTGCTAAAAATACCGGTTTCGCTTGCCCCCCTTATAGAGTACATTGCCCAGGTATTTCATTGGCAACTGTCCTTTAGGAATTCCTGTGAGTTGGGTGATTGCACGGCAGTGACTTGGTGTACAACGCTTGGATACCAAGAAAGTACTTTTGGATTTACTTACCTTCTGCCCAGTAGAGAATTCATAAGCATCCAAAAATTTAAACAATTCATTCAGTGACCTCCTGGCAGCCCTTGTAAAGATGATTAAATCATCCTCAAAGAAAAGATGACTAACCATCATGGAACCCCTCGGACCAGCATAAGAGGCTACCCGGCCATCTTGTACCAAGACAGAGAGACCACGACTCAACACTTCGACAAGTAAGATAAATAAATAAGGGGATAATGGATCACCCTGTTTAAGATCACGGGAGGATTTAAAGAAACCTGTTGGTGAACCATTGAAAAGGACAGAAAAATAGCTTCCCCCAAGGTTATTCATCACCAAATCAACAAAGCGTGGCTGAAAACCAAACGTTAATAACAACAGGCGAAGAAATGACCAACTTACTCGATCAAATGCTTTCATTAAATCCAATTTAAATATGAGATTATGACCTCTTATCTTTCTATCAAAGTGCTGCAACAATTCATTAGTAAGAAGCACATTGTCTGTAATGTCACGTCCAGGAAGAAATGCAGACTGTTGTTCGGAGATTAATCGAGGAAGGAGGAGTTTCATGCGATCACAGATAATCCTTGTGAAGACCTTATTAATAAAATTGCAGAGACTAATTGGGCGAAAATCTCCGAAAACGGTGGGACACTCCTTCTTTGGTAGTAAAACAATTAGGGTGCTACCTATACTTTTTGGAATGGGGACCCCTGCAAAAAATTCCCTCACTGCATTAAGAAGGTCGTCCTTAATGATAGGCCAGCATTGCTGATAAAATTTCCCATTAAACCCATCTGGACCGGCCACACTACTTGGACTCAGATGAAATACTGCACGATGGACCTCCTCCATAGACACCAAGGCAAGGAGAGTTGTATTGTCCAAGTCACCAACTGTTGGAGTGATTATCTGTAACAAGTCAGACGCACGCTCCACATCAAATGTAACCATTTCATCTGTTAATTGGGATTGGAAAAAAGATGCTGCATGCTGCTGGAGCATATGAGAGTCTTCCATCCAGTCACCTTGGTCGTTCTTTAATTTAGATATGTGCAATCTGGATCTCTTTGCAAGAACTGAAGAGTGGAAAAATTGCGTATTCCTATCCCCTTCTTAGAGCCACTTTGCACGTGCCTTTTGACGACAGAAATCCTCTTCTTCAGCCAAGGCCTGGAATAAATTCGCCTGAGAAGATTTCAAATTTACTAGATCCACATTAGCCTAAGTCGAATCAAAAATCTGCTCCAAAGATTTAATAGTAGCCTCAGCCTGTCTGACTCTATCAAACACATTCCCAAAGACATCCTTATTCCAATGCTTACGAACCTCCTTTAATCGTCGCAATTTATGTGAGAACTCAGACATCCCATAACCTTCTGCGGTTTGTTCCCGAAGTTTAACGATTGACTGAAATGTGGGGTGACGAATCCACATATCTTGAAATTTAAAGGAAGAAGGGACTGAAGTAGGAGTAGCATAGTTATACAACATGGGACTATGATTAGAAGTAGCACGGTTTAGTAACTCCACTGTCGAGGATGTAAACTGCTGAAGCCAAGAACAATTAAACAGAATACGATCCAATTTCTTCCACATACGACCCCGACTGCGTACACCAACCCATGTAAACCGGCCTCCTGTTGTGGGAAGTTATTGCAACACAGACTGGGACAGGAATTCCACAAAATCCGCCATTGACCCCAAATCCGGATGAGCTGCCCCGACACACTCGTCCAAACTAGCTATAACATTGAAATCACCACCAACCATCCAGGAAGCATTACCTATTTGTTGCTGAAGACACAACAAATCCGCCCATAAAACACGACGTGCAGCGCGTGTAATTTTAGCATATACCCCGGTAACATAAACAGGAGAGGATGAGAAGCCTTCTATTTTCAAATGCAGGAGCTGGGAAGATTGGAAATCCACACTGCAAGTTATACCATTACGACAAAGGAACCATATTTTATTACTGTCAGAAGCAAAGGAATATTGGAAGCCAAGTTTAGATTGGATCTCAGTGATACGAGCAGCCTCAATAAAAGGCTCCAGCAAAATTATACAGGAAATTGCATGTATACGACACAACTTCTTCAGTCGTCGTATCGAAGCTAGGTTTCCAATTCCTCGAACATTCCACACTAAGGCACTAAGCATTAGAAACGGAAGAGGGGAGGGAGTGTGAAGACCTTGTTTTAACTGTTTTCACAGTAGCAAAATAATTGCGTTTAGAGCCAGGGGGCCTTCCCCGCCGTCTGGGGACCATAGTGGAAGGAGGTTCCACATTATGCAGCTGATTATAGAAGTCACGCAATTGCTGAAAAACCTCAGTTCTGGTCGAAAGAGGGATTGGTTCCTCTTGACTACTCAATGGGTCTGCCGTGTAAAATTCAGAATGACGGAGGATTACTGTGTCATCACATAACCGAGACAGTCGAGTAGCTGGGTCTGAATTCATAAGTATCTGGTGTTCATCCATCAGTATTACCACAACTTCATCATCGGTGCTCTGATCTTCGCCACAGATTATCACCGGCTGACGCAGGAAACCAATTTCTTGGGAGCATGACTGCGGTGGATTGTCAATTTCTTGACCTGGAATTTTCTGAGGCTTACGGTCGGAGGGCTTGGTTGTACCTGGGGGTTCAGGTGCAGATTCTACCTAGATTTCTAGAGCGGGCACATTTTTAGGCATTGAAGCTTTGACAGTGGAGGCAGGAGGGTCAACAATTGGAAAATGGTCCTGTCGTGACAAATCACCAAGGCCCTTCTCACTGGATGGCGTCTTCATAGTTGCAGGAGGAGCAAGCTGTTTAGGGACATACCGTCCCATTTGTAAACTCCTCAAACCGCTATGCTTTGCTTAGCGTAACCTCGAATAGGATATGTATGGTGGTTTTGTACTCTCTTCCCTTTCAGGACATGTTGAGCGGCTACATCGTCCTGATCCGTACCAGTGCCTGTAACAGGGATTTTCAATTCTGGATTATTGACATGGTATAAGTCCTCGGAATGCCCAACATGCCAACAGTGTTGACAGTACGATGGGACCTTCTCATAGTCCAATTTCTGCCAGAAACCATTAGAGCCTTCAACATCGATTGAAGCTTTATCTGGTCGGTCTTTGAGAAGATCAATTTCTACCTGTACCCTAGCCATACTTGGCCTTTTCAATGAAGCCGTTACGGAATCAATACGCAGTGGGCATCCCACCACCGAACAAATAGCAAAAAGAGCAGATTTGTAGAAAAAATGAATTGGTAATCTGGGAAGAGATATCCAAACAGGTACCAGAGAAGACTCCCGATCCACATGGAAATGCTCATCCCACTTCAACACACGCATTCCATGCCCCCTAATGTACCAAACTGGACGAGAGAACATGCGTAAAAAATCCTCCATCAATTTGAAATGGATCAAGAGATGTCGATTATTCAACAAGCCTACATTAAGATCTCCGCGGAAATCAAAGGCTTCTAGATACTTCTGAAGTTCCTCACCCGAAGGTCTTCCCAATTTCAGATTCTGCTTATTATATCCATAGGAAAATTTGCCAACCAAAGTCCATTGAAAAGGTTGCGCTAAACGTTGAACATGCTGTTTCTTGAATGAAATAACTGGGGCTCCCTTGTGACGCCCAACAAGGGCTTGCTGATCCGGGTCTGTCGGGGCAGAGTTAAAGAGAAGATCCGGCGTGGCAAAGGAGGCATGAGAGCCCAAAACTTCCTTGAAACTACGCGACGAAGACGGTGGTTGAGAAGGGCGCCCCCCAACCGACTGTTGGAGGGTTCCCATGGAAGATCGAAAGTCTGAAATGCCTTCCAAAGGACTATCTTATTAAATCATCATTTTGTCTAAAGTAGGCTTGCTAGAAAACTTAAGATAAAAGTTTAAAGGCCGACATTTATCTAATTTTCAACTTGTTTAGTTTATGCCTATATGGATTCAAGAGAAACTTTTGAGTTATCTTGATACGTTATTGTAAACCTGCAATAATATAAAAGAATTATTACAAGATAAACTTTAAGTGTCCTTTTTTTTGACTAAAACTATGTTTATGCAAACTTCAATAATAAAAATTAAAAAAATTTATGCTAAGTCATCAAAAGAAACTTAGAAAATATAATACACCCCTAGCAAAGCATAGTGTGGGCTTGGATTACTAAAGAAAGCTTATTCTCTTTGATCAGGTGAAAAGTTCAAAGGTCCATTCGTATAATAATTATTTTGAGGCCTCACTATGACATACTCACTTATAAACTTCAATAATACACTTAACAGATAAATTAATCAATATATACAAGTAGAAGTAAAGTACTAATCAAAGAGTAATTGAGATATAACTTAACGCTATTAGTATAATTATAATCTAACTATACTTCTCAAATTATAGCTTATAAAAGGAAGACACTCTAAAATAAGTTCCATGACCACTATATTTAAGCTTAATTATACTTTTTCTATATACCTAACATCATCATTTTGTTGAAAAATTAGGGCATAACCGATCTTACATGTAGTAGAATAAGAATAGAACTTGTTTGTTTGATTTTGCAAAAAATGTCATTTTAAATGCTATAACATAATCAACATATAAACATAAATCATATCTTATTATATACATTGATCATTTTCTTATTGTTTCCTTGAATTGTTTCTCAAATTGGCTCATTACAACTATTGTAACTACACATTTGTCCAACCTCTAATATTATCTACATGAATAAATTGAGAAAACTCCATAAGCAATATAAAGAAGGTTATGCAAAATTGCTAGCTCCTTTAGAGATTAAGCTTATTTGTTTTAAACCTTTAGTAATTCAAATAAATAAAATTTTAAATTCAATAAATAGAATTACAATTAATTATAGTTAAATACTAATTAAGCTCAAATAAAATGAACATCTCTTATTAGTAATTATTAATTAAACATCTTATAATTAATCTTAAATTTTCTAAAACTCTACGCTCAAGTCCAACTTGATCAAATTATCTTTTCTCTTATCACACGCCTTTATGTGTGATACATTGTTAATAATATGTTGGCAATGAATATAAATTATAACTTTATATTGTATTTTGGTTTATATAAATTAAAATCCTTTAATTTATCTTTAATTCTCTAATTAAATAATTTATATCCATAGATCAAGATTGACATCCAGCAATGCATCATAATCATCTAAATATTAGAAATATTAAATTAAATTTGACTAATCTTTTGTGCATGATTTTCAAATAATTCAATAATTTCATCACATTAATGTTCCAACTAGACATAAAGTTAAGATTTATGTCTACCATATTTAGGTCTAATTAAGTTACTTCTCCACCATTAATAATTGAATAAATTAATTAAATTTTAAAAATATTTTCAAAGTATCATTCCTTTCTAGCTAAGGATTTTAATCAATACTAATTGAGAATAATGAAACATTCTCTCTAATCATTTTAGGGTGATGAAATATATGTCGATGACTTAACTATATCTATATAGTTCATGTTATATATTATGACTAACAATTAAGATACCCTTTTGACAAAGATAGGTCATTAGTAATATCAAAATATTAAAATCCTATAATAGACACTTTGGAGATCTTAAATTAAAGGAATACTTATATAATCATCTCGGTGAGAATTTCCATAGATATATAAGTAATATTTCAATTAGAAATCTTATATGGGTTCAATTTAATGAACTTGTTCTCTAACAAGCACTCACACCATTGTTTATGTATCTCTATACTTTAGTTTGTAAGATTAGTTATATCCTTTATGAGGAAGAAAATATTATTTTCTAGTCATTTATGCTTTATTACCATCGAATCTCAAAAGAACAATGACTAGGAACAATATAGAGATGATATATAATTGTAATATGAATCTCATAATTATTATATAATTATAATTTTGAGATTCCTATTGCATTATAACTTTATTTGCAATGTCTATTTATCCTATGGACTTTACCATATGCATCTAAATATGAATAAGTTAAAGAAAGACTTTAAATAATTACGTCACTAAAATATAAACAATTGATTGAATATAGGTCATAAACAATTAATCTCCCACTTGTACTTAGTCAATCATTTAAGTATCTTATACCATATCACCTTATGACAATCATACTACTATTGGGATAATGGTCTAGTAAGAGAATTCTACAAGATTCTTTACGGTGAGTAATTGCTTAAATTTTACAATTTTAGCTCATTATCATTATAATTAGGAGAAATTACATAAACATATACTTATATCTTTAATGAGACCTTATCTCTTTTGCTCACTTAATGACTCTAGTGTTATATGATACATTATTGTTTGAGTAATGCAATGAACTATACCAAGTTTATTAAATAACTTTATGATCCAAATAATCATTTCTACTAAACAAAGAATATTTTATGGTTTGATTAGTAACTAATTCTATATTGGAACCTTTTAACTTAAAATAATATTGTTCTAAGTAAAATATATCTTAACAAGGATTTATTTATAAATTTCATATTCATATAATTTTGAACTTAAATATTAACTCATACATAAAATAATGGATATCTTTAATACTTCACAAATGTTAGATATCTTAATTACTAAATATCTTTAGTACATTGTATATGTATATGGACTATAATAGGTAAAAATATTATGTATCTACCTCTATAACTCTAATTTATAAAATTAAGATTTTACCTTTTAATATTCAATAAGAGTTGTTTTTGGCTATTATATGTTTAACAACCTAAAAATGAATTATTCTTCTCTCTGTAAGCAATATATCTTTACATACCTCCACTAACCTTCTTGTAAGTATGATAAATTTATCATCATCTTCAATACAAACTCTTTGAATTCATTATGAACGTGAATCTTTCAACATCTCATAATATTTCAACTACAAATTAAATGTATCAATAAAGGAACTAGTTCTATTTGGATATACCATTATAAAATTTGAATTTTCAAACTTTATTTTACTTCTACTATAAATCTTAACAACCATTCTTTTATAATTTTTCATCAAAACAAATATTTGTTCAATGAGGTCTATAAGATTATATATAACCTTTTAGATATCTCATAACCTTCTATTATCCAATTTTCTCTAAACTTACTATATGAAATATGCTTCACTAAGCATCATTTTCGTAAAATCATTTACTTTGACTCTTCTAAAGCTTTGCCATTTCATATTTAATATGAAATCTTGCTATTTGGTTTAATTAGAACTATTAAAGTTAAGTTATTGTACTAGGTATAACTATAGAAGAAATAAATATTGCATCATACAATATCATATTGCATTTCCCCTTTATGTAAATTCCTATTATTATGAAATTTTGTTATAAAGGTATTCATTATAGAATCTCATTTCGTATAAACAACCTATAATTTTTTAAATGTTAACATAAAATGTAACAGCCCAGATCACTAACTCACAAATATTATCCGCTTTAGGCCCTAGTCTAGTCAAGCCCTCACGGTTTTGTTTTTCCAGAGAGCTTCCCAGGAAGTCACCCATTCTATTACTACTCTTGCCCTAGCACATTTAACTTCAGAGTTCTGATAGGATCCGGTGCGTTAGGGGATAGAAAACATGTCTATAAGGAAGAGATATTCATACCCTCATAAAACGTACTTCGTTCCCCTCTCCAAACGATGTGGAATCTCACACTTTCCACCTCCCTTAAAGCCCAGCCCTCTTTGAGTTCCAGCCTAGCTAGCACAATTATTAGAGTACCGGCTCTGATGCTAATTTAATTGTCATGACTCCTGTAATAGCCCAGATCACCTGCTCGCAGATATTGTCCACTTTGGGTCAACTAAACCTCACAATTTTACTTTTTTCGAGAACTTCCCAGGAGGTCACCCATCTTGTTACTACTCTTTCCCTAGCACATTTAATTTCAAAGTTTTAATGGGATCCGGTACGTTATGGCATGGAAAACGCATCTATAAGGGAGAGATATTCGTACCCTTATAAGGCGTACTTTGTTCCCCTCTCCAACCGATGTGGGATCTCACACTTTCCACCCCCTTAGGGCCCAGCCCTCTTTGAGGTCCAATCTAGCTGGTACAATGGATTGTGTATCGACTCTGATACTACTATAACAGCCTTGATCATAGGCTCACAGATATTGTCCGCTTTGGGCCTTGACCTAGCCAAGCCCTCATGATTTTTTTTTCTCGAGAACTTCCCAGGAGGTCACCCATCCTGTTACTACTCTTGCCCTAGTATATTTAACTTCGGAGTTCTGATGGAATCCGGTGCATTAGGGAATAAAAAGCACGTCTATTAGAGAGAGATATTCATACCCTTATAAGGCGTACTTCGTTCCCCTCTCCAACCAATGTGGGATCCCATATAAAACTTAATAAGGTAAGAGAGTTACCTTTCAAGTTCACTAGGATTAAAGTTTCAACTTTGATTTAGAAATTAAACAAGACCTATATGTAGGTCAGGTTTAATATTTCATTTTTAAAAGATAGATAAGTTAGATTAAACAATCTTACTAAGATGGTTTAAATAACTGCAATTAATATTGTTGATTTTAAAGCAAAGTAAACTTGAAATATTCATTTAAGGCAAGTGAAATTTTCATTAAACGAAATAAAATAGAGTTAAACACGATAAAACATCCATATAGTTACACCTTTACATACAAAAGGAGAAAATAAAACAAAGAAAAGAGATAAAAGGCCCATCAAAGAGGGGTATGCTTCTAAAAGCTATAAGGTTTTCATCTTCAAGGATAGGAAACTCCTATCCTATAGGAATAGTGACTTCATTGTCTCCATTAATAGTGTTGAAGTCATTAAGCTTCTTGATTTGATTTGGCTCAATCTTAACAAAGGAATCAACAATGTCCAAATTTAAGAAAACAAGTCTATAACTTCTTCTATATAACCTTTTTATAAGCCTCAAACTTTTTTATAATGAATAGGTTATTAAGAAGAATTTGATCCATATTTATATAAATAGTTTGTATGTGTTGAATCAAAGGAGACTTATACTTAACATAAATGGCAAGAATACATAATTTGGCAATCAAAACTATCCTTTATGCCTTTTTATCAAATCAACATCATGAGAATTATAAAGTTGCATATAAGTATATATGTATCATTTTGATTATGAATGATAGGAAACTTTTAAGTTAAAGAATGAACAAATCAACCTTTGTTGGTGAAAGGATAATGATCGTATTAAGTTGTTAAATTTGTACATGTTATCTATTAGAAGTAATAACAATCATAAAAGGATGGGCATTTGTATTTTATTATATTTATTGATGAATTGATATGATATGGTCATATATATAAATTGAAAATTTGATTTGAAATTTTAAAAATTCAAAGTGTTTAAATTTTAAGTAGAAATTAAGCATTAAGAATGTTGAATCACTTCAATCATTCAATGTGATTAATATGGTAAGATTTAAATTTTCTAGGTTATCTATAAGGATTTGGATTCTTTAATAGCTCCACAACCAAATCTCATAATGGTATAAATTTGTGCAAAGAAAAAATTCAATATGGGATATTATATGCTATAATATTTATTTCTTCTATAACTAAGCCTAGTATAATAACTTATCTTTAACAATTTCAATTTTATGTTTGATATAGAATGATAAAACTTTAAAAAGTTGAAGATAATGATTTTGGGATGTGATACTTAGTTAAAGCATATATTATCTATTAAGTTTAGAACTAAATCATATAATAAAAAATTATAAGATATCCAAATGAGTTGGATATAATCTTACAAACCCCCCTCCCCCATTAAACAAAATGTTTACGTTAATGCATAGTTGTAGGAGAATGGTTCTCAAGATAAGTACTGAGTAAGATGAAGTTTGAAAAAATTCAAATCTCGTAACAGTATATCCAAATGGAACTAGTGTCTTTGATGATACATTTGATGTATGATGAAACGTTACAAGATGTTGCGAGATTCATTTTGATGTTGAATTTAAACTGTGTTTTAGAGATTATTTTGGATTTTCATGTCTACAAGAAGGTTAGTGAGAGTATAGTTTCACTCTTTAGTAGGAGTATATAGAGACATATTTCTCATTAAAAAAATCATATGTTCAATTGTTAAAGATATGATAGTCCAAGAACAACTCTTATAAAATATGAAAAGGTAACAACTTGATTATGTTAATTAGATCTATAGAGACAGATATAAAATTTATTTACCTATTTTAGCCAAAGTACACATATAATATGTTAACGTATTTAGTATTTTATATTTATTCAGTATTAAAGATATTCATTATTCTATATATGAGTTGGTATTTGAATTCAAGGTCTTGTTGATATTAAACTTAAAATAAGTCCTAATTTTTACTTAAAACAATATTATTTTGAGATTGAAAAGGATCCAATCCAGCATTTATTGCTAATGACGCTATCCTTCATTTTTTTTATAAATCAGTAAATATGATTAATCAAAAGGAAAGGAGTTATGTACAAAATAAAAGACTACCCAAATAAGGAAGCCTAATTTCCTAAACCAAACTGAGCAAATAGAACTAAAGAAAACAAGAAAAAGCCTCTACAAAGATAGCTACCTAAAGGAATAATCGTATGAAACTAAATCTACACAAACGAAGCAGAAAACTACAATCAAGACCTAAACAAGCTTTCACCCAAGGAAATCCTTGCAAAATCTAGAATGGGAAGACATTAATCAAACTAGACATACATATATTTATAAGCTAAATCAGTAAAGCAGTTCAACAGCCAAAACAAGAAAATATCACGATAAAGACTTCACAGATGGAAACTTCAAAATTGAAATCTCCTATTCTACTAATAGGTAGGATCTCCATTGAATTAAAATATCGAGGAGGAGGAGGAAAATATTTCATCTCCTCTTGATACCTCCTAAATGTCCTGATCTAGATTCAACCTGTAAAACAAAACATTAGATAAAAGACTAGACAAACCATACTAACAACTAACTTCCCTCAATGTTTGAGCTGAGATGTTCCATAACTTGAAAAACCACTCTGGTGTTAATGCTCCTAACATCGAAGATTGTATATTTAAAGGTTTGGTGGTTTCTTTCAAACCAAAGATTATAAACAATAACAGAAAGAAGAATGGTAAATAGGTTGAGGTTAATATTTCTGTGGTTTGGAGGATGGTTAAACTAATTAAGAATGGATAAAAGATTTATCAAGTTAGGCAAATGGATCTGAAAATGGTTTAGAGAATGTATCCACATTATTTTTAAGTAAGAACACTTAAAAATAGATGATCAACAGACTCATCATCCAAAAACCACAAGGAATAGTGATTTGAGACATAAGAGAAAAGAAGTTTATCCCTCGTTTGCAACTTATTTAGATAAGTTAGCCACAAGATAAGAGGATTGGGAGGTCTCAAAACTATGTAGGCCAAAGCATTTGTGTATACCCTAGAGGAGCTAGCTAAACATTCCAATATGTCACGTTGAGAGCACTCTAGTTAGTATGGCAAAGGCTCCAAATTATGGATGGGCTCAATTGTAACCTCCTACCAAGTCTACACATTATTCTTGATAACATCATAAACTTTTGCACTCATAGGTAAACTCAATCCATTGATCAATTTGGGAGCTGAGAGATCCACAAGGATGCCTCTAAGATGCTAAGGATCTTGCCATAAGAAAGTAGACACCCTATTTCCTATCTTAAATCTAAATTGGTTCCAAATAAGATCCCTAACTTGTAACAGCTTCCTTCAACTCCAAGAACTATTATTACTAGTTTGAACACTCCAAAAATGTTTGCGTCTAAGAATAATAATATGCATCTACTTGACCCACAATGCTTTATTATCATTAAATAGAAACCAAATTCTTTTTCCTATAATAACATTATTCCACGTAGATAAATGTTTAATTCCTAAACCACCTTGACTTTTAGGTTTAAAAAGATCACTCCATTTAACCTTAGCATGATAATTTGACGCAATACTACCAGACCACAAGAAATGCCTTAATTTAGTCTCTATGTCTTTGATAATGGAAGAGGGAAGAATGAAATGAATAGACCAATACACCTGAAAAGTAGGGAGAACAGATATAGACAACTGCAGTCTACTAGTATAGGAAAGAGTTCTATAGGTCCATTTATTTACCCTAGCATCAATTTTATCCAACAAAGGCATGCAATCGATCTTAAATAGACGACCTGTTAAGAGAGGCAAAGCCAGGTATCGAATAGGAAGGTGGCCTTTGTGAAGACCAATTAGAGTTTCGAGCTGATAAGCCATATGATCCATATCAGTAGACAAAAAGTACTGACTCTTACTAAGGTTAAAATCCATACCAAAAAAATTTGAGAAAGTACATAGGAAATTAAAAATAGTTTGCTATTAATAGCAGTTTCCCCACTAAACTGGCAATTCGACTCAGCCTCTCATTATTCTAGTATTCATATGGTATATTATGGAACCTAATCCACACTGGAGCATATCGAATCTCTTCCTGCTTACCGGTATTCAAACTCCATCTCCTTAAAAAAAAAGGTTTCCCTTAGATATGATAAGGACCCTTCTCCAAAACCAAGTTCATCCCTTCCTTCGAATCAAACTTAAATTGAAAATTGTTCAAACACGTAATCATAGTTTCTGTTAAATCAAAAGCTAGTCAAGCTTTAGATAATGTTCTCTGTACTACTGGGAATGTAGGATGCTTACCAATAAAAAAACTAATCAATGCATTGTTTTAGTCGAGCGACCTTTGTTTTAGCCGCGCGACCTTTGTTTTGGCCGAGCGACCTCTGTTTTAGCCGACCGACCTCTGTTGTGGCCGACCGACCTTTGTTTTGGCTGAGCGACCTCTGTTTTGGCCGACTGACCTCTGTTTTGGCCGACCGACCTCTGTTTTGCCCAACCTAATTCGACCCTCTCTCACTCTTTTGCTTATATCTTTTCCATCCGACATCCGATTGACTTGGTTTTTAAAGCGTTGGATTCCTAAGACATCCCTCTATCTACCTATGGAAAATTTGGGGATTTTTTAGATTAAATTGAAAGATTTTGATTTAATCAAATTGAGTTAGATAATTTTCTGAACATGGTCCAGTCTTATGAGAAATTCTTGATATGTGGAGATCTGATTGATCTGATTCTTGTTGAAATATAAAAAAGATACATGGGGATACAAGTCATATGAAGGAATTGAATTTCAATTTAGCCCCTAATACTTTTAATTTCTGAATGGAAGTCGAGTTTAGTGTTTAGTCTTGGATTAGTAAGAGCTGAAAGTATTTTGGTCATAACTTTTGCTCTAGTCATCCAAATGAGGTGATTCTTAATTTGGATTAAACTAAAGAAATAGGGCTATAAATGTTCTAAAGGACTATAATTTCAATTTAGTCATTAAGAATGTCAATTTTTGTATGGAAGTAAAATTCTGGAAAATGTTTTAGCATAAGCATATTTCGAAATGTTTGAGGTGTAACTTTTGGAGTAGTGCACCAAATTAAATGATTTTGGTGGTGTAATGAAATTGAGATTATAAATAACATTTCTCTAGAAGGAAGGTTTAGCAAATTCCTTCAATTTGATGATTTAAAAAATGTCCTAAGTTAAGCATATTTTGATGAATTTTGAGACTTTGTTATATTTTATGATGTTGAGAACTTAATTAGCATGTTAATGTGAATAATTAACATGTTAAATTGAGTAAGAGCATATGGGATAAGTTGATTGGATTGGATTAAATTAAAGTGATAGAAATTAAAGTGTAAGGAAGGCATGAAGGGCAAAAATCGGAAGGTTACTTAAGTTTTTAAGTTTCTAGGCTTTTAAGGAAGGGCATTATGGTCTTTTCTCATTCATTAAAGGGAAGATGAGTTGGCAGCCGTTTAAAGAGAAAAGGAAGCACGAAAATTTTAGAAGAAAGGAAGAAATTAAAGAAGAAAAGAGAGAGTGAAGCTTCGGTGGTTTAGAAAAGAAAAGAAGAAGAGGGATTTTAGGGTTTCGATTTTTATGGGCTTTCAAGAAGGATTTTCACGTAGATTCTAGAGGGAAAAGATGGAAGAAGAGGAGAGCTCCAAGATGAGCCAAGAAAATCCAAAAATGGTGAAGAATTGAGGTAAGAGAAATTTTTTTGACTTGTTAGATTTTAAAGAAGTTTTGGTTTATATAGCTTGGATATTGTATAGGTTTTTGATTTCTAAGCTCGATTTTAGAGATAGCATGGTTTAAATTGTTCAATTTTGGATGTTTATGAATTAGGGTTTTATCTTGGATGAGGAAAATTAAGGAAAAGATTGGAGAAATTAAGGCTTTGAACAAGTTCCAAGCCTGGATATGAGGTGGGTACCATGTTTATATGTTGAATTATAAGCCATGTAAATGTTTTTGAAAAATTAAGAAAGAAAGTATCGAATTTTATTTGTTTCTGAATGTTTTTGGAAAATGGTTACAAGTTTTAAAGGTTTTGATAAATTATGAAAAGTGTTGCATTTCTGGTTTGAGAATGATCGTGCATTTGATATATAAATTTGTGTGAAACATATGACATTATGTGTGACATTGTGATTTCATGAATGTCTTTATGTTTGAATATAAGATGATATGAAAGACTGAATTTCGAGATGTGCCTTCGGGCAAATCCAATTCATTTTCAAGTGTGAAATGTGTTATGTGGGTTTGGTTAGGTCTCATAAGTTGAGTCAAGTGCACTTGTCTTCTTTTTAAAGGCTTCTCTCGCCTGCCCGTTAGTGGCATTGGAGCTCCGATTTTGGACTCCCATAAGTTCACGGCTACAGTGGACCGCTATGCAGGAAAGTATAGTACGTTACATTCACGGTACCACAGACCGCTATGCAGAATGTGCAAGACGTTACATTCACATTTGCACAGACCGCTATGCAGGAATGTGCAATACGTTCCGTTTTAGACCGACCCAAACCATTCCATTGTGTAATGTGTTTTCTGATTTGTTTATATTTGTGATGCATTCATGTTTTGAATTTGGTTATGAATTGTGAGAAATTTGAAAAATGAGAAAGTGAGTTTTCAACCATAAAATTTTGGAAATTGGTTATGATTAATTTTGAAAAGTTTGAAAAATAAGCTTTCGATAAATTTTGCTACTGTGAAATGTTTATAAATGGAAAAATGAGTTTTGAAAATGTTTTTGCTTATTGTTCGATTTATAAACATGTTATCCACGAGCTGTCGAGCTCACCCCCTTTCATCCCCATCTCCAGGTTTCGAGCAGGAGATTGGATGAAAGAAAGTCAAGGTTTTTGTTCGATTTTGTTTGTCCTGTGTTTTATGTATTTGGGATTTTGGTATTGGTTTTCTACGTGGCTTCGAATGCCATTAATATTTTTGTAAGCAATTATTTCATGAGGTGTATGAATTATGAAATGTGTATTTTGATTACAAATAAATTGTTGTGTTCCCTCTACCGTAACCTCCAAACCTTTTTGAAGAGCATCAGAAAACCCATCATCATAAATCTGCAGGTTGTTAAACCTAAAAAGACCTCTTCTACCCTCGTGTTGAAAGAGATTCTTTATTTGCATAAGCATATGATTTGAAAATAAAGGGTCAAGAAAAGTAGATACACTATTAGGAAACCGTGTAAGACAAGCCTTGTTCACCAATGTCTGATCTAGTTTTTTCCTCAAAGCCCATCTTCCACTTTGATTGTTACTCTATGTGTAAAAGTGATCCTGAGCCTTTTAAATTAAAGACTTCAAGTTTACCAACACAGTTATTGAAGTCAGTTGAGAAGTTTCCCAGACTATAATTTCTTCAGCTTCAATTTTATATAAAGTTAAATTGAAGTCTCCATATAAAAGCCAATGTCCATTGACAATCTTCTGGAAGTCTATTAAGCTATCCCATAAAAGTTTTCTCTGGAAAACATGATTAGCACATAGATAAAAAAAGGAAAAGGTGTCAACATTTACCTGAAGAAGTTTACATTTTAGGTGAATAGCTTGCATCTCTGTGATGAAAATGTGTACATCCACCAAATAAGGATCATATCTAATAATAATTCTCCCATACCTATGAGCTTGATGATTGGAGATAAATTTCCATCTAGAACTCAGTTTATTCAAGAAACTAAAATTCTCAAATCTGATTTTCGTTTCAAAAAGAGCAAAAATATATAGTTTTGTGTAACAATTTCAATTCATTCCCAATAAATCACTATAAATCACTATAATCAACATGTAACAATTTCAATTCATTCCCAATAAATCACTATAATCATCACATCTTATTTGAAAATGTATTCTCATCAATTTACCCATTAATAGCTTATACTATTAAGAACTCTTTAATCACATTTAACTTTAGATAACCTTTCTCTTTTTGGTACCACATTAACAGTCTCCCTTCTTTCTCAATTTATTTCTCATAAACACTTTCTTTTCTCATTCGAACTTTATACACTACAATCATCCCCTTAATTTACTTCTCATACCATCTCCACATACACGAGACAATTTCGGTTAATATTTTTCACTTACCATGGGGCTCCCATAATCAGGTGTGTATTCACTTAAGCAAATCAACTAAACTGGAACATCTGTTTCACTTATCAGTATCATTGTCTTACCTCTCAATCTTTTCATTATTACTTCGCACCCTTCTATTTTCACACTCAAAAGGCAACATCATATATATACCATCATTCTTGATTTCTCTCTAATGTAATCGAGTCACAGTCATAAATTATTTTTCATAACACTCGTCACAGTAATCAATCTTAATTATAACCTTTCATTTCATCCACATTATACACTTGTACTCTTGTCATTTCTATCATAGCTCTAATTTCCTCTATCAGTTCAGAACATATTCATATCTATCTCATAATCAAGGATATACCGGGGGTATAACCTGGATATCGCCTTCCATAATGTATCCACTAGTACCAATACACTCAATCTTCATTTGTCAAATCGAATCATATACCTTTTCCGATTTCATGATATCCACAACTGGCATTTATCCCATTCTGATATATCATCAATACTTTCACAAATTCTAACGACTGAAACAATTGGTACAGGCTCCTACATGTGACTCATATACTAGACTGGGGATCAGTTGTCACTGTCTGCCATGACATGACTTAAATGCATGTAACTTGACATATTTTTCAGAACGCCCATGTAAGATTGTACTTCTGGGCTCTGATACCAAAAATGTAACACCCCACTCCCACAAGACCCGAACCCGATATCGATGGTGATATCCGAGTCCGTGCCTCGCGATGGTGACGTGCTAACTGTTGGATCGGAAAAAGAAAACATGCTTAGTTTGGAGAAACGATAGATTTCAAAACTTTTTAAGAAATCATCTTGCAGCGGAAGCAATATATCCAAATCAACATGCTAATCCATACATGATATGGTATAAGGATAATAAAACCAAGAACAAGATAAAAGGAACTACCGACTCCTTCGCTACAGCTTTAAATCCTCGCTGCGTTATCCTCTCCTTCTTGTATCCAAATCCTTTGCCTTTGAGTTTTTTCCTTTAGCAATCTATCTTCTTCCTTGTAGTAGTATCCTCTACCAATTAGATTTACCACTTGTTCTTCAAGGACAACTAGGTTAACAAAATCCTTTGGTGGGAAAGGAGAAGAAATATTTGGAGGAGATTTTCTTAAAAGAAGAAGAACCAAAATTGAAACTCTTTCAATTCTTTCACTTAGGAATTTCGGTTCTACCTTGCATGAAAGGAGAGAATGTCTAAAAACCATGCAAGAACCATTTCTTACATCTCAATTTCGAAATATGCATGAATGGAAAGAGTGAGAGGCATCCAATGCATCACTTCTTTCTTAATCACTCATCAAATAGCCAATAAATGAGACTTACTTCATTTATCTTTAAAATGGCTATTTGAAAAGACCATAACCTATAATTGAATACCCATTTTGGTTTTGGAAAGAAGAAAGAAGGAAGATGTTCCATCTAATGCACATCTTTCATCTTTAATCTAATGAATGCAAATAGGTTACATGCCAACATTAAAAGCCAACCATTAAACCATTTAATGGTAAGTTCATAACTCCATTTAATAATGATGAACCATAATAAAGACCATCTTTATTTAGTATTTTAATGTCAAATGTGTGGTTACACATCTAACCTAACACAATTTCGAAATTGCTTCTTCTCCATTTAAAAAAATTGTTTTAATATAATTAATCTAATCAATTACATTAAACCAAAACAAGCCCATTTCTAAATGAACATATGGGCTTCCAATTAACCATTAATTAGTATAAGCCCATCATTCAATTATGGACTTCTAAAGCCTCCAAACTACTTCTTACTTAGCTTGATAACCTTCCTTAAAGCCAAGTGGGGAATCTTATTGGACTTAGATAATTCAAGCTCCAATAAGCCCAGAAATAATTCAATCTCATTGGAATTAATTCTAGCTTATTAACTAAATGTCATTCCACTAAAGACAATTAGTTGAACTCTTGAATTATTAAATATTATGAGAATATGTCCAATTGCAAACCCTATTTAGAACCTTATTATAGCCATCCGCACAATAAAGGGTAAAATTACCGTTTTGCCCTTATGTTGGTTTTTCCTTCTAGATCTCTCATTTTACTTTATATGGTGATTAACACATAAGATCTCATCTTAGTGTTAAGACTTGATGGGTAGCTAGTCCATCAAACTACTAGCACCAGTTTAATCACCAAATCTCCTTAAAACATCTAGAAGAGATGATAACACTATAAACTCTTTATTTGAGTGAATGTTCCCTGATACATGTTTCAATTAATAATTCCAACATGCATAATCGGATTAATACCTGTAAAAATCCATTACGATCATATCAAGAATTATAATGAAACACATATGAGTTCACCACTCATCAAGATTATGGTTCATAATAGCGAATGCTTAAGTTGTATGTTTTAAGATTAAAGTAACGCCCACTTTATTCTTGAAAACATACTTGATTCTAGATTCATTTAATAGTGCCATTATCGATAGTCTACTACTATCATGATATGAAACTCATCATTCCCTTTAAGTAAACTCCTTTCCTTATATGGAGATAAATCGCAACACTACAGATCTAAACCATAATCAAACGACCAACTTGATTATTCAACTGTGAATCAATTAATTGATTCTAATAATATACATGTTTCCCATACATCTCTATGTATATGTATATTACTTACAAATGAATCTTGGTACCTTATGACCGGATATATAATGCTCATACAGATAAAACCAAACTCTTTTGTTTTATTAATAATAAATATTTTCATTACAAAGCTATGAATCGAAGAAGATAAAGTTACATGTAAATACACTTGCTTTCGAGGCACTATATTTACATAACTCCAACAATCTCCCACTTGTCCTAAAGCAAGTTTGACATATCCTTCATTCCCATCCCTTCTAGGTGACCCTCAAAACTCTTTTCATCAATGTCTTTATGAGCGGATCGTGAGGTTTTGCTCGTAGGAATCTTTACCACATCCACTTCTCCACGTTATATTATCTCCTTATGAGATGATACTTTCGCTCAATGTTTTTGGCAGCTTTGTGGTTCCGAGGTTCTTTAGAATTAGCCACTGCCCCACTATTATCACAATAGAGTGTAATGGCTTTTTGCCTCTGGAACTACCTCCAAATCATTTAGGAACTTCCGAAGCAGGCTTCTTTGCCGCTTCACAAGCAGCAACATACTCAACCTCCATAGTCGAATCAAGCAATACAAGATTGCTCGACACTCCTCCAAACTATGGCTCCACCTCCTAAAGTAAATATAGAACCGAAGTTGATTTCCTTGAATCAACATCGATTGGAAATCGAATCCGTATATCCCGTCGGAATAAGATTACTTCAGAGTAAACAAGCATTAAGTTCTTCGTCCCACGAAGATACTTAAATATACACTTAACCATGATCCAATGTTCCATTCTGGATTGGATGAAATCGCTACCAGTCCCATGCTGTAATGAGATATCCGGTCTAGTGCTGACATTGCATACATCAAACTACCAACTGCTAGAAGCATATGGAATGTTAAGCATCGTTCAACCTCCTCTTGGGTTTTAGGTGCTTGTTCCTTTGAAAGTTTGATTCCATGTCTAGTAGGAGTGAAACCCCTCTTGGAATCTTGCATGGCGAACTTATTGAGCATATTCTCAATGTACGTTAGTTGAGACAAAACTATCTTCTTGTTCTTACGATCCCTTATAAGTTTGATCCCTAGAACATAGGTAGCCTCTCCCAAATCCTTTATTGAAAACTGTTCATTTAGCCATCCCTTAACCGCAGATAACATTCCCACATCATTCCCAATGAGCAGAATGTCATCAACATACAGGATTAGGAAAGTAACCTTACCTTCTTGTATTCTTTTGTAAACACAAGGCTCATCTAGGTTTTGTATGAACCCATAGGTTTTGATAGCCTTATCAAACCTAATGTTCCAAGACCTAGATGCTTGCTTAAGTCCATAAATGGACCTTTGCAACTTGCAAACCTTATGCTCATTACCTAGCTCAATGAATCCTTCTGGTTGGGCCATATAAATGGTCTCCTCAAGATCTCCATTCAGAAATGCGATCTTGACATCCATTTGCCATATTTCATAATCGAAATAGGCTGCTATGGCCAAAAGAATCCTGATGGACTTAAGCATGGCAACCGAAGAAAAAGTATCCTCGTAGTCTATACCCTCCTTTTGAGTATAGCCTTTAGCTACCAATCTAGCTTTAAAGGTCTCTACCTTTCCATCCGATCCCCTTTTTCTTTTGTAGATTGTAACATCCCCCCCTACTGGAAGGGTAGAATAGTAAATTGGTATAGGATGTGCTAGATTGAGATTTCATGGGACTGCTCATGCATAATAGGATTGCTACATAGTCACAATTGTGCACATGAATTTACTGTGCATGCATACATGATATTCCCGGTTTTCGTGCCTAAGATAATTTTATTGGGATTAACATGATTAATGGGTTTGAAAAATTATTCTGAGTGTGCCATAAATTGTTTTCTATTTTAAGGGAATTTTAGGAATTTTCTGGATTTTTCCGGAGAAAATTCCCGGACCGGAAAAAAATCGCCAATTGGCAAACCTATCGATTTTGGTAGCGAAAGTTTCTACCCATCGGCTTTGTATTATTAGGTCTATTATTTTGGGATTGAAATTAGGGTCATTAGAATTGATTGGTTTAAGTTTGGACTAGGTTTAAATTGATTAAAATATTAATAGGTTGACTTTTCATCTACATTGTTGGACTAATGGCATAAAGCCACCTAGCCTCTCATTAATTCAACCTTATCATCTCACCCACGGTTATCACTTTAGGAAAGAAGGAAAACAAGCTTTAATTGCTTGGATTTTTGGTTCCATCGAAAAGAACTCATCTCTTTCCTACACCATCAATTTTCTTCTTCTTTCATCAAACTTTCCTCCAAACACAAGAGCTTCTTCATGCCATCAAGTTATGTTCTTCTCATGATGATGATATACATGTTTGATGTTAGAAGAAAGTAGAGAAAGTGAGAAATTGGTGTGCTTTGAAGTGGAAAAGCTAATTAGGTAAGTAAGTTTAATTAAGTTTTCAAGGATGCTTAAATATGAATTTATGAATCATGGTAGTTAGGAACATTGAATGGGAGTTATGGTATGTTTATTATGATTATGGATGCATTAAATTGATGCTAATTATTGCTTGAATTAATGGGTATAAGATTAGGGTTAGTTATGAATTGAAAGTAGGATGAGTGATGAATGGTTTTAGCTTGATTGTAATTGCATTTTGATGATGAATTGTGCATAGGAATTGAGGAATTAATGCTGCCAACTTTTGTGTAATTATACAAATAATTGTTGTGTTGAGTTTTTTTGGCTGAATTGGAAGTGTAAATGAATGTATATTAATGTAGGTAAAGTGATAGAATGGAAGAGGATGAGGTATAGATGAAATCTGGAAAATTTGGTGTTGAGCCTATTGCAATATTTTGATCATAACTAATTGTGTAGATGAGAAAATGAGGTGAGGTTTGTGCCCAATTAAACTTTGGGATGTTGGCTACATTTTTGTGTGAAATAGGTATTGTCCAATTTTAGCTTTAAGAAGGTGAAATATGGCCTGGAAAGTTCTTGCTGAAAATGATGTGAGCGAGATCAGGACCAATGACCTAAGTGTTTTGATGATTTTCTAAATTAATTGATATGGAATTAGGGAAAATGGTCTTCATGAGAGTTGAAGAATACATTGTTAACTTTCCATTGCCACTGATCTTGTAATTTTTCGACCTGTATATTGGGAGAGCATTGTGATATATTGACTGATTTTGAGCATTTGAGTGAAACCTAAGCGAAATGACAGTTTGTGAACATTGTGATTGGAAGAAATTTTAGTAATTTGTGTGAATTGAATTGGCTTAGGTGATCTTCTGAAGAGTTGTAGAGGAAACAATTATCTTGAAAATGGTATATAGCATGCTATTTTAGATAACAGAATTGGGACTTATGATTTTCAAAGATTGGATTGAAGTTAGGTCATGAAGCTGCTGAGCAGGTAAGTAACTTGCAGGACTGTTTTAAATTGGTTAATGATGAAATTTGATTCTGAGCCCTTTATGAGAAGTGTAGTACTGTGTTTTGTCTTTTATGGGTATAAAGTATGCAATTTTCGACTTTTGAACAAGGAGTTATACTGCTTGAAAAATTACTATCAATTTGAGTACTTTCAGGGCAGTAGCATTCACTAAATTGTTTGACCTAATTAGCCATTGAATTTGAATCTAGACTGTTCATGAAAGTTGTAGAGCACCTTGTGGTCTTCCTGAGAAAATTTTATTGTGTAATTTTTGACTGAAGAGAATAAAGGTTACTGAATTTGTAAAGTACAGCACTGTTTTAATGGGATTTGAGTAGGCAGTGGCTTTGACTGGATTTTTGTCACCCTCAGGGTGAAATTGATTTTGTGCTCTACATAAAACTTGTAGAGTTTTTCTTAATCTTTCCAACGACATATGGTTTGTAATTTTCTGAATTGTGTGGGAAAAGTTATGAATGATTGAAGTTTGGTTTGGAAAAAGAAAAAAAGAAGGGCGAAGGCATTGGAATCTCGCCCCTCATGAGGCGACGATCATGAGGGCGAGGCGAGCTGAAAGCTCGCTCGCGACTTCGCCCTCGCGAGACGAGGTCAGCCGCCAGACTCGCGAGCCACAGAGGGGATTTTTTTTTTTTTTAATTTTGGATTTCTGATTTCTTTAATGTATAACTTTTCCGTCCGACGTCCGATTGACCTAATTCTTGAGGCATCGGATTTGTAAAATATTGAATTTCATTTCATGGGAAATTGGGAATTTTTGGACGGAAAATTGACAGGGGTTCGGGAAATGGGATTGCATTACTGTTTTATTTAATTGGGGACCTATAGAGGTCCAAATTGAGCGTCGTCAGCGCCATTGAATTTCTAATTTTTCTACGGATTTTATTGTTGAAAAAAATTGGATTAAGGCCGGGAATATCATGAACATGCATTGTCCTTATTCTATATTTGTGCATGAATGAGAATTCTTATGCAAAGTGATTAATGTGCATATGGCATAAATTGGTAGTCTTGGGATAAATGTCCGCTTTTCAGCATTGTCAGAAATTGGAAACCAATGCAAATCTGGAGAGTACTGTGAGTAGACCTAGATGGTCTTATTTATTGGTTATTTGCTTTTGTTATATGTTGAATGAGTATTGATTTATTTTATTACAATTAAATATGGGTTCCAGACGGGAGGTCCGGTGAGTAATTAAGTATTTGGAATTGCGTTATTGAAGTGCTCCTTTAATGTGAATGGGATGACCTAAGTGTATATATTGAGATTGTTAAAATGTCTTGCATGCATAATTGCACATAAATGAAATGTGACTTCTTAATTGATGTGAATGCGGGACTACGGTCCGATGATAGTAACTATGATTGGTCGAGTGCATGCAAATATGCATAAGACATTCCAACGCATGAATTTATGAAAGATAATGAGAGTTGTGACGAGTAGTCAACAATGAGTAAAGAGCTTCATGCTCGAATCTTGATTGAGCCTCGAGCTCAACGACAATGAGCCCTTTATGGGACGATTTACAATGAGCCCTTTATGGGACGATTTACAATGAGCCCTTTATGGGACGATTCACAATGAGCCCTATATGGGACAGTTTCAATGAGCCCGATATCTATTGGGTGCAGGGACAGTTTAGACACTCGGTCACAACAAAGTAATTAAATGGAAAGTGGGTTTCATGCACATATGCATAACATGATTGATTTGATTA
This sequence comes from Erythroxylum novogranatense, assembly GCA_029891385.1. Taxonomy (NCBI): domain Eukaryota; kingdom Viridiplantae; phylum Streptophyta; class Magnoliopsida; order Malpighiales; family Erythroxylaceae; genus Erythroxylum; species Erythroxylum novogranatense. The sequence continues at coordinate 87,463,384 of CM057227.1, read as the reverse complement.
TGCGGAATGTGATTGGTTGAATTACTTGTATTGAATGGGACTGCAACACTGTATTGAATGGGAATGTGACATTGTGTGTTGAATGGGAATGATCAATTTGATTATATTGAAGATGACATTGTATCGACATAATGAAAATATGAAACTGTATGTGAATGTGAGGTATGATAGGGAATATGACATGTGACTTAATGGAAAATGAAAGTATGTGTTAAATGTTATGTGATTGGATGGACCATCGATGATGGTCACTCACTGAGTTCGCAAAACTCACCCAAAATTTGCATCTATTTTTCAGGTCTTGAAGAATACCCGTTTGACACGGAGTATGTCTCTTGTAGGCGAGATAAAGGATAGAGGTCGGGATCGTCCGTGTCCGCATAAGTGTCTTATCAAATTGTGTTCCGCAATCCTTTGTATAACAATGCTTTATATTTCTCTTGAGCCCATATTGGTTTTAATGTTTTACTCATTGAGTGATTGTAAATTATTCTCGGATGACCGTAATAAGCGAAACTGGTTTATTATGAACATGGGTGTTAGTTACTTATCGTTAACGTGGAATCAATGGCTTCAAACAAAAAAAGTATCTTGAGTTTTAATCGATCGATGTAGACGCCACCCTCGCGGGACACGGACTCGGATATCACCAACGATATCGGGTTCGGGTCACTTTCGAGATGGTGTTACATTTAGGTGGTATCGAGCCCGATGAGTACGTAATGTATCTGGGCGACATCAAACATAGGGTGCATGCATTTGAGTCGTGTTATTGCGCATCGTGGTAAGCGATCCTAGTTTGAGTCGCACGGGTAGAAATCCTACGTGTGCGTCGTGTCAAGTGATTAAGTGAGAAAAAATGAGACTGTGTTAAAGGATGAACCCCGAAGTGTATAAGAAATTAGGAAAGGAAAAGGAAAATTGGATAAGGAGATTGATATTGTACTGTGGTTAGAATGGCTGTGTTGGCCTAGACTGATTAAGGAAAGAAGTGATATTAATGAATTCCCGGATTAAAATGGCAATATTATGGTGACGAGAAAAATGAATATGTCTAGAATTTGGAAAGGTCGATTGGAGATGGGAGAAGCATAATAGTTATAGTAGGCTAAGTGTGATTAAAAGTCCGGATGACGAAGTAATTAGAGCTCATTGTATATGCGATGAAATGGGAAACATTGAACCGAGTAAAATGTGGATGATCCGATCAGCGGATATTGAGTGCTGCATTTGTGTTTGATATCGATAGATATCATAGGTAGATGAAGATAGCGAGATTGTAATAAGGTCAATATTGTACCGTAACGATCTACCTAGGCGAAAGAACTGAAAGAGCAAAGTGCCTAGTAGGGTAAGAAAAAGTAGAAATGGTGAGATAAAAGTGTACAGATAAACTGAAATGAATTGGGAAGCGGTTATGATTATGAGCACCTAAGCGTGAGACTGAAATGGTTATCTGAATATTGTGCTTAGAGTTTGGAAACTAGTATCAAAGGATGGTAAGGAAAAGACAGATGACAATTTTCTCTTGATTGTGTATCGGAAATTCTAGATTTGGGTGAAAAGATGTATATAGACACGAAATGGTAACTGGATGGGTAAATAGATAGAGATACAATGGAGTTGCATAAGTGATTTTGTCGTATTTTGGGGACTGTAAATGCCCTATCATAGATTGTGTGAGGAAAATAAAGAGATACGCAGCAATAAGGAGATGATATTGTATAAGCCAAGTGGATATGACCTTAAAAGGTCAAGTTGACACATGAATACTATGGGAATGAAACTAAGGAAATGAAAAAATAATAATAATAAATGGAACAATGATAGTGATATGAAAAGAGTTGTCACATTCAAGTCGATTTACGTTGGGAGTACCTATTGGACGATAAAATTGATCATGATTAATGAAATGTATGTGAATGATACATGGAAATAACAGAGGAGATGATCGGTGAATGGCTATAAGTGTAAAGTCCATAATGGGTTAAAGTAAGACATAGGAGGATTGAATGCACTGTATGAGAGGAAATAAAGAATGATTATGGCGTAAGTCCTTTATGCGAGGATTAGCATAAGCGGAAAGGATTTTATGGAAGTCTGAATTGTATAGGTTATTAATTGGTTTCGGATAGAATGAAAAAAAAAGTTCTCTTGAGGTGTAGATTCTTGAATAAGTGTTAAAGAAAGTGTTTAGGTGGTATCACACGGAACCTTAGTGCAAGGAATGTTACGATCTTTTAAATTATGGCATAAAAGTGTTACGACCGAGATAGTGCGTAAAGTTAAAGCAATTAGGGACACTAATTGGCTGATGAGACTTTCGTGAACGATATTAAGATGGTAGCAAGACTAATGGTTTAACGGAAAGATATATGGACAAAATTAAAAGTGAAATTGAGTCATATCTCATACATTGAAGTTATCAGATTGTGTATATGGAAATGTAAAGTATCCAATAACATGAGTGAAATTTTAATTTGAGATGATTTTATTGCAATGTGAAGTGAATAGAGCTCCATATGTGATGTAAAAGCTGTTGGAAAATCTAGATTTGAAACTAAGAATAAAATAGTCCCGAGCGTGAAGTGAAATACTCAAATGAAGTGGAATTTATGGAGGTCCAAATACGGATGACTAGGTATCGGCATACATCGATGTGGATGACAGAAAATCAATTGAAAAGAAAATGAATAGAGACAAAAGTCCTAAAGGAAAACTGACAATGACGTGATGTAGTGTTATATATATATATACTTTATGTATAATTGAGGAATTTGATACTGATGATAAGCATATCCTTGGAGAGTGGGCAGTGTGTGATGAAATGAGACAATATGTTAAAACGGTATAAGATAAATTGAATTGATTTTGATAAATGGTATTGGTTCTATGATCGAAATTGTTTAAAGCCTTGGAGACTTTAGATTCCTATAAAGATACCTTTGCTTATTCGAGGAAAAGGCGCATAAATGACTACGGAAATAAACAGACAATTCTGACTACTAAGCTCAAATAGTGAACAGATAATGCTGCAATGAACAGATCAATTACAGATATTGGGATTTTCAAAGAATGTCAAGTAGATTATGGGTAATTGTGAAGTGTTTCTGAAAAATTGAAGTTGTAGAGCTAGGGATACTGGATAGAGGTAAGAAAGGTTACTAGTTCAGGAAGCAAACTACTGTTTCCCATCCTGAATCTGAAGAGTCAAGTGTAATCGGGAGAATGGTATTGAATGATTCAAAAAAATATATAAGCATGTGTCGGGATTGAACAAAGGAATTGATGAGCAAAAAATTGAACAGTCGAAGCTCGACATTCTAGTAAGTATATGAGAAAAGTGAAATTGAATAACTATGTGTATAGAATGAAGTGATTATGGATTCAAGTGCTGATAGGTGTTAATGTTCAATAGGAAAAAAAAAAAGCTTGATTATGATCGTATTCTTGAGTTCGATTTTCTTGTGGGGATATCTTCTACTACACATGAGGGCCTAACAAGAGTCAAAGACCACAATGAATTTGAGGCTGTGTTGAGTGAAACAAAGGAAAGTGACATAGGAAAACAAGCATAAGTTAGCTAAAGTGGATCAGGATCGGATAAGTGAAATGAATAAAATGCATATCCGAGATAGAGTCGTGAACACTATAAAGCAGTGAATTGTCTAAGGAGAATTGAATTTGAATAGAGAGTTTGGTGGGATATAAAGAATGACCGCATTAGGTAAAGTATCCTTGGTTATAGTGAAATGGAACTAAATGTCATTGTATTGGTACCAAATGAATGTGAGGATGAGATAAAGGAGGTTATGATCGTATCACCTTGAAAGGATGTCGGAATACGTATTAGTCTGCATGTTACTAGAGAAAAGTATTGAATTGATAACGGATTCGAAATAAGGAATTGAGTCATAGCATCGGAACCAAAGTTAATGGCTACTCAAAATAGCAAGTGAAATAGTATGATAGTAAGGTCACCAACCGTGACCTTGTTAACCGTCTATTGTGATGAGTGTTAATGAATTGGCCAAGTAAGGGAATTGGATAAGCGATGAATGTAGTTCTTGTAATCTTGAGTGGAAAATGTATGGAATTTGTATCGACATTGGACACTGTCATAGTGAATCGTTGACTGAGAATTTCGAGGACGAAATTTTTATAAGGAGGGGAGAATTGTAACATCCCTCCCCCCTACTGGAAGGGTAGAATAATAAATTGGTATAGGATGTGCTAGATTGAGATTTCATGGGACTGCTCATGCATAATAGGATTGCTACATAGTCACAATTGTGCACATGAATTTACTGTGCATGCATACATGATATTCCCGGTTTTCGTGCCTAAGATAATTTTATTGGGATTAACGTGATTAATGGGTTTGAAAAATTATTCTGAGTGTGCCATAAATTGTTTTCTATTTTAAGGGAATTTTAGGAATTTTCTGGATTTTTCCGGAGAAAATTCCCGGACCGGAAAAAAATCGCCAATTGGCAAACCGGTCGATTTTTGGTAGCGAAAGTTTCTACCCACTGGCACTGTATTATTAGGTCTATTATTTTGGGATTGAAATTAGGGTCATTAGAATTGATTGGTTTAAGTTTGGACTAGGTTTAAATTGATTAAAATATTAATAGGTTGACTTTTCATCTACATTGTTGGACTAATGGCATAAAGCCACCTAGCCTCTCATTAATTCAACCTTATCATCTCACCCACGGTTATCACTTTAGGAAAGAAGGAAAACAAGCTTTAATTGCTTGGATTTTTGGTTCCATCGAAAAGAACTCATCTCTTTCCTACACCATCAATTTTCTTCTTCTTTCATCAAACTTTCCTCCAAACACAAGAGCTTCTTCATGCCATCAAGTTATGTTCTTCTCATGATGATGATATACATGTTTGATGTTAGAAGAAAGTAGAAAGTGAGAAATTGGTGTGCTTTGAAGTGGAAAAGCTAATTAGGTAAGTAAGTTTAATTAAGTTTTCAAGGATGCTTAAATATGAATTTATGAATCATGGTAGTTAGGAACATTGAATGGGAGTTATGGTATGTTTATTATGATTATGGATGCATTAAATTGATGCTAATTATTGCTTGAATTAATGGGTATAAGATTAGGGTTAGTTATGAATTGAAAGTAGGATGAGTGATGAATGGTTTTAGCTTGATTGTAATTGCATTTTGATGATGAATTGTGCATAGGAATTGAGGAATTAATGCTGCCAACTTTTGTGTAATTATACAAATAATTGTTGTGTTGAGTTTTTTTGGCTGAATTGGAAGTGTAAATGAATGTATATTAATGTAGGTAAAGTGATAGAATGGAAGAGGATGAGGTATAGATGAAATCTGGAAAATTTGGTGTTGAGCCTATTGCAATATTTTGATCATAACTAATTGTGTAGATGAGAAAATGAGGTGAGGTTTGTGCCCAATTAAACTTTGGGATGTTGGCTACATTTTTGTGTGAAATAGGTATTGTCCAATTTTAGCTTTAAGAAGGTGAAATATGGCCTGGAAAGTTACTGCTGAAAATGATGTGAACAGTATCCGGACCAATGACCTAAGTGTTTTGATGATTTTTCTAAATTAATTGATATGGAATTAGGGAAAATGGTCTTCATGAGAGTTGAAGAATACATTGTTAACTTTCCATTGCCACTGATCTTGTAATTTTTCGACCTGTATATTGGGAGATATGCATTGTGATATATTGACTGATTTTGAGCATTTGAGTGAAACCTAACTGAAATGACAGTTTTGTGAACATTGTGATTGGAAGAAATTTTAGTAATTTGTGTGAATTGAATTGGCTTAGGTGATCTTCTGAAGAGTTGTAGAGAAACAATTATCTTGAAAATGGTATATAGCATGCTATTTTTAGATAACAGAATTGGGACTTATGATTTTCAAAGATTGGATTGAAGTTAGGTCATGAACTGCTGAACAGGGCAGTAACTTGCAGGACTGTTTTAAATTGGTTAATGATGAAATTTGATTCTGAGCCCTTTATGAGAAGTGTAGTACTGTGTTTTGTCTTTTTATGGGTATAAAGTATGCAATTTTTCGACTTTTGAACAAGGAGTTATACTGCTTGAAAAATTACTATCAATTTGAGTACTTTCAGGGCAGTAGCATTCACTAAATTGTTTGACCTAATTAGCCATTGAATTTGAATCTAGACTGTTCATGAAAGTTGTAGAGCACCTTGTGGTCTTCCTGAGAAAATTTTATTGTGTAATTTTTGACTGAAGAGAATAAAGGTTACTGAATTTGTAAAGTACAGCACTGTTTTAATGGGATTTGAGTAGGCAGTGGCTTTGACTGGATTTTTGTCACCCTCAGGGGTGAAATTGATTTTTGTGCTCTACATAAAACTTGTAGAGTTTTTCTTAATCTTTCCAACGACATATGGTTTGTAATTTTCTGAATTGTGTGGGAAAAGTTATGAATGATTGAAGTTTGGTTTGGAAAAAGAAAAAAAGAAGGGCGAAGGCATTGGAATCTCGCCCCTCGCGAGGGCGACGACTCGCGAGGGCGAGGCGAGCTGAAAGCTCGCCTCTCGCGACTCGCCCTCGCGAGACGAGGTCAGCGGCCAGACTCGCGAGCCACAGAGGGGATTTTTTTTTTTTTAATTTTGGATTTCTGATTTCTTTAATGTATAACTTTTCCGTCCGACGTCCGATTGACCTAATTCTTGAGGCATCGGATTTGTAAAATATTGAATTTCATTTCATGGGAAATTGGGAATTTTTGGACGGAAAATTGACAGGGGTTCGGGAAATGGGATTGCATTACTGTTTTATTTAATTGGGGACCTATAGAGGTCCAAATTGAGCGTCGTCAGCGCCATTGAATTTCTAATTTTCTCAAATTTTATTGTTGAAAAAATTGGATTAAGGTAGGAATATCATGAACATGCATTGTCCTTATTCTATATTTGTGCATGAATGAGAATTCTTATGCAAAGTGATTAATGTGCATATGGCATAAATTGGTAGTCTGGGATAAATGTCACTTTTCGGGCATTGTCGAAATTGAAACCAATGCAAATCTGGAAATCTTGTGAGTAGACCTAGATGGTCTTATTTATTGGTTATTTGCTTTTGTTATATGTTGAATGAGTATTGATTTATTTTATTACAATTAAATATGGGTTCAGACGGAGGTCGGTGAGTAATTAAGTATTTGGAATTGCGTTATTGAAGTGCTCCTTGAATGTGAATGGGATGACCTAAGTGTATATATTGAGATTGTTAAAATGTCTTGCATGCATAATTGCACATAAATGAAATGTGACTTCTTAATTGATGTCGAATGGGACTACGGTCCGATGATAGTAACTATGATTGGTGAGTGCATGCAAATATGCATAAGACATTCCACCGCATGAATTTATGAAAGATAATGAGAGTTGTGACGAGTAGTCAACAATGAGTAAAGAGCTTCATGCTCGAATCTTGATTGAGCCTCGGGCTCAACGACAATGAGCCCTTTATGGGACAGTTTACAATGAGCCCTTTATGGGACGATTTACAATGAGCCCTTTATGGGACGATTCACAATGAGCCTATATGGGACGGTTTCAATGAGCCCGATATCTATTGGAGTGCACGGGACGGTTTAGACACTTTCGGTCACAACAAAGTAATTAAATGGAAATCGGGTTTCATGCACATATGCATAACATGATTGATTTGATTATGCGGAATGTGATTGGTTGAATTACTTGTATTGAATGGGACCGCAACATTGTATTGAATGGGAATGTGACATTGTGTGTTGAATGGGAATGATCAATTTGATTATATTGAAGATGACATTGTATCGACATAATGAAAATATGAAGCTGTATGTGAATGTGAGGTATGATAAGGAATATGACATGTGACTTAATGGAAAATGAAAGTATGTGTTAAATGTTATGTGATTGGATGGACCATCGATGATGGTCACTCACCGAGTTCATAAAACTCACCCAAAATTTGCATCTATTTTTCAGGTCTTGAAGAATACCCGTTTGACACGGAGTATGTCTCTTGTAAGCGAGATAAAGGATAGAGGTCGGGATCAGTCCGTGTCTGCATAAGTGTCTTATCAAATTGTGTTCCGCAATCCTTTGTATAACAATGCTTTATATTTCTCTTGAGCCCATATTGGTTTTAATGTTTTACTCATTGAGTGATTGTAAATTATTCTCGGATGGTGTAATAAGCGGCTGGTTTATTATGAACATGGGTGTTAGTTACTTATCGTTAGCGTGGAATCAATGGCTTCAAACAAAAAAAAGTATATTGAGTTTTAATCGATCGATGTAGTACGCCACCCTCGCATGGGCGCGGACTCGGATATCACCAACGATATCGGGTTCGGGTCACTTTCGGAGTCTTGATGTTACATAGATCCATTTACACCTATGATTTTTAGACACGGTGGTAGATCTACAAGGACCCGGACTTCATTAGTATACATAGAATCTATTTCCGATTCCATTGCCTTGAGCCATTTTCCTACATCAACATCATTAATAATGCGTGTATACGTAGCGGATCTGTTTCTTCTTGGTGCGAGATGGCAATTAAGCCTTCTCCTAAACCCGAGATACCTATCTGGTTGTCTCACAACCCTCCTACTACGTCTAGGCACATCTTGATGTTGGGTTGCGCTTCGATTCAACTCTTGAATCCATTTCGACATCTTGTTACATCATATCCAAAACAACTCTTAGTTTGGATGAAATTGCTAACTCCTTTAGTACTACTTCACTTCTTCCTTTGTGATTTCTCACAAACTCTTCCTCTAAGAAGTTTGCATTTGTCGACATAAATACCTTCCTATCATGAGGACTGTAAAAATAGTACCCTCGAGTTCCCGTAGGATATCCTACAAACAAACATACTTCTGACCTTGGTTCCATCTTTGTGGATTTAGGCTTTAGAACATGGGCTGGACAGCCCCAAGTCCTCAAGTGCCTCAATGAAGGCACTCGGCCAGTCCACAACTCCCTAGGTGTTTTAGGCACCGATTTGGATGGAGCAAAGTTAAGAAGATATGTTGTCGTTTGTATGGCATATCCCCAGAATGATTCTGGAAGGCTAGCATAGGACATCATTGATCTTACCATTTCTAATAGAGTTCTATTTCTCTCTCTCTGCTACACCATTACATTGAGGTGTACGAGGGCGACAAATTGGAAACAATTCCATTGTCAATTAAATATTCTGGAACTCTCGGATAAATACTCACCACCTCGATCGATCGAAGTTGTTTTAATGGCTTGCCAAGTTGCTTCTCGACTTGACTTTGAATTCTTTGAACTTTTCAAAAGATTCACTCTTTTATGCATCAAATACAAATAGCCATGTCTTGAGTAATCATCTATAAAATTATGAAATATTCATAACCTTCTCTAGCTTGTACATTCATGGGCCCCACACATCATTATGTACCATGTCCAATGTGGATTCAAATCTGTTTCCTTTAGAAGGAAATGAGGCTTTTGTCATTTTTCTTCAATACAAGATTCACATGTGGGTAATGGATCACTATCCAAGCCCATAAGGATCCCATCCTTTACTAGCTTTGTCAAGTCTTTTCGATTGATATGACCCATCCTTAGATGCCACAGATACTTTGAATTAATGCTAGAGATATTGGATTGTCTTGGTTTTATCAATTACTGTGGTGTTTAGTGAGCCTTTCATAGGTTCTATAAAAACAATCCCTGTTTAATTATAAACTTCACAAATAAAATCCTTATTCTCATATATTGAAACAACCTTTTCAAAATATAAGGAATAGCCACATTTTATTAGACAAAAAAGTAAATCATGTTCCTTACAATCATTGGCATGTAATAAACATCTTCCAAATATAACCTATGACCACTAGGAAAGTCCAAGATAACTACTCCCTTGATTACTGCTGAAACATAGGAACCATCTGCTATCTTAACTTGAAATTGGCCTTTAGGAAGTCTTTTCCTTTCTTTGGAACCCTGCAAAGAATTACAAACATGGTTAGTGGCTCCTGAATCTAATATCCAAGAAGTAGATAAATCTGCCACATTTCTAGTTCCTAACAAACATAGGAAGCCCATACCTTGTTTGCTTTTGAGGGACTCTAGGTAGACTAGACAGTTTCTTTTCCAGTGGCCCATCTCATCACAGTGGAAACACTTTCCCAAGGTACAAAAATCACTTTACACACTTTCATCAGATTACAGTATAACCTTTACTGGGACATTTCAGTATATAATGCAAAATCTCCAAATCCCGTATACATATATAAGTCCCTAACAATTTCGCATGGTATCCATACCCCTATCGTCATTAAGTCTCCCAATGCCATTTTCGAATAATAATTCATCCACTATTTATTCGATCAAGGTCAAATTCACTCTTATGAAGTTCGCATAGGATACAATTTCCTCATCTGTGCCGATTTATCTTCTTTACTTTTCAAATGCATTTAATCGATCATCGATGATCTTCATTATTTCCCAATCTGAATGCACTCAAGACACTTTACTTTTCAGTAGCACAATACTATTAGGGCATTGTCACCTCGGACAATTTCAATCCAAAATTCCTTATACCAGTGATCAATTTGTATAACTCTTTAAATATCAAAAGTCTCCAATGAGGAACGATTTTCTTATAATTTTCTCAATTCCATCACAACATATTCTGACATATGTTCCTTTTACCCTAATTTCTCCACATAACCCAATTTATTTCCAATAGGTCACTGCCTACATTAAATAAACATTCATCAAATCAATTTCGTATTTTCAGCACATAATTACACAAACCATACACGAATCTATTTTCTTCTCATATTCGCAATTACTATTTTCTTAATGTTCAGTAATTCTCTTACATAATTGGATTCATCTCATCATCATAATGAAAGCATTTTCTACCTCTTACGCTCGAGTCTCTGCTAGAATTAAGACTCCAAATTAACTTGTAATTCATTTCAAATTTATCTCTATATAGTCCTTGCATTGATCACTATTTAATTGAATCATTCGAGCAACTTAATCCAATTCAGGTAAATTCTTCTTTGCAAGTAGATTTCTTACTATTTTCATCAATACTACTTATGAAATTCCTCAATATCACAGTCATCACATTTCTTGTCAGTCATTCTCTATGCCACAGGGACTCAGTTTCCAACCATACACAATATCCCATGCAGATCAATCTATGCCATAATCCATATCATCATAATATCCTTTTTAATACCGTTCAATGAGGTCCGTACCAACAAAAATCATTACATCGATGTACCAATTAGTCACTTACACTAAGGATACACAATACTCTCTTTTTGCACCTATCCTCACTCGTGAGGATTATATCATGATCAAGTCCTCAACATGTAACAATTTCAATTCATTCCTAATAAATCACTATAATCATCACATCTTATTTGAAAATGTATTCTCATCAATTTACCCATTAATAGCTTATACTATTAAGAACTCTTTAATCACATTTAACTTTAGATAACCTTTCTCTTTTTGGTACCACATTAACAGTCTCCCTTCTTTCTCAATTTATTTCTCATAAACACTTTCTTTTCTCATTCGAACTTTATACACTACAATCATCCCTTAATTTACTTCTCATACCATCTCCACATACGAGACAATTTGGTTAATATTTTCACTTACCATGGGGCTCCCATAACGGTGTGTATTCACTTAGCAAATCAACTAAACGGAACATCATTTCACTTATCAATATCATTGTCTTACCTCTCAATCTTTTCATTATTACTTCGCACCCTTCTATTTTCACACTCAAAAGGCAACATCATATATATACCATCATTCTTGATTTCTCTCTAATGTAATCAAGTCACAGTCATAAATTATTTTTCATAACACTCGTCACAATAATCAATCTCAATTATAACCTTTCATTTCATCCACATTATACACTTGTACTCTTGTCATTTCTATCATAGCTCTAATTTCCTCTATCAGTTTAGAACATATTCATATCTATCTTACATTCAAGGATATACCGGGGGTATAACCCGGATATCGCCTTCCATAATGTATCCACTAGTACCAATACACTCAATCTTCATTTGTCAAATCGAATCATATAACTTTTTCCAATTTCATGATATCCACAACTGGCATTTATCCCATTATAATATATCATCAATACCCTCACCAATTCTAACGACTGAAACAATTGGTACAGGCTCCTACATGTGACTCATATACTAGGCTGGGGATCAGTTGTCACTGTCTGCCATGACATGACTTAAATGCATGTAACTTGACATATTTTTCAGAACGCCCATGTAAGATTGTACTTCTGGGCTCTGATACCAAAAATGTAACAACCCACTCCCACAAGACCCGAACCCGATATCGATGGTGATATCTGAGTCCGTGCCTCGCGAGGGTGACGTGCTAACCACTCATTCAAAAATCGGTGCATTGTTCTTTTTTAAAACACATGTGCGGAATTCCATACCCAAATCGGGTACTCATTCAATCACATCCAATTTCAATACACACATTTTCAAAAGCCACCGAGGTCAATTTCACAAATACAAATAAACACTTTATTACAAAATAAAGACATGTAATGCGAACCTAACTGATCCCGACTTGACCTTCACTTGAATCCTGCAAACATACTCCGTTTTACTAGCGGGTACTCTTCAATTCTGAAAATAATTGCAATGTTGGGTGAGTTTGCGAACTCGGTGAGAAACCATCATCGATGGTTCACTCAACGCATGCATATAACCAAACAATTCACATCTTATCACATATTATCACATTCCAAATTAACTCAGGCATTGCCAATTTGTACACATATAAGGCGTATCACCTTTCACACTATTCACTTACATATCGACACTGCACACGCAAATCTCTTCCCATAATTTCCATTGTTTTACTTTGAGTTGTGACTGGGCGCTTAACGGAACAGAATTCAGATACACTTAGGGAGTAGGAGAGCCCTCTGGGTATACACTGACTCCCCTCGAGCTCAAAGCTCGGTTCATTCACAATAATCACATTTTAAACAAGTAGGAGAGCCCCCGGGGTATGCACTACTGCTCGCTCACATTAGGGATAGGAGAGCCCTCTGGGTATGCACTATTCCCTTTTCACTGATTGATGAGCTTATAGCTCCGATCGAGAATATGCTCGATACAACCATTATTTATTAACCAATTATGGATTTCAAGTTCATTCATATCTCTATAGACAATACACATGTATCAAATCACATTTCCAATCATTTCAAGAGATTCACATGCAAGATACACATTTGCACTTCAATATCACGTTCAAATACTTGGACACCCGTGGTCCGAAATCAATCAAAACAAACCCATATATCCTCCATTCTCTCCACATGGCATAATGGTAAGATATTAAACACATAAAGGTGAGGAACCAACTAGGTTACTCACCGAACTTCCTAGTTGTTTCTGGAAGCTCCAAAGATTGTCAGTGGATTATCGATCCATCGGCTCTATAACAATCAATTAATTTCATTCATTACAAAATGCACAGTCAAAAATAATTAATGATGCACATGCCTTGAATAACAGATGTACTATGCCTATTTATGATTTTCTCGGTACCATTTGCCCCTTTCCACTTTCTTTTATTCAATGATCACTATCGACTCATTTCGATTCAATAACACGCTGTAGAACTCACCAATTTCGTTTATACCAATTAGTTCCATTTGTCAATTCATATGCACTAACCGAAGCTCACAAGATCTGAAAACCAATTTTCATTTTGAACTAAATCAAATTCACTTAATAAAGACTCCAATTACACTGAATTCATATATTCGAATTGGTAAACACTTGAGCTCCCTGCAACTGATCAAATAGATCATCGATCCTAGGAAGTGGGTACTTGTTTTGACAAGAACCGATTGAGAGTGCCTATAATCGATGCACTGACCTCAAAGTCCCATCCTTCTTCTTCACGAACAACACTTGGAGCTCCCCGCGAAACTTGGGTCTAATAAACCCTTATCCAACAACTCCACCTGGAATCGAGCCTTAAGCTCCCTCAGTTCCACCGGTGCCATCCTATATGGAGGTATAGATATAGGAGCGGTACCTGGAATAAGGTCAATCCCAAACTCCGTCTCCCGATCCGGTGGCAAACCCGGTAACTCATCGGGGAACACATCCAAAAATTCCCTAATCACGGGAATATCCTGCAACCTCTGCTCAATCCTGGTGTCCACCACATGAGCCAAATATGCCTCACAACCACTACGCATCAATCTCAAAGCACCTTAAAGGAAATCATCCTGGCGGCCTTTGCACGACTAACGCCTCGAAAAATAACTCTAGGCTGACCAGGAGAATCTAACATGACCTCCTTGGTATAACAATCCATCACAGCCCTATGCGCAGTAAGCCAGTCCATCCCTAGAATCAGATCAATCTCTCTCAAAGACAAAACTATCAAGTTCGCACTCAACTCTGCTTGATCAATCACTATCGGACACTCCTTGCAGACCTCACCCAAAGCAGTAGTACTACCCGAAGGTGTACTCACCTGCAACCCACACTGCAATCTCTCCCTATCACAATGCAGTCTACATGCTACATGCGGTGCAATAAAAGAATGAGTGTATCCAGGATCCATCAATGCATATGCTTCAAAACCAGAAATCAGAAGCATACCCGCAACAACATCTGGAGACTCCTGAGCCTCCTGCCGAGTCATAGCATAGACTCTAGCCTGGGACTGCTGCCTGCTACTCTGTCCCTCAGACCTCACTACAGATCCCTCAGCTCGGCCTCGGCCTCTCCAACCAGATCCACCTCCACGACTCTACTGCACTGAGGTAACACTGCCTGATCTACCGGTCGTAGCAGACTGGGCCTCTACAGTGAAAGGACACTCTCGGAGCAGATGATCCATGGAACCACACTTGAGACACGCTCCGGTAAACCTCCAGCACTCTCCACTGTGTCTCCTCTCACAATACTCACATAGCGGGATCATCTGACCTAAACCTCTAGCACCGCTACGGCCACCACTATACTGAGCAAATCTACCCCTCTGCCCAAATCTGGACTGTCTACCTCCTCCAGACGACCTGAAGGTCCTACTCTGACGCTTGCTGAACCCTCTACTAAGATCGCCGACTATCATGGGCCTCTTGCCCCTGGTCTGATCGACCTCGGTGACTCTGCCTCAACAACTGCTCAATCCTCACGGTTCTTGCCCTCAGTTCAATAAATGTACCCATATCCGATCGGGCCAATCTGCACGGATCTCCATATTGAGTTAAGCCTCAAACCTCAGACACTGTCGGACTCTGAAGCAATCAAGCGAGGCGCATAAGCCGATGACTCATTGAACTGACCTCATAGTCTACCATCGACATCGACCCTGTCTCATTTCAAGAAACTCTGCATCTTCATCTCTAAATACACCTTGGGCATGAAATTATCCTTGAATGCCCTCGAAAATCATCCAAGTCAACATGCGGGGCTGGAAGAAGCGCCGGAGCGATCTTCCACCAGCGAAAAGCAACCTTGAAACAAAGACTTTGATAGTCAAAGCGCTCCTCGAGTCGCGATCCATCTGATCAAGGACTCTCTCTGTCCTCTCTAACCATCCCTCGACCTCTGCGAGGTCGGTCTTGCCATAGAAGTCAACCGCTCCGCCACTACAGCGATCTATCATACCTCCTCTCCCGTCTCACGGAACTCGGGAGGCAACTCATCGAGAATGAGGCACGGGGGACTCTCTACTAGCTCCCACGGATCCTAGGTCATTTGGTTGATCCACTTGCTCTCCAAGAACGGATGACCTACAACAACAAGAATCAGATCAATTTCTGCTTTTCTCACTGAAATTCAAGCCTAAAACACTCTATGCCTAAAAGATGCTAAACCATGCTCTGATACCACCTAATGTAGCGCCCCCTCACTATAGGGTACACACCGGGACGCCCGTGGGTCGTACCGTCGCATATCCCACAGCAAGGAAGTGCTACCGCTCGCAACTATCACTAAATACTCGCATGGCATCAATATAATTAAACCGCAATAAGCAAATCACTAAAATTTAAAACTCCACTTTCATTGCATAATATCAATCCAAAATATAGACAAGTCTATCAGTCCCCTAAAGTCTCAATACAATAACCCCAAAAAGGAAACTGATAAAAATGTCTATACTAGGTCATCCTCAAAAGTCGCCCCAGCTGACCGACCTGTGTGTCATCGCTTCACTTGACCAAGAACTTCATACGCAGAAAGCGTCTACCTCTGGAGCTAGAAACCTACTAACGCCGCCTACGAAAAATATTAGCAATGTTGGGTGAGTTTGCGAACTCGATGAGAAACCATCATCGATGGTTCACCCAATTCATGCATATACACATAATATATTGCATAGTACACTTTAACGCAATTTAGAACACCGCATACAATTTACATATTTATACGATAACATAACTCAAACATATCACTTCACAATTGTCATACATCACGCATTCTCGATTTCACTATGCGATCGGATGCATAATGTATGCAATTTCTCATTTTATGTCATTGTTGTGGTGGCGTTAACACTTTCCCGATTAGGGCACTTTTCACAATGATCACAATTTCGCAAGTAGGAGAGCCCTCGGGTATGCCTTCACGCCCACTCACTTTAGGGATAGGAGAGCCCTCTGGGTATGCACTATTTTTCTTTTGGCCTTAGGCTATTCACTAATATTCGAGCTTAAAGCTACGAACCTTTGAATGCTTGATCCACAACTATTTAATTACCCTTATAATCATGCCTAGCATGCACTAATACTTACGATCACTAACACATATATTATCACTTCACTCACTTGTCACGATCGGAACACTTACTCGTAACGCTATACAACGATTCATAATCACAAGTATTCACATTAGCAACACATTCAAGACAATCACTCCTGATCGAACACTTACTCATATTTGCAAAGACATTTATCTCACATTTGTATCACTCACATTGACAATTGATTCACACATTCACAGCACAAATTATCACACAAAGATCGAGGAACCAACTAGGTTACTCACCTGTAACTTCCGAGCTACTGCCTGGAAGTCCCAGCGATATCCGTGGACAGTCAATCCAACGGTGCCTCTATAACAATACACATTTAAAATTATATGATGCATGAACATGATTTCCCAGAGCTTTAGTCCCATTCCGCTTTCTCTCGATTCACAACTAAAATTCACTTCTCACTAGGTCAATAACATCCATAAATTTCACAAATCTCTCATTTAAACTCTAATTATACTCCAATTGATAATACATAACTCTTAGGTCACTTAAGGAACCAGAATTAGCTCTTTTTCTATGATTGAGAACTCGCTAATTTAATTTCGAACTCTTATAATTTACCTCACTCACAGACCTCTTTCTCTAGATCATAACAACTCCAGAATTACCCCAATTGGAGTGCTACACTAAAAGATATACCCCAAAAACCAATTCAATTTCTCTAAAATTTCTATCCTCGCCGCTGCTCCTGAAAGGGACTTCGCATGCAGCGTGGGAGCGTTCGTCATGGCGAACAACTCTTCTACGCCTACGCCATGGCATCTAGCAATCACTGTCGTCATGGCGTCTAAATTGTTGCTTTCGCCATGACGTCTCAAGCGGCTCGCCACGGCAAACACGCCTTTTCTCGCCGCGGCGTGGCCCCATTACAGACGTCGCGACGTGCAACCCAATCATCTTCTCCGATCGTCATTTCCACCACTAATACTCTTAAAACGTCCATAAAACACATTCAACTACCCCAGCTAACACATTAAATACCATAAATGCCATAAATAACCATAAATACAACATTAAAACACAATAAACTTATCAAATCACATATTCGATCGAAGCCCTAAAAATCGTAAACATCCGAGATCCTCCAGCTCAAACTCCCACTGATTTCACACTCAACCCAAACAAAAACATCATCAACTCTCAATCACAAGCAAGGCTTTCTCAATAAGGAATAAACCACAAAATCCCCAAGGAGGAAAAGTGAGATCATCGACGGGAGGAAGAAGAAATTGCCTTAGGTTTTTACAAAGTTAAAACCAAGAGGATTTGAACTAAGAACATTAAAAAGGGTTGATTTCAACCGAGACCCAAAATCTACACGTCCTCAAATTCATTCAATCTCAGTCTCTAAATTTCAATGGCTCTTCACAATAATTCTTAAACTCACAAATCTAAATCTTCCAAGCCATTTACCACTCACTTTCAAAATCGGAATCACAATCATCAGTCTCTAAGTCATTTTCCCGGTCCGAACACATAACTCCAAAAATTCCAGAGAAATTCCCATAATTCCTCAAAAATATAAAACACTAAATCTCATACTCAATTTTTAATTTCCAATTCTCTAAAATTCAATTCTCACTCTAATACCACTATTCTAC
The DNA here is from genome assembly GCA_029891385.1 of Erythroxylum novogranatense. Classification (NCBI taxonomy): domain Eukaryota; kingdom Viridiplantae; phylum Streptophyta; class Magnoliopsida; order Malpighiales; family Erythroxylaceae; genus Erythroxylum; species Erythroxylum novogranatense. The sequence goes on along the minus strand of CM057227.1, from coordinate 87,444,915 downwards.
TCAAATTATTCCTAATTTCACTTTAAATCAAATCTAACTCAATTATCTCAAAATTCACAATTCAACTCATAATCACAATTTAAATGCTGGAACAATCATGAATGCATGTCACTATGTATATGAATGTGCAAAATAATCTATCTCAAAGGCCAGAAAACACTCGATCACTAAATATGCAATCACGACACTACCCGTGCCAATATGCTCATCGCATCGGTAACGGGATGTTACAGCCGCTACCTCCCTTGGAGTATCGAAAATGCTCGGAAACCCTCTAAACGTTGGCGGAGCCACCAGGTCTGCTCTTCCTGCATCAAGCCCCACAACTTTCAAGACTGTTGCTATCTTCGGCAAGAAGGCCGCTGCTCCTAAAGCTAAGACCTCTTCGGTCTCTCCAATCAATGAGGAGCTTGCCAAGTGGTACGGTGAGTTCATATCAACCCAATATTTTTCTGGGTTTGGTGACATTCTGTTTGAGTGCTAAATTCTGGCCTAAACATTTTATGGATGTATTCATGTATTGGATTGTGGTTTCAGGTCCCGACAGAAGGATTTTCTTCTGGGAAGGGCTCTTGGACGATGCGAGATCCCGAGTGCTTGACCGGAGAAGTTCTGGAGAGTAAGATTGCAAATTCTCTGATTTTGTTGTGTTAAATTGGGAACACACTTGAAAGTATGACCTCTTAAAGTGATTCCCATGTCTAAATTATTTTGTGAACTACAACTATGGTTACGATCCTTTTGGGCTCGAAGAAGCCGGATGACTTCAAAGTATGTACAATTCCTCAAACATCACTTCTTTCTTATGTGTGTAGGAAATTTCTTTGAAAGTTTTAAGTCGTTTCTCACGGTATCAAGCATTCGAGTTGATTCACGCCGGATGGGCTATGCTTGGGCGGTGGCTTCATCATTCTGAAGCCTTCAACAAATTTGGTGCCAAGCTGTGGCCTCAAGTCATGCGGTTCAAGGTGCGTAATTTTACTTCTTCAATCGCTCTGACTTTTGATTAGAAGTTTAGTCGCTAATAGTTTTGATTCAAACTACATATATTTTCACTAATGATTTCTTTTGTTAACGTAATTGTTGCAGACGGGGCTTTGCTTACGGATGGGAACACGATGAACTACTTTGGGAAGCCCATCCCCATCAATCTAATTTTTCTTTGTAATCGGCGAGATTGTCTTTGTTGGTGGTCTTTGAATACTCTGTAATCACCAATGGCTTGGTATTATTCCTCGACCTTAATTTAAACCTTCCTTCTATTCCACACTTCTTGTTCTGTATACATAAATCTTAAGAATATTGTTGGACCCCGAACTTGTTTTAGATTGGTGAGTTAAAAAAATTTGACACGAAAAGAGAAATTAGTGGTGAATTAGTCTTGTGAAAATGTGAATGGTTTTATAAGATTACGATAGGAAAATTTTGTGTAAACTTTTGTTAGTGATGGTTATGATTCATAATAGCCTAAAATGGTGTTTTGAGTTATATGGAATTGGAATTGAATAAATTGTTTTGAATGGAATTGGAAAAAAAAAAAGGATTTAGTGAAAGTGTTAAATTTTGGAGAATTTAGATAGTTTGACTTTTTGGAGTAGAGAGGACTTTTTGATTTCGTTAGAATTTGAGAAAATGCTTTTCATGAAAATTGTAGCTTTTGTTGAAAGCTTTCTGTCGCTATAAAGAATGAAATTTTTTGATATCGGGAGAAAAAGTGTAAAAATTTGTAGAATTAAGGAAAGTTTGACTTTTTTAGGATGAGAGTTGACTTTTTGTTTGAGGCAAAATTTGAAAAAATGGTCTTCTAGAAACTTGTAGTTTCTGTTAAAAGCTTTCTGTCGCCATAAAATATGAAATTTTTTGATATCGGGAGTGAAAGTTATGATTTTTCGAAGTTAGTGTATTTTACTTTGTGTTTTGAAAATGTTCATAGGGTAATTTTACGTGTGCTATGTTTTGAGGCAAATCGCTGTAAGGTTGTGGTCTGAATTAGAGAAAGTGGCCATACTGACAGTTGTAGCTTGTATGTCAATCTTTCCGACACCATAAAGTTTGCAATTTTTCGATATCGGGGCTAGGAGTTATGATCGACTGAAATCTGGAAGTTGTTTAGGAAAAGTTGATTAGGACAGAACCTTTGATTGGGTTTTTGACCCTTTTAGAGATGAAATTGATTTTTGAGTTTTTCATGTAAGTTGTAAATCTTCCTTTTATCTTTTCATAGACACCAATTTTGTAATGTTCGGAGTTCAGGATCAAGAGTGGTGATTTTTAAAAAAATCGGGTTATATTTGTATATTGGAAGTGTTTATTATTTTCTTTAAAATCCGACCCTCTCTCAATCCTTTGCGTCTAATTGCTTCGTCCGACATACGATTGAGTTGATTCTTGAAGCGTTAGATTCCTAAGACAATGAATTTCATTTTATGGAAAATTTATGAATTTATGAGATTAAATTAAGGGAGATTAATTTAATCAAAGTGAGTTGGACTATTTTCTGAACATAGTTCAGAATTTTGAGAAATTCGGGATCTGTGGTGATCCGATTGAAGTGATTCTTGAGGCAAAATAAAATTAAGACATGGGGATACAAATCATATGAAGAAATTAAATTTCAATTTTTCCCTAAGACTTTAAATTTCTGAATTGAAGTTCGGATTAGTGTGCAGTTTTGGATTAAGAACATCTGAAATTATATTGGGCATAGCTTTTGCTCTGTTAATCAAAATGAGGCGATTATTGATTTGAATTAAACTAGAGAAATATAGCTACAATTGTTATGAAGACATCGAATGTCAATTTGGGGATTAAGAACGTTAATTTCTGTATGGAAATAACGTGCTGGAAAATGTGTTAGAACATGAACATATCTGAAATGTTTTGAGCATAACTTTTGATGTAGTGCTCTGAATTGAATAATTTTTGTGGCATTATGAAATTAAGACATAGAGGAACATTTCTCTAGAAGGAACTTTTGACAAATTCCTTCAAATTGATAGTGCGAAACATGTCCGCAAGTGAGCATGACTTAAAGCAAAGTGTAGTGGCAAATTCAGAAATTTGGCTAAAGAGTAAGGGTAATTTGGTCAATTACCACTCATTTAAATGACATGGCATATAATTATTAAATGGGCTGCCGTATAATGCTAGAAGCACGAAAATTCTAGATGAGAAAAGAAGAAATAAGAAGAAAGAATAAGAGAGAAGAGAAAAGAAGCATTCGGTGAAGTTGAAGGAGAAGAAGATGAAGGAGAAAAAGAAAGCTAGGTTGGTTTTGGTGGTTTCCAAAGGGATTTTGATGCTTTTTCAAGAGGAAAGAAAGGGAAGAGCATGAAAGCTTGCAATGGAGTCAATAAATCCGAAAATGGAGAGGAAAAAGGTAAGAGAGAAGTTTTGTGATTTTGAATCTTTTGATAAGTTTTTGGTTTAAATAGGTTAAGGATGCTATGGGATTGAGTTTCCTATGATTAATTTAAGTGGTTATGCTAAGAAGAAGTTTAATTTTGGATGATTGATTAATTAGGGATTATGCCCAAATTTCATAATTTGGGGTTTTTGACAATTATTGGCTTGGAATCATAGAAAATATTATGGATTGGTGAAATATGATACCAATTTTGAAGAATTTGTGTTTTATGATGTTAAATTTGGATAAATTGGTTTAGGTCAATTTTATGATTTGGGAATTTTGGAGGTTTATGGTTTAAATAGCTAGAAGATATGGGGAATTGATGTTTTCTAAGCTCAATTTGAGTAAACATGTTATTGATGATATTGAATTTTGGACGGATATGTTTAGGTAATTTTAAAGTAGAAGAACAAAGGACGCTTTGGTCAAATTGATGATCAGGACGAGTTCCTAGCATCACTTCGAGGTGGGTAGTATGTTTATTTATTGAATTTCAAGCTAAGCATGAATATTTGAAAATTTTGTTGGACCAATAGTGGTTGACAAATTAAATCCCTTTATGTTTTGATAATAATAAAATATCTAGAATTAGTTAAGAAATTATTTCAGGAATTTTTGGGATTATTATTCAATGGAAGATTTATGCAAATCAAGATGGTAAGTGTCAAATCATTGAAGACTCAAGCTAAAAGTTTCCTTATAAGAGAAAGAGGCTTAAATAAAGAGAATTATAGAGGATTTGGATGGATGTTACAGTTGGAGGACCACAAGTCGACTTGCCCAAGCATAAGTCGACTTATACATCAAGACCTGAACAGCATAAGTCGACTAGAAAAGCATAAGTCGACTAACTTATGAAGATATGTCAATACAAGTCGACTAACAGCATACAAGTCGACTTATCGTGGACCATAAGTCGACTTACACAGCACAAGTTGACTTATAGAAGAGCGGAGATACAATTTTTACGTAAAATGTTGTCACAAGTCGACTTATACATTCGACATGTCGACTTATGGATACAGCAAATCAATTCCAACGGTCCAATTATCCACAAATGGAAAGGAGATTATTAAGGAATGGCTATAACAATCATGCAATGGCTAGTAAGATCTCCAATAGCTATTTTTCTACTAGTATAAAGAGTGGATGATTAATGAAGAGTTTACACAAGTTCTACAAGCCAAAATACTCTTCTATTGCTCCAAAATTTCTCATTATTGTTCTTACTTTGTTACATAATTGTATTGAGCACTTGTTCTTAAATTCTTATCATATTTCTCTTACAATTTGAGTGACTAGTGAAAGGTCACGTGTAAGGTAGGATTTGTGCCGGAAGACAAATCGATTGTAAAGGTTGCTTGAGCCGAAAATCAAGTGGAGTTGTAAAAAGTTCACACTCAACTACAAAGTGTGCAATAAAGTGATTGGCAAAATCCTAAGTGGGAGCTTAGGTAGAGGGCGAGGTCTTAGCACGAACCTCTATAAAAATAGTGTTTGATCTTCTTCCTACTCTTTTATTTAAATTTGTTTAAATTGTTTTGTGTGAATTAACTTCGATTTTGTTGTAGAAAATTACAAAAAGATTAAGGATCTATTCAACCCCCTTCTAGATCACTTACAATTGGTATCAGAGCAGAAGTATCCAGGAATGGCACACAATAACCTAGCGGAAGAAGGTAACACAAACAACCGCCCTCTTTTATTTAATGGTACTAATTATTCTTCTTGGAAAAATCCTATGAAGTATCACATTATAAGCGAGGGAGTAGAATATTGGAAGATAATTATCTTCGGTCCACAACCACCGTCAAAAGAAAATGGTGAGTTAAAAACGGAGCTAGAATACGATGACAATGACTGGAGGCAAGCTTACATCAACGCGAAAGCATTGAAGCTAATTTATTGCGCTCTCACGGTTGAGGAAAGAAATCGAGTTAACTCGTGTACCAGCGCGAAAGAAATGTGGGAGAGACTTCGCATCACCCATGAAGGAACCAACCAAGTCCAGGAGACAAAGATCAACATGCTTCTTCATGACTATGAAATGTTTGTCATGAAGGAAGGTGAGTCTATTTCTACTATGCTTGATCGTTTTGCAAAAATCATAAATGGATTAGGCAACCTTGGAAAGCATATGACGGACAGCGAGAAGGTAAAGAAAATTCTTCGCTAACTACCAAAGGAATGGGACTCACAAGTCACCGCCATTATGGAGTCCAAGGATCTCAATCATCTGGAATTCAACGCCTTGGTGGGATCACTTATCAACTATGAAATCATTCTCAAATCCAGAGGAGGTAGAGGTAAGCCACAAAATCCATCGCTTTAAAAGCTAATACTTCTTCTTTTGATGAAAGTGATGAAGAAATAGATGAAGAGGAGGAAGACGAAGAGATAGCGATGTACGCTAGAAATTTAAGAAAATTCAAAGGACTTCTCAAAAATCGTAGGAAGGAATTAAATGGTGGAAGAAATGGAGAAAGGAAAAAATTTGCAATTGAAAGAAAATCCAAGGGTTATGACGAAAAGAAAAGCAATGAAGAATGTTGGAGATGTGGAAAAAGAGGACATCTCGCAAGAGAATGCAAAAGCTCATCCTCCACATCAAACTTCCAGAAAAATGACAAATACGACAAAGGAAAAAAGAAAACTAGCCTGGTAGCAACTTAGAGTGATGATGAGGAAGCATTCCAAAGCGATGATGAAAACAACTTGGCACTTATGGCAAATAGCTCATCAAGTGATGATGAAAATGAGGTAACTTTAAATGACCAAGATCTAAGAGATTCTTTTGATGCTTTACAAGCTGATTTTGAAGAAGCTATTGAGATTAACAAAAAATTAAGAAAGAAAATACGAGAATTGATTGCTGAAAATAGTACCTTACATGAAACTGTTGATGACTTAGATAGTCCAAAAGAAGATCATTCTGCATGCCTTGTTGAAAAGGAAAAACTTATTTGTGAGCTTGATAGACTTAGAAAAGAATTTTCGTATGTGGTTGGAAAATTTGTGAATGGAAACGAAAAGTTTGAAAAATTGTTATCGTTGAAAAGATATTCAATTTCTAAACATGGATTAGGATATGATCCTTTTGATAGAGATTGTTCGTTAATTTCCAAATTTATTAAGGATGGAAAAATCGCTCAATGTGCTGGATGCTTGAAAGATGGTCATATAGAAACTGCATGCAAAAGTACTAGAAGATGTGTTAAGGTTAAGAAAATTTGGGTAATTAAAGGCACAACACCACCTAATGTGGTTTATATGGCTAACCAAAATGGACCCAAAATGGCTTAGGTACCTATAAGAAGAAAGAACGCTGATATTGTAGGTACAAGCAAGGGATGAAAGGTCGTCAAGCACTTGGTACATCGATAGCGGATGTTCAAGACACATGAGTGGAGATAAGAACCTTTTTGCAGAAATTAAACCAAAGAATCAAGGTTATGTCACTTTTGGAGACAACAACAAAGGTAAGGTCATTGGTATTGGTAAAGTGGGTAAGGAACCTTTGCCAACCATTGACAATGTTTTGCTTGTTGATGGGTTAAAACATAATTTGTTAAGTGTCTCTCAACTATGTGATATGAATTTTAATGTAAGTTTTGAATCATCACATTGCATGGTTAAGAAAGATGGTCATGTTGCTTTCATTGGCTTAAGACATGGAAATACATACATTGTTGATTTACATGATGATAATTCTTTTAATGAAAAGTGTTTGGTGACATTAGAAGAAAATGCATTTTTATGGCATAGAAAATTAGGACATGCTCCTTTGCCTTTAATTTCAAAGCTTTCAAAAAATGACATTGTGAGAGGATTGCCTAAAATAAAATATGTTAAAGATCACTTATGTGAATCTTGTTTAAAAGGCAAACATGTTAGAGAATCTTTCAAACTAAAGAAAGAAATTTGCACATCTAGAATTCTTGAACTTGTTCATATGGATTTAATTGGGCCATCTAGACATGCTAGTCTTAGTGGTAAATTATATGTCCTTGTGATTGTGGATGATTTTTCTAGATTTACTTGGGTAAGATTTCTTGCCAATAAAAGTGATGCTTTTAACGAATTTACCAAGTGGTGTAGGTTGGTTCAGAATGAGAAAAATTTGTCAATTGTTGCAATTAGAACCGACCATGGAGGTGAATTTGAATGTGAACCATTCGAAAGTCTTTGCGACAAATACGGAATGGAACATAATTTCTCAACACCAAGGACTCCGCAACAAAATGGTGTAGTAGAAAGGAAGAATCGTTCTCTTGAAGAAATGAGCAAGACTATGTTAAATGAGTACAATCTTCCTAAAACATTTTGGGAGGAAGATCAATCTGACATGCTATGTCATCAATAGGGTGCATTTCTGAAGAGACAAAATAAGACACCATCTGAACTTTGGAAAGGTAAGAAACCCAATATCTCTTATTTTCATCCTTTTGGTTGTAAGGTCTTTATTCATAATAATGGAAAGAACAATTTAGGGAAATTTGATTCAAAATCTGATGTTGGTGTGTTTATTGGTTATTCTCAAACTAGTAAGGCTTTTAGAGTTTATAATAATAGGACTAAATGTGTTGAAGAGAGTATACATGTTAAATTTGATGATATGATTTCACCCCCGAGAAAGGTTTGTTTTGATGATGATGCAGGAAGTTCAGGTAATAAAATTGAAGAAATTGAGTCCAAGATTGAGGAACTGAAGTTAGATGAAGAAAATCATGTACCTAACACTAAATCGTGGGCAAAAGCAAAGAATCATCCTATGGAGCAAGTCATTGGTAGCTTGGATGATGGTGTGAGAACCAGGAGAAATTTCTATGAGAATATGAGCAATTCAGGCTTCATCTCATTAGTAGAACCCAAGAATATAGGAGAAGCTCTTAAAGATGAAAACTGGCTATTAGCTATGCAGGAAGAGCTTAATCAATTCAAGCGGAATGATGTATGAGATTTGGTAGCACCACCAAAGGACAAGACCATTATTGGAGTCAAGTGGGTAAATCGGACAAAATATGATGAAAATGGTGAAGCGATTAAAAATAAATCAAGGTTAGTGGCTCAAGGATTTTATCAAGAAGAAGGCCTTGATTATAATGAGACATAGGCTCCTGTGGCTCGGTTAGAGGCAATAAGGCTGTTATGTGCTTTCGCGTCTCATAAAAGGATCAAATTAAATCAAATGGACGTCAATAGCGCATTTCTCAATGGATACATTCAAGAGGAAGTCTATGTCAAACAACCACCGGGATTTGAAGATCATGAGCATCCGGATTATGTTTACAAACTCAAAAAGGCACTCTATGGATTGAAGCAAGCACCTAGAGCATGGTATGAAAGGTTAAGTACTTTTCTAACTCAACATGGGTATGTTCGTGGTAAGATCGATAATACTTTATTCATTAAACATGTTGACAAGGATATGCTTATTTGTCAAATTTATGTTGATGATATTGTGTTTGGTGCTACTAATGAATTTTTGTGTAAAGAATTTTGTGATTTAATGCAAGGTGAATTTGAAATGAGCATGATGGGGGAACTCAAGTTCTTTCTTGGATTGCAAATCAAGCAACACAAAAATGGCATTTTCATCCACCAATCGAAGTATACCAAGGAACTTCTTAAGAAGTTTAAAATGGAAGGATGCAAAGTGGCAGCAACACCAATGGCAACAAATGTAGTCTTGGAAAAACATGAACATGAAGAAGATGTTGATCAAAAAATCTATAGAGGTATGATCGGCTCTCTTTTGTATTTAACTGCTTCTAGACCTGACATTATGTTTGTCACATGTCTTTGTGCTAGATTTCAATCTTGTCCTAAGATTTCTCATTTGAGTGCTTGCAAAAGAATATTTAGATATTTGAGTAGAACTGTTAATCATGGTTTATGGTATCCCAGTTGTGAATCCTTTGATTTGTATGCTTATAGTGATCTTTGATCATGGTGGTGTAGAATTGATAGAAAAAGCACTAGTGGATTGTGTCATTTCTTAGGTTCATCTTTGATATCTTGGGCTAGTAAAAGCAAGTTAGTGTAGTTATTTCCTTCTTTGAATCTGAATATGTAGCATTTGGGAGTGCATGTGCCCAAGTTCTTTGGATTAAACATCAATTGCTTGATTATGGTATTGTGGTTAAAAATATTCCTATTTATTGTGATAATACCAGTGCAATTTCTTTAAGTAAAAATCCAATTTTGCATAGTAGAACAAAGCATATAGAAATTAGACATCATTTCATCCGTGATCATTGTTTAAAAGGTGACATTTGCTTGAAGCATGTATCAACTAGTGATCAATTAGCAGACATTTTTACTAAACCTCTTAAGGAAGATGTGTTTGTGAACATTAAATTGAGATTAGGCATGTGTGATTTAAATTCCTTTGGTTGAATTTATTTTTTGGCTACATTCAAATATCAAATGGTCAAATTATGAGCCAAACGGGCAATCACATCTGAAGATACATTCATCGTGTTGCATACTTGGGCTGAAAAATGACTTATTTGGAGTTTGGACACATTTTATGACTTGGCCATTAACAAGTCGACTTATATGGGAATCAGTCGACTTATGATTTTTCACAGAGTTTGGAGAAAGCAGAAATTTGAGGATAAGTCGACTTATATAGATCGACAAGTCGACTTATGAAGGTCGATAAGTCGACTTATGCAGGTAACAAGTCGACTTATTAAGGTCGATAAGTCGACTTATGCAGGGAACAAGTCGACTTATGTCTACACGGAGGCTTTAAAACCTTTTCTTCCTTTTCTTCTCCGCAGACCCTTTCTCTCTAAACCTCTGAAATTTCTCTCCTACAACTCGACTTATTCTCTTCAATCTCTTCAAATCTTCCTTACCCATCAATTTTTGACCTCCATTATCACAAAACCCCTTCTTGTTATCTTCAAATCAACCTCCTTTTTGAAAAACCCCTCTCTCAAACCCTAACCTGCGAAAATTTTCTCTCTCTAAAATTCTATGGCTCCTCGCAAATCTTCAGGAAAAGGGAAAGAAACAGCTCCTCCACCAGGCCCTCATGTTCACTATGGACCACGTGTTCGTGGGTCTTCCTCTAGAGGAGATGCTTCGAGAGAAGAAGATGTGGTTGAACCCAGGTTTGTGTCAAAGGACGCACAAACTCTCTACTACAAGGTGCTACAAAACGAGGTACTGATTCCCTCTATGAGATTTGACTGGGGTGAACTCGACCATAGTGAGTTCACTTATGTGTTTACTGAAATTACGAATCTGGGATTGCGAGATTTCTTAGGATTTCAAGATGATATTTATGAAGATGTAGTAAGAGAGTTCTATGTGAATCTATTTGTGACAGGTAGTAATGTTGAGGATGGAGTTCTTATGAAATCCAAAATTAACGGGAAGGATATTACTCTGTGTGAATCAAATTTGTGTTCTATGTTTCATTTACCTAGAGGTGGAGTAAGGCCTAGAGCCTCTTTCGACTTTGAAATTCGAGGAATCTTTGAAGGTGATATCTGGATGAGGAAGCCGAAGAGAATTTCGGCTATACCGAAGAAAAAGGGGCTGATCTATTGAGTAGGTTATGTTCAGATCATTCCCCTCCCTTTGAGGCTATGGATCTGCCTTTAAATTACAGGTTATTACATTATGCGATCAATAGGGTCATTTACCCAAAGAAAGCTAGTAATAATCAGATCACTTCATTGGACAAGGAGATTCTGTGGCATATAGAAGAAGGACGAAAAATCAATTATGCGAGCCTGATTATTCAGATGATGAGGAAGAAGGCTAGCTTATTACGGGGACAGCTGAAAGGGAAACCTGTCAGGCATAAAGGAATGCCTTATGCTGCTTTGATAACCCATCTCTCTCAGTTCCAAAGGTGTGATCTTGCTTCTTATGCTTATCTTCCCTATCCTCAAAGTTGGAGATTCATGCCTTATAATTTGAGAAGTATGAAGCTGGTAAGAACAGTTGAAAAAGGCTGGGTCTACTCTCATCATGTTGAGAAGCTTGGTTTGACTCTAGAAAGTGAGCAGGTACCTTCGAGGTAACGATCTAAGAGGACAGCAGATCATCCTAGTAGTTCACGAGCCAGTAATGAGAGAAGAAGTGAGGTATCTCAAGATGAGATTGCTGAAATTAATAAACAATTGGATGATTTACATAATCGCCTCGATGCATAACACAAAATGCTCAAGAAGATCTTCAAGAAGCTAGGATGTAGGCATGATGACTCTTCATCATGATGTGTGTTGCTTTTCGCCTCGACCAACACTTGATCTTATGTTCTCTTTTTGTGTGTATTGTGCTTGTTGTGTTGATTTGACATATTTTGTAATGACTATCGCTATTACTTGTGTTTGATGTTATGTTTGGTTATAAACTTCATTTGATACTATTTTCCCTAGTGATTTTTGATTATGACAAAAAGGGGGAGTAATATTGGAAATTGATGTTTGATTAAGGGGGAGTATGAGTATGAATATGTGTGTTTGATTTGAGATTTTATGCTGCCGAAATTTTGATAAAAATTGGTATAAAGATGAATTTTTGGGATTTGATTGTATGTATAAGCAGTTTGTGTGATTCGAGAACTTGATTAAGGATAATTTCCAAGAAAAGGGAAATTATATGACTTGCATGAGTTTGAATAAAAACGGATATAAGAAAAAGAAAAAAATTTGTACCAAATTTCGGATCGGTTAGTTTAGGTTTCCAACGCGATGAGTGTATTTGGTCCAAAGGATGTCGGAATTTGTTTCGGTTCGATTGATTATTTTGTTTGTCTCCGCCTTATGATTCGATTCTATTGATTATTCCGATTTGTTATTCGATTCCGATTTGCATTCGCTTTTGGCTTCGCCTTTTGTTTCATTCGGTTACTTTGTATTTTCGCCTTCGCTTCGTTTTCATTTCGCTTTTGTCTTCGTTTACTATTCCGTTGTTTCGGTTGAGATCCGGTGCCCGGATCGGGTCCCAACAAATATGGTATCAGAGCCCAATATTAGGATATTACTTGGACTATACGTTTGGTAAGATTGAATTTGTGAGAATGGGATAAGTGAATTATGTGAAGTGATTGGTTGATTACTGTTAAGAATTATGATTGATGTTAGGAATGTGTTGATGAAAATGACCTTAGAAATGTTTGATGAATTGGGGATAAATTGATTTGACTATATTTTTGGGAGATAAAAATTTTGAAAGTTGACATAAAGTGATAAAGATATATGTATAGAAATTCAAAAGATTGGTTTGAATGATGTTGGGTCCATATTAAGGTTCCTTAAGAATTAGACCATTGACTTGAGTCAAATATGTTAAGAAACAATGATTTATGAAATGAAATAGTGATTTGATATGATAGTGGTGAAATTGACTTGAGAAGTTAAAAAAAAAATTGGGATTAAGTTAAGAATATGCATGATGTTTGACAAATATTGAGAGAATGTGTTACTTGGTGTTTTTCTTAAGTTAGAATTTCGAGGACGAAATTCTTTTAAGAGGGGGAGAAATGTTGGACCCCGAACTTGTTTTAGATTTGTGAGTTAAAAAAATTTCACACGAAAAGAGAAATTAGTGGTGAATTAGTCTTGTGAAAATGTGTATGGTTTTATGAGATTACTATAGGAAAAATGTGTGTAAACCTTTGTTAGTGATGGTTATGATTCATAATAGCCTAAAATTGTGTTTTGAGTTATATGGAATTGGAATTGAATAAATTGTTTTGAATGGAATTAAAAAAAGGATTTAGTGAAAGTGTTAAATTTTGGAGAATTTAGATATTTGACTTTTTGGAGTAGAGAGGACTTTTTGATTTGGTTAGAATTTGAGAAAATGCTCTTCATAAAAATTGTAGCTTTTGTCGAAAGCTTTCTGTCGCTATAAAGAATGCAATTTTTCGATATCGGGAGAAAAAGTGTGAAAATTTGTAGAATTAAGGAAAGTTTGACTTTTTGAGGATGAGAGTTGACTTTTTGTTTAAGGCAAAATTTGAAAAAATGGTATTCTGAAAACTTGTAGTGACTGTTAAAAGCTTTCTGTCGCCATAAAGTATGAAATTTTTCGATATCGGGAGTAAAAGTTATGATTTTTCGAAGTTAGTGTATTTTGCTTTGTGTTTTGAAAATGTTCATAGGGTAATTTTGCGTGTACTATATTTTGAGGCAAATCGTCGTAGGGTTGTGGTCTGAATTGGAGAAAGTGACCTTAATGACAGTTGTAGCTTGTATGTCAATCTTTCCGACCCCATAAAGTTTGCAATTTTCGATATCGGGGCTAGGAGTTATGATCGACTGAAATTTGGAAGTTATTTAGGAAAATTTAATTTGGACAGAACCTTTGATTGGGTTTTTGACCCTTTTAGAGATGAAATTGATTTTTGAGTTCTTCATGGAAGTTTTAAATCTTCCTTTTATCTTTTCATAGACACCAATTTTGTAATGTTCGGAGTTCGGGATCAAGAGTTGTGATTTTTGAAAAAATCGAGTTATATTTGTATATTGGAAGTGTTGTTATTTTGTTTAAAATCCGACCCTCTCTCAATCCTTTGCGTCTAATTGCTTCGTCTGACATCAAATTGAGTTGATTCTTGAAGCGTTGGATTCCTAAGACAATGAATTTCATTTTATGGAAAATTTGTGAATTTATGAGCTTAAATTAAGGGTGATTAATTTAATCAAAGTGAGTTGGACTATTTTCTGAACATAGTTCAGTATTTTGAGAAATTCGAGATCTGTGGTGATCCGATTGAAGTGATTCTTGAGAAGAAATAAAATTAAGACATGGGGCTACAAATCATATGAAGAAATTAAATTTCAATTTTGCCCCTAAGACTTTAAATTTCTGAATTGAAGTTCGGATTAGTGTGCAGTTTTGGATTAAGAACATCTAAAAGTATATTGGGCATAACTTTTGCTCTGGTAATCAAAATGAGGCAATTCTTAATTTGAATTAAACTAGATAAATAGAGCTACAATTGTTATGAAGACATAGAATGTAAATTTTTGGATTAAGAATGTTAATTTCTGGATGGAAATAACGTGCTGGAAAATGTGTTAGAACATGAACATATCTTAAATGTTTTGAGCATAACTTTTGATGTAGTACTCCGAATTGGATGATTTTTATGGCATTATGAAATTAATACATAGAGTAACATTTCTATAGAAGTAAGTTTTGACAAATTCCTTCAAATTGATAGTGTGAAACATGTCCGCAAGTGAGCATGACTTAAAGTAAAGTGTAGGGGTAAATTTGGAAATTTGGCTAATGAGTAAGGGTAATTTGGTCAATTATCACTCATTTAAATGACATGGCATATAATTATTAAATGGGCTGCCGTATAATGCTAGAAGCACGAAAATTCTAGTTGAGAAAAGAAGAAATAAGAAGAAAGAATAAGAGAGAAGAGAAAAAGAAGCATTCGGTGAAGTTGAAGGAGAAGAAGATGAAGGAGAAAAAGAAAGCTAGGTTGGTTTTGATGGTTTCCGAAGGGATTTTGATGCTTTTTCAAGAGGAAAGAATGGGAAGAGCATGAAAGCTTGCTATGGAGTCAATAAATCCGAAAATGGAGAGGAAAAAGGTAAGAGAGAAGTTTTGTGATTTTGAATCTTTTGATAAGTTTTTGGTTTAAATAAGTTAAGGATGCTATGGGATTGAGTTTCCTATGATTAATTTAAGTGATTATGCTAAGAAGAAGTTTAATTTTGGATGATTGATTAATTAGGGATTATGCCCAAATTTCATAATTTGGGGTTTTTGGCAATTATTGGCTTAGAATCATGGAAAATATTATGGATTTGAAGAATTTGTATTTTATGATGTTAAATTTGGATAAATTGGTTTAGGTCAATTTTGTAATTTGGAGATTTTGGAGGTTTATGGTTTAAATAGCTAGAAGATATGGGGAATTGATGTTTTCTAAGCTCAATTTGAGTAAACATGTTATTGATGATATTAAATTTTAGATGGATATGTTTAGGTAATTTAAAGTAGAAGAACAAAGGACGCTTTGGTCAAATTGATGATTGGGACGAGTTCCTAGCATCATTTCGAGGTGGGTAGTATGTTTATTTATTGAATTTTAAGCTAAGCATGAATATTTGAAAATTTAAGAAGCAAAAGTTTTTATAAATTATTGTTTATGAAAATGTTTGAAATTTTAGTTTTGAAATAAATTTTACGAAAATGCAGTTCGAATTCTATGAATGATTTTAAAAATGTGAAATTGAATAAGTTTGATTTTATGATTGAAAGACATATTTGCATACATTGTGATGATTTTGATTTATATGTGAATTGATTGACGAATTAATGATTTGAATTTTGGTTATGATGTGACGAGTGAATTTTACATGCTTTAATGTGATATGTGATTGTGATATGAGAAATTTGAAAGGTAAGATTTTCGAAAAGTACCTTCGGGCAATCCGAATGTTCGATTTTTTGAATATGTGTTATGTGGGTTTGGTCAGGTCCCATATGTGGGACGAGTGCGCACTTATCTATTTTTCATAGTCTTCTCCCGGCTGCCCGCTAGTGACATGGAGCTCCGATTTCGGACTCCCTTCACGGCTACACTGGACTGCTATGCGGGAAAGTGTAGTACGTTCTGTTCACGGCTGTACAGGACCACTATGCGGAAATGTGCAGTACGTTCTGTTTTGGACCTAACCAGACCATTTTGTGTGTTTTGTTCTATTTATAAGTGTGTTGCATTGCATATTTCGAAAAAGTGTAAGAAACATCGATTTATGTTTATTCAATACGAAAAAGGTGAAAATTTGAGAAATAAATCATAGTGGAATTTGTCTAACATGAAATTTCTAAAATAAATGACAAAGGTTTTGCAAACATGTTCTCGCTTATTTTTCAATCTATAAATATATTATCCACGAGCTATTTCAGCTCACCCCCCTTCATCCCCATCTCCAGGTATTCGCGTAGGAGATTCGGATGGAAGTATGACAAGTCTTATGTTCGATTTCGTTTGTTTTCTGTTTTATATATTTGGGATTTGTGTATCGGTTTTATATATGACAATCAGTCATTTCAGAATGTATGAAAGTTACGAAATTGTATATAGAAATGAGTTATGGGTTTTGTTTATGATTATGATTTGGATATGTATGGATGACTTTGATTAAAGATCGCTACTTATTGAAATGCTCTAGATATAAGAGTGCGTTTGTTTATGCTGAGATCCCGGACGGAGGGTCCGGTGGATTCTGATGTTTGTGTGATTGATTGAAAATTATAGAAGTGTTGTTTTGAACACTTTACAGGTTTGGGTTAGTCATAAGACAGCCGCTATGCTGCTGAAATTTTGATAAAAATTGGTATAAAGATGAATTTTTGGGATTTGATTGTATGTATAAGCAGTTTGTGTGATTCGAGAACTTGATTAAGGATAATTTCCAAGAAAAGGGAAATTATATGGCTTGCATGAGTTTGAGTAAAAACGGATATAAGAAAAAGAAAAAAATTTGTACCGAATTTCGGATCGATTAGTTTAGGTTTCCAACGCGATGAGTGTATTTGTTCCAACAAATGTCAGAATTTGTTTTGGTTCGATTGATTATTTTGTTTGTCTCCACCTTATGATTCGATTCTATTGATTATTCCGATTTGTTATTCGATTCTTATTTGCATTCGCTTTTGGCTTCGCCTTTTGTTTCATTCGGTTACTTTGTATTTTCGCCTTCGCTTCGTTTTGATTTCGCTTTTGTCTCCATTTTTCGTTCCGCTGTTTCGGTTGGGATCCGGTGCCCGGATTGGGTCCCAACAAATATTTTACTTTCTATACATGCATAAGAACATTTGTGAGTAAGAGTTAAAGATTCTGTCTCAAACGAAATGATGTTGCATTACCATGGTTGTATGGATGTTGGCTTTGGGTTGTCCAAATGCTAGTAAAACACGATACCATAAAGAGATAACATAGTTTTGCATTCCATATTTGTAAGATTTCGAAGACAAACTCCATCCAGGTGGTCCTTTTGATCCGTTGGGACTGGCTAATGATCCAGACCAGGCTGCAATTCTGAAGGTGAAGGAGATTAAGAGTGGTAGACTGGCAATGTTTGCAATGCTTGGTTTCTTCCTCCAAGCTTATGTCACTGGTAAAGGTCCTGTTGAGAATTTGGCAAAGCACCTCAGTGATCCTTTTGGCAATAACTTACTTACTGTCCTTGCTAGTTCGGCTGAGCGAGCTCCCACCCTGTAATTTTATCTCAAGCACTTTCAGTTTCTCGAACATGATCTAATGCAATGTAAGAATATCATTGTCAGGACATCTCAAGGAAGTTGTGAAACTATATATCCATCCTTGCACTTGAAATCTCATTCTCATTCTTCAACAAGAACTTAAAACATGTCAGTTCCTCTAGTTCAGTCATATAATTCTAGTTTAGTAGGACAGGTTGCAGAAGTTGTTGGCTAGTTTGATTGTGGCTGCATTACCTTAAAACACAGTTCAATGCCAATCATTGATTTGGGTTGGTGTCCTAAAATATGGTCATTTCTTTGTCCTGAGTGCACTTCCGGATAGAAAGGTCATCCTAATATATCAATTAATGGGGAAAACAACAAAAATGAAAAAACCTCCATCTCAAGGCTTAATGACAGCGACAATACATCAGTTCGTGGAGTAAACGGCTAAGCACCTGAAAACCCGTTAATTTATCATATCATGTCTTTTTTCTTAATTTAATTTTTCATGTTATGACTTTGAAGGCTAATTATTATCAAATGTTCTAGGAGAACAAGAAACCTAATTTTCATCGTTACTAAGCTCATAGAACGATTAGGTTAATAATAAACAAAAGTAAAGAATAAAAGACAAGTTAACTCTAATGTATAAAAGATGGAGGAAAATATGAATCAAGAAGTTGAAACTCCATATGAACTAAGAAGAAGTTGATAATAAGAAGAAATTCTTATTATCATTATTATTAATATTGTTATTATTTTAAAATAATAACATACTATTTATTTTATTATTATTATTATTATTATTATTATTATTATTATTATTATTATTATTATTATTATTATTATTATTATTATTATTATTATTATTATTATTATTATTATTATTATTATTATTATTATTATTATTATTATCATATAATTTGTAATTATTATTAATATGTATAATTATGATTATACATGTTGCCTTATTTATTAATTCAAATTAATTTTGTTGTTATTATTATTATTATTATTATTATTATTATTATTATTATTATCAGTAATAAATTTTTATTATTATTATTATTATTATTATTATTATTATTATTATTATTATTATTATTATTATTATTATTATTATTATTATTATTATTATTATTCAATCTTAATTTGAAATTGTTATTATTATTTGTTCACTTTTTAACTAAAGCTTCTCATTCGTAATAAACTTATCAATTCATAACACATTGTTAATCATCTTAAGTATCAGGGGCATTTTTGTCATTGACATAATTTTTTCGTTCTATCCATTGCAACCAAACACAATCTGTCCAAGAGACGGATATAGGTTTTTCTGTTCTGTCTACCACAACCAAACATCCTATTGTCTCCAGTTTCTGTTCCGTTCTGTTTTATTCCGTTCTGTCAATAGCTATTGATGACAGCAACCATACGGATAGTAAAAGAATGCTATATAACTTTCATGAAGGACAGAAAAATCAATTTAGCCTCTAAGAGAGTCAAAAACTACTTCAAATTTCCTGTCCACTAATACTCTTCCCAAACAATAACAGCAACTTGTAAAAATTCATAACTTCCTATTTCATAGCCCAAAATTTCCATACTTTACATCAATGGAAATATCAAAATATAATCCAAAACTTTTATGAAGAACTTCAAAGCAATTTCAACCTCTAGCTAAATCAATTTTTCAATCAAAGTTTCTGCCAGGAATTTGTCATCCTAAACAATATCCAAACTTCCAAATTTCACATCTTTCAATTTCCACAATCAAAAATTGCATATTTTATACAGTTGGAAAGATTGAAAGATAAGCTACAACTTTGATGTAGACCACTTACTTCAATTCAAACCACATCAGTAAAAAATTGGCCTCAAAGCACAGTACACACAAACTTACCCTTAATAGCATTTTTTTAAAATAAAGCAAAATAACCTTAACTTTGAAAGATCATAAATTTCAATCCCGATATCAAAAAATGTCGTACTTTATGGGGATAGAAAGCTCTCAACGTAAGCTACAAGTTTTATGAAGATCATTTTATCACATTCCTCCTAAATCAAGCCAGAAAATTTTACAAAGATTTCAGCTCAAAAAGTCAACTCTGCTACTATTCATCCCAAAAAAATCAAACTTTCTTAATTCTCCAAATTCTCACTATTTATTTCTTGCTTTTAAACTTCCATTTCAATCAACTCATTTACTTTAACTTTCATAACCCATACAAATCTACTCAAATATCAAAGTCATCAAAACCAATCAATTCTTTTATCATCAATTTCCTTAAAGCACAATAACATCTATAACACAATACATATACAAAAATACTCATTTCATACATTTAATATTTCTAAATTCTACTAAAAGATCAAGGTCTAACATTTCTTCCCCTCTTAAAAGAATTTCGTCATCGAAATTCTTACTTGAGTAATCATCAAGTAACTTATTCTCTCAAATAATTTCTTCTAAAAGATTATAGTCATTCACTTTCTTATCTAATTCCTCATCATACATATTTCTCAATTTATTCACAATTGTTCACTTCTTGTGTCAAAATACCACTAATATCATATCAAATCACTATATCCACAAATCAATGTTTCTTAACATATTTACACAAGTCAATGGTCACATTTCTTAATGAACCTTAATTTGGACCAATCATCATTCAAAATCAACCTTTTGAACTTCTATACTTATATCTCTATCATTAATCTCATCTTTCAAGTATTTCTTATTGCCTCTCACACATGGATATCCGAAATCAAATCATCCAAATTCATTAAGAAATTCTAATCTCAATTCCATTTACACATTCCTAATGTTGGGACTCGATCTTGAAACCGAACCCCAACCAAAAAAACGAAATCACATAACGAAAAACAAAGCGGCGGAAACGAATGAAAACAAATCAAAAGCGGAATCGAAGGTGAAAGTCAAAGAAATCAAATCGGATCAAAGGTGAAAGAATCGAAAACGAATCGAATCAAAGCACACAAACGGTTCAAACGAAATCAATCAAATTTTTCGACATCCGCGAACGTATACTTTAGAAAAAAGCGCGTTGGAAACCGTAAGGCCAAACCAATCCGAAACCGGTATAAAACTTTTTTTTCTTTTTCATTCTTTATTCATTCTCATAAAAAAAATCTAATTTCCCATTTGGAAATTTATCTTCAATCAAAAACTCAAATATTTTATTCTTCAAATAATTCATGACAAAGACAATCATATCATGTTCACATTCTCACTAATCCAATTATAACCATTCAAACTTTTAACAATTTCTCATGCATATCACTTATAAACATGCGCCCATGTAAGATCCTAATATCGGCGCTTTGATACCATAAATGTTGGGACCAGATTTTGAAACCGGACCCCAACCAAAAAAATAGAAAACAGAAAGCGAAATAAAAAGGGCGGAAATAAATCCAAAGCAAACGCGTGCGGAAGCTAACGAAAGAAATCAAATCCGAAAGAACGGAACACAAAAGAAAATGGGCCAAAAGCAAACGAAATCAAATCGGAAGCGCGTGGAAACAAAAACTCAGAATCACAAAGTAGACGGAAACTAAAGGAAATCAAATTGGCTCGAAATCAAAGCAACCAAACAATTCAATCTAACTGAAACAAATTTCCGACATTCGATACACGGACCTAATAAAAAAAACATGCGTTGGAAACCCTAAAGACACATTCGGTCTAAACCAATCCAAAATTGGTATTTTTTTTCTCTTTTTCATTTTATTCATCTTTATTCAATCTCATACAAAGCAAATCAATTCCCCATTTGTAAATTCATCATCAATCAAATCTCAATCCATAAAAATTCTTCTTATATGATCATATCCCATCATTTTAAACTCTTGCTTTTCATTTGTGATAAAAACCCACACATGTCAATAAATCCACAATTTATACATAAATAAGCACTTCAATATCTCAATTCTAGCAATACAATTCATCAGACCTCTTGTCCGAAATCCAAACACAATCAATCATGTTCATAATCATATGCAATTTATATACAAAACCATAATTGACTTTTCTATTCTATATACACATCCATAATTCATTTACATACTCCAAAAGAAATACATCACCAAAAAAAAGTGGCAATTTCAAGCCACGATACAACATCAAATCCAAAATCTGAAAATACACAAGAATACATAAATCCCAAAATCCTTATTAAGAGTCTAAAACCTTATTCTTACAAATAATGAACTTAACCCTACAACATATATACAAATGAACGGAGGTCTTGACTCGTTTTCATTCGATCTCCTTCTCGATACCTGGAGATGGGGATGAAAGGGGGTGAGCTTTACAGACGTGGATAACATGTTTATAACAAAAAATAAGCGAAAATCATTTTTTTCAAAACTTTTGCCATTTTATGGAAATTTCACGGTAGTAATTTGGCAAAATGTTTATTTCTCAAACTTTTCAACTTTTGAAATCCTTCATAATCAATTGCTAAAAATTTAACGGTTGAACCATCCATAGCTTATTTCTCAAAATTCTCAAATTTTTCATAATTCATGAACAATTTCAAAACATGAATGCAACATATTATAACACACATAAGCATATAACACATCAAAATTTTGGTTTGGGTCGGTCCAGAAATAGAACGTACTGCACATTCCCGCATAACGGTCCTGTGCAGCCGTGAACAGAACATACTACACCTTCCCGCATAACAGTCCGGTGTAGCCGTGAACTTATGGGAGTCCTTACGGAGCTCCAATGACACTAGCGGGCAGGCGGGTGAAGCTTAGATACGTACACTTGACCCTCTTATGGGACCTAACCAAACCCACATAACAGACAAATCACACATGAAATCGAACTGCCCGGAGGCATCTTTCAAAAACTTAGTTTTCATACACGTATCATAATTCAAACATATTTCCATTCACATTGCACATTCATCATCCAAATTCACATGGCAATTTCACATTCATTCAAAAACAATGAAATCATCAATTATAGACATTTCTCAAATTTTGCAAAAACAATGCATTTTGCAATTGCAGCAATTTATCAAATCATTAACAATGAAATTGAAAATATTTATCTCCTTCTTGATTTTTTAAAAACGTAAACAATGAATTTGCAAAACATTTATATTCTTGATTTTTCGAAAACTTATAATTAGCTTATAATTCAAAATATAAACATGGTACCCACCTCATTTCTATGCTTGGAACTTGTTCAAAGCCTCAATTTCTCCATTGCTTCTCTTAACTTCCTCAAAATTCCCTAATTAATGAAAATCCAAAATTGAACATCACATAGGGCGTAATCACTAAAATTAACTTTAGAAAACTTAAACTCATAACATTTCCAAGCTATCTAAACCAAAATCTTTTTAAAAATTCAAAGATCAAAATCTCAATCTTACCTTAATCTTCACCCAAATTCGGATTTTCTTGGCTCGTAATGGAGCTCTCATCTTCCTCCACCTTTTTCTCTCTTGAATCAACTCAAAATCCATCTTGAAAGCTTGGAAAAATCAAAGCCCTAATCCCTTTTTTCTTCTTTCCTCTTTCTCCACCGAAGCTCTCTTCTTCTTTCTCTTCTTTTCCTTCTTTTCTTCCTCATTTTCGTGCTTTTCTTCCTTCTTAAACGACAGCCCATCTTACTTGTCTTTAATGAATACAAAATGACCCATTTGCCCTTCCTTAAAAGCCTTATAACTTAAAACCTTAAGTGTTCTTTCAATTTTTCCCTTTATGCATTTCTAACACTTTAATTCAATTTCTTCCAATCAAACTATGCCATATGATCTTACATAAATTAACATGTTAATTTCTCACATTAACATGCTAATTAATTCCTCAAAATCATAAAATAATTCAAAGTCTCACAATATCATTAAATCATGATTAGCTTAGGACATTTTCTAATCATCAAATTTGAAGGAATTTGCTAAAACTTCCTTCTAAAGAAATGTTCCTTATTGTCTCAATTTCATAATGACACCAAAATCATTCAATTTGGTGCACTACTCTAAAAGTTATACTCCAAACATTTCGGACTATCATTATGCTAAAACATTTTCCCGTGATTTACTTCCATCAGAAAATTGACATTCTTAAAGACAAGATTGAAACTCGAGTCCTTCAGAACATTTGTAGTCATATTTCTCCAGTTTAATCCAAATCAAGAATCACCTCATTTAGATGACTAGAGAAAAAGTTATGGCCAAAATACTTTCGGCTCTTACTAATCCAAGACTGAACATTAAACCCAACTTCAATTCAGAAATTGAAAATCGAACTTTCTTAATTCTCCAAATTCTCACTATTTATTTCTTGCTTTTCAACTTCTATTTCAATCAACTCATTTACTTTAACTTTCATAACCCATACAAATCTACTCAAATATCAAAGTCATCAAAACCATTCAATTCTTTTCTCATCAATTTCCTTGAAGCACAATAACATCTATAACACAATACATATACAAAAACACTCATTTCATACATTTAATATTTCTAAATTCCACTAAAAGATCGGGGTCCAACAGAATCATTCTCTTTTCCTTGCATTCAATCTAAAAACCTGGCTGGAAATTTGCCACTTTCCATGACCCTTCTTCTAAAACCTTTAATGCCTGAGCTTTGGAAGTAAAGATGAACATAATATATTTATCTTCAGTAATTAATGCCTGAATAAAACCTTTGTTTTTCTATGCTAATTGAGCCCATTTTTTAATGACAGGAAATGCAAGTCTTTTGTTCTAAAAGAACCCTATGAGGGAGTTCTCCTAATACTTAACACCTTCCTGCAAGATTTCCATATCAGGGAGATAATAACATAAGCAACTTCTGTCTTAGGATGGCAGAAATGAAGAGAGAGATCTATGGAGCCCCCTACCACTTACTTCCATGTTCTCCTCATAAGGTAGTAGAAGAAGAAGAAGGTAAGGTTTGCATTAAGGTAGTAGTAAATTGAAAGGCTGATGCAGCTGAAGATTGTGGTGCAGTAGAGGATTGAAATGGTTAAGGTAAAGGAGGGAGAGAATTAGGTGCTACAATAGAGGGTAAGGGTAAGGGTAGAGGAGGAAAATCCTCCCTAGCATTGTTTTATTTTGTAGTGAATTATGAAATCTGCAAAGTCTGCATGGTAAAGTAGCCTTTGTTGAGGAGCTAAGATGGAAAAGGGTAGGATCATCAGCTTCTTCATTTAGATCATAAGAACTATTCCTTGCAATATCACGTAATTATCATGCATTCCATCATCAATTTCACTTTTATTACTTTGATTACTATCATTTTCATAATCAGAATAATATTGTAGAACCTCTCCATGATGGTAGCACTGCTTGTAGTTTCTGTTTATCCCATTTAACATCAGATGTTCATAAATTGATTGACTTGTCCTCAATAAATTATTGCTACATTTTTTCAAGGAAAATGAACTGCTCTTCCTTCATCAAAAATGTCTAAATAAAAAATTTAGAAATTCATTAACTCCTTTCTCATATCGTGCTAGTGCTCCATTAGAAATTTCCATCAAAGTTTTTCCAATCGTCATTGTACTACAATACAAATTAATTGAATGGGTTCATCAAATTTTGACATAGAACTTGCTAGGATAGAGAACTTTATAAACATTAATATTTTTCGATTTAACAATGAGGCATCACTAAGAAGAAATCAAAATACACCCATGAATAAGCTAAGCTCGGTAAGCTTAAAGACCCAAATTAGGCAAAACAGAGACAACAATAGAGAAAGAGAGAGAGAGAGAGAGGGAAAATACCTAATATCGTTGTCCACGCCATTGTCGAATGATATCTGATGTCATTGTCCACGTTGTTATCGGAGGTGGTGCCTCTGTCACAGTACGCAACTGATCTCCCCTCTCTCTATTTTTTGGTTTAATTTTTAGTCCACCTCTATTGTACATCTCTTATTAACACTTGCCTCTGTTGTCTGCGAAAACTCACCAAACATTTGTACTTTTGCAAGCTCCAGCTAAAATGCAACTTTTGTTTTGCTTCATTACGCTGCATCGTTTTTCTTGGTTAGTTGTCCACCTGCTGCGCAGTCATTTCTCTTGTCCTTTGCTGTGTCAATATTGACTGTGTTGTGCGACAAATCACCCCTCTCTCTATTTTTGGTTTAATTTTTTGTCCACGTCTACAATACATCTCTTAGCCACGCACGGGGGTGACTAATTAAGTCACCCCCGTGAGTACAGGTTCTGTCACGATCGTGCACCCCTCTATTGTCTGCGAAAACATCTATATGTTTTCGCAAGCTCCACCTGATGTGCGCTTTTGTTTTTCTTCATTACACTGCGTCATTTTCACTATTACTCTTACTTTTTACTCTATTCCAAATCTATCGTCCAAATCGAGTGAGAAGTCATTATATTAATTTTTTTCCTAAATGATAAATTAGTATTAAACCAAAAAAATTATATGCAACGTCATTGGGGCATACCCCGACCAAACGAAATAAATCAAAACATCAAAACAATCCAACGACAACAATAAAATCAAAAAGTGATCAAAGTTTCAGGATACATTATATACAAAATCTTATAAATCATAGTCTTTATCTTAAATACTACATCAAAGCACGTAAAAGAACTGGAGTCTAAAATAATTGCATTTCTTGTCTTCCACAAAGTGTAGATGGTGCAACAAAATGCAAATCTTATAGCCTTGCTTCTCAATTATGCTCTGGTATCTTATTTATATTTAAGCATTCAAAGGGTATATTTTATTCATTTTAATAATTTAAGATTTAATAACAGAAAAGAAAATTTGAAACTATAGAAAATAGATATTCTCTAGTATATATATCCCTGTTGTTTATCCTATGACATACCAGAGGAAAAAAGCAATTTTAGAAGGAGTATAATGAAATTCATGAAATTCTTTGATTGGTTTTTCCCAGAGAAATAGTTTGTTTTATTTTACCGATGGGGACAACAACCAATTAATCCTAAACAATTAATCCTATTATAACAAAATAGAAAAATAATAAAAATAAAAAATAGAATAAATGGGAAAAACAAATGCTAAATAATAAATAAATAATAAAAAAGAAAAGAGATCGCCCCTCTCTCAATGTTATGAATACTGCATCTGGGACTCGATGCGGATTGAGCTCTGAACGAATGCGGGTATCGATTCGATTATCGGTGCCGTTTCGGGATATTTTTTAAATTTATAAAATACTCCCTAAACTTTTTAAAAATTGCAAAATAGTCCATATTGATATATTATACAATTTATCTTGTATACTTTACTAGTTCTTGTTTACATTAACCATACTTTCAAAAATCTTAATAATAAATAATAATGACAATTAATTTGAAATAACAATAATATTTAAATATTTTACATATAAATAATAACCACAATTAATATAAGCAAAGATAATCATTATCATACAATTATAAAACTAAGAATAATACAAAGCATTTAAAATATTCAATCATATTCAATTCAATCCCAATTCAATTCAATTCCAAACCAATTCAATTCCAATCCAATTCAATTCCATTACAATTCAATTCCATTACAATTCAATTCCATTCCAATCCAATTCAATTTCATTACAATTCATTTCCATTCCAATCTAATTCAATTTAATTCAATTCAATTCCAATTCCAATTCCAATTCAATTCCAATTCAATTCAATTCAATTGCAATTTAATTCCAATTCAATTCAATTCCAATTGCAATTCAATTCCAATTCAATTCAATTCATTTCCAATTCAATTCCCAACAATTACTAATCCTAACAATTACAAAACATTCATAATTCTATTTCCATTCATTCCATTCCCAACACTTTTCAATCATAACAATTACAAAACATTCATAATTCCATTCCAATTCCAATTCAATTCCAATTAAATTCAATTCCAATTCAATTCAAATCCTATTCAATTCAATCTCAATTCAATTCAATTCAATTCAATCATATTCAATTCAATCCTAATTCAATTCAATTCCAATCCAATTCAATTCCAATTCAATTCAATTCCAATTCAATTCCATTACAATCCAATTTCATTCCAATCCAATTCAATTCCATTACAATTCATTTCTATTCCAATCCAATTCAATTCAATTCCAATTCAATTCCAATTCAATTCAATTGCAATTCAATTGCAATCCAATTTAATTCAATTTAATTCAATTCTAATTCAATTCCAATTTCAATTCAATTCAATTCATTTCCAATTTAATTCCCAACAATTATCAATCCTAACAATTACAAAACATTCATAATTTTATTTCCATTCATTCCAATCCCAACAATTTCCAATCCTAACAATTACAAAACATTCATAATTCCATTTCAATTCCAATTCAATTCTAATTCCAATTCAATTCAATCATATTCAATTCAATCACAATTCAATTCAATTCAAATCCAATTCAATTCCATTACAATCCAATTCCATTCCAATCCAATTCAATTCCAATTCCAATTCAATTCCATTACAAATCAATTCCATTCCAATCCAATTCAATTCCATTACAATACATTTCCATTCTAATCCAATTCAATTCAATTCTAATTCAATTCAATTCAATTGCAATTGCAATTGTAATTTAATTCTAATTCAATTCCAATTCCAATTCAATTCAATTCATTTCCAATTTAATTCCCAACAATTACCAATCCTAACAATTACAAAACATTCATAATTCTATTTCCATTCATTCCATTCCTAACAATTTCCAATCCTAACAATTACAAAACATTCATAATTTCATTCCAATCCAATTCAATTCCAATCCAATTCAATTCCATTACAATTCAATTTCATTCTAATCCAATTCAATTCCATTACAATTCATTTCCATTCCAATCCAATTCAATTTAATTCAATTCAATTCCAATTCCAATTCAATCCAATTCAATTCCAATTCAATTCAATTCAATTCCAATTTAATTCCAATTCAATTCAATTCCAATTGCAATTCAATTCCAATTCAATTCAATTCATTTCCAATTCAATTCCCAACAATTACTAATCCTAACAATTACAAAACATTCATAATTCTATTTCCATTCATTTCATTCCCAACAATTTTCAATCATAACAATTACAAAACATTCATAATTCCATTCCAATTCCAATTCAATTCCAATTCAATTCAATTCCAATTCAATTCAAATCCTATTCAATTCAATCTCAATTCAATTCAATTCAATTCCAATTCAATTCATTTCAATTCAATCATATTCAATTCAATCCCAATTCAATTCAATTCCAATCCAATTCAACTCTAATTCAATTCAATTCCAATCCAATTCCATTACAATCCAATTTCATTCCAATCCAATTCAATTCCATTACAATTCATTTCCATTCCAATGCAATTCAATTCAATTCAATTCAATTCCAATTCCAATTCAATTCAATTGCAATTCAATTCTAATTCAATTCAATTGTAATTCAATTGCAATTCAATTTAATTCAATTCTAATTCAATTCCAATTCCAATTCAATTCAATTCATTTCCAATTTAATTCCCAACAATTATCAATCCTAACAATTACAAAACATTCATAATTCTATTTCCATTCATTCCATTCCCAACAATTTCCAATCCTAACAATTACAAAACATTCATAATTTCATTCCAATTCCAATTCAATTCAATTCAATCATATTCAATTCAATCCCAATTCAATTCAATTCCAATCCAATTCAATTCCATTACAATCCAATTTCATTCCAATCCAATTCAATTCAATTCCAATTCAATTCCATTACAATCCAATTCCATTCCAATCCAATTCAATTCCATTACAATTCATTTCCATTCCAATCCAATTCAATTCAATTCCAATTCAATTCAATTCAATTCAATTCAATTGCAATTTAATTCTAATTCAATTCAATTCAATTTAATTCAATTCCAATTCCAATTCAATTCAATTCATTTCCAATTTAATTCCCAACAATTACCAATCCTAACAATTACAAAACATTCATAATTCTATTTCCATTCATTCCATTCCTAACAATTTCTAATCCTAACAATTACAAAACATTCATAATTTCATTCCAATTCCAATTTAATTCAATTCAAATTCAATTAAATTCAATTCAATTCCATTCTAATTCAATTCAATTCCATTCAATTCCAATTCTATTCAATCAATTCAATTCCAATTCAAATTCCATTTCCATTTCCATTCAATCAATTTTCAATCCAATTCTAATTCCAATTCCAAAATTAATTGTCTATCAATTCACAAATCCAATTCCAATTACAATTTCTAATTCCAAAATACAAAATGTCAAAATCTAATTTCCAACTCCAAATTTATTTTTCAGTACAATTCTAAATTTTATTCCAATTCTAAAATTCAATTTACTAAAATCCATTTGCAAAATCCATTTTCAAACTTCCAATTTCGGTTTAATTTAATAACTCACAAATCACAAAAATTACAACTCATAGTCTCCGTTGAACCAAAATCAACAACATCCAAACGAACCAAACTCCATCAATTTCTAATTCAACCGAAATCTACTTCTCAATTTTTGCCCAAATCCATTCGGATTTGTCATTGCCCACCGAAACCCTCTACAAAACTTTCCCCCAAATCCAACACAATAACACCATTTTTCACCTCAAATCCACCGTGGATCCAACAATCAACACAATCACAGAAGCAATCATCGTGAAAATGCATGAAAAATGAAACCAAAATTACAAACACACAGCCCAAAAACTATCGGATCTTCGCCTCTTCGGTTCGGTGCCAATTCGGGTGATGTCGTCCTGTGATCCGGCCGTGCAAAGTTGATCGTGTCGGCGACGAGGAGGAGCGCTAGGCGACGACCCACGAGGAGGACGAAGAGGAGCGAAGCCGGCGACGAGGAGGAGCAGCGATCGAAGACGAAGACGAAGACGAAGACTGGAGAATAAAGTCATAAACCACCGATCGAAGACGACTGGAGAACTCGTCGACGACGAGGAGGGGACAGCGAGGAGACGGCAAGGTGAGATCGGACGACGAAGGAGGAGCGGCGTGGAGAAGGAGAAATCAAAGTCCGAAGATGAGAAGAAGAGTCTAGAAAGGTAGAGGGTCGGGGGGCGTAGATTTTTTTGGTTTAAGTTATAGAATTTGCAATTTGGTCCTTGGATTTATCAAATTTTCCGAAATAGTCCAAAAAAATTTAGAATTCAGGTGCAAGCGGTACCACCGGTATTTACTCCGGTATTTCTATCAAATATCGGTGCCGTTTTTCGGCCGATGCAGATGCAGTGTCAGATCTTTGCCCTCTCTCCATTGTTTGGTTTAATTTTTGGTCCACTCTCTTAGCCACGGCACAGAGGTGACTAATTAAACCAACCCTGTGACTACGAATTTTGTCACAACCGTGCACCCATATAAGTAAGTGTTATGTCACGATCGAGCTAGTGCATGATCGTAGACCATTGTGTTGTTCGCAAAAACGTCTACATTTTTGCATGCTCCACCTGATGTACGTTTTTATCCACTTGTTGTGTAGTCGTTTCTCTTGTCCTCTACTGCGTCGTTTTTAGCTACATTGCCATTTTGCTTCATGCTTCCAACTTGCGTTGGCATCTGGTGCATGCTTTGTTCATGGACTATTGTGATTTTGTTCATCCCAATAGAAAATATAAACATTTAATAGCTACACCTAGTTTCGCGTGAGGAGATCTTAGTAATTGTCAAACAATAAAGTTGGTGGAAGAAGATGAATTGTGAATAGTCACGTTATTAGTGGTGTGAATAAATTTCTTCTTCACCTACGCAGTTCTCCACTCTGCCTCGTTGCATATCTTTGGTTACAATCTTCTCTCCACATATTCCATTTCCTCAGCTCAAATACTAACAGGTAAATGGTCATTGTTGTTTGTTTAACTTATTCTTCTAAATCTTTTATAATAGTAGTAGAACATAGGGAAACCTCCACCACCGTCACCGAAACCTTAGGTGTTATTAGGTGAATTCCTTGTCAAAAAAAAGAAAATAAAATATATTGCAATGTAAATTGAAAAATGTACTACAGAAATGAACCACTTTTCCAAGCAAGTAAATGTCAGCTGACTCTTAGTCTAGAAGTTGAAACTAATCAGAACTTAAAAGTAGCAATTTATCTTCATAAGTTTAGTTGAAACTAACTTTTTTTTCTACTTCTTTTTTAGTTTGTTTGAAGATTTATTTTCATGTTGACCTGCTTCCCAAAAAAAAATATTGACCCGCATACTTTAATAATTTCAGTTATGAGTTTTTTGTCTACAAAAATGTTTATTTTCTAGTTCCGAAGTTTTAGTTTGTGAAGTCTTTGTTGTGATATTTTCTGGTTTTGAAAGATGAACTGCTCAACTGGCTCAACTTGTTAGTAGTTGTGTGTCTGGTCTTGTTAATGTTTTCTCACTTTGGTTTTTCCAAGAATTTCCTTGGGTCGAAGACTTTTTTAAATGTTGACTGTAGTTCTTTTGTTTCATTGTGCAGATTTAGTTTCCTACTATTATTCCTTTAGGGAATGCCATTGTATAGGCTTTTCTTGTTTTCATTAGTTCTTTGGTCAATTTGCGAACTGAGGATATTTGTTTTCTCTTGATTTTTTTTGTTTGTTGACTTCATTAATTTTTCTTACAATTTGTTTTAGCTGCGTATGTTGTTTGTTCCTTATATGTATTTATTTTTAAAAGTGCAAGATGGTTAAATTTAGCAATTATATGCAAAATTGCAAGACAGTTAACAATGGTAGATCTTTATTAAATATGGATGACGAACAAAACGCACCTAGTATTGTAACATCCCACCCTCAATTGGAAGGGTAGAATAGTAAATTGGCATAGGATGTGCTAAATTTGGATTTAATTAGTACTGTTCATGCATAATAGGACTGATACACAGTCACAATTGTGCACATGAAATTACTGTACATGCATACATGATATTCCCGGTTTGCGTGCCTAAGACAATTTTATTGGGATTAACGTGGTTAATGGGTTTGAAAAATTATTCTGAGTGCGCCATAAATTGTTTTCTATTTAAAGGGATTTTTAGGAATTTTTCTGAAATTTTCTGGAGAAAATTCCCGGACCGAAAAAAAATCGCCAAGTGGCAAACCGGTCGATTTTCGGTAGCGAAAATTGCTACCCAATGGCACTGTCATATTGGGTATATTATTTTGAAATTGAAATTATAGTCATTGAACTAGAATGGGTCACATTGTAGTAAGATTTCTAAATCCTATACATCATTTTGTTTTATTTCTATTTTGTCTTTTTCCCATTTTTTTTATGCCAAGTGTCTAGATGACACCTCATCAACACACTTAATTGCTTGGGTTGTTCTCGTTGCTTCTTCAAATGGGGTGAATAAAAAGATGATTTATTGCTTTATTATCTCCTTTCATCCGAACACCTCCCTCCTTTGAAACCTCTCAATCTTTTTCTTTCCCTTTTTTTTTCCTACTTGTTCTTCTTCTTCCCTTGCTTATAAGTTGAAGTTTCTTATCTTGATGATGGTCATGCATGGTGTGGTAGATTAGAGGAGTTAGTGCAATAAATTGGAAAAGTGAATGACAAATTGTTGGAAGCTTGAAATAGGTAAAAATTCATGAAGCTTTAATTAATTATGCTTTGAATTGTGCATTGAATGAATCATGGTTATTAGATGCCTCCAAAGGGGGTTATTGTTTACTACTAATCATGAGTTATGATGGTTAAATGTTATGAAAATGATAGTTTGAATTGTTGGGTTATGTTTGAATATGATTTGAGGAAGTTAGCATGAAAGATGTGTTGTAACTTGGTTTAACTTGCTTTTGGATGATTCTTGATGATTTTTCTTACATGAAAATGATTGTGTATTGTGCTGCCAAGTTGAGGTAGTATTTCCTAGTGAATGTATGCATGACCTAGGGACTGATTTCTTGTTCATTGGGTATGCTTAGTGAAGTAGAATTGGACTTGGCATGATAGGAAGTGAATGGAGAAGTAAAGCTGAAAATTTTGTTTTTGACCTACTGTACTGTTTTGGGCATAACTTATTGTGTGGTTATGAAAATGAGTTGAGGTTTGTGCCCAATGAAACTTTGGTTTGTTGGCTACATTTTTGTGTGAAATAGGTGTTGTCAAATTGTAACTCTAATAGGTTGAAATTTGGCTTGGAAAGTTACTGTTTTGACTTAGGTGAACAGTATCCGGATTAATAACCTGATTGTTTTGATGATTTTTCTAAATTAATTGAGAGGGAATTAGTGAAACTGGTCTTCATGAGAGTTGAATCCTATATTGTTAGCTTTCCATTGCCACTGAGTTTTCAATTTTTCGATCTGTATATTGGGAGATATCCACTGTGGAATATTGACTGATTGTGAGCAATTGGTGAAACCTAGCTATCAGTGTAGGTATTGTGACCATTCTGTTTAGAGGCAATTTTAGTAATTTCTGTGAATTGAATTGGCTTACGTGAACTTCTGAAGAGTTGTATAGGAAACAATTATCTTGAAAATGGTATATAGCATGCTATTTTTAGATAACAGAATTGGGACTTATGATTTTTCAAAGATTGGACTGAAGTTAGGTCAGGGACTGTTGAACAGGACAGTAACTTGCAGGACTGTTTTGAATTGGTCAATGATAGAATTTGATTATAATCCCTTCATGAGAAGTGTAGTACTGTGTTTTATCTTTTCATGGGTATAAAGTATGCAATTTTTCGACATTTGTACAAGGAGTTATACTGTTTGAAAAATTACTGCCCAATTTGAGTACTTCCACGGGCAGCAGCCTTCACTGAATTGTTTGACCTAGTTAGCCATTGAATTTGAATTTAGACTATTCATGAAAGTTTTAGATAAAATTGTGATCTTGATGAGCATATTTATTGTGTAATTTTTGACCGAAGAGAATGAAAGTTACTGAATTTACAAGGTACTGTACTGTGTTGAGTGACTTTGAGTGAGCAGAAGATTTCATGGGGTCTTTGACACCCTTAGGGGTGGAATTACTTTAAATGGTCTAAATGAAACTTGTAGAGCTTGTCATGATCTTTCCAATGAGATGTGGTTTATAGTTTTCTGAATTGTGTGCAAAGAGTTATGGGTGTTGGAAGTTTGGTTGGAAATCAGGAAAAATGAAAGGAAATAAGGGTTATATATTAATATGAATTTTGGTTTCTTTCGTGAATAACTTTTCCGTCCGACATCCGATTGACCTGATTCTTGAGGCATCGGATTCGTAGAATATTGAATTTTATTTTCTGAGAGATTGGAGATTTTTGGACGGAAAATTGACGTGGGTCCGGGTAAAAGTCTGTGTAATCACTGTTTTGTTTAATTGAGGACTATAGAAGTCCGATTTGCGCCTTGTCGGCGCTAATAGGTTTCTAATTTTGGACGGATTTTCTGTGGAAAAAGATGAGATTAGGGCAGGAATATCATGAATATGCATTGTGCACCGCAAATTGCTTCATATGCATTATTAAATAGTTACGATTGGACAAGTGGTAATTGTTATATTTTACGATTATTATAGAGGCACATTTGGGCGTCGATCACCGGCGTTCTTGAGACTTCAGATATTAGCTCGAAGTACATGTGAGTAACCTAGTTGGTTCCTCAATCTATATGTGATGAAGATTATGTGGTTATGTCATGTGGAGACAATGGAGGATTATATGTGTTTGCTTTGATTGATTTGGACCATAGGTGTCCAAGTATTGGGAACTTGTTATCGAAGTGCTAATTGTGTGTAGCTGTTTGTGAATGATTACGTTTGAGATCTCGGACCAAAGGTCGAGGAATGAAAATTGATATTGAAGTGTTAATTGTTCGTTTCGATAAATTGGTTTTGACTTTCAATGTGATATGGTAGAATTGTAATAAATGAATTTCATACATGATTAATTGATAATGATTGTATTGGAGCGCCACAAGAGCTATATGCTCAATGCTTAATGAGCCCGAAAGGATAGTTCTCGAGCTTTATGCTCAATGCTTAATGAGCCGAAAGGGACGATTCGAGCTTTATGCTCAATGCTTAATGAGCGAAAGGACGATTCGAGCCATAGGCTCACCGATTAATCTTGGGATAGGGACGATCTGATAGCTCGATCACAACACATAATCTAAATGGGAAGAAATAGAAAATGTTATATATGTATTTGATTGAATTGTGAATTGAGAAAAACACTGAATTACTGAAATAAAATGAAAAATGGCATGTATTTGAGTAAGTATACATTCAATTGACTTTTGGATTGGGAAAGAGGCAATATGCCTTGCATTTTTGTTATACTGCTTTAGATTCTTTCGATTATCTTTGTTGTGAAAATCGTAATTTGTCATATGATATTCGAATGTGCAATTGTGATAATCCGTCGCTATTCGCGTAATGTATGAATTGGGTGAACCATCGATGATGGTTTCTCTTTGAGTTATAAAACTCACCCAAAATTTACATCTATTTTTTCAGGTCTGAAGAATACCGGTTGACACGGAGTATGTCTCTGTAGGCAAATAAAGGATGAGGTCGGGATCGGTCGTGTCTGCATTAGTGTCTTATCAAATTGTGTTTCGCAATCTTTGTATAACAATGCTTTGTATTTCTCTTGAGCCCATTGTGGTTTTAATGTTTTACTCATTGTTGATTGTAAATTATTCTTGGATGACCGCATTAAGCTGGCTGGTTTATTATGAACATGGGTTTTAGTTACTTTCTTTTTTGCCGCGCTAACGTGGAATCAATGGCTTCAAAAAAAATGTATCTTGGGTTTAATCGGTGATGTAATACGCCACCCTCGCGGGCACGCGGACTCGGATATCACCAACGATATCGAGTTCGGGTCACTCGGGAGTGGGGTGTTACAAGTATGGTAGAGGATTCAGAAGCTGTAAAGGCTCTTAATCAACAGTCTGATGCTACATTTGGAACTTTAAATAATGCACCTAGCCTAGAAGGACCAGTTATTAGTACCAGTAACGTGATCTTCAAAATTATATGTTTGGACATTTAAATTTTTAATATAATATTTTATATATCTATTAATTTTATTTTTTAAATAGGAAATGTAAATCCTAAAAAACATGGATGAGGACTAGCAATTAATGCTAGACATGCCAAGAAGAAAGCTGAAAGAAAACAAATTGATGTTCAATTTCCTCCTTCGTACTATAAGGTATGTGGTAAGCTTGCCAGCCTTTTCAAGTCAGAAGTCACTATATGCATTCGGCAACTTGCTCCACTTCGTGTCTCTAGTTGGAAAGAGATTTCTGAGGATGGTAAGAAGGCAATGTGGTTATTTTTAAATGTATGTCACTTTTTTTAATTGCAATAGAGTTTAATTTTGTTGTTGCGTTGAATTTGCTTCTTAATTTTCCTAAATATTTTTTTTTATAAATTTTAGGATAAATTCAATTTCTCAAATTAGGTGCAATCTTATGTGATGCAACAAGTGCATGCACAATATAAAAATCAACATTATCATTTGTGCAAAAGCAATATCAAAAGCAAAGATTGCCCAAAGGATGTGGAGGCAGGTGATTGGCAATGGTTGATTAAGAATAAATGGGAGACTCTAAATTTTAAAGTAATTTTAAAATTTAAGTAATTTAACTTATTTTGTTAGTTTTTTTCTTTTATTAAAAACAAATTATTTATCAATTTATAGGAAAAGTGAAAGAATCACAAGTAATAGGGAAAATCAAGAGATGAAATCAATTTCTGATATAAAGTCAATTGTACAAATTACATATGGGATGGTAAAGTTTAATTTTATTTACTTAAAATTAAAATTATATTTTTCTTAAGAAATAAGTTCCAATTAATCATTAATTTTTTGTCTTTTCTTTTTCTTTTTTCATTTTAGAAAGATAAAGATTCTGATGAGTAGCCCGATGCTGTTAAAGTTTGGAAGGTATCGTAACAAAAGCCAAATGAAACTTGGTATGCTCCAAAAGGAGAAGAAATAATAGTATGAAAGTTATAGACAAATTAGATTTTTGAAAAAAATTAAAATTACTTTACTAAATTTTAAAATTCTATCTAAATTTTCAAATTCGTCTACACCTCTACCACTCATTGAACATTTTGGTCTTGTCCTAAAAAGAAAGTCAAGTTATTCACGTACTTTAGGTGTCAAAGGGATAACATTTAAGTCCCGAGAAAAAAAAAGTAAAATTTTAGCTGAAGTTGAGGCTGCAGAGAAACATACAAGTGATTTAGACGATGAAGTTGCAAGACTTACTGAAATCACAAAAAGCTCAAACTGAGAAGATTCAAGCTCAAAATGAGAAGATTCAAGCTCAGGATGCAACCATTGAGAAGCAAGCCACATAAATGAAACAAATTTAAGTTATTTTTGCACATTTGGAAAATACTACACTACAAGAAAAATAAACTTTAGCGACGGAATTTACCGACGGAATTTGTACATATTCCGTCGGTAAGCTTATTTAGCGACGAAATTTATTCACGAAAAAAGGCGTCGGAGATATGGCCGTTGCTA
Source organism: Erythroxylum novogranatense (assembly GCA_029891385.1). Classification (NCBI taxonomy): domain Eukaryota; kingdom Viridiplantae; phylum Streptophyta; class Magnoliopsida; order Malpighiales; family Erythroxylaceae; genus Erythroxylum; species Erythroxylum novogranatense. Next base: position 87,406,796 of record CM057227.1, on the reverse strand, counting down.
AATTTAACGACGGACATTTTTCGTTGCTAAATTTACCGACGGTAAAAATTTCCGTCGGTAAATTTGCCGACAATTTTTTTGTTCAGTCGGTAAATTTTTCTGTCAGAAAATTAGCAACGAAATTGTAATTCCGTCGGTAATTAGCGACGGAAAAAATTTTGTCGGTAAAATCCGATATATTTACCAACGGAATTTTTTTCTGTCGGTAAATTTGCTGAAAATTATTTTTAAAAATTTATCTACAAACTGTTTAGTTTCTCTAGAAGTCACCATAGAGAGAACTTCATTATTTCAAGTAAAAGAATTAAAATATTAAAATTCATACTAAAGCAGGCGAAAATAAAGAACGAAATTATTTTTCAAATAACAAACATTTCATCAAACACCTTACATGCATCAGAAATTTATGAACGCATCACAACTAAAATCACGTCTTGTCCCTTCTATCACTAACATTTATACCTTAAAGTTGTTTTCCAATAATAAAATACACAAATAAACGAAAGTTATAAATACTCAAATTAACTTTCATCTAATATATGAAAAAACACAAGACAGTAGTTGCAAAAATACCTCTACCGAAGGACACGATGACAATAGCCGGAGAAGATAACATCGTCGAGCAGAAAAGGAGTCCACAACAAAGAAATGAGCTCTTAGAAAACCGAAAAGAAGATGTAGAAAGAAGGAAGAAGAAGAAAGGAAAAAGAATATAGAAGTGGGAGGGAGATGTCGGGTGAGTTTATATTTAAAAAGAATTTACCGACGGAATTACCGACGGAAATTTTCGTTGGTAAATTTTAAAAAAAATTATACCGCCAATAATTCCCGCCCTTTTACCGACGGAAAGAAAATTTTCGTCGCTAAATTAATTTACCAACGAAATTTATCTACGAAATTTTCCGTAGGTAAATTCAAAATTTTTGATTCCGCCAAAAATTTCCTCCATTTTTAGCGACGAACGATATCCGTCGCGAAATTCGTTAACTAATTTTGCCATACGAATTCCTCCAAATTTAGCGACAAATATTAGTATCGTCGCTAAATTACTCAATTTTAGCGATAGAAATATGCTTTCCATCGCTAATTTCCAACGGTATATTTTCCGTCGGTAATTAATTACCGACGGCTATATTTTCCATCGCTAATTTCCGTCCCTAATTTTACCGCGATAAATTCCCTCCAAATTTAGCGACGAATATTATTTCTGTCGGTAAATCACTCAATTTTAGCGACGGAAAACATATTTCAGTCGTTAATTGCCTACGAAAATATTTTCGTTGCTAAATTTCCGTCGCTAATTTGCATTTTTCTTGTAGTGCTAGAATAATTCCTAGTTTGTTACTCAATTCTTTTGCCTTAATTGAAGATCTATCAAGTGTCACAATATCAAATACTCCAACTACTAATGTAAGTTTATAAATTTATAAAATCTATAATAGTTAGTATCACTTATTATCATTATCATTATATAATAATTAGTACTAAATTTATAACTTAATATTTTATAACCTAATTAACTAATTTTATTTTATTTATTTTGTAGGAAATAAATCAATAGTGAACTTTATCTGAAGAGTAGTCAAGAAATTTTTACCGTAGAGAGTTTTAGCTTAAATTAGTACGTAGTACTTTGAGATAATTCTAATAAATAATTTTCTTAGATATTAAAATTTTCAATTTAATATATTGGAAATTAGAATTTTGTACATTTAGGTGATTTTATATTTTATATATACTAATAATTTTTATTTGTTTATCGATAATATCTTGACACTAAAATTCGTATCATTTGTGACAACTTCTATTTTCGACCACTAATGCAAAAGATTTTATTGATTAAGTAATTAAATTGTTAAATTTAATGATATTATTTGCAACAAACACGAACACATTAGTGAGAAATTTATTGTAACATATATAATTTATTCAGTGATAACATTATTTTAATATATAAATTTCATACTTGTGATGAAACTTGTTACGATGTAGCCTTGATGTAAATTTCTTTTACGATTAATGTAATTTCGTTGATGACTTGATAGTTTTATTTTGATAATAATAAACACGTTAATGACAATACTTTTATAAGAACCAATTTTCATTATTGTAACAAAATGATATTGACACTTTTTATTAAAATATTAGTGACCAAGAAATAATGGACATTAATAAAAAATATTAGTGACAAATATTTAGTCACTATTAATAATAATTTTAGTGGCGATAATGTTGTAACAATAAAATGAAGTATTGTTACAACTTTATTCGTCACTACTTTATTTTATGTGTCAAAAACTAGTCATAAATATGTTAAGTTGCTATGATCATATAGTGTTATCACACATTCCATAGGTTTTAGTGTTGGCACTTTTGTCATAATATAATTAAGTATTATTACAACCTTATTTGCCACTACTTTATATTATTTGTGTCAACAAACTTGTCATAAATAAATATAGTTGTGATGATCATATAGTGTTATCATGCATTTTATATGTTTTAGTGTTGGCATTTTGTCACAATATAATAAAGTTTTGTTACAACTTTATTTGTTAATACTTTATATTATTTATGTCGACAAACTTGTCATAAATAAGTAAAATTGTTATGACCATATAGTGTCGTCACACATTTGATAGGTTTTAGTGTCGGCAATTTTTTCACAATAAAATGAACTGTTACGACTTAATTTGTCACTACTTTATATTATTTGTGACAATAAATATGTCATAAATATTTAAAGTTATTGTGCCCATATAGTTTTGTAACACATTTCACAAATTTTAGTATTTGTATTTGTATTACAAAAGTTTTGTATAATTGTGACTATTTCTTAAATTAGTCACTATTTTATTAGTGACGGAAGATGACGACTTTAAAAATTAGACATTATTAATAACAGTAACAAATATTACTACTTTTAGTAACAACTTTTACTCTCACTAAAAATACAATTTCTTATATTGAATGGTTGAACCAGAATTTTTGCAAAACCGCATCCTTCCATATTTTCATTCTCCATTCCGGAATTAATAACTTACGTCGAAAGTTTCAGTTCCTTGGTACAGATCTCAGAGTAAAAGCACATGCTTCGTTTCTTTGGATTATCAATTCTACGAATGTACTACTAAACAGCTATAGCGCTGTTCTTTTTTCTTTACTTGAAATCTGGATCGCTTAGGATAACTTTGGGGCAGTAACTTGGTAATCAGTGGATTGTTGTAACTGATAGTTTAGCATTGCAATTATTCAGAGAAATGGAAGGTCATTGTTAACCTTGTTGAACTGAAGGAACTACTGCAGTTTGTAATGTGAGGCAATACTCCTGTAGTCTGTCGTTGATATATTTGTGGAAACACTTGATGTATTACATAAAGAGCTTTGGAAGCAGAACAAGAATTCTAATCATTGCTAAATTTAGAGGATTCTGTCATGACAAGCCTTGGGAATCTCTGGTTCAGATAGTATAAAATAACACTGGGATAGAATATTTACTGAATATATGGACTAGTCAAGCGTGGGAGAGGAAGTGGCGTAAGAGAACACCTGCTCTTTTCATCGAGACAACAGACGGTACACAGCGATTATAATAACCAAAAAAGCATTGCTACAACACAATATTATAGGTCTGATTGTTACTACTCGCAACGAGATTTCCAGACATCGATATACAAAAACAGAGGGCCAACCAATTGTGTTTCTATATATATATATATATATGGTAAAAACAAAGACAACAAAACACAGCCTATTAATAGCTGCCGAGAGAAGACAGAGATGAAAACTTCATGTGTTTCCTGTAACAACTCAGGATCCTGCTCAATGCAAGGGCTGTCCTTGTAAGCACAACTTAATTCCATACACGGTGACAAAAAGAAGTGCTTACCACTTGTTTTTACGCTTCAACAAACACTGGTGAGGATATAGGTTATAGAGAGTAAAATCTAGCAAGGCGTATTTACACACTGAATTTATAAACAAGTTGAGAGAAATCTTATACCATTGGTAAAACCACTAGATTTCAAGCTTTGGTGAACCTTTTGTGATATACAAAGAAATATAGTCATAATTCAAGCTAATCAAGCATACATTTGGGAATTAATAATTAAGAATAATTTTGTTTACTTCAATAGGAGCAGTTACACAGAATCTGAAGATGAGGGAGAAGGACAAACACAACCATCTCCCTAGAACTTAAACAAAAACATTTTAGAAATCTTAACATAATCCCACCCTACTTTTTTTTTTTATTCGTTTTGTTCTTTTCTTAGAGATAAGTCCACTGGATAAACGCAATTACAGCATCATAATTAAGCAATAACAGGCAAGCACGATGCCAAAAAGAAAAATCAACGATCACAGAGCAAATTAGTTTCACTTGGAGATTTGCGCGGCAGCAATATCTTGGGTTTTCCTGAATAGCTTGTGTTGAATGTGCTGAGAGAAAGTACGAGGAGGGAATAACGCTGGCTCCGACTCCGAGACAACCTCCGGCAACGGCTTGAGAATGATTTTCTCCTTTGGTGGCTCGCAGAAGACTGCCCATGAGATTCTCACCTTCTCTTTGTTCACGAGTCCCCTGTGTAGAATGCTCTTGTACTTACCATTGCTCAGTATCTCAACGGTGTCTCCTACGTGCATGATGATGGAGTTTGGGACACATTTTGCTGTCACCCACCTACCTTCCTTAAATAGCTGGAGTCCTGGAACCATGTTATGGAGTATGAAAGTGAGTGCACTCACATCGGTATGAGCTTCCACACCTAAGGCCAGTTCTGGTTGTGGACACTTTGGGTAATAGTTGATCTTCATTTGAAGTAAGAGTTCTTCGAGTCCACCAACCTCTTTTTCTAGCCTTTCTTCTTCCAATCCCAATCCCAGTGATAGAACCGAGAGAATTTTTGTTGCTAGACCCCTGAGTAGCCTTGCATATTCGCAGGTCACCTCTCTGTTATGGATATTAATCAGATTGCAATGATTTTCCAGAATCATGATTTGGTCAAGAAAATTACCATTCGTGTTTAAAGTTAAAAAAAAGTATAGTCGTGAGACAAAGATAGTGCTACAAGTGGCAAACTTTTTATTATGATCCTTTAGTAATTGTTTACAAGAATTGTCTACATATGTTTGTGGACAAGGGGAAGTGCTAACCAAAATAAAATACGATAAGAATGCTGACAAAGATTTTCACCTACTAATATATACACCAAGTAAGGTAACGATTAACTTTCCTTTGGTATTTAGCAAACTCACAATTTAGGGAAGATTAAACCCGACTATAAAGTATTGATTAGATATAATGATTACCAATTTTTCTCAAGTTACTATTAATAGCAAATAAAATCAGTAAGAAAATATGTTCCCTAACTTCATAAGAATTTTCTTTATATATATATATGTATGTACGTGCGTACGTATATGAGGGGAGACAGATTGAAATGATATATATGTATACTGCTGCTTTTCAAATATATATATATATATACAAACACTTTTGTATTTATGCGATCATATATATCTATGGTCGCATAAATTCAAAAGGTGTTTGTGGAATAAGTTGCTTCAAACTTACATGTAGTCATTTGGTGTCTTAGGCCAAATGGATAAATCTCGCTTGTCCTGAGGAAAAATAAGATGGAAGAAATAGTCCTCCCACTCCAGTTGGCCACTAGCATTGTTGGCTAGTTTGCTTCCATAACCTTGAATCTTGCCGGATGCCTGATCATTTGCATAGCTTTCTTTTTCTTCCACCGAAAGGTTGAAGAAAGCCTCTCCAGCTTTCTTAACACGATCGATGAGATCATCGGAAATGCCATGGTTTACAAGGTGCATCACACCCCATTCTTTGGCTGCTCTTATTAGCTCTTCCCTGCATTTCTCGCGAACCTCATTATCCCCACAGTCTATTTCCTTCAAGTCGATTGTTGGCACCTGAGCCCCTTCATTTTTCTTCTCCTCCTCGAAGATGTTTCCGATGCTTGTCAGCTCCTCTTTTGGGCGAACGTACTCTTTTGGGATTGACTGGATTCCACTGCTTGACAGAATCTCAACTCTTGGAACCACTGAAGTCAACATCGCCATGGCTTACAAAGTACTGCTCAAGTACGTAACGAAGTGCCCACACTAGCTCACTGCCCTCACCCTTGGCGACTGTGATGTCCACACCAAAGGTTTCATGGGCTTTTATAGAATCTTACGTACGTAAAAATGACAAACTTGTGGTTGATAATTTAAGTGGAGGTAAAGAGATATTAATTAAGAGGACTGGGAGGGAAGACTAGGACGGTCAGTTGTGCACGTGACAATAGGTTAAAGTCACCAGACTCACCAAGCGATTCGCTACATGGTAGGAGTTGACTGGTCGTTCAAGCACGAGGGAAGAGAGCCATACCAAGCATAAACCCTAATTTACATGCTCAATCAAGGCCCACATTTGCGCCAACGTATTAATGAAAAATAATTAAGTAAATTGAAAACTTTTTCTCTGATCTATAATGGCGGTTGCTCTCATAGAATTCTAGTAGAGCTTGCTAGAACCCTATAAGAGAATATTAGCAACTTCGTAATCTTAGGACCATGTCAGATTCCAGCCTACGTGGGTTGCAAATAAGTGGGAATAACGATATTTAATGTCAAATAGAAGGTTATGTTTATTCAATATTTATATATTTTAACTAAATTGTTTCATGAATAATAATAAAAATATTAGAATGACTTGTACTGAAGGATATATTAATTATTAGGAAAACATGTTACATCATCAATAATAAATTATTGAAGTTTTAGCAATAATAACATTATTCTTCCTATTGTCTCCAATTATTTATGAGTGAAATAAACTTAATCTCTTAAGAAATTACTTGTAAGGGTGATGTGATAGTAAGAGAGACTTAAATTAATTAGTAAAATGATTATTTTATAATTAAGATATTATAATAGTGTTATAAAATAATCTTATCACATTTAATAAATTCATTGATAAAATCAAACTTATAATAAGATCATTGAAATAATCGTAAGATTGTATGTCTACATTTTATCCAGTTCTAAAATAAAAGATAAATTAATTATAATTCATATTGAAAAATTAATTAAGATTTTATAAATTTTGAAAATATTTTGAAAACGACTCGATATGATTAAATAAAATTTAATAATTATGTACATAATTCTAAAATATACCAGATCATAGTAGTTAATATGTTATAATGAACATGCAATTCCATAGTCACAACTATAAACAATTCACTATCTGAACCTTTTGATTGTGTACTATAACTTGCATTTGTAACTTATAAAATTATAAAGCATAATTATCAACATTAGTCTAGTCTCACATTATACCTCAATCTCAAAACAAGACTTATGATTCCTAAAAAAGACCATCAATCTCATGCAGAAATTAACCACTAAAAGTATTTTGCTTCATAGAGCCATGACCATAAAGATCAATGATGAAAATATCTTATCCGCTTTTATAAAGAAGTCATAATCATATTTCAAGATAAAAGAATCACATATGCACATATTTAAAAAAATTGCAAGCATGCATTTCAAACATCATAATAGAATAAATAAGTGTAAAATCTACAACTTTTCTAATCTTAAGTGTTGTAATAAATGTAAAATAGTCACAAATTCTTATAAAATCAAAACATCATAAGATCATGTTGCCTACATATCTATGACAATCAATAGGCTTAAACCTTTTAGTAATTTAATAAGTTAACATATTTATAGTGGCAATATATTCATAAACTAAATCATCATTATCACCCATCTTTATTGCTTAAATACTTGAGTTCAACAAACTTGACACCATTAGTGTTTTTGTGTACTTGGCAAAGAATTTAATATATAAGTTATAATAATGAACCATGATGGGCCTAGAAAAAAATTAACAATCCTAAACCCTCTAATGAAATTGTTCAATCAATTAGCATGTGCTTCTACTATAAAATAAGTTATAATATCAACTTTCATAATTAAATTGCCACAATTGATTGTCTAGAGCTCTTTCAAGAGATAACTCCTTCAACTAATATGAAAATATAACATGTTATCAACTTCTTGTCATCATAATATCCACCAAGATCAGCATTAGCATATCTCTATTTTTAGAACATCTATAAGTTTATAAATAAGCATAAAATTCCCGGTCTTACATATATAGTGCAATACTTTCTTTGCTATAATACAATGCTCATAACTATTATTCGTCAAACACTTGTAAAAAATATTAACTATAAAAGTAGCTAAACGACTATAAGGAATAAAATTCATCCTCGCTTTCTCCAATTCATTTCAACTTATCACCTTTGATTATAAAGTGATATATCTAGCTTGTAGTCGTGCTTGGAAAACCCCTATGTCACTTTATCAACAAAGGCCTCATGAGTTGTGTTTAAAACTTTTTTTAATATGTCCTCACAAATCTCCATCTATGCCTCCCTAAAATTGTTTGTGTCAAAGTACTTTGATATTATTTTCTTCATACTTTATAACATAATCCAAATCATTACTAGCAAACAAAATATCATCTACATATAAGACTAGAAACGTAAACTTGCTCCCACTAGACTTGGATTATACACAAGAGTCAATTGTATTCACTTTAAAATTCAAATATGTGGCCACCTTATAGAATTAGTACATTGTCATGATGCCTGCTTCAAATTATAAATCAACTTCCTTAATTTAAAAACCTAGCATGCATTTCTTTTAACTTTTAAAACATATGAAAAGTTGTATGTACACCTCATCCACCATATCATTGTTTAAGAAAGTTGTCTTGACATGTATCTAGGGAAGGTTAAGATTAAAATAAGATATCAAAGCCATAATGATCTAAAATGAGTCTTTAACAAAGAATGGCAAGAAATTATCAAGGTACTCCACTACCTCTGAGTGTAACTGTTATCATTAATTTAAACCTCTCAACCTTGCCTTTAGAATCTCTTTTAGTTTTGAACATTCATTTGTTGTAAATACATTTAAATTCATATCGAATATCTACCAACTTTAAACACTATTGCATTTCATAGACTACATCTTCCCCTTTATAGTCATCATCCATATGTCAAAATGAGGAGTCTTAAATTTTTTTCATTATAGGTAAGAAGATCTACAATCTCTAAAAAATCATAGTTAGATTTATCCAAATAAACAACATAATCATCAAAGAGTATGGACATCTTTTTTTTTTTGTAAACGTCTTAATGGAGTTGAAGAATCATGTTAAGCATCCACTACACCCTGTCTAATAAGATTTACGCCGCCTCTAACATTAGGAGGTAAAACTATATCCAAGTTATGATCATAAATTTATAGAAATACCTCAACAACTCTCTTACAAATGAGAAGAATTTATACTACTACCGGATCCAACTCCTCAAATGCTTAAGCTCTCATTCTCCAAAAAATTATAGTCAATTTATTACTATAATTAAGATATTAAAACTTGTATTTTTAAAACCTTTTAAGATAGTCAATGAAGAAACCATGCGTTATCTTCGAATTCAACGTCTTCCTTTACGAATTATAAATTTTTATCTCAGCGAGAAAATTACAAACCATCAAATGGTTCAAACTAGGCTCTACTTATCCATGACTTAAAAGGAGTCTTGGGAAATAACTTTTTGGGAATATATTTCATGATTTAAGGTGATGTCTTCAGTGCCTTACTACTATAGATACTAAAAAACTTTTATCTCCCTATTATATTCTTCACTATGATCGTAAGTGTGTGGTTGCGCCTATTTACTACTCCATTTTATGCAAGTGTATTAAGTATGGTATATTGTTTAACTATGTTAACTTAACAAAAGGTCCCTCCTCATAACCTAAAACTCTATATTTACTATAATACTCTCCATTATGGCTTGATCTAATAACCTTAATAGGTTTATTGAGTTGCTTTTTAACCTCTTCTTTGAAGACTTTAAACTTTCCTAGGGCCTCATATTATTACTATTGAGATGCATATAACTATATCAAGAGTAACGATTAGTAAATGTGAAACAGTTTTTTCATCAATAGTGAGGTCCAAAGGTCCACTATTTTATATATAAGTTATCTTTAAAACCTCATTAGTTTTAGTGCTACCATTCTTCTTACTTTTAATGGATTTATTCTAATACAATTTACATAAGCATTATCAACATCATCATAAACTAAATTAGGGAGATTTCAATCTTGATCAATCTATAAACTCTTATGTCACAAATTGAATAGTTTCTCTTGCGTTAAACTCCTTTTAATTCCTTATTTTCAATACTCATAACAATTTACCAAAGCTCTTTAAATTCAGTTGATATATCTCATCATTTAATAAACATTCACTAATTACAACGAAATTTGGGGACAATGTAACTCTTTTATTACTAAAAACTAATAAATATCTAACATTATTATCAGGTATAAAAACTAAAACTAAAATAAGTCTCTTATATGGGACATATACTACTTATATTGCTACTTAAGCTCGACTACATCTTCACATCTCTAGTATACTTTGCTCCTATTTTGGTTCCATTTATAATGAATATATTCACCTCTCCTTCATTTGGCCTTCTTTTTGTTCCTCAGTGATTACAATTATTAGAAATATAAATTGAGGAACCATTATCTAACCACAATCTATTTAGTATCATATCTATCAAAGATGACTTAAAGCAAACTAAAACCTCAAGTTTATATTATTTGTTTTTATTCTTTTAAGAATTCTTTTACTTGTAATAGTCCCTTTTTAGATGTTCTATCTTCTCATAAAACCAACACTTAACATTCTTCTTAACCCCTCTAGAAGGCTTATTGGGTTTAGTTCAACCCTTTTTTAGGCCCTGTTCATCTTAAACTTTTTTTTTATAAATCTCATAGTCACTTTTAGGTTAGAAGACTCATCCAGTAATAGTTTCACCTTTTCCATGCTTTATCTTTTCCTCTTCTTGAACATAAATAAAGATAAGCTCATTCATTGTCTATAACTTCTTTTTAGCATTATAGACAATCTTCAAGAACTAAAGTCAGAGGGTAATGAATTAGTACCTACCTTAAATAAATGAAATTAGGACCTAAAGGCTATTTAACTAATTGACAATGTCGTACATCTTAAGCCCTTTCCCTAAATACTTTATCATACCTTAAAGAAGTCAATATATACATAAGTTGACTAGCTTAAACTTTTTTCACATTATATGAATCTTTTCCTTCAAAATTATCATGAATCTTTTATTATTATTCTCAGTAAGTAATCTACTCTTAAAGGATGATAAAATCAAATCCTTCATGGTCATGATGTTTAATCTATTTGCCTTTCCCTAATTATAAAAATGAATCTTTTTCTTTTTGTACATTATTGAGTTATAAACATATGCTTATCCTCAAGAAGAGTCATATCTAGGTTTGCCAACCTAATGCCAACTTAACATCATTTTTTTGAAATATTAAAATTATTTTCAACACTAGTCTCTGTTGAACAAATTTGATTGACAAATGCTACTTAACTCTTTAGATTAGAAACCAAGGCAAACTTTATAATAAGTTAAAACAAAACTCAAAATTGTCATTTTAAATTTTATTTGATTAAAAATATTGTAAATAAGAATCATAATATATAACATAGAAATAACAATGCAAAATATTATCCCTTTTGAGCAAACAATAATTCATAAATCAAATTATGACCTTTACTAATCATTGTACATGTTATATTATTGAGCTAGTAAAAATATGAAATTGCAAAATAGAGATGCCTTTGTTCAGTCGATCGAATGGTTAACTGAAAAAATATCTATAAATCAATTCCTACAAATGTTACCTTTATAACCTTTAGGTTCACCAGACCAAAGATTTGATCTAAACTTTGGGTGTCTTCCAGAATATAAAAATACATAAAAGATGAGTAGAGTGATAAAGCATAAAAAACACATGTAAAACAAATAAAACATATGAGATTTTTATAAGCTGAACTACAATTCACTTTGGTGTTTTTAAACCGATTTCATGACCTATATATAAGAAATAAATAAACTATTCTAGGATTTCAGGCAAATAAGTTAAGGATTTTTTGAAAGCCTAAAATCTTCCATCTAAGTTTTTCTAATGAAAAATTGAACTTATTTTACAAATTAAGGCCTATTGAACTTGTTGTAACTAGCTTTATAATCGCATATATGAATCTAACATCAAATAGGAGCATCTAAGATTATTCAATAGCATTATATACACGTTAATTGAACTGTTTTATAAATAATAAAAGGATATTATGAATATATGGAATAGAAGAAATAATTTTAATCTATAATAGATATATGAAATTTTAGAGACGATAACGTAACTCTTCTTTTGCCCCTATTATTTCTTAAAGTCGAGTTATAAATGAAAAAACCCTAATCAATGGGAATCAACCATTTACTAATTAAATGCTAAAAGATATTGGGAATCCATTGAAGAACATTGGAGGACAGATGACACTGAGTAGACTAAGCAAGGTCAAAGAAGTTCCCAATGACTTAATAGTGGATCTCTATATAATGAGTAAAGCTTTATTTCTTTAAGAGGCTAATGATAGACATATAATGTTGATCAATATGAATGAGCAAGCTAAAGATTGTGGTTATAGAATGTAACTAGAGTTGAACACATATGGTAGCCAACATCGATCTTTCATTAATTGAGAAACATAATGTAACTGGCCTTAGAGTCATTTTAGTATTAGACACCAATCTTTTAACTAGGTTTACAAATTGGAGGAATAGAAGCAAATTGGCATTGGCGTTGCATATACCTGCACTAAAAATTCTAGAATAAAATTGGAGCTAGTGTGTTCTAGGACATACATCAAACACATGTTTTAGTTAGTTAGAGTTTTGTTATTTTAAGATGTTATTTCCTTTTAGAACTTTAGTTATAGTCTTATTAATTGATATAGATTAATCAAAAACCTTTGGAGAGCTTCTTTTTCAATCTTTTAAAGTAACACTCACTTTGAGTTCTCGATAAACTTACTATCTTATTTAGTTTGCTAATAGAAATCAAATCCTAGAATCTTATCATTCACAATCCCTTCTTCTCTATAAGTGTGGCAATTAATATCATTCTCTTATATTTTATTTTCAATTTCTTGGATTAAACCCATTTCTAATAGAACAGTCCTTGGTCCAGTCATATAAATATCGAATCTCACTAGTCCCACTGGTGAGGGTCATATTACTAATCCCTTAAAATGTTACTTATAAGGGTAATAAGAGAGACTTAGACTTATGTGTAAATATACTAGACCCTAACATTAAGATGTCCTAATAGTCCGACATAATAATCATATCACATTTAATAAACATATTGAGAAGACTAGGTCTATAACAAGAAACTAATATATCCACGAGCCTCCCAGTCGCTATTAGCCTAACTTTAAAATAAAAGACTAGTCTATATAGAAAATTTTTAATATGCATGCACTTTTTTTTCCTTGCATATAAGGTTTGCATCATCTTATCATTGGTTTCTCTTTTCAAATATATTTTTATTTGAAAGTGAAATTTAAATTTGATACTTTAATATATGATGATAGAGTGCATTAAACCAATAAAACATATATGGAATTAGAGAGTTCTTGAAAGATTCCTTCTATATTAATCTCCTATTGGTTTTGAAATATTTCTAGCCAAAAGTCAATTTACCATATAAAATGCTCATAAATTATTAATTTTAATGCATTGTTTGTTACATTCTTCACAAAATGTAATATAAGTAAGTTAAGAATAAGAGAAAAAAAAGCATAGTTTACCTATAACGTACATCTTAGATCTACAAACCGTATTCACTTGTGATTTAAAATTAATTAATCTTTAGTCATTACATTGAACTTAATTATTTATAAAGAGTAAAATTAAGTAAGGTTGCTTTTGACGCTCTCTATGTTGGAAAGAAGTATTGAAATTGAATTGTCAATTTAATTTTATAAATTGAGATAAAATTAAAACTTCAATTCTTTTCCCAATTTCAATGAACTTATAAATAATTAGTTTTTCAATAATTGAAATTTTTAAATTTGAAATAAATATTTTGAATTTGTAACAACTTAATCTTCACTAAATTATTACACATGGTGCACTTCCACTTAAGTTAAGATGGAATTTCAATTCAAATTCTAGTTAAATTTTCAATAAAAATGAAGCACGATATATCATAACCTTGGAAGAAATCTATATAATTTCATATTAAAATTGATTTTGTTTTGTAGTTTCAATTTTAAAATTAGAATTGGAATTGGAATTGGAATTGTTAATTTTATTCTTTATTTATTGCATGATACCCAAATTATAATAAAATATAGGTATAATGCTTCAGTAAGATTTATGTTGAATAAACTCAAACAACTCAGTTTTATTTTGTATATGTTCACCTATCTATCTTTTTTCTCTCTCTCTAAGCAATACAAAGCACTCAATTATATTATGAACGAGAACTAAACGACTGCTTCTAAACAACAACAATAACTACAACACATTTACATCTAGAGACGTTCTTTTTAATTATCATACCACCATCCTCTATGCCTTGCTTAGATTAAAGATCAAACCAATAATTCCAAATTGTATGTAATAACCTCTGTATTTTGGTACTTTGTAAGTATTAACTGAAAGTCACACTGACACTACAAAGAGATACGATAAAACAGAGATAGGAGCATAGAGCAAAAGTGAGCTCCGTTTATAAAACGAGGGCATTATCTATTCGATCCACTGATCAACAAGGAAAGGAATAAGTTTTATAAAATCAAATGAATTTCAGCTATCATCCACTCACATTAACGAAAAAACGAAAGAAAGAAAGCAGATTATCGTTACAAGATAATTATTGAAAAGCATGCACTTTGATTTGAGGAATTAATTGACTCCAAGTTGAAACCTCACAATCATACACTGGCTTGTTCTTGTAATTTCAGATAAACTAGAACACAAACCATCTTGTTATTATAACTTTAGATAAACTAAGAGTACATAAGTTATAACTGAATCTTTCCTTTTACCGGCATCTTATTTTATAATATATGCATATATATTTATATGTAATCTGGAAGAAATTAAGAGTTTTTGAAGGAGAAGATTACATTATACTTAAAATTTTGATATAGCATTTATTTATATTAAACTATTTAATTATAATTAGATTACAAAACAAACCTTAACTTTTATCAATTTTTTAATTATAGTCCGAACTTTAAAAAGTAGCAATAAAATGTCCAAACTTTCAATTTTTTTCAATCCTAACCTAAACTTCAAAAAGTGACAATAAAATACTCAAACTTTCAATTTTTTAAATTATAACCCGAAGTTATTTATTGTTTTCCCAATACCCTCAGCTAATTATTTTATGTTTATTTTTTTGACGTCTCAAACTACTCTCGCATTACAGCATATACTATACCAATAAGCTCTTCGTTTTTAGTTTATTCTCCTGATGTCCTTAGTGTGAGAGCGTCGGGGTTACGTAATCTAAAAATCAAAGGATGAGGGCGTCGAGAAAACAAATTGACAACGAAAGAAAAAAATTAAAATCAAAGCGTAAGGTTGTCAAGGTTGTATAATCTAATTTAGGTTATTTTTAAACAACAACTGTGTTTTTATTATGTGATTAAACGACGTCGTTTCACTAATCTTTATTTGTTGTGTTAATTTTAGTTTATGTGTATTAATAGTTAAAGTTTTTGAAACATGTAATAAGTCACGTCAGCAAACTTAACAGAAATAATAACTTCAGGCTAAAATTAAAAAAAAGTTGGGCATTTTATTGTTACTTTTTAAATTTTGGGTTATAATTGAAAATTTGGAGATAAGTTAAGCTTTTTTAATAATTAACCCTTATAATTATGAAAAAAACAAAATTATTTGGCATAATGACTAAAGAATCAAGAAAATGGCTAAAGGAGAAAAAAGTAGCTAACATAAAGAAGAATTGCATTAAATGCTACACTTATATTTTAATTGCAAGTCATATAAACAATCTCTTTGTAAAATATAAAGGGAAGGCTGTAAAAAATTGATATCGTTGGCTGTAAAAAATTGATATCGTTCCCTCATCCTTCGAAAAGTGGGAAACTTTGTGTACTGAGTTGTTGTTGTTATATTTTAACTTTGACACTATTCATTCATTGTCTCTCTAACTTATTGATTATAAAGTATTAATTGTTATTAACTTTTGGATATGTTATCTCTTGTAATCCTCAAGGCTCAAATAAATAATGGAAATTAATTTTATATGAAAATTACAAGTAAAATTTCTCATCATTTCTACAAAAGATAAGTTTTATTTCTACTTTTTTGCAAGAGTTTGTAATATTTTTAACCGTGTTTAATTTATCAAAATATAAGAATTAAAGTGACATTTACTTCATCATAATCCTATCTGGTATATGATAGGAAAACAAGTCTTAGGTGCATATTCTATTAAAAATCATTTTTATTAACTTTAGTATGCATGTATTTATCAAAAACATATAAATATATATTTATAGGTAAATTCTCCAGTATTATAATTCCATTTTCAATTCTATCACGAATGATTTCCCAATTTCCATTATAAGATTCAAAGGAAGACAATTTGAACTGATAATTGAATTTCATCAGTTCTGATCATACCGTTATAATCCCCGATTGCTGTTTAGCACCATCCTGCATCCTTATTATTTGAGAATTCTTTTACCATTAAACAGATGACAAAATCATAGTTTCCTCTTTTCCCCGTATAGCTATTTTTGAGAAACATCATGTCAAGTCCCTCATGATTATTGTCGTACGATTATGTTGAATTGTTCACGCATTACATTGGTCAAGAGTCACGTTTTTCCGCATTCTTTTTTTAGTGTCAACAACCATATATGAAAATGTTACCTGGAATTACCTATCAAGCTTTGCCTTTCACGTTTTACCTAACCCTTGTAATGTATGGATGGTTGTGTCCCTTCCCTTGACTAATCAGAACTTACTTTTGGAAGAATACGAACATCTGCGCTTTTTATCCCTGGCAGTTGGAACATAAGCCACTTGCGATTATGGCAGTGTCAACTCTGTGACTTTAAACTTCCATACACACTTGTAATTTGATAATGACCCCTATTCTTATCATAACTTTAAAATGTGCGGGAGTTACTCCGATAATTTACACAATACGGTTTCATTGCTAGCCATTAGATTTGGTAGAAAATACTATTGAAAAATTAGATTACTTTTTTATTGATAAAATAAACAATTAACGGATATAATAGCTATTTATTTAAATGTAATAAACAAATTTACGAATATCATATTAGAATCATATCGATATGATCTAGTATTAATATTGTGTCAATATCAAATATCATTTTGAATAATTTTAAAATTGTAAAATAATTTTAGTTATGTTATTAAACAACATAATTTTATTAATTTTCATTTTTATATTTATTTAATCGGCGTGTAAAAATTTTGAAGGTTTCTAAAATATGTGACAAGTCACGTCGGTAAACTTAACGAAAAATTAACGTCATGCTAAAATTAAAAAATATAAAAGTTTGATATTTGATTATCGTTTTTAATGTTTGGGCTATAATTACAAAATTGAGCAAAGTTTGAGATTTTTTGCAATTAACTCATTAATAATTATAACTCTATTCTTCTAGTTCAATAATTATAACTTTAAGGAAAAATTTTAATCTTACTAGGATTGGACAAAAAATTATATTTCAAACATAAGCAAACATTTAAATTAACATTGATAATAATTTGAATTTTAGTTACAAGAAGTTAAAAAGTTCTTATATGTGTACAAATGTGACATTCCTTGTTTTAGTTTTCTTTGAACGATATTTTCAGTGTATATAAGAAGATAGAATTTTCAAAAAAAAAAAGGAAGAAGAAGGAGATATATTAATATACATAGTCGGAAATTATTAGTAATTAATTTACAACATATAAAGAGTAATTAGTTAACAGAGTTTTGTTGTCAAAAAAAACGTATCCTATTTTAAAAGGGACAATAGACCAATCTCATCTTTTTAATATATAATTCAATTTAGCTAAAAATATCTTTCTATATAACTTCAAAAAATATCTTTATAGTTGTTCAACTGAAGCTTCAAGGATTTTAAGGTTAATAGCCAATAAAACAAGCTTAAAATAAGGACAAACCTCATACGACAATTGGGTCAATTGGAAATGTTCCTTGCTATAGAGTTCTATAATTGATGGGGGATCTCAGACGGGTTAGCCAGAGATTTTGGCCCTGTTTGGCAATCAGCTGGTTTGACCATCAGATTGTATTAGATATTTATTAAAAATGTTTGGTAAAATTAACTGTTTAGTATTAGCTGTTTAAGTGTAAAATGACTTATACATGACTTTAAAAATATAAGAATATGAATATTATATATTTTAGTATGTCAATGAATATTCTTATAAAATTTAAAATTTAGATATTTAATTCTATAAAATTAAGTTTATAACTCTAATAAAAACATAGAACATATAATAATAATAATAATAATAATAATAATAATAACAACAACAACAACAACAACAACAACAACAACAACAACAACAACAACAAGTAATAACAAGAATAATAATAATAATAATAATAATAATAATAATAACAACAAAACAGTAATAACAAGAATAATAATAATAATACTAAGCGTAATTTATTCACGTTATACTTAACTATAAAATTTGAAAAACTTTAAAGTAAAAAGTGAGATATTTTATAAATAAGGACACATTATGATATTTTTTGAATTCAAAAGTATAAAACTTTTTCTATCACAATACTAGTACTCAAATCTTAAGGCAAGTAAACCTATCATTTGGTAGTAATATAATGGTGAATAGATTTTCGATCCATGAGGAAGTGATGAAGGTTTATAAAACTCTTATACTATTACCTAGGTAATTAGATAAAGATATTTTAATTGTTAATTGATATTAAAATTAAAAAAATCTAAATAAAGAACAATTTAATCACAATCTCAAGTCACTAACGTCAAATTTCATGTCCATTTCCTTCATCTTTCTGCAGTAAAGTTTTTCTCCAATTCATACATTTTTTCTTGCTTTCTATGAATTTTTTCTTGCTTTCTAGGAAAACGTTAATTAAGTGGCTGAAATTGTATGTATCAGCATGTCAAGTAAATCTTATATTTAATTTTTGAGTTAAGTCATCCGAATCTGACCATCAATTGTCCGAGTTACTGAAGTTGCAGATGTCGATGGTAGATCTTCACAAAGGAAAGGGAAGAAGG
Organism: Erythroxylum novogranatense; assembly: GCA_029891385.1. Taxonomy (NCBI): domain Eukaryota; kingdom Viridiplantae; phylum Streptophyta; class Magnoliopsida; order Malpighiales; family Erythroxylaceae; genus Erythroxylum; species Erythroxylum novogranatense. The sequence goes on along the minus strand of CM057227.1, from coordinate 87,387,517 downwards.
AATTCATAGGCGGCGAAACTCGAATTAGCTCCAAAGTATGAAACTTGGAAGCGAATATCTAGATTTTCAATTCCAGATATTGATTTACATTTCATAAAGTCAACAAAATGCTAGAATTAAAAATGAATGAATAAAAAATTAAGGGAAGCAGTAATTTGATAAAATGACTAAAGGGTTCACACCAATCCTAAAAGAGAAGCATTCCCATGCTCTGTTCAGCCAATATAAAGATTCCAGCCGAAGTTCTGTAACTCGTTATCAACCAATGAACCAAAACATTATTGTAAGGCTATGAGAAATCTGGGAGGAGAAACGCTAGAATCCTAATAATCCATGAATTACTAGCCAGAAATGCCTATTGGTATTGGAGGCAACTACAAGGGATCCTTTCACAAATTGAAACAGATTTTCATCACTCTTGAGTATATTAAATGCAAGCCACAAATGATAGAACACACAGCCCTGAGAGACAAAAATTAGCCGTGAAGAAGCTTCTCACTGCTGCTTTGTCATTAGTATGAGATATTTGATATTCAAGCATATCATAAACATAATACAAGCAACCCAAATATATTCAAGATGCCAAAAACCACGTGCAGACTATTTCTGAGATCAGTATGATCCCCACATTGCATAAAATGACTGCATAAAATAACTCTTCATAACAACTAAAGAGGCATCGACTAGATAACAGCTCTATACAAAAGCCACAAGTTCAGGCATGATGGGGCCCCTCAGGTTTATGCAGGAAAGAAAATAACCAACTTAGAATGGAAATTGAATATCCAATGCAAACAGGATCGATGTGTTTCAATCAAGTATGTAATGCCTAGTAACCATTTGATACTAAATGAGCATGAGTTGCATTAGGAAAGCCCACGTTCTCAGCGATACAAGTTGACCAGGTTATTAGTTACAAAACTTCCTCCTCCCCTAAACTACAAATAATTCAAAATATTCCAACGAATGATGCGCTAACAGATAACATATAGTCAAATACAAAAATTGAAGGTTTTATAGGTTGATTCACAAAACAAAAATGAGAAGATAAACTAGGATAGATTTAAATCACATAAATCTCAGAAATACAAGTCTTGTTATATTTAGTTATTTACCTTTTCAGAGCTTTCTTTCTCTTTCTCAACCTTTTCTTTATCGATATACCTTGGTTTCTCAATCTCTCCCTTTCCATTTTCTACACCCAAAAGATTAATTGCTAACTACTTAACAACACAAATACAAAGTAAGAGAAAAGTACTCGCTTGAACCAAATCAAATATCACTGGAAATCATAACCTACAGAACTCCTTTTTTTTGTTGGGAGTAGTGTTAAAACATTATTAAAAGTAACTTTCTTGTCAACAAAACCTAAAACAAAGACTCCTGTAACGAATTCATCACAAAAATGAAAACCAGTATACAAATAGATGGATTTTTCCTTCTTTCCTCTTCGGTACTTTCTAAGGATCCAAACAGAGAGAAAAAAAACAAAGAAAAGAAAAGAAAAGAAGAACCTGGAAGCTCTTCAAACTTTCCCTCCATTTGGTCTACTATCCTTCATTGATAACGAATGAAGCAAGTCGGTGAGATCGCATGAGGGTGAGTCGGTGAGAGAAAACGATAGTCTGGAGATGCGAGAGAATTAAGCGTAGCGAGGGAAAAACAGAGAAAAAGCTAAAAAATTATGAGCTGATAGGATAAAACACTCCTATTTGGAGCAGATTGAAAAATAGCTGGTTGGGTTGAATTAGCCAACCTAACCAGCTATTTACCAAACAAACTTATGAGTTTGTTTTCAAAGTCAATCAGCTATATGTAATGTTGACCAGCTAAAAAAGAGTTGATAAGCTCTTCACCAAACATGGCCTTTAATGTTGCTATATGTAACCCTTCAGTCTCTGCTCATAACTCTCCTAGGGATTTAATACTGAGGCTGAATACAAAAGTACTGCTCTTATAACCTTAGAACTATGTTAGCTCACTTCACTTCTTGGTGAAATCGATTTCTCTAACATCAAACCTACTCTTAGGTGTGATAACCTTGGTGCTACTTTTTTTGCTTTTGATCCAATCTTGTACAAAGCACATTGAGATTGACATTCACTAATTTGTTCAAGACCTGGTAGCAAGCAAACCACTCTACATCTAATATATCTCATGTACTAATCAAATTGCCGATGTTATGAAAAAAAACTCTTTTTTTTCACGTTCCAACATCTTCAAGACAAACTCGTGATTACATGTCGCCTTGAGTTTGAGAAAGTATTGGGGTGACAACATATGATTATCTCTCAATCATAACCATCTTATTTTTCTATTACTTAGAGATAAACATTATGTTCAATATGCTTTAATCTTTTTATTTTATATTCTACCTTATCTCATGTATCTCTACTTGTGTGTATTAAGGTCCTCAAAACTTCAATGAATAAATAGAAACATACAATACAATTTCCTTCTCTTCACTTATCAATTAGTGCAACTCGTATAAGTCAACATATTTTTGCAAGTTTTCAAAATGAATAATATATTTTTGAACTAGTAAATTGTGATACCAACCCCATAGTATGTTATTGCATATAATTGTATAAATATTGTGGAGTACTAATTTAAGTTTTCAGTGTTACAACAATTTGATGGTACCTTTATATTATGACATTTCTCCTACTTTGTAATGACAATTTTAATTTCAATAATTGATCTTTTTGTTTACATATTTATAATTAACAATAATTAGAAAAGTACATGATAATAAAAGATTTTTTCACTTAAAATTTGAATTTTATTTTCAGTTGTTCACTATTTTTACTTAATTTTAATAAGATAAGATTAATTGTTTTCATAATAAAATTAATTATTTAGAATTTAAAATTCATATTTAAAGGTTATGCCAGCCATGTTTATACATATTATTTTTAAATAATCAAATTTTGTTGTATTAATTTTTATATAGCATAGAAAAAATTTATTTTTAATACGATTTTGAGAATTCAATTTAAAATCTCCAATATTTAAATTAATTTTAAAATTTTAAAATTTAAATTGCAACAGATCGTTTAAAGCCTTAATTTGATATTTAATACATGTATGATAATGAAACTAGCCATATTTTAATTTATGTTTATAGGAGTAAAGTAGGTTCCATGGTAGGATTTTCCTCATAGAAAATAGGAATATTCTCAAGCACCATTGATTAGGAAGTTTCGAAAAATAAGAATATATGCATCCAGGACAAGACCATTTTGTAATTCTCAATTAAGTGATTTTCGACCTCAACATCAACATTAAAAGAGTATGATTCACTACCTTGTTTCTTCTCTTAAATTATTGATTACCAGAAATTTAGGAAGCTACTGAAGATTAAAAAAGCTAAAGGAATATTATATGAACATCTGTTAATTGCGTGGAGTATTACGTGTACTCTACGACATAAAACTTCATTTTCAGTACTTCCATAGCGTGACTGTGTGTGCGTTGATGTGTGCTTCTGCTCTTATTGCTGAAGGTCACAGTTCAATTCGTCAACATCCAATAAGAACGCTATAAAGTGTTGGTGGCATAGACAAGTAATGTCATCTTTTTCGGCTAATTGCGTTTTACGCGTGGGAAAAATGAAATCAAAGGAGAAGGCACTGTACCAATGAATAAAGTTCACTTGCAAGACGCTTGTGATCATCTGTTCTGTTATTTAATTCTAAGCCTGTGCCTGTGCCTGTCACTGTAGACTCACACTGTTCTATTTATTAACTGTCAAACTTGTGGACGTGGGGCTTGGAACTAAATAAGGTAAAAGAGATTTCTCTTCCCCTTGCAAGAGTACAGAAGCATAACAAGGACCCTGGCTACCTATGATAACCAAACAAGTCAACCTTTTCTCATAAAAAAAAAGAAAAAAAGAACAACACTATAGTCAACTTTGTTTTGATGGTTGCTTGTGTTTATCAGCCAGCTGCCAGGTCACATCCGTGATCAACGGCGATAGATTAATTTTATGTATTACAGATAAGGTTTCGTTTTTTAAAAATTAATTTTAGATTGTTAATGTATCCACATTAAAAATGTTACTATTACACATCCATCCATTTCAATTCGTATATTAAAATTCATTCGTACTATTGAAATGGGGATAATCTTGACATTCTTTCCGTTTCTGGGCCTATGGCTACAACTCCACTATTTTAGTGAGGTCAGATGATTATCCATTAACTTACGCTATTAAGCGAGTAAATCAAATGAAGCCAAGTTGATTCGAAATAATAAAGAACCATTCCGACCAGACATGCTCTTTTGGGTCCACCGATAACTGTTAAGCACTGAAGCCGAAGGTATCAAACTGGTGGCGGTGGGGAAATAAAGTACACGAAGAAAATGAACAAAAGCCGTAGGCGTGGGATTCTTTGGAGAATGGTGGTTGAGGCGCGCCACATGGACTTATAGGGTGGTAAAAGTTGGAAAGAAACTTAAGAATAACGCTTAGATTTAGTTTCTCTAAAAACATTGTTGGAATATGAAAACTAAAATTTATGTAATTATTGGAAACAATTTTTTTATTAGTTAAGAATAATATTGCGTATTATTAAACTTTTTTAAACCTTACGTTTTAACGAAATTTCTGCTTAAAGTTGTATTTATTAAATTTTATAGCTAATTTAGACAGACTTAAGTCAAGTCGAAGAAAATACGAAACAAGTTAAAAGTGAGACTCTTAGAAATCTGTGGGCAATTCCTCCGGTTTGAGACAAGTTCTATGGGCAGTACCTTGGACTTGAAATCGTATGAGAACCTAACGTTACGAGAATCCTCAAGAAACGGAACTTGCTCAAGTTTTGTGGACTATAATATGCACGTGTGTAAATACTAAATACCACGTTCTAGACATAAAATCCTTTGAACACACATTTTGTTCACCTAGATAAAGACACTTCGTCATCAACTGTTCAAGATGGATTCGTTTTACATATTTTGTTTCGTCATTTTTAGCCATATGTTGATTGTTGACTGTCCGGTCCCTTTACCTCAAAGAGGGTTTAAAATTGTACTTTTTTTTAAACAATTTTCAGCCATAACAAATAACAAATTTGAAACTCCAACTTCAAAGTGAATTAGTAAGGGGCTCTTCTGACTTAAGTGAGATCGTGTGTTCGAATCTCCATAAATATATCTGCAGATTTAAAACTTTGGTAGAATTTACATACAGTAAAAACCTATCCGGTTCGAGTGAGAATTAGTCTAGGTGTGAATGACTTAAAAATATTCTCCCATAATTAAGACCTACCTAAGACATCTTGTGAGTAAAAAAAAAGTAAAGAAATTTGGAGTCATTTGTACTTTCGCGTTATAACCGATTTCCTTGTTTTTTAAAAAAATATTATTTTCATTCTATGTTGTATCTTTGTTTCAGTCTATTATTTTAGTCATTTTTTCTTCTTAATTTCAAATCTATATCATTTTATTAGTTATAAATATTTATATTTAGATTTATTCAGATGAAATATGGACCACATAGATATGTATATATGCTTTTATCTAATAACTTCATAATGTTTTTATAATTTATAATTATTTCATTTTCTTATAATCATTTTAATTTATATTGTAGAAGCAATTTTGGTATTTGAATAATAATGAAAATGGTTTTCTAAAATAAATTATAAAACATCTATTTCAAAGAAATAGTTAAAATATCATTATTAAATATTCAGTTTGAAAAGGAAACCATTAAAATAAGATTTCCAAAATGTGTGAAAGAAGAAAACATTTCAAATTCAAGCAGATTAAGGAAATGCTTTATATTTTGAACTACCAAGCAAACTTACCAAATTACCATTTACCCTTTATCAAAATAAAAATGACATAGTTTTAAATTTTCATATGAAACACTATATTAGGCACTTAGAGAGTAAATATTTGAACAATTGATAAAGCTGTTCCTTTGTAATCATAAGATTATAAATTTAAGTAACGAAAATAATCTTTTGTAAAAGTACAAAGGAAAGATTATGTACATTATAACTCTCCCTTAAAGAGGGGCCTTGTGTATTGGGTACTCAAAATAAAGAAGATATTTTTAATTAATCTAAAGAAAATTATATTTTAAGAAAGAAATGAAAATTTATTAAATTTAAAAATTATCTCTTAGAAAAGAATATAAATAAATTTTACTTTTACTGTCAGGGTAGTTAATGTTAAAACAAAGAGAATAATTTTTTTCTAAAATGAACTTATAAAAAAGTTTTAAAACCAAGTAGATTTTTCATTTTCAGTGTTACTTTCTATTTTCTATTTTCTATAAAAAAATATATTTTATAAGACCCAACACTACATTAATGTTTTTAATCTAACTTTGCAATTTTTTTTCCATCACTACAATTTTGATCCGAATAACTTAGTTATATATTTATGCATTATGAAGCGCTTCCAATTTATAACAAAAGGAATATAAGGAAACAAAGGGAGGAAACTTGATAGGTATAGGTAAAAGAGTTATTTTGTACTTACATATGTGTAGATGGTAGCAGTAAGTTGTTTTCTTGTTTGTTTTAAGCGGTCTGTGCCTGACCCTCTGACATATATATGTTCTAAAATTAAATTCAAGTGGCAGTCTCATCAAAGCAATAATATATCTCAAGTTGTAGTGAAATCTACTTATGAATAATTTAATGTGCAGAAGTTCACAATCATCTAGCTTTTATTCCGACGGAAATTTTGTGAACGAAGGATTTGTGTTACCTATACATGTTTGGTTATGTCGGATTTTGGCGGAACTGTACGTTGCCGTTTAGGTTCATGGAGTCGATTGCTTCTCGTGAGAGTTTCGGTGTGAAGGTTCCTGCAAAACAAAGAAGGCACGTCGGGGGTTGTTTCCCGATAAGCTCCTCCGACGCTCAAGTCAGTCTTTTGGTGAAGGTAGATTCGTTGTAAGCGGAGAGAACTAGGGTTATGATTACGTACCTCTATTATGACAGAGTTATACCTTATATATGGTACATGTACTAGGTTTCAGTCTTTACGTATGCATGAGAGACTTCCACCTACGAACGGGCTATGGATGTATTGATTGGGCTTGAGCCTGGTATGTCCAAAAGGCATAAGACTGATCCTTGAAAGATGGACCGATCGACCCTTAGGTTGTTATGTCTGGATTTGGGTCCAGCATGACCGACCCGACCATAAGCCTCCCTACTCCTCGAGTCTGAGCGAAGAGAAGAGTCGGAGGAGTATCTGAAATCTTATAGCTCGCTGCTTGAGACTGATTTCGGGGTAGGCCCGATCAGTCGGGCATTGGTGCTGTAGCTCGTCTAAGGGACAGCTCGGGGTAGGCCCGATCGGTCGGACGTTGGTGTTGTAGCTCATCTAAGGGACAGCTCGGGGTAGGCCCGATCGGTCGGACGTTGGTGTTGTAGCTCGTCTAAGGGACAGCTCGGGATAGGCCCGATCGGTCGGGTGGTCATCATTAGTGAGCGCGTGAAGGTACTTGGAGCATTTATTATTGACGGCGCGTGCCCTCTGGCAGCTTTTTCAAAATCTGAAACGTATCATCTTTGTAACCGTTGTGCAGCTTTCAGGTACGTCCTGTCACTTGTCGCACCGCTCTGGATTTTGAACAACCCTAATTTACCTCGGCTCAGATTTTGCCACGTGCCTGAGCTTTGCTCGGATTTTTTTCCATGTGTCGAGCTTTGATTGAGCGTCCCTTCGACCGGTCTTACATAAATACTCAGGATCAACAGATTGTGGGTTTCTTCACGCTTTCTTCGTTTCTCTTGCTTTCACTCTACTTTCACTCGCCCTTTCTTGTTCTCAGTTCTCGGAAATTTTTTTTTACCGTCGTCCGATTTCCTAACTTCAAATTACTAAATAGCTACGTCTCTTTCCTTTGTTTCCCCCTCTGAACTTTTTACAAAGGTTTTCTTCTTAGTAAGCATGTCGACGGCCAGTTCTAGGAGTATGATAGGAGATATTGAGGAGATCTCGACGAGAGAGCGAAAGGATGGGTTGGTTGTGGGGGAGCCACCGAGAAATGAATCGACGATGACCGCGGCGGAGTTGAGGCGGTCGATCCTTAGGAACAATATCCCTATGACTTGGGGGCCTAGATTGGCCTTGGAGGAAGAGCGAATCCACAGCAACTTGAGTAGATATTTCACTGTGTCTGACAGTTTTTTCTCGGTGGGCGGTATGAGGCTCCCGTACGTCCCGATTATTGATGAGGTGTGCACTGCCTATCAGTTGATGCCAAGCTAAATTCCTCCGAACGGCTGGAGGTTCATCAACGGTTTGGCTTTGCTGTGCCACCAGTTCGGCAGCCCTCCTTCGATTGGCATCCTACGTCACTTTTTGAGGATGAGTCAGAGTCCAAGCTCTAGGGCCAAGGTGCCTTCTCTTATGTACAAAGATGCCAGATATCGCCCGGCGGGAACAGCTTCGAAAGTCTCCACTTGGCGGACGAAGTACTTCTTCGTGAAAGCCCCAGGATCTTCCTTCGAGCATTGATCGTGGAGGTATCTTTTAGCCGAGCAGTGGAATGACACGTCGAGCGTATCTCTTAGTAGAGAGGAGTGAAGAGTGGTTGGTCGCATAAAGGAGCTCGGTCGATATAACTTCACTCGACTCATTATGGGGTATTTCAGGGGAGCCTCGGCCGATTCTTTTCTTATCGACCCCTCGCCACAAATTAGCGGGCTACGAGAGGAGACCGCCCCGTCTGGTCGACCCCTCGTGTTTAAATTACTTGCTGCATTTTTTGGGCATTGGTTTTGCTTTCTGACTTGTTTTCATTATTTTCACCCATGGCAAGGATAAACAATTTTGGCGGGTCCTTCTCTCCTCCCAAATCCACAAAGCGGGCCAAAGGGAAGAAGCAGAGGGAGACTGGGACTAGTGAAGGCGCTCCTTCTACAACAGAGCCCAGTCATTCTACTGTGTTGTTGGCCCCTCCAATCATTGAAGATCGTGCTGATTTATCGGCGTCTTTGCCGATCGTGCCAGCAAGTGTGGGCCAAGCGGTTTTGGCAGAGGAGGAGGAGGAGGAAGTGGAGCCTCCTCTTAAGAGGAAGAGATTGATCCGGCTCGGTGATCTACCGTCTGGCCCGCCAGGTCAAGGGGGAAAGAGAAGGAGAAGAAAGGCAAGGGGAAAGGACGAGCAACTAACGCCGAGCAGTGGGAGTCTGCAATCAAGCTGGCCAAAACTGTCTCGATCGGGGACCTCAAAGTGTCCCGCCATATTGCCGAGAGGATTACTCTCCCCGTGGACGAGCAGCTCATGGACAAGAAGAGTAATCCAGAGTTCGGGCCTCAACTCGTTCGTAGCGGTATACGGAATGCGGCGATGTCCTTCGCAGTGCTACAGCGTCTGGTGGCTCTGGATCGGGAAGTCCAGGACCTCCATGAGTAGATGAAAGTTATGAAGGACGAGCTTTCAGGGGTGAAGGAGGAGAGAGACCTCTTCCAGGCTCAAAACTCTTCCTTAGAGGAGGAGAAGAAATCCCGGGAGGATGCGATGGACATCTTGAGGGCTCAACTGGCCACAGGGAGGAGGAGAGGAGCCAGCTGGTTGCGGCGAATGACGAGCTGAAGAAGGTGGTGAAGAAGGAGCGGGAGCTTAGCAAGAAATTTCGCCAAGATTGTCAAGCGGCGGTGAAAGGCAAGCACAGGACCGAAGATGTATTGAGGGAGTTGCGAGGCTCCATCAAAAGACAAAGGGTTGAGGCGATCAAGCAGTGGCAGAAGCGGTTCCTCCGTGGGGAGTGCTTAGAATATGCTTGCGACTTAACCCTTTCGGTCTTAAAGAAGTGCTATGAGGCTCACGTTCCCGAGGGGTCGGAGTGCCCTTCATTTGAGGAATATGCCGAGCCGATGCTTCCCGCTGGTCTAGGCCTTTCTTTGGAGGGAATGAAGGAGATGATCGAGGGGGAACAAGTGCTGATTCCGGATGAAGAGCTGGACTTGAGCTCGGAAGGGGACGAGGATGCCTCTCCGTTGCCTTTCCCCAATGTGGCTGCCGGCCTTTGCTCTCCCGGCTCGGGCGCGGGCCCTTCCTCTCCTGCTGGGGGATCAAAGTAATCTTCCTCTTTGAGCTCATCCGGTCAGGTTTGTGACCGGAACTTTTATTCAAATGAATGAAAGCTCATTTTTTATTATCTTTGATGTGTTAAATATTTCTCCCTTCAAATAGTGGGTCGCGAATGAACGCTCTCGATTCGCGACGATCGAGTGAATTAGGCCGATCGATCTGAGATTTTGTCTTGAGATCTTGACCGAGCAATAGTCAAGGTCGATCGATGGTTCCAAGTATCTTGTCTTGGTAACCTGGTCGATCTAGCAGTCAAGGCCGAGCTGTGGTCCCAAGGGTCTTGTCTTGGTGACCCGGTCGAGTGATGGCGAAGTCGATCGATGGTACCAAGGATCTTGTCTTGGCAACCTGGTCGATCTATAGTCGAGGCCAAGCTGTGGTCCCAAGGATCTTGTCTTGGCGACCCGACCGAGCAATGGTGAAGTCGATCGATGGTTCCAAGGATCTTGTCTTGACAACCTGGTCGATTTATAGTCGAGGCCGAGCTGTGGTCCCAAGGATCTTGTCTTGGCGACCCGGCCGAGCGATGGCGAAGTCGATCGATGGTTCCAAGGATCTTGTCTTGACAACCTGGTCGATTTGTAGTCGAGGCCGAGCTGTGGTCCCAAGGATCTTGTCTTGGCGACCCGGTCGATCGATGGCGAAGTCGATCGATGGTTCCAAGGATCTTATCTTGGCAACCTGGTCGATTTGTAGTCGAAGCCGAGCTGTGGTCCCAAGGATCTTGTCTTGGTGACCCGGCCGAGCGATGGCGATGGGATTTTCTACTTTGTTAACTTTAATGAAATTCCTTCTTGCCGAGAAATCTGAAAACCCCTTTAATGATAATAATGAGAGTGTGGTAGTTAAAAACTGTTGGCGTGGTCGGAAAAAGGTACCCACAGGTTGTGTACAAATAACAGTAATAAACAAAGATTAACTGAAATAAAACCTATCTACTGATAGAACGCCTTCAAGTTTTGAGAGTTCCAGGGCCTCGATAGTATCCTCCTGTTCGCATCGCGAAGGATATAAGAGCCATGTCCGGCTTGCTTGATGACCTGGTAGGGTCCTTCCCACGCTTTTCCGAGCTTTCCAGGGTGTTTCCCAGCCGCCTCGACTTTTCGGAGGACGTACCCACCGACCTTTACATCGCTCGACTTTACTCTTATGTTGTAGAACTTCGTTGCTTTTTGCCTGACAGCTTCCGAACGAGCGGCTGCCCTATCCCTGTCTTCACTAAGGAGCACAAGTTCTGCTCGACAGGCTTCATTATTCCGCTCTTCTTCATAGCTCGACACCCTTTGATTGTATAACACCACTTCTACTGGAACTAGGGCTTCTGCCCCAAAGGTCATCCTAAACGGAGTTTCCCCTGTGGCTCCATTTGGCGTGGTTCTGTACGCCCACAATACCTCGTCCAATTCTTCCACCCAAGTTTTTCGTCCGTCTAGGCGCTTCTTGAGAGCACTCATTATCTTTTTGTTGGTATTCTCCGCGAGACCGTTGCTTTGGGGGTGAGCTACTGAGGTCAACTGTAGCCTTATCTTTAGTCGGTCGCAGAAATTTTTGAACTTCTCGTTATCGAACTGTCGACCGTTGTCTGTAACCAGCACCATGGGCATCCCGAAGCGACTTAATATATTTTTCTTTACGAAGCTCTCCACCTTTTGCTAAGTAATTGTAGCGATTGCTTCCGCTTCTACCCATTTGGTGAAGTATTCCACTGCTACTACCAGGAACTTCTTCTGTCCAGGACCGAGAGGGAAAGGGCCCAGTATATCCATTCCCCATTGAGCAAAAGGGATAGGATGACTCACGATTTGCATCCTCTCGGTTGGCTGATGAGATAGGCTACTATTTTTCTGGCAAGCCTCACATCGGTCGACCTTCTCTTGGCAGTCTTTTCTCATTATCGGCCAGTAGTACCCCTGTCTAATCAGCCTATAAGCCAACATTCGGCCTCCTACGTGGTTTCCACACATTCCTTCGTGGACTTCGGCCATTGCTTGCTCTGCCTCTTCTTCGCTCAAGCATCGCAGCAGTGGCCAATCATAAGATCGCTTGTATAGGGTGCCGTTAACGATCGCATACTCGGCTGCCTTTATTCTCAGTTTCTTGGCCTCCAAGGTTTCTTCTGGTTGTGCTCCCTCTTGGAGATACTGTCTGATCGGTTCCATTCAACTCGATTGATCGGTATTTACGTCAAGAATTTTCTTGGCTTTCTGAATGCTAGGCCGGTCTAGTCACTCGACCAGGACGTTATTCATGGCATCTCGATCGGAAGACATTTTGGAGAGCACATCCGCCTTAGCATTTTGAGCTCGTTCTATTCTACTAATCGAATCTCGCCGAGATTACTTAACTCGCTTTACCGACTCAGTACTTGATCATCTTTGTTCCCTTTGCTTCATACTCTCCAGTAACTTGACCGACCACTACTTGGCTATCGCTATATACCTTGAGATGTTTTACCTCCATTTCCTTAGCCAGTTGGAGGCCAGCTATCAGAACCTCGTATTCTGCCTCATTATTGGAGGCCTTGAATTCTAGCCGAAGGGCGTATTCCACCTTTTCTTCCATGTGCGGGCTGATCAATACCACTCCTGCTCCGCATCCCTCAGCGTTGGATGACCCGTCAACGAATAAGTTCCAGGTAGGGCATTGCTCACCCTGCGAGCTAGGTTGGCTCATTTCTGCAATGAAGTCTGCCAACACCTGTGCCTTAATTGTCGTCCGAGGCTTATATTGTATGTCGAACTCTCCCAACTCTACCGCCCATTTTATTAGTCGACCTGAGGTTTTGGGCTTTTGAAGGCACTGCCTGAGGGGTTGGTCAGTCCATACCTCGATAGTATGACTTTAAAAATAAGGTCTTAGCTTCCGAGCCGCCGTTATCAAGGAGAGAGCCAGTTTTTCTATAGGCGCATACCGCATTTCTGACTCGGTCAGCACCTTGCTGACATAGTAGATCAGGCGTTGCTCGTTTCCCTCCGATCGAACAAGTACTGCGCTGATCGATCCTTCTGTAACTGCCAAATACAAAATCAGATTCTCTCCCTCAACTGGGCTTTGCAGGATGGGCGGGCTAGACAGATATTGCTTCAAGTGTTGAAACACTTTCTCGCATTCATCCGGCCAATGAAACTGGGTTACATTCGCTTTCCTTAAAATTTTGAAAAACGGGAGGCACTTGTCTCCCAATCTGGAAACGAACCTGCTCAGAGAGACTATCCGACCGGTCAATATCTGTACCTCTTTCAAGCATTGCGGCGAAGGTATTTGGATGATAGCTTCAATCTTCTCTGGATTAGCTTCAATCTCCCGCTGAGTAATCATGAACCCCAAGAATTTTCCTGATGCCACGCCAAAGACGCATTTTTCCAAGTTTAACTTCATCTGAAATTTGTTAAGGGTCTGGAAGACCTCTCTGAGATCCTCCACGTGCTCCGCGGCCATCTTACTTTTGACCACCATATCATTCACATAGGCCTCGACCGATCTGTTTCTTAAAGACTTCCATGACGAGCAGCTGATAGGTGGCCCTCGCATTCTTCAAGCCAAACGACATTACTTGATAGCAATATATGCCCTGATCGGTTATAAAGGCAGTCTTTTCTTCGTCTTCGAGACTCATCTGAATTTGATGGTAGCCCGAGAAAGCATCCAAGAAGCTCAAAAGTTCATGGCCGGAGGTGGAGTCTACTAACTGGTCGATCTTAGGCAAGGGGAAGCTGTCCTTTGGACATGCTTTGTTCAGGTCGGTGAAATCGATGCACATTCTCCACTTCTCGTTCTTCTTTTTCACTAAAACCACGTTGGCGAGCAATTCAGAGTACTTGACTTCTCGGATGAACCAGGCTTTGAGTAGTTTCTCTATCTCTTTCTCGATCAACTCCTGTCGCTCTTTGCTATGCCATCGCTTCTTTTGTCTAATCAGCTTGTAGTAATGTCGAATACCAAGGGAGTGCGATGCGACCGATCGAGAAATTCTAGGCATGTCGCTCGGTACCCAAGCGAAGACCGATCTTTCTTCTACCAAACAGCTCGTGATTTCTTTAACTAGATCCTTCTGGAGCTCGGAACCTAGATTTATGAATTTAGAGCGATCGGCTTCATCCAGTATGGCGCGTTGCGTTTCTTCCACTGGGTTCATCCTCTCCGTTTTCTCATCGGCTCTCACATCAAGAGAGCTCGTCAGGACTACCGCCTCGTCTAGTATTTTTGTTTCCACTAAGTAACACTCCCTAGCAATTCTCTGTTGACCTTTGATGGTACCGATTCTATGGGGTGTTGGGAATTTCATCGCTTGGTAGTCAGTGGAGACGACCGCTCTAAGGGCGTTTTGAGTAGCTCGCCCAATTATCGCATTGTATGCCCCTTGAAACTTCACTACTAAGAACTCAACGTGTAACATCCCGTTACCGATGTGATGGGTAAATTGGGAAATTGAATTGGGTTAGGATTTTTACCGCGCATTATCGACTGAGTATTCATTTGGCCTCTAGTTGGAGAGGACTGAGTCTTTTGTTCATGCACTGATAGGTACATGCATTCATGACGTTTTCCCGACATTTGATTGTGATATTCATAGGAAATTGTGAATTCGCGAGATAATGAGATTTGACTATGAATTATTGAGAATTTTGGTATATTTGGGTCTGAAAATTAAATTGGAAATGTTTTAGAATATTTACCAGCTGTTAGTGACTCCTCGAAACTTTCTGGAAAATTTGAGAGGAAAAAGTCCGGACCGGAAATTTTCCGAGTGTTGGACAAATTGACTGCATAGTATAAGAATAACTGGTAAATAGCTATAGAAATTTAGAAATATGATTCTAAGAATTTAATATGTCGAGCCATTGAATTTTGGAGACAAATTGGACTGGGAATGATCATGAAAAGAGTAACAGATTTACATGGGTTATGAGGGAAAGGGGCAAAAGACTTAGTGATTAACCTTTAAATACTTAAGGTTAAAAGAAGAGAATAAGTGAAGGTTTCATTTCTTAAGGCTCGACGTTGATCTTCCTCCTTCTTCCTTGTGATTTTGTTTCCTCCTTCCCGATTCTTGTTTGTTTTCTACTCCTTGTGCAAAGTCTTGTATGATCCCTAAAGGAAGAGGTTGATTGTGAAAGTTTGGAAGCTAAATTGTGGAGGATAGGGTTGGAGGAGATTTCGAAGATTTGAGGATTCAAGCTTGATTGGTAAGTGATTTTGGCTTCAATGTTGTTTATTTATTAGTAAAATGCATTCATGGGGTTAAATATAAATGATTGTGGTAGTTGGTTGTGAGTTAGGGTTGATTAGAGAGAGAAAATGGGGAAACTAGATCGGAGAAGACGATCCTGCATGAGCACGTCGCGATGAAGGAATTATTGGCGCGTCGCGACGAGCGATTAATGGCATGTCGCGACAAGCGATAGTTTGGACGTCGCGACGAGGAAAGTTATGCGTTGCGGCGAGCGACCTTCTTGATGTCGCGACGAAGGCTTGAAGTCGCGACAAGGGAGAATTTCTGATTTGGATTGAATTGGATTTTGAGGCATAAATAATGGTGTAGACCTCCAATTGAGATGATGTTTGATTCGTTGTGATCTAGATAAAGAGGTCTACAATTGAGGAAAATAATGAGAGTTTGAATTCAGGTTTTTGAGATCGCAATTAGTGAAAGACAGTTAAGAAGGTGATTATATTGTAATCTAAAGATTGTATTTGGTAATTGGGGTATAATGTGTGACTTTGAAAAAAATAAAGTCAATGCTACTGGGAATTTTAGGAACTGAGCATAAAGAATGAATTTGACCTAGAGAATAGTGCTATTGACTGTGAGATAATACCTAGCGAGTATGGCGTGATAAATTGTTGAATATTGAATTGAAATTGGGGAGTTCCGTATTATGTTACTGAATTGGGATTGAGTCATTATTGAGCAATTGAGTGAAAAATTAGAATTTGTCTCAAGAAAGTGGAATTTGGAAAATAGCACCGGGAAAGGTTATGAATAGGCATCGTGCGCCTTTTATTTAAAGCATGTGCATCATCAAATTATCTTTGACTGTGCATTAGTAATTGGAATTATTTGATTGTTATAGAGGCTCCGATGGATCGATAATCCACGGACAGTGCTGGAGCTTCCAGGCAACAGCTAGGAAGTTCAGGTGAGTAACCTAGTTGGTTCCTCAATCTATGTGTGTTTAATATTATGCATTGATGCCATGTGGAGATAATGGATGGATATGTGTGTTTGCTTTTAACTGACTTCGGACCCCAGGTGTCCGAGGTATTGGAAACTTGATATTGAAGTGTTATTGTGTGCAACTGCTTATGCATGTTCCAATGAAATAAACTGAAAATGATTACGACCGAAATACCGAACCGAAGGTCCGAAGGAATGGAAAATGGGTCACTGAAAGGTAACTGACTGAAAATGTAAATTGGAACATATGCATTCATGCATAAAGGCATGTTCAGATAATGATAGTTATGACTTGAGTCGCTACTGATACTGAAAAGAGCCTAGAGCTCAAACACTGTTACTGAACTGAGCCTCGAGCTCGAGGGGAGTTAGTGCATACCCTGAGGGCTCTCCTACTCCCTAGACGCGTCTGATTACTGATTATTGAATAAGCGCTCGGTCACAACACTGTAATAAACTGAAAAAGAGTCACATGTGCATTGCATACGAAAGTGATAACTGATCTACGAAATTGCATGAGTTCTGTAAATGGTTATATGATAATACTGAATGTGTAATTGACTGAAACCGTGAATTGTTTGTATATGCATGAGTTGAGTGAACCATCGATGATGGTTTCTCACTGAGTTCGTAAACTCACCCAACATTGCAATTATTTTTCAGAGATTGAAGAGTACCCCGTTAGACAAATGGGAGTATGATTACTGCAAGAGAGTCAGAATTTGAGGTCGGGATCAGTCTTCACATCTGCATTAGTGTCATTCTGAATTATTGTAGATTTGTGTTTCTACAATCTCTGCAGACTAGTACCGTTTTGAACTGAGGGCCCCAATTGATAATTGTCGTACTTGAGAAGTGATCATTGAAAGTTTTATAATTGAAATTGTTTTATGATTGAAGTTTTTTTGTATTAAAGTGGGCCCAGTATGGTTATTGATTTCCGCGCACTTGACTATTTTCAAAAAGAAAAATGTCATAATGGGTTTTTAAACTGCATTGACTGCTCTAGCATACCACCCTCGCGGGTCACGGGCTCGGATATCACTGTAGATGTCGGGTTCGGGTCTCGCGGGAGTGGGGCGCTACATTTGTGGTATCAGAGCCCAGAAGTACAATCTTACATGGGCATTCTGAAACAGGAGTCAAGTTACATGCATTTAAGTCATGTCGCGGTAGACAGTGACAACTGACCCCCAGTATAGTAAATGAGTCATATGCATAAGTATGTCTCAGTCGTTTAAGCGGTTAGAAAAAGTGAGGAAAAGGATAATGTGTTAGAATGTGATAAAAGGAAGTAATGGATATCGTGAAATAGGAAAAAGTGTATGGTTCGATCTGAAAGATGAATATTTAGTGTACCGGTATTGGTGGATATATTATGAAACACAATATTAGAATTATATTGAGGTATATCCTTAAATGTGGGATAGGTATGGATGTATATAGTTGTGGATTGATAGAGGAAAATGAAAATAGAGATATGATCGAAATGACAAGATTGAAAGTGTATAAGCAAAGTGGATGGAAATAAAACGTCCTATGATCTTGAGAAGTTACAATTGGGTTTGATTTCTGTGGCGAGAGATATGAATAATGATGTATGACTTTGAGTCAAATTATGTTAGAGGGAAAATCCAGAATGATTGTATATCTATGATATTGATTTGAGTGCGGAAATACATGGGTATAATGCAATAATGACGAGATTGAAATGTAAGACAATGAAAATGGTAGATGAAAAAGTTGTTAAGGTTCAGTTGATTTGCCTATGTGAATGCACACCTGATTATGGGAGCCCCATGGCAAGTGAAAATATTAAGCTGCAATTGATGATTGTCACTGTAAGTGCACATCTGATAGTGGGGTTACCTTCATGGGTGAAATGATTAAGCATAAGGGATTAATATACGTGAATATGATATAGGAGGTAATCAGTGGCCTATTAAATAAGTTTCGATCATAGTTCCGGTAGCCCCAAGTCCAAGATGAGTTAGAGTAAAGCACGAGAATGCTTGTAACGAACAATTGAGAAAGAAGTGAGATTATCAATGATGATAGCATAGGTAATGAGCTTGAGGGAATAAATGAGGGACATGAATATAGCAAGGTCCCCATGATCGAGAACTGGTACCAAAAAAAAGAAAGGTTATCGAGAATTAAATGAGATTAAGGTGTTCTTAGCAGTATGAGCTATTAATGGGTAAATTGATGTGAATATATTGTCAGATAAGATGTGATGATTATGGTGATGTATGTCAAGATATTAGAGGAAATGAAATTGTTTAAATGCTCTTCAGAGATTGATCTTCGTGAAGTATCAAGAGTAACTAACATATATATAGTGATGAAAAATAGTTGATTGATAAAGTTTTATGAACAGTATTAATGATTGATAAGGTTTAGTTGATCTGATAATTTGATTTGAGAGTAATTGACGAGGAGATAAATCTGAAATGAAGTACAAGTAAATTTTGGAATCCGAAATCTAGCAGAGACTCAAGCGTAAGAGATAAAATATGCTACTGAAAAAGTGTACATTACGTTAATGAGATGACTCTGATTATGTAAGAGAATTTTTGAATATCAAGGAAATATTAATTGCGAATTTGAGGAGATTAAAGGTTCGTGTATATTTTGTGTAATTATGTTATGAAAAGTACGAGATTGATTTGATGAATGTTTATTTCAGCCCAGGGAGTGATCAATCGCAAATAAAGTGTAATTAAAGTGTCTCAATTGTATTTAAAATTGGATAATGACTATGATCATCGATGATCGATTAAATGCATTTGAAAAGTGAAGAAGATAAATTGGCACAATTGAGGAAATTGGTTATCATGCAAGTCTCATAAGAGTGAATCTTAATCTGATTGGATGATTAGTGGATAAATTAATATATTAATGATAATTGAGGTGTCGATAAAATGCGAATTTGAAGGGATATGTGTATACGGGATTTGGAGTTAATTAAAACTAGCTGAATGCTGGATGCGTTCAGAAATTATTAAAGATTTTCTGATTTTAGCAAATTGACAAGAATGTTTGTGGAAAACGTGTGAATGTAATGACTAATGATTGTAAAGGAAACATTTGGAGAAAATTTACAAATTGAATATTGATCGTATCGCTTTAAATTGGAGAATTTGCAATGTTTACTGAAGTGTCCCAGTAAAGGTTATGATGTAATCTATTGAAATTGTATAAAGTGAATTTATATACCTAGGGACAAATATAGCTTCATGGGCGGTATTATGATGGATGATTTGAAATCTGTTGCACTGAGAGTTGCTTTAAAAATTTGGAGACAAAATTCGTACATAAATATTTTGGAGATGTCTATGAATCTGCTATTTGATAACGATTGGGGTATTTCATGAAATTGAATGATTTGAAAAGGATTAAGCGATTGATTATTTTAAACTAAGCTAGTGATGCAATTCAATGGATTGAATAGAAAATTCAATGTCGGAAGATCATAATTTGGGCGAGAAGCTTGTATTACTGAGTACAATCTGACGAGCTAGCAAAAAGGGGCGAAAAGAATAATTGGAATTCCAAATCAGTTGTGCATATAAGGATTGGTAAAGATCAAATTAGGTGTGTGAAATTTGTGAACCTTATCGAGGAATTGAGAATAACTCAAATTGCTGAGGAAAGTGATATGTATAGTTCGATGAATAAATATGTATGGTATTCACTAAAGAAACCGTTAGAGAAATCTCGAGGAACGATCAGAGCCTTATGGTTTAATAGGAGAAAAATCGAATGATTATATGTGTGATAATCCAACAGACTTGATTGCTGGAGCTAAATGTGAAACTGATACCTTTAGACTTTATTAAGACATGAAATTTGATTGTGGGTATATCAATTGTTTTATTGGTGATACCATTTGATAGTCAAAGGATATGATTGATTCAAGATAATGGTCAATAGTAAAATAAATCTGTAATAGGGATTAAATGATCCAAGTTAATGACAATGAGTCGAGTTGACTTTATCGAGGTTATTAGAATCTCATGAAATTGGTGTTATAACTCTAAAGAGATGTAATCTGATATGTGACCTCTATGTGTTTGTGGTGTGATTAGATTGGTAAGACAGTTTAAAACCTAAAAGATAATCCGGATCCAAAGTGTCACATAGACAAGAATAGAAAATATTGTTAGGATCCGATATATGCGTTATTGATATTGAAAGTGACGAATTGCGAATAATCATGAGAAACGGTAAGGCAATGTAAAGTTTGAGAAAGCAAGTGGTTCATTGATCGTATTGATTGCAGTGAATTAGTGGAATTGAACAGATAGTGAAATGAGTGGAAATCAGAGAGTCAACGATCGAAAAGACTCCCCTGCCTTCTTGATTAATCAATATGAAATTTCAAGGACGAAATTTTTATTAGGAGGGGAGAATTGTAACATCCCGTTACCGATGTGATGGGTAAATTGGGAAATTGAATTGGTTTAGGATTTTTACCGCGCATTATCGACTGAGTATTCATTTGGCCTCTAGTTGGAGAGGACTGAGTCTTTTGTTCATGCACTGATAGGTACATGCATTCATGACGTTTTCCTGGCATTTGATTGTGATATTCATAGGAAATTGTGAATTCGCGAGATAATGAGATTTGACTATGAATTATTGAGAATTTTGGTATATTTGGGTCTGAAAATTAAATTGGAAATGATTTAGAATATTTACCAGCTGTTAGTGACTCCTCGGAATTTTCTGGAAAATTTGAGAGGAAAAAGTTCGGACCGAAAATTTTTCGAGTGTTGGATAAATTGACAGCATAGTATAAGAATAACTGGTAAATAGCTATAGAAATTTAGAAATATGATTCTAATAATTTAATATGTCGAGCCATTGAATTTTGGAGACAAATTGGACTGGGAATGATCATGAAAAGAGTAATAGATTTACATGGGTTACGAGGGAAAAGGGCAAAAGACTTAGTGATTAACCTTTAAATACTTAAGGTTAAAAGAAGAGAAGAAATGAAGGTTTCATTTCTTAGGGCTCGACGTTGATCTTCCTCCTTCTTCCTTGTGATTTTGTTTCCTCCTTCCCGATTCTTGTTTGTTTTCTACTCCTTGTGCAAAGTCTTGTATGATCCCTAAAGGAAGAAGTTGATTGTGAAAGTTTGGAAGCTAAATCGTGGAGGATAGGGTTGAAGGAGATTTCGAAGATTTGAGGATTCAAGCTTGATTGGTAAGTGATTTTGGCTTCAATGTTGTTTATTTATTAGTAAAATGCATTCATGGGGTTAAATATAAATGATTGTGGTAGTTGGTTGTGAGTTAGGGTTGATTAGAGAGAGAAAATGGTGAAACTCGATCGGAGAAGACGACCCTGCGTGAGCACGTCGCGACGAGCGTACGTCGCGACTAGCGATTAATGGCACGTCGCGACGAGCGATAGTTTGGACGTCACGAAGAGGAAAGTTATGTGTTGCGGTTAGCGACCTTCTTGACGTCGCGACGAAGGCTTGAAGTCGCGACAAGGGAGAATTTCTGATTTGGATTGAATTGGATTTTGAGGCATAAATAATGGTGTAGACCTCCAATTGAGATGATGTTTGATTCGTTGTGATCTAGATAAAGAGGTCTACAATTGAGGAAAATAATGAGAGTTTGAATTCAGGTTTTTGAGATCGCAATTAGTGAAAGACAGTTAAGAAGGTGATTATATTGTAATCTAAAGATTGTATTTGGTAATTGGGGTATAATGTGTGACTTTGAAAAAAATAAGGTCAATGCTACTGGGAATTTTAGGAACTGAGCATAAAGAATGAATTTGACCTAGAGAATAGTGCTATTGACTGTGAGATAATACCATAGCGAGTATGACGTGATAAATTGACTGAATATTCGAATTGAAATTGGGGAGTTCCGTATTATGTTACTGAATTGGGATTGAGTCATTATTGAGCAATTGAGTGAAAAATTAGAATTTGTCTCAAGAAAGTGGAATTTGGAAAATAGCACCGGGAAAGGTTATGAATAGGCATCGTGCGCCTTTTATTTAAAGCATGTGCATCATCAAATTATCTTTGACTGTGCATTAGTAATTGGAATTATTTGATTGTTATAGAGGCTCCGATGGATCGATAATCCACGGACAGTGCTGGAGCTTCCAGGCAACAGCTAGGAAGTTCAGGTGAGTAACCTAGTTGGTTCCTCAATCTATGTGTGTTTAATATTATGCATTGATGCCATGTGGAGATAATGGATGGATATGTGTGTTTGCTTTTAACTGACTTCGGACCCCAGGTGTCCGAGGTATTGGAAACTTGATATTGAAGTGTTATTGTGTGCAACTGCTTATGCATGTTCCAATGAAATAAGCGAAAATGATTACGATGAAATCTGGACCGAAGGTCGAAGGAATGAAATGGGTCCTTGAAAGGTGGCGATGAAAATATATATTGGAACATATGCATTCATGCATAAAGGCATGTTCAGATAATGATAGTTGTGACTTGAGTCGCTACTGATACTGAAAAGAGCCTAGAGCTCAAACAACATTCTTGAAGCCGGCCTCGAGCTCGAGGGGAGTTAGTGCATACCCGAGGGCTCTCCTACCCCTAGATGCGTCGACGATTCTTGAATAAGCGCTCGGTCCACAACACCGTAATAAATGGAAAAGAGTCCGTGTGCATTGCATACGAAAGTGATAACTGATCTACGAAATTGCATGAGTTATGTAAATGGTTATATGATAATACTGAATGTGTAATTGACTGAAACCGTGAATTGTTTGTATATGCATGAGTTGAGTGAACCATCGATGATGTTTTCTCACTGAGTTCGCAAACTCACCACACATTACAATTATTTTTTAGGGATTGAAGAGTACCCCGTTAGACAAATGGGAGTATGATTACTGCAAGAGAGTCAGAGTTTGAGGTCGGGATCAGTCTTCACATCTGCATTAGTGTCATTCTGAATTATTGTAGATTTGTGTTTCTGCAATCTCTGCAGACTAGTACCGTTTTGAACTGAGGGCCCCAATTGATAATTGTCGTACTTGAAAAGGTATCATTGAAAGTTTTATAATTGAAATTGTTTTGTGATTGAGTTTTTTCGTATTAAAGTGGGCCCAGTATGGTTATTGATTTCCACGCACTCGACTGTTTTCAAAAAGAAAAATGTCATAATGGGTTTTTAAACTGCATTGACTGCTCTAGCATACCACCCTCGCGGGTCACGGGCTCGGATATCACCGTAGATGTCGGGTTCGGGTCTCGCGGGAGTGGGGTGCTACACAACGTCTTTCTAAATTTGACGCAGCCTTTGCCCGAACTTCACTTTCAAACAGACTCGGGCAAACGGATAGGCTGATGCTCCAGTTACCCCTTTGATAGGTCATGAGGACAACTTACACCATCAAGGTCAGACTCATCGAACGATATCATCCCGTCGTTCTCCCTTTTTCTTTTGGTTGACGAGTCTTTGCCGGCCTGTTTGGCATATCTCTTTCTTCCTTTAGCAGTTGATCCCCCCGCTGCATTTCCACCAAATATCATGTTAATGACCCTCACCGGTCGGTCATCTTGTTGCCCAGCGTTCCTGTCGTCTCTTGCCCTTGATCGTCCTCTCTCTTTGCGTCGATCGTCTGTATTCGTATTCTGCCTTCCTCCATCATTTCTATCATTCCGCTTCCAATATTGTCGTCTGTTGTTGGGCCGACCGCTCTTACGCTCATTATCTTGATCGGCATTTTGCTCGTGTTTCACAAATCGGCCTAACCTTCCCCTTTGTATGAGGAATTCGATTTCTCTTTTCAATTGCCAGCAATCTTCCGTGTCATGACCGATGTCTTTGTGAAAACGACAGTATAAATCGGGATTCCTATCCTTGGAGGGAGTCTTCATCTTATCGGGTTCTCGGATATTTTTCCCATTCGCTCTCATGGCCTCCAGTACTTCTGTATATCGTCTGTTGTGCGGGGTGAACTCCTGTCGATATCCCTGTCGATCGGTTGGTTTTCTCCAGTTCGACTGGCCTTTTTGTCGCTTGTGCGAACCACCCGCTCTGTCATTTAGCGAGCGATCATCCGTCCGACGCTTCGTATTTTTCAGCACTTCTTCGAGCTGAATGTACTTATCCGCCCTGTTTCTTATTTCCTGAATGGATCGAGGCTTATTGAGGGCTAACGACTTTTTGAACTCCTCATCCTTCGTGTTTTTCATAAGTGCTGCTAACATGGACGAGCAGGTGAGGTTGTAC
The DNA here is from genome assembly GCA_029891385.1 of Erythroxylum novogranatense. Classification (NCBI taxonomy): domain Eukaryota; kingdom Viridiplantae; phylum Streptophyta; class Magnoliopsida; order Malpighiales; family Erythroxylaceae; genus Erythroxylum; species Erythroxylum novogranatense. Next base: position 87,363,033 of record CM057227.1, on the reverse strand, counting down.
AGAAAGCCTTGCACTGAATGGCATCTGGAACGCAATGCAGATTCATCATCGACTGGAAGTGTTGTAGGTAGTCCAGGGGATCGGTCTTTCCAGTGTATTTTTCGGGCGTTGGTATTTTGGTGCCGGGCGTCGGGAGGCTATCCAAGATTGTCGGGATGAAGGGAGAGCTATATTGAGCTGTCGGGCGATCCGGGCGGAAGCTAATGGCAGCATTGATCCGATCGTCCACGATTTTTTCTAGGGCTTTGGTAGGGTGGCGATCGGTCGTCATACTAGTCTGCCGTGCAGATGGTTGCTGTTGTGCCGGCTGAGACTGCAGAATCTGGCGGATCAACAGATCAGCCGCTTCCTCAATTTGTTTTCGGGTGAGGAAGGTATGCACGGGCACCGGAGGATCTGCATCTGATTGGTGGTGGAGATTCAGGCGCACATTGATTCCAGCGTTATCTTCCAAGGCTACGCTCTGTTTTTCTTGTTCCAAGTTTTGAGGTTGCGGTTGATCATTGGTAAGAAGATTAAATCGTGACGGAAACATGATGGCCGGCGTCGGGGTTCTGGTGTAGTGCAAATCCATCCATTGTAACGCCAGAGCCGTGACGGCGGCTATCTCGAGATTAGCCGTCGCCTTTGACCGATCTGCGTGTTTACGGGCGTGGTGCCGATGTCGGCCCCACGATGGCGCCAATTAGTTCACGGATTTTGGCGGCTATGCGTTGTCGTTTGGGTCCATGGAGTCGATTGCTTCTCGTAAGAGTTTCAGTGTGAAGGTTCCTGCAAGACAAAGAAGGCGCGTCGGGGTTGTTTTAGATAAGCCTCCGACGCCAATCGATCTTTTGGTGAAGGTAGGTTCGTAAGCGAGAGAACTAGGGTTATGATTACGCCTCTGTTATGAATGAGTTATACCTTATATATAGTGCATGTCTTTAGTTTGATCTTTACGTATGTCGTGAGAGACTTCCACTTTCTGAGCGAGTATGGATGTATTGATTGAGCTTGGGCTTGGCATGTCCAAAAGGCATAAGAATGATCTTTGAAAGATGGACCGATCGATCCTTAGGTTGTTATGTCTGAATTCGGGTCCAGCATGACCGACCCGACCAATGTTATACATACGGTGATATGTCTGTAAATGGGTAAAGTGACATTAGATTGTCGAAGTAGTACTATACTTCCTGTTTTTGTCTTTTTGTTACATTTGGTTTGTGACTAAGCCAGTGTTACCAAAGAGATTTGATGTGTCGTAGATGAAACTATAGAATTATATATTGTGGTCATGCTGAAAATGAAGTTTCAGAATCAGCTCACGGTTCATCTCTGTACGTCACTCCATTGTCCAGTCTAAAACCTTCACCTGCAATTTACGGTAAATAAATTGCTCCTTTTCTTTTCTTTTCTTTTCGGAGTGTTACGGTAAATAAAAGTCGTTTCTGTGCATATGCTACATGCTCAGTTGGTGGGATGCATGAATGGGACTGGCAGGATTTAAAAGCAGGGAAAACCCTCAGTTAGCCTGAGGTTTCTGGAAAAAGTGACAAGGTACGGTCGCGAAAGGTCCAGCAATGCTCTTTATTATTCTAGAATGTATGGGAGGATGATAATCTAGAGTCAAGAGTCTAGTACACCAGATATCTCCTTTTCTTTTTTCAGAACAGGATTCTAGAGATTGTATTTGTATTCTTTAAACTATAGTCACTTTAAAAGTAAAATGGAGTTTGAGAACAAGGAAGGTAATCTTAATTAGTTTATAATTAAAAATTAATCTAATATATGCCAATAAAAAATGTAGATCTTTCGGGGAGTTTAGTTTAAATGATTAGATGATATTAATTAGGTCGTTTTTTTTTCCAACCATTTCCACTCTCATCTCTAATTTTGAGTATATCAAAGATTCATTTATTATAGCATGATTACAAAGGATGGCCTGGTTTTCATGTTTTAAATCATATAATAGTTGCCGTCATTTTGAAACCTAGATTGGCATCATGAAAAACTTCTACAGTTAACTAAATCGTGGTTGGTCGAAGCACGTTCTTCATCATGGCTACCAAACCTAATCGGGGTCGCGTTTGGAATGAAACATAAGTTTCACAAGCATAGCTGCAATACCAAATGCATCTTTAGCATCTTATTGTCAATAGAAAGTCTATACTGTTGACTAGTTAACTGGATTTTATACATACATGCTTATCAATAATTATTAAAAAACTAAATTGTTAGTTATAAAGGAAATGAGATTGGAATAGCAAAATATTCACCAACTACCTTTGAAGTTTTGTTCGAACGGAGATTCATGACGCAATGTAAAAAAAGATGACCAAAACAAGTATAAAAAAAGATGCCAGATTTATTGAGGAATAGGTATAGACCGTCGCGTTATCACTTAAGCTGCCATAAAATGAAAATAAAGGTCCCATAATAGGAATACAAAATACAAAATCCAAAATCCCTATTATAGAGGTGAATGGTAGGTGTAGAAGTGAAAAGCAAATCCCATTCTACAATCAAATAATAGGTGTTAGGGATGGAGAAAACCAAACTTCTAATTTGAAATCAAATCATTGCTTTTAGGAGTGCTGAACCAGACGTCGAAAACATGATTAAAATAAGGAAAAAAGAAAGAAATTGAACAAACAAAATCACTAAATTTGAGACGGAGTTTAAAAATTTGGGCTGGGCTAAGCGTTGCTTTTGGGTGGTAGGCCGAAAACGACAAAGTTTTAGCCGTATTAATGTTGTCTACCTACTCACCACCAACAATTGACAAGTGGTCCTTGCGTCTACCAATCATTCACAGCCACGTGATGACCCGTACGTTCCCTCGAGGACGCCGTTGAGAATCCACTTTGCGTTTCGTCCAATAAGTCCAATCGATAATATTAAGACAACCACCGTCTTTTTATTTTCTTTATCTATTTTTAAATTTAGTAAAACTTTTATTTGTTTAAATTAAACTATTAAATTTTTTATATAAAATATTTTTAAAATATATAATTTAAAATAAAATTAGTTTTAATAATTGAAAAATATATTAATAAATAGTTTTAGTTTATAAATAAAATTTTACTTGTTTATTTTTATCAATAATTTAAATAAATATTATATAAAATTATATACTTAATTAATACAATTAATTTATTTATTATTTAATTATTGTTAAAAATAAAAATATCATATGGTTCTATCTGATTTTGATTGGGCTGGGCGCTGCTGCTTGAATTCATGAGATTGGTTGATTTTGGCTCAGAGATACCTGCAAAACAATAAAGGCACACCGGAGGTTGACTACAGGTAGGCCTCTCCGACGCTCAAATCAGTCTCTTGTGAGAGTTTTGGTAGCTAGTAAATAAAGAATGTTAGAGTTGTCGAAAATCGTACATTTTTCATGATTAGGTAATCAATTTATATAGCTAATACCTACAAGGAATTAGGTCAATCATCAAGGGATGGGTCGATCGGCCCATGCGCCGTTCTGAGTCTGGGCTTGGGCCTAGTACAACCGACCCAACCATAAGCTCCCATACTCCTCGAGTCTGACCAAGGAGAAGGGTCGAAGGAGTACATGAGGATTGTGCAGCTCGTCTGTATGACAGCTCGTGATAGGCCTGATCGGTCGGACATCAACGCTTAGTGCATGACAGCTCGTGCCAGGATCGGTCGGCTGAATGTCGACGCCTAGCGCATGAAGGTATTTGGTTTAATCATTACTAACGGCACGTGTCCTCTGACAAGTTTTCAAAATTTGAAACGAGACGTTTTTTTAACTGCTACACAGCTGTCATGGGTGTCCTTTCAGCTGTTGCGCCGATTGAGGCACTTGATAACCCTAATTCGCACGACTCAGATTTTGCCACGCGTCCAAGTTCCACCAGTACGCCCGTTCAGTATTATATTATAAATGCTCGGTATTTACACACTTCTTCACTTTCTGCGTGTTCGATTCTCCAGTCTTTGCTTCCTCTCTTCTTCATCTCCTTGTTCGCAGCCATCGAAATTTCCTTTTTCATCGTCATCCAAATCCCCAACTCCAGTCTCTAAACTAGGTACGTCCTTCTTCCTTTCTTCGTCCTGTAAGTTTCATTTTTAGTAACCATGTCATCGACTAGCCCTAGAGACGAACTTAGGCTTAGGAACGAAGCTAACTCCCCCTCTCCTTTTTCATCGCCTCCTCGCCAGCCTTCGCCACGGGCATCCCCGAGTCTTAGTGGAGAAGTAAGAACGGTTCTGAGAGAGCTCCATCAGGAACTGGCCACTGAGAGAGCTTTACAAGTTGTTGGGTCGCTGGAGATAGCGGCGGAAACGATGGAGGTGCCGAAATCGTAGCGAGTGCCCGGAAGGATGGGTAAATTGTTGAAAAGTCACCGAGCGACCCTTCGACGATGACCGAAAGGGAACTGACCCGCTCGATCATTAAGAACAACATTCCTTCGTCGTGGGGACCCAGATTGGCTGCCAAGAACGAACGGATCTATAGCACCATGGGAGGCTATTTTGTTGTGACAGAGAGTTTTTTCTCGATCAGTGGTATGAAGCTTCCATACGCCCCGATCATTGATGAGGTATGGCGCGCCTACCAATTAGGGCCGAGCCAGATTCCCCCAAATGGTTAGAGGTTCATCAACGGTCTGGCTTTATTGTGCCATCATTTCGGGTGTCCACCATCAGTCGGTGTCCTGCATCATTTTTTAAGAATGAACCAGAACTCAAGCGTCGGGGCCAGGATCCCTCATCTCTAGTATAGGGATGCGAGGTATCGTCCTGCTGGAACAGTAGGATCATTCAAAGCGTGGAAGACGAAGTACTTCTTTGTGAGGCCCCCAGGATCCACCTTTGAATCCCGGCCGTGGAGGTATCCCCTGGTCGAGCAATGGAATTATATTGCCGATCTATACCTTACTAGGGAGGAATGGGAAGTGATCGATAGGATTAAAACATTCGGTCGGTATTCTTTCTACAGTCTCGTTCTGGGGTATCGTGGAGGAGCATCAGCCGATGCCTTTTTAACTGATCCCCCTTCTCAAATTAGAGGGCTAAGAGAAAGCGCCCTCTGGTTAACTCCTCGTAGTTTAACTATTTGCTGTATTCACAAGTACTAGTTTCGATTTCTAACCTGCTTCTATAATTGTGCAGCCATGGCAAAGCTCAAGGATTTCGCCTGGTCCTCAAGTCTCCCTAAATCCAAAAGTCAAACCAAAGGGCCTAGATTTTCTTCGAAGGTGAAGAAGCAAAGGAAGGAGATAGAGGTTAGCAAAGACATCGCTCAGTCAACGATGCTGGACCAGTCTACAGCATTGTTGGCCCTTCCGCCCACTGAGGACCGACCTGACGAGTCTGCGTCGTTGCCGATCCAACCAGTGAGTGAGGACCGAGCAGATTCGGAGGAAGAGATGGAGCCACCGCTTAAAAGAAAAAAGACCCTCGGAGTGTTGATCTATCGTCCTGCCAACTGGACAGAGGAAAGGGGAAGGGTGACTGCCCCGATTAGATAAAGCCAAGAGGAAAGAGCAAGCCTCCAGCGATGGAAAGTGGGTGTCCACGATCAGCCTTGATAAGACTGCATCGATTAGGGATGTCAATGTTGCTCTGCATATTGCCCAGAAGGTTGTTCCTCTTGCGGACGAGAAGTTTTTGGATATGCTGAACAACAAGAAGCTGATGGTTAGTCTCATCCGCGGCTCTGCCAGGGATCTGGCATTCGCCTCTGCGATGCATTAGCGTATCGATCAGCTCGATGAAGTCAACCGAACGATGGACCGGGAGGTTCACGATCTTCTTAAGCAAGTTAATGCTTTAAGAGCTGAACTTTCAAAGGCGAAGGAGGAGAAGGACATTTTACGAGCTCAACTCTCTTCACTAGAGGAGGAGAAGAGTGTTTTGGAGGAAGAGAAGGGCGTTTTGAGAGCTCAACTCGTTTCGGGGGAGGAGGAGAGGAGTAGAGTGGTTGCTTTCAGGGGTGAGCTGGAAAGTGAATGCCGAGCATTGCAGCTCCGTAATGAGGGCCTAAGGAGAGAGGTGCTCGATGCCAATTCGAAGGCGAAAATGAAGGAGGAACTCCGTTCGAAAGTCCTCCATGACTGTCATGAGGTGGTGATGGATAAAATGAAGGCCGAGAGGAAACTGCTGGAGTTGTAAGACTCCGTCAAGGAGCAAAGGGTTGAAGCGATTAAGCGATGGAAAGAGCGGTACTTACACAAGGAGTGTCTGGAGTTTGCTTGCGACTTGGCTCTTTCCATCTTGAGGAGCTGCCACAGCATTTGCATTCCTGACGGGTCGGATGGTCCTTCATTCAAGGATTATGCCGAGCCGATGCTTCCCTTCGAGCTCGGCCTTTCACTTGAGGAGGTGAAAGAGATAGCTGAGAGGGAAAGAGAGGTCTTGCCGGATGAGATGTTGGACCTGAGTTCAGATGAGGAAGAGGATGTCTCTCCGTTCTCTTCTCCTGCCGATCCGGCTACTGGCCCTTCCTCTCCAACCGAGGGGTCAAAATGATTTTTTCCCTTTTCAAGGCTCATCTGGTCGGGCTTGTGACAAGAACAACAATTCAAGGAAATAGAAATTCTTACTTTTATCTTTCGTTGCCTTCTTTATTTTTTGTGTTAAGATTGGACGATCTTTTCAAATAGTAGGTAGCGAACGAGTGCGCTCGATGTGCGTTGATTAGTTGTAGGGATTGAGAGAGTCATGGTCGACCGAGACAAGAGAACTTGGCCGAACGATGCGGAGGCCGAGCGATCCAAGATTTTGGCTCTTGGCATCACTTGGTTCTAAGATCTTGTCTTGACAACCTGGCCGAGCGATCCAAGATTTTGGCTCTTGGCATCGCCTGGTTCCAAGATCCTGTCTTGGCGACCTGACCGAGCGATGTAGAAGCCAAGCGATCCAAGATTTTGGCTCTTGGCATCGTCTGGTTCCAATATCCTGTCTTGGCAACCTGGCCGAGAGATGTAGAGGCCGAGCGATCCAAGATTTTGGCTCTTATCATCGCCTGGTTCCAAGATCCTATTTTGGCGACCTGGCCGAACGATGTAGAGGTCGAGTGATCCAAGATTTTGGCTCTTAACATCGCCTGGTTCCAAGATCCTATCTTGGCGACCTGGCCGAGCGATGTAGAGGTCGAGCGATCCAAGATTTTGGCTCTTGGCATCGCATGGTTCCAAGATCCTGTCTTGGCCACCTGGCCGAGCAATGTAGAGGCCGAGGGATCCAAGATTTTGGCTCTTGACATCGCCTGGTTTCAAGATCCTGTCTTGGCAACCTAGCCGAGCGATGTAGATGGCAATCAGTTGGTAGAATTTTCTCCTCTTGCCCAATTTAATGAGATTTTTCTTGCCAAAAAATTTGAAACCCCTTTATTGATGATCACAAAGGCGTGACCGTTAAAAAATTTGACTGGCAGGGCCAGGAAAAAGGTACCCACAAGTTGCGTATACAAGAGTATAAACTATAATAAATAAACGAATAAATAAGTGAACCAAAATAAAGCTTATCTATTGGTAGAACGTCCTCAGATTTTGAGAATTCCATGGCCTTGGTAGAATCTTGCTGTTCGTATCACGCAGGATGTAAGAGCCGTGCCCGGCTTGTTTGACCACTTGATAGGGTCCTTCCCATGTCTAACCGAGCTTCTCAGGATATTTTCCATCCGCCTCGGCCTTTCGCAGAATGTACCCACCGACCTTTATGTCGCTCGGCCTTACCCTTTTATTGTAAAACTTGGTTGATGGCTTCTGAACGAGCGGCTGCCCTATCTCTGTCTTCACTGAGAAGTACCAATTCTGCCTTGCGGGCTTCATCATTCCTTTCTTCTTCGTAACTCGAAATTCGTTGGTTATGCAGAACTACTTCTACTAGGACTAAGGCCTCTGCCCCAAAGGTCATTCTAAACGGTGTCTCACCAGTGGCCCCGTTTGGGGTTGTTCTGTATGCCCACAACACTTCATCTACTTCGTCTACCCAAGTCTTACGTCCATCTAAGCGCTTTTTGAGGGCACTCATTATCTTTTTGTTAGTATTCTCCGCAAGACCATTGCTTTGAGGATGAGCTACTGAAGTCAACTGGAGCCTTATCTTCAGTCGTTCACAGAAACCTTTGAACTTGTTGTTATCATACTGCCGACCATTTTCTGTAACCAAAACCATAGGCATCCCAAAACGGCTCAGTATATTTTTGCGTACGAAGTTTTCAATTTTCTGCTTAGTGATGGTGGCGACCGCCTCCGCTTCTACCCATTTAGTGAAGTATTCGACTGCCACTATAAAAAACTTCTTCTGCCCCGGACCAAGAGGGAAAGGACCTAGTATGTCCATTCCCCATTGAGCAAAGGGAATGGGATGGCTCATAATTTTCAGCTGCTCGATCGACTGGTGAGACAAATTGCTATTCTTCTGGCAGGCCTCGCACCGGTTAACTTTCTCTTGACAATCCTTCTTCATCGTCGGCCAGTAATACACCTGTCTGATCAATTTGTGAGCCAACATTCTGCCTCCTAAATGATTTTTGTACATTCCTTCATGAACTTCAGCTATTGCTCGTTTTGCCTCCTCTTCATTCAAGCAACGTAGTAGCGGCCAGTCATAAGAACGCTTGTACAGAATTTCATTGACAATCACATATTTGGCCGCCTTTACCCTTAGTTTTTTGGCCTCCAAAGCTTCCACTGGCTGTGGTCCCTTAAGAAGGTACTGCCTGATCGGCTCCATCCAACTTGATCGTTCATCATTTGTTTGAAGGAATTCAGTAGCCTTCTGGATGCTAGGTTGGTTGAGCCGCTCGACCAAGATGTTGTTCCTGGCATTTTGATCGGAAGCCATCTTGGAAAGTGCGTCCGCCTGAGCATTTTGCATCCGTTCTATCCTGCTGACCGAGCATTGCTCAAAATTACTCAATTCCTATTTCAGCAATTCCATATACTTGATCATGTTGTTCCCCTTGGCCTCATACTGTCTAGTAACTTGACCAACCACTATTTGGCTATCGCTGTATACCTTCATATGCTTTACTGCCATCTCTCTTGCCAATTGGAGGCCAGCTATAAGAGCTTCGTATTCTGCCTCGTTATTGGATGCTCTAAATTCTAACCGGAGAGCATACTCCACCTTTTCTTCCCGGTGTGGACTGATCAATACTACTCCTGCTTCGCATCCCTCAGCATTGGACGACCCATCAACAAATAGGCTCCAGGCAGGGTGTTGCTCACTCTGCGAGTCAGGTTGACTCATTTTTGCAACGAAGTCCGCCAACACTTGGGCCTTGATCATCGTCCGTGGTTTATAGTATATATCAAACTCTCCCAGCTCTACTGCCCATTTTATTAACCGCCCAAAGGTTTCGGACTTTTGGAGGCACTGCCTGAGGGGTTGGTCAGTCCATACCTCGATGGTATGACTCTGGAAGTAGAGCCTTAGTTTCCGTGCTGCAGTTATCAAGGAAAGAGCCAACTTTTCAATAGGTACATACCGCGTTTCTGGTCCGTTCTGCACTTTACTGACATAGTCGATTGGGAATTGTTCACTACCGTCCGATCGAACAAGAACTGCGCTGATCGTCCCCTCTGTGACTGCCAAATAAAGAATCAGATTCTCCCCCTCAATAGGGCTCTGCAAGATGGGTGGACTGGTCAGATATTGCTTCAAGTGTTGGAATGCTTTCTCGCACTCATCCGGCCATTAGAACTGGGTCACATCTGCCTTCCTCAAAATTTTGAAGAAAGAGAGGCACTTGTCTCCCATCCTAGAGACGAGTCTGCTCAAAGAAACTATCCGCCCGGTCAATATCTGTACATCCTTCAAGCATCGCGGTGAGGGCATTTGGACGATAGCTTCGATCTTTTCTGGATTAACTTCGATCTCCCGCTGAGTAATCATAAATGTCAAGAACTTTCCAGATGCTACACCAAAGACGCACTTTTCAGGATTCAACTTTATTTGGAATTTATTGAGGGTCAGGAAGACTTCTCTAAGGTTTTCCACATGTTCGAAAGTTGTATTGCTTTTGACCACCATGTCGTCCACATAAACCTCGACTGTTTTGCCGATCTGCCTCTTAAAAACTTCAATAGCGAGCCGCTGGTAAGTAGCCCCTGCATTTTTCAAACCGAATGACATCACCTGGTAGCAATACGTGCCCTGGTCAGTTATAAAAGCCATTTTTTCTTCGTGTTCGAGATTCATTTTTATTTGATGATAACTAGAGAAGGCATCCAAAAAGTTGAGGAGCTCATGCCCTGACGTGGAGTCTACCAGCTGATCAATCTTAGGCAGGGGGAAACTGTCCTTAGGACATGCTTTGTTCAGGTAGGTGAAATCAATGCACATTCTCCACTTTCCGTTTTTCTTCTTCACCAATACCACGTTGGCTAACCATTCGGGGTACTTGACTTCCCGAATGAACCCAGCGTCAAGCAGCTTCTCTATTTCTTTCTCGATCACCCCCTGCCGCTCCTTGCTGTGCCACCGCTTCTTCTATCTGACCGGCCTACAATTTTTCTGAATACCTAGGGAATGAGATGTTACCGCTCAAGAGATTCCAGGCATGTCGCTAAGTACCCAAGTAAAGACCGATCGGTTCTCTACCAAGCAACTTGTGATTGCTGCGGCCAACCCTTGTTCGAGTTCGGCGCCTAAATTTGTGAATTTGGATCGGTCTTCATCATCCAGTATGACCCGCTGCGTTTCTTCTACAGGGTTCATCCTCTCGGTTTCTTCATCTGCTCTTACATCAAGAGAACTTGCCAACACTACCGCTCCCTCAAGGGTTCTTGTTCTTGCCAAGTAGCAATCCCTAGCGATCCTTTGCTGACCCCTGACAATACCGATGCCATGGGATGTTGGGAACTTCATCGCCTGATAATAGGTTGAGACGACAGCTCTGAGGGCGTTTTGTGTGGCTCTTCCAATTATTGCATTATAGGCTCCTACAAACTTCACAACTAGGAATTCAACATTCTTAACTACTTGGCATGGCTTTTGTCCGAACTTTACGTTCAAGAGGACTCGAGCGAATGGATAGGCTGATGCTCCTGTTACCCCTTTGATTGATCCCTCTATCGGCAGTAGCCATTCCTCTGGAATCTCCATCTGCTTAAAAGCATCGTAGTACAAAAGGTCGACTGAGCTGCCTGTGTCAATCATTACGCATTTCACCTCACTACCGTCCATATTCAAAGTGACCACGAGTGCATCATCATGAGGACAGCTGACGCCATCCAGGTCAGACTCGTCAAACTAGATCACCTCATTAATTTGTGGCTTTTTCGTTGTTGATTGGCCCTCAGCTGTCTGCCTAACATACCTCTTCCTTCCTCTGACGGTAGACCCTCCTGCTGCGCTACCACCGAAAATCATATTTATGACCCTAACCGGTCGGTCATCTTGCTGCCTAGTATTTCTATCATCTCTAGCCCTGGACTGTCCCCTCGTGTCACGTCAGTCGTCCATATTCCTGGTCTGCCTTCCTCCATCGTTTATGTTGTTTTGTCGCCAGGGTTTTTGCCAATTGTCAGACCGACCGCTCCTGCCCTCATTATCTCGATCGACATTTTTTCCGTACTTCAAAAATCTACCCAGCCTTCCCCTCTGGATAAGGAGTTCGATTTCTTTCTTTAAGTCCCAGCAATCCTCCGTCTCATGACCGACATCTTTGTGGAAACGACAATATAAAGAAGAATCCCTTTTTTTTAGAGAAGTTTTCAACTTATTGGGTTCTCGGAGGGATTCCCCTTCTACTCTCATGATCTCCAGTACTTCTGCATATCGCCTGTTGAGCGGAGTGAAGGATTCTCGCCATTGGTCCTTCCAATCGATCGACTTCCTCTAGCTAGACTGATCTTTCTGCCGTTTATGTGAATCATCGGCTCTACTACTCGGCTAACGGTTACCCGCTCTACGTTTTGTATTTTTCAACACTTCCTCTAGCTGGATGTATTTATCTGCCCGATTTCTTATCTCTTGGATAGACCTGGGCTGATCAAGAGCCAGCGACTTCTTGAGCTCTTCATCCCTCGTATTGCTCATCAAGGCAGCCAACATGGACGAGCAGGTGAGGTCAGGGATTTCGACAGCTTCATTGTTAAATCGGGTGATGAACTCCCGCAAACTTTCATTCCTTCCTTGGGTCAACTGCATTACCTCCAAGGCAGTCTTCTGTGGCCGTTTACTTGTAGCAAACTGGTTGAGGAATAGCATCTTAAAAACCTCAAAACTGGTTATGCAACGTGGGGTAAGCTGTTGAACCATCTTCAGACTTCTTCTTGAAAGGCTGTGCAGAAGGCTTTACATTGAATGGCGTCTGGAACGCAATGCAGGTTCATCATCGATTGAAAGTGCTGCAGGTAGTCGAGAGGATCGGTCTTTTCAGTATATTTTTCTGGCGTTGGTATCTTAGTACCGACTACTGGGAGGCTATCTAGGATCTCCGAGATGAAAGGAGAGCCGTATTGTGCTGATGGTTGGCTAGGATGGGAATTCATGGCTATATTGATTCGGTGGTCCACGATTTTTTCTAGGGCTTCAGCAGAGTACCGATCGGCCATCACACCAATCACGAGCGGGGCTTCGGCTTTATTCCGTTGAAATCAGAAATTTGGCGAATCAATAGATCGACCGCTTCTTCTATTTATCTCTGTGTGAGGAAGGCTTGTTGTGGTGCATGAGGATTCGTGTTGAGGGGATATTGGGTGTGAGGATGTGAACTGGTTCTAGCGTCATCATCTAGGGCCACGCTTTGCACTTCTTGGTCTTAGTTTTGGGATTGTTGCGGTTGATCATGCTGATGTGAGTGTTGAGGGGGTGGCTCGTTTATGCTAGGGTTTTGGATGATGGGCGGAGGGTGTGTCTGGAGATCAGGATGCGGCGATGGAAGGGCGGCGGGTTGTCGTAAGCTCATTCGCTGTAGTGCAAGTGCCGCAACAGCGGCTACATCGAGATTTGTTGCCGCCGCTTGACTGATCTGAGTGCTTCTGGACGTGGTGTGTTGATGCCCTACCACCAGTGGCGCCTATTGGTTCTGGCTCGATTTGATGGGACCGGGCGCCATCGCTGGATCTATGAGATTGGTTGATTTTGGCTCAGAGATACCTGCAAAATAATAAAGGCATGCTGGGGTTGACTACCGGTAGGCCCCTCCGACGCTCAAGTCAGTCTCTTGTGAGAGTTTTGGTGGCTAGTGAATAAAGAATGTTAGGGTTCTCAAAAATCGTACTTTTTTCACGATGAGGTAATCAATTTATATAGCTAATACCTACAAGAAATTAGGTCAATCATCAAGGGATGGGCCGATGGGTCCATGCGCCGTTCTGAGTCTAGGCTTGGGCCTAGCACAATCGACCCAACCATCATATATTTTTATTTTAAAAAATAAAAGAGAAATCAAACAATCGTTTATTTTTCAAAAATTATGTACAAATTTATAATTTTTAAAATTTTAACTCGGTTCAATAAATTAGGAAATATATTAATTTTAAGGTAAGTAATGCAACTTTAATATCTCAATATATTTAGTTTATTTTCAAAATAATACATATTTTTTTTATCTCGGTTTAATCAAAATTAATCTCAATTTAATATATTTTTCATTTTATTTATTAAAATTTAGGTTTAATAATATGTTTATATTTCAAAAGCAAAACTTTCAATTAAAATTTTCTTTATTCTTCTCAATTTTCCTACCTTTTATTTCAATACAAAATTAAATTTTTTTCTTATTTCTATCTTGAAATTCAAATTATTATTTATATATTAAAATTTCTATTATCTTATTCCAAAAGTTAAGATAAATTTTCTTAACTTTTAACTCTAAATAAAGACTAATTTTCATTGTAAATTTTTATTTTCCTACTTTAAAATTATAACTATAATTTATTATTTTTGTCTACTTTGCTTCATCAAAATTAAAACTTCTTTTTAAAATATTGTATTTAATTCTTAATGTTTGTTAAAACAAATATTATTCAAATTTAACAGAGATAAAAGTTTAGTTAATTTTTAGACTACTCTAGAAATTCTTTTAAGCCAGTAAGAAATTGGTAAATTATTAAAATAAAATAAAATCCATAAAAATGAATGGAAAGAAAGAAGGAACGCCTTTGACCCAAAACAAGGCCCAGTCCTCAATTTGTTGGTGCTGGATTATAGAATTAACAAATACAAAGGCCTTCCATAAGTTAATAAAGCGTAGTATTATATGCTGTCGGTTTGAAGTCCACAGGCCCAATTCAAATTCAGCTTGAGGCTCGGTAATCTTAATTAAAATGATATTATTTTATTAAAAGAATATTATTTTCCCAAGAAAATGAGGTATGAACTGATCTATATTTTAAATTAAATGTCCTTCTTAAAATATATTAACACAAAAATACGCCAAAATAAATTTTCATTTGACAAATTTAATAGTAAATTCATAAAACTCGAAGGACAACATCATAAACAAGTATATGATTAATGATAGTATGATTAAATTAATCATGCAAGACTTATCTTTTCAACTCTATTTTACTTTAGGTTATATAAAAAACTAATATTTTTGTTCCTAATCTAATATTTATAAGTAATCAAATAGTTTTCTTAACATATAATTATTATCTAATAATGATTCATGTTATATTTTCATCAAAACATGAATTATATTTATTTATCTCAACTTTTATGAAATATAATTTTATTGTTTTAGAATTTTTATTTTATTAGTTTAATAAATTATTTATATTTTGTATAGTTATTAGAATTAAATTTTGAGTGGAGCATGAATTTAAACTTTTATAAATTTTAAGGCGGACTGGATTAAACGAACCATGGAATATAATTTTCAACACTAAAACAGCATGTTTCTTTAGATGCATTCTTCAATTTATAATTTCAAACATTTTGACATCTATTTTGTAGCTTAAGAGGAGTCCTCTAGTACCTATTTTACAATGTATAAAATCAGAATCAAAATATGATGATAAATATATTGACCCAGAAAGAGGTATTAAATAAAAACAACCCTTTGCATGATCTTTTTTAAAATCTTGGTCACGTTTCCCTCCACACGTTTCCATATTACCTTATCCGTTGAGTTTGAGGTTCCTCTGTTTCTGTCTCTGTATTTGCTTCACTCTGTCTCCTTCTCTTGTCTCTTGACAAAACACACAATACCTAATTATCCATCATAAGTGTAAATGCAACCATTCAACATAATTTCCTTCCCACACTTACGTCCACCTGAAACCTCCGCATCATAAACAAAGCTACTCGTTTCTTCTTTATCATTCATCAATGGCTGACAAATTATCCTTCGCTTTCCCATCTCCTCGTTTCTTCGTTGCCCCTGTCTCGAGACCATTCGTCTCTCCATCATCATCATCTTCTTGTTCTGCCAGAGTTCACTCTGTTCAGTTCAATGGCAAACAGTTTTGTCTTCGACGCCGAATGTTTATGCTTCCCGTCAAGGCAACTGCTGATCAACAAGGTTTGGATCATGCTTTTATGACCCATATTTTGGAATGCTCATTTGGAAGTGTTGGGTTTTTCATTTCTATTAATCTCTTTTAGACTTATCTGTTGATTACGATAAAGAAGTCCGAATTAGCTCTTTGATCTTCCTGCTGAATTATGACAGTTGGGACAAGTAGGAGGATATTGAATAATTGACTTTTGTGTGAAAACAGAATATCTATTGCGCTATTACTCTCAGTTTTTAGTTTCTCAGCGAGGACGTATCAATTAATACGTATATACGAGTTCATAGTTGATTCTAGGTTGAAACATTGATGCTAATCAAATCGTTTGTCGCCTGAGATTGTACTTGCGTGAATGATCACAACGTTGGTTTCTTTAAAGAATTGATGCGAGGGATTTCATGTAAGCCAATTCAACATATATTCAACATTAATATAAAATATATCAATGTGTTCCCATCAAGCACATTGGCACTTTACCACAAAATCAAGAAATTATTATTACTGAAAATTGGACCATTTATGGGTATTAAAACTAGCCAGAATATGGAAAATATCTCATATTTCACAAGCATGGCACATCTCTTTACTAGTGTGCTTCTTAGACATTGCTATGGTCAGGATTCTTTACTAGTGTTAATCAAAGGAAATATAAGTAAAATCCATCGAGAAGAGCAGCTACTTTTTTACTGGGGAAGACAATGAAATGCATGAGCCAATCATTTATTTCTCTTAGAATCACTACTTTTGCCTCGCTGTTTCCTATCCTTTCAGCTTCATTTCTTTCTTTCAGTTCATGGCCACATCTCTTTACTATAATTTTCAGGCCAGGTTCAAGAAGATGAGGTTGTTGATGGTAAAATCCTGCAATACTGTAGCATAGACAAGAAAGAAAAGAAGTCCTTGGGTGAAATGGAGCAAGAGTTTCTTCAAGCATTACAAGTAGGGTGAACCAATAGCTTGATTTCCTACGCATTCATATCATATTGCTTCTACCAGGGAGAATGAACTTCGGCTTGCTATTGTTTTGTTCATGATATTTGGACCTCTTGACTTCTACAGGCTTTCTATTATGAGGGAAAAGCTATAATGTCAAATGAAGAATTTGATAATCTCAAGGAAGAGCTAATGTGGGAAGGAAGCAGCGTTGTTATGCTAAGTATGGATTCAAAATGTTGACGTATTTTTCTTTATGTTATTTGGACTTCCCGACGCCCAACTTCCCACTTGGCATTTCTACTTTTTGACAGGTGCGGATGAACAGAGATTCCTGGAAGCCTCAATGGCTTATGTGGCCGGTAGCCCAATTCTGAATGATCAGGAGTTCGATAAACTAAAGCAAAAATTGAAGGTTTGTTCTTGTCTTTCCATGTTTACTTGGTATAGTTTTGAATGGTGGACTTTTATTTTATATAGAATGTATCAATTTACATAATCCCAAAGTTTAAACACAAAGGTTTTAGAATTCTCTTCTTTTGCTTTAGTTGGAAGAACAAATAACGGAGGAGTATAAGCACAATGCGCTATACTTTTGTTAATTGGACTTGTTTCTTTTTCTAGATTCACTAAGTCTATTTTGCTAGCTAAATGAATGTATAGTAAGATGATGCCGCAACACAAGGTAATTGTGTATCGCTTAATTTACTACCACAATTTTCTTCCAGGCAGAAGGTAGTGACATTGTAGTAGAGGGTCCGCGATGCAGTCTCCGCAGTAGAAAGGTGTATTGTTTTTTCTCCACTCTTCTAATTGATAGCCCAGAGTGATTCTTAACTAAACGATACTTGGCTCAGGGCTTAACCTTACCCAATGCTGCTTTACATTCTTACTGCAGGTTTACAGTGATCTGTCTGTTGACTATCTGAAGATGTTGCTTTTGAACGTCCCAGCAACTGTGATCGCTTTAGGATTGTAAGTATATCTTCTTTCGCTTCAATGTGGATATATGATAAAACTGTTTGAAGCTCCAAACCCCTACAAAGCCATGTCTCAGAGAGGTTCACAGTTCTAAAAGAATGTTCTGTTAAGTAGTAGTCTTAATTTGTGCTACTTTGAAATGCGACTTTGACCACCATATCAATTTATTTTCTTGTTTAAGTTCCATATACACTCGATTTCGTAGAAAAAGGATAAGAATATAGAAAAAAAAGTTAAAAGGGTGGAAAGGAAACCCTTAAATTTTCATTAGTGAATGAAGGGATTTCATGGGAAAAGCACTTAGTTTTGCTGTCGCCATATGCTGTAATGTTCTGTTGTTGACCCTTACAGGTTTTTCTTCTTAGACGATATTACTGGATTTCAGATCACGTATCTCTTGGAGGTAAAATTGTTCTTATTCTGCTTTTGAATATGTTGAGTTGCAGGAAGTGTATCCATCTGCAAAGAACCGTACATAAACAAATTGGTTTAAGATCACAATGCAAGTTATTTCGTGTCTGAGACTCAAAAACAAGCTCAAAGTTGAAGATGTGAGACAATTTGTTTGGATAGAAGAGAGAATTAATCCTTAATCAGTTAATCCTATTAAGCATGAACCGCTTGGAGCATCCTATTTCGTATCTGTTATTCTGATCTGAGTTTTCTAACTAACTCTTGACTTGCAGCTACCAGAACCTTTCAGTTTCATTTTTACATGGTTTGCAGCTGTACCCTTCATAGTTTGGTTAGCGCAAGTACTTACAAATGCAATTGTGAAAGACTTTTTGATTTTGAAGGTATTGCTTTGCACTGGCTCCCCTTTCTATGGCTATAAAGAGCTACAAAAGCATGCAATATTGATAAATACCATTGGTTTCTAGGGCCCTTGTCCAAACTGCGGTACTGAGAACACTTCCTTCTTCGGAACCATACTGTCAATCTCTAGTGGTGGTTCCACCAACAATGTCAAATGCACAAAGTGAGCATCAAGTTATTTGCTAAACGCCTTCACCTAATATCTCATCCTCAATATTGTTAACATGGCGTCAATGTTTTGCTTCAGTTGTGGAACCGAAATGATCTATGATTCAGGTACACGACTGATTACGCTGCCTGAAGGAAGTGAAGCTTAAACGGAGGTATGTATCTTGCTTACCTTACAGTTAGCTGATACGTGCTTACAGAATGAATTTTCAGTCAATCACATGCATCAACGTTAACGTTACCAAGCTGCTCGCATCTATCGACATGTACTTCCCTGTTAAACATGATAAATAGCTCGGAAACCATTTAAACCAGCAGTTTCTAATTAACTGTTGTCATAACCAGTCCCATAATCGTAGCTCTTGCTCATTGCATGAATCAAATGGTAATCAACTTGCCATTCTCTTCCTTAAGAAGATTACCTGCTAAAATAGTGACAAGGATGGCTACTGGACGCAGGAATCAAGATCAGCTTACTTTACGATAAACGGAGAGTGAAGCTGACTCTTCAAGTTGGAGTGAAGGAATGTAACCTTGTGTATAAGAAAAAGTATGACGAGGAAGTTTCAGATGTTCATACGAGATTGTATATTGATATTGTAACCACAATTTCTCTCGCATGCATGTATGTAAAAGCTTTATACATCTGTAGCAGGCGTTCACAGGTAGATGAGAGTAGGATTACATACCTGACATCACGCTCTAACTCGCCGAGTCAAATTTGTTAAATATGTGATTTTAGTTGGGATGGAAATTTAACATATGTGATTATAATTTAGATAAAATATTAAAAATTTTCAATTGACATGTATGTATAGAAAAGGAAACAAATTTTTTAACCATTTGCCACTTTAGCAAATTTTATTGTATTATAATAGAAAGAGGTAGGACAATAATTGTAATGATGAAAATGTTTCTAATTCTACTTTTTGT